>BCIX01000001.1:5796823-6996823 GCA_001600095.1 Bullera alba
AAGAGAGAGGCTGAGGCTGCCCCAGAGGCCCAGACCACTGCCCCAACTGGTCAATGCTTCGGTCGATCTTGTGGTGGTGCTCCCCCTTGGAAGAGGGAGGCCGAGGCCGCCCCCGAGGCTCAGACCACTGCTCCCACCGGACAGTGCTTTGGCCGATCGTGTGGTGGTGCTCCCCCCTGGAAGCGAGAGGCCGAGGCCGTCCCAGAGCCCCAAACCACTGCCCCAACTGGCCAGTGCTTCGGCAGGTCCTGTGAGTAACCCCTCGTACCCTTGGCAAACTCATTACTGACATCAATTAGGCGGTGGTGCTCCACCTTGGTAAACAACTGGTGATACCAATATCGGCTTGGTAATTTCGGCTCGTCGTCGCGTCAATTGAACTGCCAACCAATGTAGTCAAGACACCAATTCCAATCACGACCGACCGGAGTATCAACCTTTCGATCCCGTTTCACCTGTCCTGTATACCTCGCACATAGATACGCACTCGCTCTTCTTGGACTCTCCGACCTACTTCCCACCCCCTCGCCACCTCTTAATATGCCCAAGCCCTTTCCCCTTCCTCCCTTTCTATCGGCACGAACGCTGGCTCGTACTGCTTTTTTCTCTTTCATGTTCTCCTGGACCCAACGAAACTACGAAACAACAAACGTCTTGCTATGTGACTACGACTGGGGATGTGGAATGACGACAATTTCCGAAGGTGTGAATACAGACAGGGTTCGATCGTAAACTATCTTGTATATACTTCTTCTATCATGCACATAACGTCGAGTCAGATTTGGTTACACAATGATGAGGCCGACGTGCGACATGGTGATCACGATCCGCTTACAGCAAAGAATATATACATCTGGGCAACGAGCGGGTAACATGCGATCGTATGATTGACGCTCTCGTGTTTCTAGTTGTACAGCGCCTCTTCAATGCCCCCAATCGTACAAGAATTGCTTGTTGGGTTGATGGGTGTTTGATGGTGCGGTATCTTGAGATGTAGAATACGTGACCCCACCACTGAACGCGCCAGAGGCTGTGCCCAAAAAGTCAAAGGCGCCATTGAGGCCTACTCCATCTGCCGCTCCCGTCCCGGTGAAGTTGTACCCAGATCCGGTTCCAGTCCCGCTGCTGCTCCCATACCCACCGATTTCGTAGCCAGTACCGTGCCCATTACCGTGACCACCAGCCACATCTCCATATCCAGGTTGCTGATAGCCAAACGCCGAATTATCGTATGGATAGGCCCCATACTCGAATGAGCTGGTCGTGCCAGCCTGGTTGCTGTGGTCTTGATTCTGCGGCACCGAAGGCGCTGGGTCTGTTGATCCGAGGCTGAATGGCCAATCTAGGAACAGACTATCCGGCAACTGAAACTGCTGTGACGGGCTGACATTGCGAGATGGAACCCAATCGCCAAGATTGAATGGCGGCAGCGATGCCGATGATGGCGAGGGTGGGTAGCCCGCCAAAGGCGCCGGCAAAGCATTTGCAGCGTAGGCTGAGTGATTGCTCGACACGGTTGGACCAGGTCCAAACCCACGACGGTCTTTGGCCTCGCTCTCCATCGATGCTATGACTGTGCCACCGTGGGATACAGCTCTGAGGGCCGCTTCCGTCATATAATTGTCGATTCGGGAGACATGGGCCCTGATCTTGTTGGCAATGTCCATAGTGGCGGATTTGAGCGCGACCTCGAGTACCGACAGGAAATCTGCCAGATTGAGCAGGACAGTCCTCACCCGGACGTAGTCGTGCTGTGACAGAGGAGATTGGATGACAGATCCGAGCAGGTGGCCGACACCCGCCAGGTGGTGTATCTAAACACAAATGTTAGCAAGCCATGACTCGGCGTGGACCTGGTACACTAACCATTGGAGCCGAAGTCGCCTGAATGTAGCAAATCGGGATGGTACTGAGAGCGTTCAGAGTTTCTGCTGCGATCGTGCTCCGCTGATGTACGTCGGCTTCCTCCGTTCCTGTCACCACCATTCGCAGTGTTTGCATCGTGATGATGATGTTGGCGGCTGTAATTTGGCAAGGGATTAGTCTTGTAGTTGGAGAGCCACGCCCATATTGCTCACCGATGAAGCCATGACTATCTCTCTGGAAATCGCCATTCATCTCGCTGACATACTTAAACTCCCTGGGCAAGGCTTCATAAAGGCCAGAAACGTGATCGAGCACTGCTCCCGGATCAGGCCCCGATTTGCTGGTATAGACACTGGTTACGATCTCGTGGGATTCATGACCCAATGCGCCGTGTCGTTTCATGCGTAATCGATCCGTGGCGTGTTCCAAGATTCTGTAAAGATCGGTGACAAAGTTCCACCCGCGGAACTGGGCCATAGGCGGACTCGCCGAAGATGGTGATAGCGAATTGCGAGGGTGAACCGAGGGAGCAGCGGGTCGGTAGCCGTGTACCGTGATTTGCGATTCGTCTATGACCTCGGTTGGGTACTGAACGTGTATCTGGGCTTCTCTATGTCTGATCATTCCGCCCCAAGTGACGGTCACGTAGACGTCAATCTGGTATACCTGCCAGCACTGAGGTACAGATGATCAGCAATGATCTTGCTTGGAGTCATTACTCAACAGCTCACCAAGCGGCGCCGTTCCTCCACTTCGATCGCATTCAAGCCATGAGGCCATCTCGCTTCATTGTAAAACCCCTCACTGGCGTTGATGGTGATGACATCGCCTAGATGGCACAAACTCTCCTTGATCCTTCCGTACTGAATGCACAGCATCGCCATGACTGTCTTTGCTCTGCGATATTCGAAATCCGTTGCCTGTAGCGTATCCACTGGGAGGGCGTGTAATGCCGCCTGATAAAAGCTTTCCGAGGGGGGATACGATCTGTGGTCTGAGGTAGGAGGAGGAGGCCGCAGTCGTGGATCCATGCCGAGATTGTGATGATCCTGGGGGTATGGGTAGGAAGACGAGGACGTAGGTCGGGACGACTTCTTCGGTAGACGCGCTCCATCACGCAGTCTGGCGGTGAACATGGCGCAGACGGCCATGACGGTGCAGTAGAACGGTCTATCACGGAGATAACGACGGCGCCTTACGTCCGCAGAGAAAGATGGCCAGTGATAGAATGATTGGCTAAGGGTTGGATGAGAACCATGATCACCCGCGTCGATCGATACTTGCAACTCACATTGGATAGACGATGAGGTGGTATCCTTCGACCAGCTCCTCGATAGCCTCTGGCGAAGCAATCTCCATCGCCTGCCAGTGATCTGTATCCTCTACTTTGGGCACCCTTGCCCGCTTCCTACTCGCAGAGCCCGGCTCGCCGGACTCCACAGCCCTTGTAGGAGCTCTCGGCTTGCTCGCGGGTATGTGCTCCAGCTTGACTTTCGAGCTACAGGCATTTTGGTCCTCTTCCTCGTCGTCGCGATATCCAGAGTGAATTTTCGAAGTCCCACTAGATTCTCTCCCATGACTGGTGATCGATGCGCCCTTGTGATCTCGCCTATCCCCGTTTTCAGGCGGTTCGCCGCTGTTGCTGATAGAATCTTTGCGCGGAGGACCTCGCCTTTTGCGTGGTCTGTCGTATGTGCACTCCGAGCCGAACGATGCGCAGGGCATACACGTCGACGAGTCTTCCGAGGGCGCACATTTGATACCACCCTTGTGACATCGATCACAGGCTCGCGTTATTCTCCTCCGCTTCAGCGGCACCGGCAGGTGACCTGATGTCGAGGTCGATCCCGAGTTTGGCATCGAGCCTGAATGCCCTGTCAACATGTTGGCGCGTGTTTCGACACACAGGGATCAGACTCGTGATTCGGTGTGTGGCCAGGTAGCGAAAAAACGTTTGAGACGGACTGGTCGAGCAGCATAGCCTCGTTGAGCCATGCGAGGCCATCCAGTTGACCAGAGTTAACCTGTTCCGGCACTCGCTCCCGGTTGAAAACAGATCTCACTAATTCAGGGACAAGAGACAACTTCGTAATAGCGGGGTCAAATCATTCGGAAATGGATCGTTGAATCGTTTCAGACCTAAATCTAATCAGGTCATGTTAGCCTAATACAGGGTGGCAAATGCTGTTAATCCAACTAGCTAATTAGTCAGTCCGTTTCGTAGTCGTGAAAAAGTTGGACAACGTTGCGCTCAACAGTCAACACTACTGTTACCTACTGCATCGCATTTACTGCTGTACATCGTCTGATCGACAACCCCGACCCAGCGGCATGTCGTGTGGAAATGAGGTGGAAGGCAGGGATGGAGAGAAGGCGGAAAGCCTTATGCCCAGTAAGTGACACTGCTCATGTCCTGCCCGTCTCGAGCTGACCGGGCTCATCAACTAGAGAAACGAGTTGTCAAACGGGTAGACAAGAAGACATGTCAAAAGTGCAAGGAGCTCAAGAGCATGTTCATCATCCGGTCCATGACTTTCTGCACGTAGGTCATCCTTCTCCCACTATTTCTGCGTTTAATTCTGACACTTGATTTAGTGGGTGCTTCGAATTCCAAGTCATGTCGAGATTTACAAAACAGCTATACCCACCTCTACACCCGTGGGGCGATCTGCCAAAGGCGCACAACGCCAGGAACCTATACAGACCGAAGCGGCAGTCTGGCACGGTGCTGATTGCCATGTCGGGCGGAGCGGGCAGTATGGCCATGCTGGACATGCTCCATCGCGGGGGTTACATCGGGAGACAAGGGGAGGATACCAAATTCGCCGACAAAACGAAAGGCGAGAAGGATGTCGTGTGGGAGAACGGTGTTGTCGTCCATGTCGACTGTTCCTCAGTGGTAGAAGGTGAAGCTGGCAAGGTCCTCGACCTGGGTACGGGGGCCAACGCTGCGGATTTGAGGGACAGACGAGATTGGATAAGGAGCTTAGCTGAGGAGAGGGGACTCGGGTTTCTAGGATTGAAAGCTGAAGATGTCTTTGACCCAACACTGTCAAGTCGGTTGCGCGGTCGAGGTGGCCAAAGCGACATCGCAGGATTCAAGGTGGACTTGAGTGATTCAGGTAAGCACGATACCCAAATGTCGAGTAGAAATCGCTCTGACTCATAGTTCAGGCCTGCCGATACTTCCGCAAGCATCATCGTCCAAAACGCCATTGGAGTCACTGCAGAGTCTACTGGCTTCAGTGCCTCATCCTTCCCGCCCTGCGCTTATGTCCCACATCCTCAATGCCCTCTTGACCGCTGTATCGACGTATCTACCGAACATCTCTCATCTACTTATTGGCGAGACGTCCACACGGCAAGCCGAGCGAATCATCTCCGCCACTGCCTCTGGTCGGGGGTGGGCACTGCCCTTGGAGCTCGCAACGACATTGAAGCTGGATAATGGTGTCAAGAGGATTTCCCCGATGAAGGATCTCAGCTACAAAGAAGCCGCTTTTAGTTGTCGTATACGCCGGTTAGAAACGAGGAATTACCGAGGATGGGACAGGACCAAAGTCGGAGCGAGTAGTGATAAACGGGAAGCAAGAGGGAAAGGCGGGGCAATGAGTATAGAGGGGCTGACCGAGCGTGAGTTCAAGTGGGCAATCGGGAGGGTAGGAAAGCTCATTCGTATGTGTCAGAATTCATCACGGTGCTCAGTGCCACACATCCTGCTACTGTATCTACGATAGGCAAAACCGGGGACAAACTCGTCTTTCCCGGAGGGCACACCGAGCAGAAAAAGCTCTGTCCGCTTTGTCAAATGTGAGTGCAGTCGAACCCCCGACGTAGCGGCAGCTAATGAATCTCTTTCTAGGCCCGTTGACCCATCTGCCCTGGAGTGGAAATCACGGACAGGGCTCACTGCTCTACCTGGCAAATTGAACCCGCCTACCGGCCTCGATCCTGATCGACCAACGGATCCAAGTCGGCCACAATCGCAGTCAACACACTCAAGCCAGCTCGCCCCTCTGCTATGCTATTCGTGTTTGGCGACACTGACACCGAGCAGCCACGCGAAGAAGGACCAGCTGGCGTTGAATGATGTAGAGTTGCCAATATGGGTAGGACGCCGAGTGGCCGTCGAGAGAGATCAGATGCGGAGTCAAGTAGCAGAATTCCTGCTAGAGGATTAGTCTAATCCAAGCATACTCATATCAGATAACACTGCGTGCAGCGCTGTCCACATACACATGTAACACTTGCATCTAGTCTGTGCTGTATGCAGCCCATCTATCCGTTCTACTTTTATTGGCTCTTCTCTGAGCTTTTGGCCTGACTACCAGGCTTCAATGATGCTGGTGGAGGATTACTCAATAGCAGATGCCCCTCTCCCCATCCACCGGGTTGACCACCGATACGCCACCCTCCTACGCCTCCAACTCCCACCCAAAGCCACTCGATACCTCTCCGCAGCTTGCCCACAACACTGGTCGGGTGGTATAAGGGCATAAACTCGGTCAAGCTGAAGTGAATCAGACCGTATGCGACGCCGAACAGGTACCCCGCCACGATCTGGATGGGCGAGTGATAGAGCAGGTACCATCTGTATCAGCGACGTATCAGTCACATTGCAGTGTGTAAGAATAAGGCACGTCAGCTCACCTCGAGTAAGCGGTGAGTAACGACCAAACGACCAGACCAACCAGGTAAGCGCCAGTGCGAGCCTTTCTGATTGGTTCAACTCCGGATATGCGTGGAGCAGTACTCATACTCATCCTCTTATCTTGAGTCAAGGCATAAGCTATTCCCCATGCCGCCAGATATCCCGCCGCTTGGGAGTGACTACTGGGCATGCCGTATCCATGGCCAATGTGCTCGTGACCAAAGTACGGTCTCTGACCCTTCAGCACTCTCTTCAAGACCCATGACAAGACCTCGTTGATCAATGACCCAGCAGCGAGGAAGAGGACCGTTAATTGCCGGTTGAAGACCAAGAGCGTGAAGTATGATACGAATAGGAATATCGGCGAGAGGGATAGTAGGGTGAGTGGGATCGAGAGGTATTTCGGGTGTGAAGGGTTGTACAGGATATGCGTGAGTGAGAATGATTTGAGGTCGAGAGACATTGCAGCGTTGGGATCTAGGGAGCCCATTCTGCTTGAGATTCGTATCAATTCGGTTGTAGGCAAAGATGCCGGGGCGAAAGACAGCAGAAGTTATTAGGCAGAGCTTGAGCGCTTGAGCAGAGCAGAGTCGGAGTCCGCCAGCAATGAGATGGTGTGGAGTCCCGTACGGAAGCAAAGCAGGGGCTCCGGCCTAACCCGGCCAGGATGTCACGGGCATCGCCTATGACGGCCGTTTGTCTAGGCTTGTCAAGATATCCTCTTGTGAGGCCCATTCGTTCTGGGACCCCCTTTGAGCGTTCGAACTGACGGAACCAAAACCTGCAGCTAGGTTGGTCGGCTAACGACATGGCCGGTGCACATCCACAAGCAAGAGGTGGACGACACAGGCAAGACTTTGCTCTGTCTTGTGCTCGTGAACTACAACTCCTACAGTCTTCAACTTAGCTTGTCATCAGGTATTAAACGACTCCACACTGCCCTAGACACAATGTCCACTTCTTACACCAAGCTCTCCCGACCCCACCCGGCCGTCTGGCAGATCGACCTGACCGCACCCCCGGACAACCGGCTGACCCCGGACCTCCTCGCATCCCTCGCTGCAAACTTGGACACTGTCGAGGCAGAATGGCGAAAGTCTTCCGGAAAGAGGGATCAGCAAGGACCAATGTCCGACCCCAAGACGTTTGGCGAGCATAAAGGTGCAGGGGCGCTCGTCCTCACGGGTTCAGGGAGGTTTTTCAGTAATGGTCTCGACTATGCCAAAGCCATGGCCAACCCGCGTTTCTTCGAGGGTGAGTGAGGAGGTCTATCGATTAGTGAGATGAATGCTGATAGTCTCATCCTTAGAGACGTACGATCCGGTCCTCTACAGACTTTTGACATTCCCCTTGTACACTATCGCTGCGATCAACGGACATGGTGAGTCCGTTTCGAAGTTTCGGATGGTGGAAGCAGCGTTCTGACCTCTCTGTAGCCTATGCCGGTGGAATGGTCCTGGCTCTGGCTTGTGATCACAGGGTCATCACCTCCGGCAAAGGTCTGATGTGTATGAACGAGGTGAGCGAGACGTCGAGTAGAGGTTCATGCTCGAGCACTTCTGACGATTTGCAGTTGGTCTTTGGTTCCCCTATACCCAACTCGTTCGGAGCCATACTACGACTCAGAATGCCATATGGAAATCACCTTCGGGACACGATGCTGGCTAAACGGTGGACACAAAAGGATCTACTAGAGGCTCATCTGGTAGACCTCGTCGTTGAGCAAGATCAGGTTGTGTCCAAGGCCGTCGAGCTGGGTGTGTCGGAAGGTGCCAAAGTCGCTGGAGGGGCATGGGGCCAGATCAAGGTGTGTACCGTTTCGCGAAAAGAATCCAAAGAGAGGGCTGATCGCAAGTGACAGGACACTATGTATCACGACATCATCGACGCATCAAGATCTAACAGACCGCTGTTGATGCCGATGCTCGAGGCAAAGGCCTTCTGGAAGCGAGTTGGCTCTCAGGCCAGGTTGTAAGGGTATCAACCGTCTCCTCTGCATCGTTATGTATCGTGATCATGATCTACCCAGCACATGCGCTTCCTTGAACGCATTGACCTCCTATAAGCCCAGATAGTACTTCTTCTGCAGCAGCATCCACGCGAGACCCGACGCTAGAGGTAGGGTATCAGCTGACGGCCTCACTTCTCACGTCAAACACCCAGCTACTCACTCGATACGATCATTGGCGCCGCACTCGCTCGGTTGAACTTGACCGAACCAAAGACGAGGGTCTCGAGCGCGAAGTGCGACAGAGACATGAGGTATGCCGACATGCCCAAGTTGTAGCACCTGACAGTCAATAGTCTTAGCAAGTGCAATCTGTTGGGTTTGAGGAGGACTCACGCCGGGCTGGTCAAGTTGTAGGCAGCGATCAATCTGGCAATACTGACCATTCCGGTGTAATATCCGAATATCCTACTCGCAAGCGGGGTGACTATCGAGGAATTAGCATCCCGATTCTAGGCCAAAGTCATGGCGAGTGACTTACTCTCATCTGCCTTCTTGGAGTATATCTCCTTGGTCTGCCAGACCTGGAGGTGCGCTTGGATCATGTTGTAGATGCCAGCAGCCGAGGTGAGGATCAGCCACCATGGAAGGAGGTCACCCTTTGCCGGGGTCACAGGAAGTTGCAGGCTGCCAAAGAAGCTCATGTCGGAGTTTGAATGCTGGCTCTGTCTGGTTGATGTATGATTACTGTTTGATTGTTGACGATGTATGGTTGCACGACCTTGAGCGCTGAGCCCAGTCCCGGCCAGTACCACCTAACGTCGAGCTTGAAATTCTGCTTCCGTCGATCGCAGAGTGGGGTTAGACAAATCCACAACCCAGGACTGGTCTACTTGAGAACCTGCAATCCACATACGCCTTCTCCAAGACAACGATCCCAAGGCTGTCAGGTACTCAAGGCTTAAACGTTGCGCCAAAGAGGCGCAGATGGTCTCGCAATAGCAGCTTCGTGATCGCCGACTGGAGTCACACCACTAATCTCGCCCTCAACGGACATGGACATTCCCCAGTATGGCGAGAGCAGCAGGTCTCCGCAAGCAATTAGGACGGGCTTGAATGGCAGCATGGGCTCGAATGGGGATACAGCGAATGGCCATGCAGAAAGTCTGGATAGGAAACTTGCCAGGTTGATCCTACCTGAATGGGACGGTACGTCCATTCAATGCCTTTGTTCACCTTTGTGGAATTCGGTTTCTGATATACGCTCCAGTTCCACCGGCCAAGCACCTGCATGTATCACACGATGCCATCACGCTCTTACACCTGGACACGCTGTACAACGCCCACGTTCGACCATATGCCAATCCGAACATCGGCGAAGATGGGGTCAAGGATGAGCACGACGATGACGATATGGGAGAGACGCATGGCGCAAAGCGGAAGAAGGGCCCAAAGAGGAGAAAGATGGAGAAGGGGTATACCCATCTCATAGACGACTGCATAGGTGGGTGCGAAGGGTGGCTGCCGGGCTCGATTATGCTTATGCTGAACTCGACTTCTTGGCTGCAGACCCCACACCATTGGGTGAAGGTCGGAATACACATTCACTGCTGCCCCTCATACCAGATATGATGCAGCCTCCATTAGGTCCGCCGCCGGAGCTGTACCCCGACGCTCTCACCGTACTGCCGAGTGGGATATTCCAGAATGCTCGGTTGGAAGCTGGCTCAAAGGTTGACGGAGTGAGTTCCGCGGGAATGGCACAAAGCCGCTTGCTGACCTCTGAGCAGTATTCGAATGGTGTGAAAGCCGGAGTGGCAGAAGCAGAGGAGAAGCGGCGGGTGAGCTGTCCAAATCCTGCTCCTGGTGCAAGTTCTGACAGATCTCCAGCGGAAAAAGCTCAGGCAGTCGCAATCGGCATTACCGCCGGATCTACCATCTCCAGCGCTTCCCTCGCCCATGGACAGCTCAGAGCTCGCCGTGCCTGTCCAGCCAATAGCGCCTCCGGCGCATCTCGCCCACCGGACGCCATTCCCTGTAAACACGACTGGTAGAGGAGCATTCCGAGGAGGGGCAGGTACACCCAGCCGAGGGGCTTTCCGAGGTCGGGGCGCAGGTCCATTCACCCCTTCGCGCGGAGGTACACCCGGCACACCGATCTCGTTGAGAGGTAGAGGTGGATTCCCGGGCCCCGGCACGCCGAGAGGCACGCCTTCGAGAGGCGGCATGGGCGGGATGGGAGGAGGTACACCTCGACTGCCTAATCCCGCCTGGAACCGAGATGGGCCAGGGAGCGGTGTCAAGCGGCCCGCCGATGGCAATTCGACTTATACACCAGATCCCAAACGGTCAAAAGCGGGTCAAGAGAGTCGGTCAGTCAGTCCGTTTGTCGGGGAGCAAGCTGGGTCAACGCAGGGCAGACCAGGTATCGGCAAGACGCCCAGGAGCAAGACCGGAGAGTAGTGGACGCCAATCGCTGGCCTGTTTTTGTCATACGCATTATGGCGTTGCATTCATCATGTCAAGTCATCATCGAGGGAGCTACGTGCCATCCCTTTCTCACTTCTTCTTGTCTTTCCTACCTCTAGCACTGGCCAGACTGGCCTCTCCCTAGTACTCGCCAGACTGGTCGAGGGCCTGGATGGCCTGCTGCTTGGCGTGTCGCTTGGCCTCTTCTCGGTCGAACATGTCAAGGCCTGAGTCGGGTGTCAGTGTCCTGTAGACATTCTGAGGCCAGAGACGCACCTCGAGTTTCGAAAAGCCGGTCCACCTCTCCAGCCGCAAAGCCTGCGAGAAGCTCTTTAGCGAGCTGATGCTGGATGGTCGTCAGCGTGAGGAGGGAGTTGAAACACAGAACGGGCCGAACTCACGTTGGCGGGCTTGCCCTCTCGACGGAGGTGGTCCTCGTAAGCTTTCATGGCCTCGAAGCCGGCTGCTCCACTACCCAACGACTAGTCAGCACGTGTGTCATGCACGACCCAGCCTTAGCACTCACCCGATGAGCTCGTGGGAGAACTTGGCCTGGTGTTCTTGGTTATTAGGGTCGACGTTGCTGAGTGCGAAAGATCGTCAGCTCGGTTTTCGGAGATTTGAGTTTTCAATCCGTGGTAGAGGGCGTACAACCTTGCAGGCAACTCACTAGACTTGGTTTCGGCCAGAGTCGTCGTTGTTGAAGAAGTCGAAGAGTCCCATGGTTGCTTGAGTTGTTGTTGGTGGAGTTTAGTACGAGTAGTTTGCAGATGGGTGTGGAATGATTGATTTGAGACCACCTGTGGTACAGACGTCGCGGCTTATATAGGTTGCGAGAACCACAGGAGCTGCCTCGTTGCCAGCGTCGTGACGTGTGACTCCACTGACACCGCATCCCACCCAACCTAGAGACAGGTCCCCCGCAGCAGGACGCTTGATTGACGCAGTCTGACGCTGATCGACCTCGCTGTGTCATGTGTCGACTAAAACTGGATCACCGGATGCCATAATTAGACACAACCTTCAAACATGTGCACCACCGCCTCATCAAAGACCGGAACACGTTGAGGTCCGTAGATGGTGGTTTCGAATCCAAGATCCGTCACTCCCGTCGCCAGAAATAGCAATACTGCTGCGTTTCACCTCAAAGCCCAGTGGTGCCCTCTGGCCCAGTGACCTCCGCAGCTCTGGGCACCGAGGCAGCGGCGTAGCGGCGTGAGTGATGACGAAGCTGTAACATCATTGTGTCTCGACTCTCAATGTCCCTTGATGTACATAGGGCTAGTGCATACTATTACTCTGGCTCAGATCACTTCGCAGACCTACACTCTGAGCGACTCTGGAGGTCCGAGGTAACTGTAACCCCTATCATGAATACCTCCAAAGTCGATCCAGATCCTCTCCACCACCACACCGGTCGACATTCCCCACACGGTCAAGCTGTGCTTTCCGGCCTGCTCAAAGTCCACTGACAAGGTGACGTTTCTGACATCGCTCTCCACCACGCCGATCCAGTCGGGCGGCACGGCGCCGACAAAGATTGGCTCCTGGCCCGGTCGAACTTCAACTCCACCGAGTCGGTCCGTGGTGATGGGTTGTATCTCTTTAGCTGGCTGATCGTCCAGCTGAACTCCGAAAGAGAGTTGTTTGCCGCTGATGAAATTGAGCGAAGGGCCGATCTGGACGTTGATCTCGGCCTTGCCAGAGTCGTGGGTCCAAAAGTCGTATGTCAGAGAAGGACCTTGACCAACGGTGAAATTTTGGAAATCGGTAGGGAACATTTCCAATCCGCTGAACGTACGTCCATACCCCTCCATTTCCTCCCAGGCGTACCCCTCCGCAGAAGCATTGTGGCTGAAGTGCGCAGCTTCCATGACCACATACCCATCACCCTGGACGAAGCCATGGTAGTCATCGTCCACTGGCAGAGGGACAAAGATTGGCGCGGAAACGGTGACATTAGCACCATCGGAACCTTGGATCAAAATGTGGCCGTCGTCGATCTGGCCCACAAGGTCGGAGGGAAGTTTGGACCAATCCACGCTGACGAAGATTCGCTGATCGGTCGAACCGTCCCGTTTCACTCGACCCTTGCTCTCGGAGACCTTCAACCATGGCACGTTTGGCTTAGCTGTCCATCGGATATCCTTTGGTCCTCCTGCGGAAATATCGATCCACCTCGATTTCGCGCCGTACGGGTCCATGGTGTACAGGGTCGGGTCGGGGCATTTCATCCATTTGGGGCAGTTGTCCGCAGTTCTACCTGGCCACGCGCCATAGCTGTTTTCGACGGTCACTCGTGTGCTGAAAGCATAAGGAATATGCAGCTCTGGAACGGGAATACCCATGAGGACCGGCTGGTGGGGGTTGATGAAGGAGACGGGCGCAAGGGTGTCCTTGTCTGGTTCGAGGGAGTCGAACCAGTTGATATGGGTTTGATCCAGCATATGGTCCCATCGACCTCCGTTCAGCGAGTGGAAGACGTCGGTCAGCCTGGCATCGTTCTTGAACGCGTCGATGGCTTCGTGGGCGTAATAGTTGGCGGCGTTTCTTGATTGTCGAGAGTACAAGTTTGATCGGCCGACTGAGCAGCATGAGCTGATCAGTTGAACTCATCAAGTCAAGATGAGGAATTGACTCACCCGCCGTGTGCAGCTTGTTGATGTTCGCCTGCATCTCGCACAACATCAAGACCGACTGGTAGAAAGCCGGTCGAGTCGCCTTCGGCAAGTGGTCATGAACCTTCTTCGCCCGGATTGCCAATTGATTCCACTCGTGCTGGACCCGCTCAGCTCTGCGCCCAGGTGTCAGAGTCGTCAAAGTCTCGGGCAGCCCCCTTTCGGATCAAGACTCACTCGTTGTAATTGATGAGAGACCAGATAGTTGAGTTCAGTAGCTCAGGCTTGGACCTCGATGCATATCGCTGTTAAGGTATCAGTAACCATCGCGTACCGGACAGCAGTTGACTCACGCCGTAGTGAACCATGATGTCCGCTACCTCCTTTTTCACTTCCTGGCCAAAGTCTCGCCCGGCCCATTCTTCCAAGAAATGTCTCACTGAGCTCCTTGGCCACGCATCAAAGTCGTATGCGAGGGACAAGAAGTGTTCGGTAGGCATCTCGAGTGGTTTGAGGGACCCGACATTGACAATCCAGATTTGGTTGGTGTTGAACGATCGAGCGATGTTCATCTGCTCCCAGGCTGACCAAGTCGTTCAGTGTCGCTCTGGAGAGTGAGCAGAGTGTACTCACTTTTGGCCAGGTTGATTGTGTTGATCCATTTGTACGCTCTCGGGACGCCAACGTAGTCTACGTGATAGTAGATACCAGCTCCTGCGGGATGCGGGTCCTCTTTGGAGTAGACAGACATGATGTTACCCCAGTTGTCATCGGAGAAGAGGATTGTGACTGGGTTGCGGGTCAGTACCGAACGCTTTCAAGGCAGTTGCTCTACACACTGTCATCGGGGATCTCAAGCTACGGTACTATTAGCATTTCTTCGCGGTGAGGCGAGGAGAGCCACTCACACCATCGACGTAGTAGTCCGCGACCTCTTTGTACATTGCCCACATCTTCGGAATGCTGGGCACGGCATCTGTGCCATACACCTCCTCGAGGATGTTCAGTTGCGCAGCGGTGATATCTGGTCATTATGAGCGCAGCTCCAAGTCTGGGACCATGTTCACTCACTCTCGACCAGACCGATACTGGCACCCGAAAGCGGCTCGTCACCATCACCTCTCATTCCCATGGTGAAGAGCACTTCTCGTCCTTTAGCCCGTTCAGCCCCGAACTTCCAGTGCTTAGTCAAGACATCCTTGTTGGTCCAGTCCCAAGGGCCGACCTTGACATGGTCCCACTCTGGCTTTGTCCTGTCCATGGGCTCGTGATGGCTGAGGCCCATGACGATACCCATGTCGTTGGCTAGGACTTGGTTGGGCCCTGGAATCGGCTCATCCGGTACTCCAGGCAATCCGTCAACGCCAAACATACTAATGTACACTGAGAAACTCAGCATCATTCTATACGATATACAGCGACTGGAGGGTCGACTCACTCGCTGGCCAGTGATAGTTTGCCTTGAGCCTGAGCATCATCTCGAACCATGGGGCGTAGAAGTCGGTCTGGAAAGCGGCCTCCCATGGCTGTCTCTTGAAGTACTCCTGAGCCCAGCCCCATAGCGCTGGATGCTCGTCGTTGATGAAGATACCTCTGTACTTTACAGTCGGTTCACCATGAGCTAGCACCTGGTCGCGTTTGAATGTGATTGACGGTTGAGCATGAACCGGTACGTCAGACCAGAAGTGCCATGGTGAGACGCCCATCTGCTCAGACAGGGTATATAGACCGTAAATAGTCCCTCTCTAAGACTCTCATCAGCTCTCGCTGCCCAAACAGACCTGTAGCTTTCTTAGAGACGTTCACTCACCCTATCGCTGCCGGTGATCACCAGAGCTTCATCTGCTCCGTGAACGGCTTTCTTGACTCGGACATCATAACTCTCCCATTTACCCTGCAAGCCCTCGGCCTCCATCTCATCTATCAAGGCAGATCCTAGGCTTCCAACGACGATGGCCCGTCGTGTACGTTTGGGCAGAGTGTCATTGTACAAACGAGGTCGAACGCCCGTTACGCGGTATACGTCCTCTGCGAACGTTTGCGCCGCGATGTGAATGGCCACATTGTCCTTGGAATCGAGTAAGAGGGGTGCAGCATAGTGGTGGTGTCTAGAGGCGATCACAAAGTCGCTCGGTCGGTGGATGGTAGAGTCGGCGGTAAAGGAAATTTGTTGACCTTCATTTTGCTGAATTTCGAGTTCGAAGTCGGAAGTCGACAGATCGGGAAAGGAAATGACTCTCGGTTCGCCGAGCGCATGGACAATCGTCCCAGTGGCTACTAGCCCCAAAGCTACGATACTAGGCCACATCCTGCGCACAGGTAGAGGTCAGTATAGATGTTCAAGCGTCGTAGCAACTCTAGAGGTGTCCTTATAAGGTGGTGAAGCAACACATGTCCGGCCCGGAAGTGGCCGAAGCATCTTCGGACAAAGTCTGGCCGGTGTTGTTATGCGATGAGCAGGCAGCCGGCCAGATGCTGTCATAACAATCCCGATGGACTTGAGACCTATCACCCAGCAGGTGACAGCATGAGCAACACAGGCCGCACATGATCTCGTCCCAGACCATCTGGCACGTAAGCCGGTTCCGGTGCCGGTTGCAACGCTCAGAGGACTGGCCACAACTCCTCGGAATAGAAAAGCTGTTACGCCGAGCTGGCATCCGCAATGACAATTGTACATGTGATACTTCTGACAACTCTTACCCGACCGCTACACAGGTGAAACCTAGTTCTTCTCGTTCTTCGCCTCATCGAAACAGATACAGATGGCAGCCATCAGAGCGAGGTCGACGCCCGGTGCACAAGTGACAAAGTACTACCCAGATCAGTTTCGATACTTGCAGCAACACCGTTTTGAGACTGGCACTCACTGTCTGCTTGTCGGTGAAAACCTCCCTCATGTTGGCCATCTGTCTGGTGATCTGAGCGACGGTAGGTCCACCTTCAACCGTAAGATCCCCCGATCCACCCCAGAAGTCGCCCCGAAGTTCAATCACCGTCTCCTTGTTGGTCGAGTGGTTGATAAACTTGGCTTCCATCTTGGTTCCAACTGAAACCAGGCGACTTGTAAGCGCAGAATATATTGAGCACGAAGGGCTACTTACTGGCCATTCTCTTGGTGACACGGAAGATCTCATTACCATTGGCATCTTCGGCAACAAACGTCTTGTGAATCGCGATCATTTTGTTACGAAGGTTGAATAGGACCTTTCCAGTGGGGTCGGTGATGACTGGAGGGGGTGGATTAGTCGAGCTAAGATACCGCTTACAAGGTGCCGACGAGCTCGCTCACCCTTCTTGTCCCGGAAGGACATGGACGAGCCTTTACACCGAACAACAGCTTGGCCATTCTGGTCCTTCACGGCAAAGTCGTCCTGCAGTCACCGTCAGCTTGGGTCCAGCCTATTCGGAGACAGTCTGCTCACGCCACTGAAAGAGAATGCGGCCTCCTTCAGTACCAAAGTGACTGGATGCGGCAGGCAGTAGACCGGGAACACGCCCAAGGGCGGGTTGACGGGATGAAGAGCAGCAGGTGCGTTGGAACCGAAGAAACCCATGTTGTACGTTGCTGTCTGGCGATATGTCACTGAGGAGGGTCGATTTGTGATGTGTAGATATGTCAAGTGGCCAAGGCTCTTACAGGTCTGAGGGATTGTAGATTGTCTAACATCGAGTGAAGCGGTGCTGTCGACAATGTTACCCGCTCACAGGATGCAAGCTCACTGTTCGCTCATATGCTCATTGCGGTGCTCCGCGCTAAAGCCTTGATATGACGTCAGCAAAGGTCGGGCGGGCCGCCAGGAGAGGCCAGGAGGGACAGCGGACAACAACCGCAAAGTAGCGGAGGTCGCCGACGATGGCAGATGATTGCTCGCGGTTCCACGCGGCCCGGTGCCAGCTGTTTCATGTTTCAACTTTCAGCCGACGATTGCTCACTAAAGCCCGAGTCGGTTCTCTATCATATTCCACCTGAATCTTCGCACTGTAATCGCACGTAGGCATCATGGGTGCTGACACGCACACCAAGCCCGAGCTCAAGGCGCCCTGGATCAAGACGCCTCTGCTAGAGTCGCCTGCTTTGTCAAAAGTTGCTGGATGGTGAGTTGTCGAATTGATCGGTCGGGTGGTAGCTGACTGCGCCAAAGTCGGATCTTCCTCAAGCTTGATAACCTTCAGCCCTCTGGCTCTTTCAAGCAGAGGTCAGCTATCTTGATTTGACGGCCTGGTACCAGCTGACATGTCACAGAGGCATCGGTAACATGCTATTGGAACACCTCAGTTCAGCCAACAACGACCCTTCGGCGACTCCCCATTTCTACACTTCTTCCGGGGGTAACGCCGGTCTAGCCTGCGTCTCGGCATCCGTTGCCCTGGGATACCCATCGACGGTGATGGTGCCGACATCTACCAAACCCCATATGCTAGAGAAGATCAAGTTGGCCGGCGCATCTCAAGTGATACAACAGGGCGCAACGTGGTTCGAAGCCGATACATACTTGCGAGAAGAAGTACTGCCCAAAGACGCAGGAGGAGTCTACGTCCCGCCCTTCGACCATCCAGCCGTTTGGAGGGGACACGCCACGATGATAAGCGAGATCAAAGCTCAACTGGCCGACATGAACGGTGATGACTCGTTCGACGCTTTGGTCTGCAGTGTAGGGGGAGGAGGACTGTTTAGCGGTCTTATGCAGGGCTTGGAGGAAGCCGGGGATACAGTCAAGGTCGTCGCAGTAGAGACTTTGGGAGCCAACTCTCTCAATGCCGCACTCGAAGCTGGCGAACTGATCGCCATACCAGGCATCACGTCAATTGCGACCTCTTTAGGCGCTGTCAAGGTCGCCAAAAGGGCGTTCGAGTATGGTCAGCAAGATAACGTATCAAGCGTTGTGGTCACGGACAAAGAGGCCTGTGTGGCTTGTATTAGGTTCGCCGAGGACGAGAGGATGTTGGTGGAGCCCGCATGTGGTGCGACGATAGCTCTGGCCTATGACAACAAGCTGAGAGAGATACTGGGCTCGCCGGATAAAGACCAAAAGGTCGTTTTGGTCGTTTGTGGAGGACGGAATATCAGCTTGGATCTGCTGGCAGAGTGGAGAGAATTGTATGGACTTTAGGGCGTATCACGAGTCTAGCAATGAATCTCACCTGCAAAGCAGCGCAAGTAACCCTCCGCGGGAGCTTTGACTCGATTTGCATCACCTGCACCAAGCGATACATCACTCTGACTGTAGTACGATCAGAACACCTATGCCGCCTCCGCTTCTGCCTTCTTCTTCTTCTCGTCGACCTGTATGAAGTGTGAGCGGACAAGTCAGTCATGCTGCACTCCACTCACCCTGACGACCTGATCCGCTGGAGCTCCTTTGAGCTCTTTCACCTGGTTCCGCAGCATTTCAACCTGTTCAGCTCGTCAGCCCATGCTCTTGCCATTTGCATGCACCGGTCAGACTCACGACATCGTCCCCAACATCGCCTTGGATCACAATCTCCTCTTCACCCGCCGCGGTCTTACTGACGCTAGCCCCAGTAGCGAACTTCGAAGCCATCATCTTGGCCGCTTTCTTCAGGTCAATTCCGAAGTAATGTAGACCGTGGATGTGCGTCGCGTGCTTCCGTTTCGTCCTCTCAGATCGCTTTATCGTGATCTAGTAGACTGTCAGCAGTCTGAGCTCTATACCGCAGGACCGAAGAGACTTTGCGGGCTGAGACAAATCACCCACTTTGGCAGACTAAAACAGCCAGAGATCAGCATTCTACCCTTTCCACTCAAACCCCCCGCTCACCTCTTTGGCTTTGGCCTCGGCGGCAGCTTTCTTCTCAGCCTTCCTCTCAAGCTTGGCCGCATCGGCTTCCAACTTCTCCTGCTTCTCCGCCGTGAGTGTGCCCATCCGAGCGGTCAGAGTTTCTGGGTTTGATGATGGTCAGTACGCCATGAGGTGGTCAATGTCGCGAAGGAAGGATGTGGCACGAGAAATCTCACTCACCCTCTCCCCAAACCCGGTTGTACTCTTCCCCATCCTTCTCCTCGAGCCAGGACTTGCATTTCGAGACCGAGGGTCCAAATTCGCAATACTCGGTGGGTAGGGTGCAGACACCGCAGTAGAATGGGTGAAGCGGTTTCGAAGATGGTCCAGCGATAGCCATGATGTATATGATTGATGCGGTAGCAAGATGTGTGCGGGATAAGCAGAACTCGGAGGTGGTGAGGAGAAGATGAAGCAAGTGCACAGACAAAGCAGAGAGCAGCTCGCAGCTTTCATTTCATCACTCGAACTAAAGCATAGTCGGCTGTCCATTGGAGATTTGCTTCCACGTCACGACTTTTCAACCTAACTGAGCGATGAGGCGATGAGCTCATGAGCCGTGAGCGACTGGTCGAGCGAGTCACAGAACACCTATCGTTTACGCAAAGCGACGAGTCATCCGCTGACCACTGACAGAAGCAAGACACTCAGCTTTACAACCCTGCCCAAGATGTCCCTCCATGAGCCTACTTTCCAGCAGCTCAAGGACATGGGCATCGACGCACCACTAGCCCGAGCAGCCGCCTTGCGATTCTCCACAACGGATGCGGCTGTCAATTGGTGCTTTGGCGAGGGACAAAGCGTGGGTCCATGAACTCTGAAGATTGTGCTTGTGCATAGCTGAATGGGATGCTTTAGTGGAAACCTGAGGATGACAGGGCTCCCCCTTTGTATAACAGCGGTCGGTCAAAGTGTGAATCGAGCTTTGTCTAGTCTGAGCCATGGGAACTTGACTGAAAGTGCTCTAGCACCCGACGTAGGCCACAGCGGTGTCGATACAAGGTCGTCGCCTCCGCCAACACCTTTGCGGCCTCGACCTCAGTCTCTAGTAGCCCCACCCCATCCTCTGCCACCAAGACCCCGGGCTTCTCCAACGAAATACGATGCGCCTCTCTACCCCCCTCCCGACCATCCTCCACATACGGCTTCTTCTCCAAGAGATCCATCGACGAGTATAGCCCCGTTCGCATCGAACAATCCATTCAATATCGCCTCAAACTCGCAACACACCACGAGTGTCGGCCCTATGGCGATGGAAGATGATGAGAATGAGGAACTGCAGCGAGCCTTGGAAATGTCGACTGGTACCGCTCAGGACGGGACAACAGAAGACGACGGCCAGAGACGGAATGAGAGGGAGAGGAGCGTCAGAGCTAGTGGAGTCCCCCCTCCAAGCCCCGATATGGACGAGGCTCAGGTGATGGGCACGCTATTCGGCCCAAGCGAAAAGGACGACAAGGACGGGAGCATGGCTATGGTTCCTGCCACGTTGACTTCAGCGCCTCAAGTGAGTAGTCTTCGCCGTAGAGGCGAGCGAACTCCCATTAGTATAATCCTACTGATCTGCCCCGCGCAGAACAACGAAGACGACGATCTGAACAGAGCGATAGCCGACTCCCTCATGACCGCAAGCTTCCACTCGGCTTCAGCGATCAAGGACGTCAATCGGCCAGTACCCACTCAGCGGGCCGAAGGAGCGTGAGTAGGCTGGTGATACGTCTACAGCACCCATGAATCTTGCTGATATGGGCGACCAGACCTCTTGTGCTCTACTCGCAATCAGGCAACTCGACATACGCTGCAGTGTATCTGCAAGCGATACTGGCAATCCCTCAGGTCCGGGAAGCGATTCTATTGTCTGTTGACTCTCCCGCTCCCGATACATCGACCTATATGAGTAAGTCGGATCCTTTGAGTGAGATCGTAGCGCTGAGCGAATTTGACAGAAATGTCATACCTGCAAGAATTGGCGGAGAGGATGACGCGGGAGGACAAGAGCTTCGAGGAAGTTGACCAGACCCTCAAGGAGCTCAGAGATGGCAACGAGCCAGCCCAGCTCCCCCCGGCAGATGTAACAAATGGTGCGTGGTAGTAATCGTACTGACATCAGCTGGGATTCACGTGCTGATACAACCCATTTCCGACTCCAGACTTTCAACACCGTATGATAGGATTGCTGGATATCATCATTTCCGTTACCAAGGATAATCCGCTCTTCGACCGAACAAAAGCTACCCAGGACTACTGGTCGGATCCGAGCTCGTGAGTAACGACACAACACCCACTGTATTGGATACTGGCTGATCCACCCGGTATAGACTATTTGCTTCGCGCATCATCATGGATGTAGAACAAAGCTCGACATTCGTCCACTTTGCCCGGGGCATCAAGAGCCCCCGGGATCTGTACACCGGTCTTGCGGACATTTTGTGGTCGTACCACAGTCCAAACTCGATAATCGACACCGCATCGGATGTGCTCACCGTCAAACTGCTTTGGGACCGCAATGCGGACAGAGAATTGTGGAGGATAGACGAGACGATATACTTAGGTGCGTATCGCTGCATTTATATTGCCAAGGACATTGCGATATTGATACGTCTGGTCAGACCGCTTCATGCGAGAGAACGCCGCGACGTCGGCGCAGATACGAGCACAGCAAGCTGTCGCTCAGGGCAATGTCCGGCGCTTGAAGAGCAAAATCGACAGTCTTACCATGCACGGAGTAAGTGGGCTGCTCGCTGCACGCCAATGTAACATCGTTGACCCGCCAACAGGGTCAGGATATACTGCAGAGTCTGTCGGCGTGAGTGTCACCAGGTTCAAGCTACTTTGGTGTCGAGCTGACTTTGTGAATAGACTTGTCGAGCACTATGAGACGAGTCCCAAGCTATCGGACGAGTTTAGACAGCAGAACAAGTCTGAACTGAAGCAGAAGGTGGGTGTCGACTGTAAAGCGAAGGGTGCCGCTGACCCTGGATAGCTCGTGGATACACTGGGACAGATAAAGACACTGAAGGCATCTTTGGACGAAGAGTTGGACAGAGAGGCAAAAGCAGCTGGCACGGCCGCATTCGACACTGAAGATCCGGCCTTCCAACGATACAAGGTGAGTTCAAACCGCCCCGCTGATGACCTATCGGCACATCTTCGCTGACATGTCCACAGTACACGCTGCGATCAGTCCTGTGCCACGATGGCTCTCTGGTCGCCGGTCACCACATCTACGCTTACATCAGAGGCGACCACGGATCATGGTGGAGGATACAAGAACACGAGGCGACAAAGGTCAGTTCTCACTTGAATAAGTTTATTCCAGAGACATTATTGACACTTGCTAGGTCGAGTTCGAGACCATCGTCACTGATCGGACCGGATTGTTCATGGACGGAGGGCCTTATTACCTGTGAGTATATGGAGGGACTGTGTCAAGCCGATTCATTAGTTGTCGCGCCGAGCTGATTCCGATTCAGGATGTACTCTCGTGATGGTCCTAGACCAGCTTTCGAGCCTCGAGTCGATGCACAGGCTCCACCACAAGGTATCGACACCGATCTCTTGTCACACACCCCGGTCGACACGGTGCAAACCCAGGATGAACCAATGCAACCGGAGTCAACAGGGACGAGCACGAACAAGCCCGCTTCATCAGAACCCGTTGTGGGCAAGGTGGCGACCGACGCCGAAGGGGCAGTAAGCGAGCCCCAGAGCGACAAACTCGACAACCTCGACGGCGAACAAGTGGATGAGGTGAAGGTGAAGTCGGACACCCCAGCGGATATGGACATCAAGATCGGGTGAGAATTGAGAGCAGTCCGAAGCCTGTCCCTGAAGGTCCTCTACCACAATCAGATGCGAAGGTCCGGATCAGGGCGGGATGTCGGTCCATGTGGGTCGTTGCAACAGGTTGCAACCGAGCCATGCCCACGGACTCGTCCTTGAAAGCAGTGTTTCATGCTATTGCTGTCCGTCGTTAGATGCTGTAGAATGCTGTCACACTCTAGGCAATGTTCTGCCATAGTTGTCGCCCCAGTCATATTGTACCGATTGCCATAGAGTGACATGTACCATGCTTCGCTGCAACCTTGTATAATAGCCTCTGGATTTGTGAAAGGATGCGAGAATGCTTGCTCGTGTGACCAAGTCCCCAACCACTGTGATTGGGCGGGGAGTAGTTCTAATCAAACTCGGCGTGGGGACCCCGGCTCGTAATGATTCAGGGCAGCTATTACATCCAGGTCCGGGTGGCGGCTAATGCCTGCTAATAGCTGCTAATGCGCCTTTCTCGGCAGCTAAAAGCTGTTCCTTAAGCTTACTCTGGCTTATCGCTCCGGTGCGCGATTATGAGCTTTCTCCTCACTGTCAGCCCTCGAGCCCTCTAGTGGGCAAGGGGGGTCCCATCCAATTTCAATCACAACCGCTGCACTCCCTGGCAGCCAGTGAACAATGGCCAAACTGGACTGGCGATACTCTGAGTAGGGTCCTGTTCGACTCCCGAAAGTTCACCTTCACTCCTACCTTTCACTTCTCTTGGTGCAGCTAAAAATCACTCAACGATAAACGTGCGCCGAGCGGATCTGGGTATCCATCGCCATCACTGGAGATAGGCCATACGATGTCAACGGTGGACACCGATGATGCTGCAACCACCGCCAACACCACATCGTCATTCTTGTCCAAAGTGCAGATCCCATGGTCGAACACGCTGAGCTACGGCTCTACGATCAGCTTGGCAAAATTCTTTGGAAGGCTTAATGGAAAGACCCATTCGGGGTCAAATTCGACTTCGGCCTCGAGCAAAATCACGGATGAGCACCTCGACGACGAAGAGGAGGGCGAGGAGGGGGACGCGGATGGAGACGTGGATGAAGAGTCTCTGATGTGGGATGCTCAGGTAGGTAGAGCCTCACGCCCAAGACGGACGGCACCTGACAACGTCGCCGCTTAGGCCGCGCTGATCGCACATCAACATGGACTTGCGTTGGAGACATACACCATGGCCGCGCTGCCACCATATCGCTCGGCTCAGGCGTGTCTGGCTCTTGGAAATCTCTTGATCCGAGGAACGAGCTTCAGCTCCGCCCCAACGACGCCAACAGAAGATGGGACCGTGCGCAGAGATAGCAAGTCGTCACAGAACGAGTCGAGTCCTGCGGACAGTCTACCCTCGCCAACTATCGCCAAAGCATTTGCATCTTTCTTCCGCTCCACCCTCCCCAGTACACCGGCCGGCAATGACGACAAACGACCTTCACCCAGTCCCACGTATACGAAACGCTTCGATGTATCCTCGAACAATTGGGCAATCCGGAAAGAAGGCAAGAGAGCGATGCGAGACGTGGAGGGAATGGGAGTCGCTGGCGGATGGCTGGTCTTGGGTATCGCCTACATTGTGGAGGGTGAACTCCAGCGGCAAGACATGAAGCGCAAGGCACAGCAAGCACAGGCGTTAGAGTTCAAGAAAAGATCACAGGTCGCAAGACCCATACCGGCCGCCGACGAAGGTACTGGTCATGTCGACGGTAGTGACAATGACGCTCTGGTCATCAGCTTCAAGCCTCGGTCGACTATACCGCTAGCCTCTAGTGAGGAGCAGACTCCCACTCCGAATCGAGCTCGGCATTTTGGGTCTTCCACCGAGCTCAGCTCAGAAAGCGCTTCTGTAAATTCATCCACCAGCGCATCCACCGTTACCCTCTCCCAAGATCGACCGAAGTCTCAGTCGGGCACCGAGGATACTGTGGAATCCGCAGAGCTACCCACACCGGGCGGCTTCATCGTCACTGCTGATGGCGTCAAGGTGGAGCGGAAGTCTGCCCCTGCATCTCTTGAAACCTTGAAGCTCATTGTGAGTGATCGCTATTTGATACCTTGCTGCTCTGTGCTAAAGAACTTTAGCTCGAGTTGCTCCAACCATTGCTACACCTGTATCGACACGGGCACATCCAAGCCTCTGATCCCGTATACCTCCCTCCCATCACCTCTTCGCAACTCCCCTCCATACTCAAAGTCACCGGCGATCACAACAAGCGCCGAAACGTCTGGGACCTCGGCGGCGTCGTGGCGATCAAGTTGGGGGAATTGGACTTGATCCGCGATACGACCGACGATCCATTGTTATACTCTCAGAGCAAGTCGTCAAAGGATGTCTGCCGGCTACAAGGCGGTATCAGGGTAATGCGGAGCTATCTGGTGAGTAGGCTAAGTTCGCACGAGATTATGATGCTGAGACCATGCGCAGCTTGGGATGACCGCCCCCACCCACGTAAGAGAAGGGCACTTCCGAGCCATTCTCTCTGCAGGCCATACTGGTATCCCTGCGGCGGATGAGCTGGTCAGGCAAGCCGGTCAAAGACTGGACATCATCGCTCGAACACCCTCCCAATCACCGTTAGCACTTCGCTCTCCGACGCAAGATGGATATCCCTTCCCAGTCTTTCCGAGCACGAGGACAAAGACGTCGCCAGGCTCTCGCTCTTCTGGTACGCATATGACTCGGAAGTCCTCGAATCTATCCATGCTACAGGTACCACCCCGCCGGAGCGCTTCGAGGTCGTCGAGCATATCCCGTTCGGCAGGGTCGCATAGCTCTTCCAAACCTACTCACAACCGAGGTCCATCCACCAGTTCGGTGACCAGTTTGTATCGAGGTGCCAATAGCCTGGTACTTAAGTCGGTGCACTCTACCGCGAGCCTATCGCTCGACACGATGCCTATGGACTCGCCCTCAGCCAATACTAAACCCTCGCCGCCTCGACAAGGTTCCGCTGTCGATACGCTCCGTCGTATCAGTCAGGATCATCAGGCCAGACTCAGAGCGGGTAGCCCTGAGGAAGCAGATGCACAGTGGCCAGATATATCAGCATGGAAGATCGGGCAGCCCAGCCCACCCGTCAGTCCTCCAATAGAACGTCCATATAGCATTGAAGCCGCCATGTCGAAGACCGCCAGGACCGGCTCGACTGAAATCTCACCGAAGAAACCACGTCGAAATATCGACAAGCAATTAGCTGCCCTCCGACCTGTAGCGTCGTCGCCTAATATCACCGATCGCAGGGCTAGCTCGATAGGCGGCAACTCGCTCTTACGCTCGTCAAAGCCTTCTTCGGCGTCGCTCCTATGCGCGTCTCAACAAGACATCTCGTGCACAATCGACCCGGCATTGGCTGCAGCCGAGCTGGCATCGACATTGACAAAGCACGTCGCGTGTTCGGTCTGTGGTGCCAAGGGAGTCAACTTTCCCGAGTGCAGAAAGTGTGGTATGCGCTTCTGCTCAAGAGATTGCAGAGTCGGTGAGAAGGGGGCGGGGAACGGCAAGAGGTGAGTCTGAACCCGGTCACTAGAGGTGAACATGAATGAGCTGACGTGCTTGTCTCGAAGGCACATTTGCGGAACAGTCGATAGTAGAAAGAACAAGATGAGCCTTAGCACGATCACCGAGCCTGTTGTAATGCCGCCAAGCTCGGCGTCTCCGACCATGCCGGTAGCCGCTTTCTAGTTTGATTGGAAGCTTGCCAGCGCGTTGCTTGCGCCATTTGGTGCTTGACGGCCAAGGCCATTGATATGATAAATGGATTGCGAGCAAGCATACCCATGATAGAGAATTGTTGTATGTACATGTTAGCACACACGATGCATTGCTGCGACCTGGCTGCTCCATAGTGAATCCACTGTTGCATGTCCTCACCGTGGATGTTGTGGACCCGGTAAACTAGGAGACGCGGGAACCGGCGAACGCGTGGTTTCGTACTGTAAGTGGGGGGAAATAACATGTTTCACCCCCTGAGAGCCCGCGTTTGATAAATAACAAACCGCTCGAGAGGACAGACCTTTTTTTCCACCCAACAAGTACTGCGACAAGAGCTCATCATCCTCTCTAGCATCTCTCGCACAAGGTCAACCGAGCTGCTACATCCCACACACGCTCGTTAAATACCAAACAGGTGTCTTGCCCACGTCCTTTTCATAATCGACCTGAACGAAAATCTGCACAAAAGGAACCCCCATCAAACAACACCTGAAAAAAGCAGCAAGATGAACCCTCTCAAAGCTTGGACGCCCGGACCGGGACCATTGTACACTGCCATCACGTCGACATGGACCGGCCTGGGGCTCAACCCTCCTCCTATCGAGTACAGGACTTGGGTTCCCGGAAGCAGTGCGCTCAGCACCAACAAGGCCGTCGTGGCTGCTATTGGCACATACCTCCTGGTCATCTTTGGCGGAAGGGAGATTATGCGGTAAGTCAGGTAGTCACCTCGTCGTCCGCGTCCGCAGATCATTTGGTACTGTGTGTTGGTACAGGCCACACATCATGAAGCGCGATCAAACGTCCGAAACGCGGTATCTCGACATTACGCGAAGGAAACACGTAGAAAGCACGCGTTTAGAATCCAAGCTGACATTGATAAAATAGATCTAGACCAGCATACAAGCTCACCACGTTGTTCCAAATCCACAACCTCCTCCTCACCTCCATCTCGGGTCTCCTCCTCCTTCTCATGCTCGAGGAGATGTAAGTGGAGCTTTTGCCAAGAAGTCTTCGCCGTGCCTTGCTGACATCTCGCGCCAGTGTCCCTCTTTACCTCAAACATGGTTTCTACTGGTCCATCTGCAACCCGACCGCGTTTACCCCAGTGCGTATCATTGACTGCTCCGGTCGCGTTCTTCGTTCTGCTACAAGCACGGTGCTGACCTACCGTATAGCGTCTCGTCACCTACTACATGATCAACTACTACATCAAGTATGTCGAGCTCATCGACACTGTCTTCCTTGTCCTCAAGAAGAAGCCCCTTGGTGCGTATCGCCGAGTATTGGGACAAGATCTGTTTCCTGACCTATTTACAGCTTTCCTTCACGTCTTCCACCACGCAGCCACTGCCGTTCTGTGCTACACCCAGCTCAACGGAGAGACCTCTGTGGTGAGTACCATTGATCCCGGATCCACGGCCGAAGAGAGCTGAACATATTGCCTCTCAAGCAATGGGTTGTCATCACACTCAACCTGCTCGTTCACGTCATCATGTGTGAGTGGAGACTATCAGCAGATGAGTAGAGCGGAAATTGACAAAACGACAGACTACTACTACTACGCTACCGCGGGTGGTGCCAGGTTCTGGGTAAGTTCGAGCGGCGGCGCGATGATCTCTGTGTCTGAGCTGACTCGCACCTCACAGTGGAAGAAATATCTCACGACTTTGCAAATCACCCAGTTCATCATCGACATTTGCATCGTCTACTTTGCCAGTGAGTCCAGATCGGATCCTTTCCAGTGCATCCCTACGACAGTCGCAATGAGAACATCACTGATGCACGATCATAGCCTACCAGCACTTTGTCCACGCTCACCTCCCATTCCTGCCAAGACTGGTCAACTCCGACTGCACTGGCGGTGAAGGTGCTGCTCTGTTCGGTGCCTTCATCCTGACCTCTTACCTCTTCCTCTTCATCGCGTGAGTGCTCATACCCAAAAGCTATCGGCCCCTTTATGAATACGAATACTGACATTAACAAATCAGCTTCTACCGGGCTACCTACAAGAAGACTGGGTGAGTACACCTAATGGACTGGCTCGGGTACCGCCAGCTGATGCCTAATGTAGAAGCGCCTCCAAGTCCGCCAAGAAGGCCTCGGAGCAGCTTGCCAACAGCAGCGCCGCCTCTGACATCCGAGGGTCCAGCCAGAGCAAGGTGAGCGAAGCCGCGGCTAGTGGAGACCGTGGTCGGACTGCTGACGATGTAGCAGTAGGTCATCAAGACAGACAGTAGAGGGACGGTGGTGATTACCGAAGTGCATTGACGCTTTGACACGAGAGTGAGACCCTGGGGAGCGTGGATGAGTCGTCGCAGAAGAGTGATCAGGGAGGCATCAGAGGAGAGGAGTACGGAGGTGCATTTGGCGACGAGGGCCAGCAGGACAATTTCGCAATGTCACAACCGAGAAGAAGAACGGGCGGGACTGTAGGAGAGTGTAGAACGAGGAGGTAGTAATGGAGTACCTTCAGGTATTTTAATGTTGGAGGCGTTCTTCACCAGTTTCGGTATCCTGTATCGGGTATTCACTAGTTCTCTTTCGCGCATTTCCCACCATTATACACACAGCACACGATTCCCCGCATCATGCATGACAGATCCTCGCGATCGATTGCTATTACACACACGAGGGCCGAGAATGTCGTCTCGCTAACACAGGACCGCGTTCAATCCTGTCGCTCAGGCTTGGGGCTTTTACCTGGACTTCTGCCCGGACTACCTCTTCGTTGGGGAGGGGCCGTAGCTGCCAACTTGGCAAATGTCGGTGTGTAGTTAAACGTCGGGGTGACTGGAGCCCTTGTAATGGCAATCGGATTGAAGTTGATGTTCTCGTTGCTCTTGGTCTCGCCGAACAACCCAAGATTCGGGTTCGGTGTACCCGGGTGTCTATCCGCTGAGACGGGGTACGACGTTGCGCCGGAGGATGGAGGTGGGAGTGTCTTCGAAGTTGGAGGATGACCCAATACAGCGCCCTCGTATTCGATGGCGTCGTCGTAGAAAAAATCCCACCAGACGGATGCTATGGGGATTGTAGCTGCGTGCCAGAGCGAATGGGCATCAACGACCCTCCACCAGGGAGCGAAATCGAACAACTCTAGACCCATGGCCAATGTCGTCACAACAACCAAGAACAGTGGTTGAATGACATGAATAGGTCGATAGACGATCGGATCGTGAGGGGGGTATGCGACGGGATAACTGAGAGAGTATCGACCGCCAAGCAAGTTGAGCGTGGGATACCTGAATTTGAAGGAGAACACCCATATGATCCAGAGGGCGTTCTGTGCGAGAGCCATCGCGACGACAAATTTGGTGTGGTAGCCATAGGGGAATTGACCCAATGGGAAGGATAGGAGGTATGAAAAGTGGGAAATGACCAGCAAGGCGATACCGACGACAACCGGGTAGACGAGGCGAGAAGTCGAATTTGGCGATTGGAGTCCAAGTGTTCGCAACGAGACGTACAAGAGCGACATAGCAACGGTAATTGTAGCCGAGAAGTAGTCCATCCTCTCGGTGAACGGGGTGTCTGGGTATACGGGTTAGCCTCTTCTCTCGGAAAATGTGTCGGGAGCAGCGCTTGATACACACCGTGACCCGACGAGACTCACCTCGAGAATGGAACACCGAGCTCCATATCCAAGTGTTGATCTGGGCCCAACCAGCCAGCTCCAACCATTTTCGCAGCTTGTTCTCACGTCGAACTCGTCTTCGGAGCGTTCTCACACCACGCCAATTGATCCACAGATTGCCCAGCGACATGAGGACCGAGAATGGCTCTTGAATCGGACCTAGCCGGTAGAATGGCCATTTCCCATAGACTATAATCACCCACACTTGTCAATTCCAAGGCTGGGGATACAGAGAGTGACTGCCCACTCACATTGATACCACTTTGACCCCTCACGGATGTTGTCGGTGAAGCTATGCGCACACTTGTATTTGCAGTCTGCCTCGCATGTCCATCCGAAAGCTCGTAGGTACCCCGCAATGGGCGGCTGCGATGGGTCACATTGCGAAGCTCCGCAGGACCGTAGGCAGTGCTGAAATGTGGGATTCCGATCTCCAATTGAGGCATGGACGACGACCGTCAGGAACACCAGAACGAGCAATAATGATGCCCAGGTCCGGCTCAAGCTAGTCATAGCGGGCGACTTGGTTTTGATGAGTACTCAAGGCAAGGTAGATGTTGATAGATGGCTCCCTGCCCATGTAGTTACCAGGGGTCCTGGGGATGCCCATCCGGGAACGAGCGAGCTTGCCGCAGATCTCAGGAACGAGCCACGTGGCTGCCCTGGAAATGGGAGTTGACTCGCGCGTGCAGCGCAATCGATCGATGTCGATTGGAGATTGATTAATGGAGACGCTGTGTCCAGCCAGGTCCAGCCAGATTTCTAGACGTTGACAACATCTAGGTCAGCTTACAGCGAGTACCCATCGCCATAGCACCACTCGTCGAGTCGAATCCGGCCTCCCTGGTATCATGATTGCTTGAGTATGACTGCCTCCGATCTCTCGAGACGCTGTGTCGAACCCGGGAGCCTTGAATATGGTGAGTAGATCTACAGATATCTACAGTTCTGGGGACTGGTACCCAGGCCATGCGCGCAGCGGAGCGACGTGTATCTTACTGTCATGATGTTGACCATGGCTTTATGGTAGTACAGTCATACCATGAACAGGAATCCCAGAATAGCTGGTGACATCACAAAACTACGAGAAATACGAATCTACGGCAATCTGACCTAATTCACAAGAGTCTGGAGACTACCTGACGACTACGAAGTAGTGAATACGGGCTACTCCTCGGTGTGTGAGGTTTGGTCCAAGCTGTCAGGAGCAGTGCTTCTCCCATTCCCGACAGAAGTCTTCCCACCGCTCGGTCTTGACGTAGATCCAGATCTCTGGCTGATTTTGAAATCAGTGGCGAGCTTGTCATGTTTCTTGGCAAGCATGGAGTACAACTCGCTCAGAGATTCGTTCTGCTGTTGCAGTTTACGGATTTGGTCGCTCAACCCGTCGAATTCTTTGCGCGAAACACAGTTGGTGTGCGAACCATCTCTGCTAGCGCCTTCCGATCCGGGCGCCGGCATCAGTCGTCGACGCTTCTGGCTGGCTTCGGAGGAGTTCAGGTAACTCTCAAATAACGCGGGGATAGACGGGGTGACCTGCTTGAGGATGGTCGGGATGAGTTTGCTGATGTCGACTTGGTACTCATGTATGGTTGTGCCCGTGTTGGTATTTCCTTGACTGGAGCCGTGATCGACCGTTGGATATCCCGGCGAGGTGCCCCTACCAGACCCACCGCGCGAGTTGGGTCCTCGAGCCCCTCCACGATTGGGACCTCCTCTTAACGGCATGGTTTGAGTAGTTCCGGTCTGGAATCGGCCGGACTGCGCCAAAGTGGGCTGGGAGTCGAACTCGAACTGGAGGTTTTGCCTTGCAAGGGAGACGCCGTGTGAGGTGACACTGGATCCTTGCGAGGAGTTGTGACCGGGTACAAAGATCTTCCGTCCATTCTCGACTATCACGAGGCGGCCCCAAGTGCCTGGAATGTGAGTAGACTGATCTGTATGCACTGGTCCAGTAGCTGGGGCAGTTAGAATTGCAGTATTGCCACCCCGCAACCTGTTCAGCTCCGTCTGGAGTTCGGCAATCTTCCACGCCCCCTTCGTCTCATCCCACGACGAATCTTCACTTGTTGGTCGCTTTTTGCCGGGCACAAGTGTCAAGGCGCCTCTACTGGTAGGCTGCATTGTACCAGCGCTGGGTGCGCGACCTCCGCCTGAGGAGTTGTTGTCAGGCGTTATTCTGCTCTGATTTCTAAGTAATTCGAGGAGTCGCTTGTTCTGCTCTTCCAACATTAGCATCTCCATGCCACCCTCGGTCTGACTTGTGTCTGATGGATCTCTTGGGCGGCCGTCAGCGCTTCGGGCTCTTTGGGTTTGATAAGCCGAGCCGGGTCGGAGAGTATTGTTCACAAACCCGAAGTTCTGGCTGGTGTTTGGGTCCATGGCGTAGTGCTGACTGTTGGGTGGTGTCCTAGTTTATCCTTACTTCAAAGAGGTGATCTGACGGTTGTGATTCGAATCTCGGAAGGATGGGGGAATTGGAAGAAGACTTTGGTCTTGCCGCTCAGACGACCAGTCTTATGTTCAGTTGGGACCGCCTGGGACGACTGTCGCGCTGTCATTAATCTCCCCGCCCGACGCATTTCCAGGCGCTCTGCACCAATGGATCGCCGTAGGCCGACACGCGTAACAAGTGGCCTTCGAGTAGAGTACAGACTCGCCTGCGCTCGCGCGCTGTCCTTTCATCCGGTTTGGCGTTTCACCTTCCCCAAAGGAGAAGCGCTAACGCCTGAGGTAGGCGTCATCGAGGCGACACGCTTGATAAATGCAGCTCTTCTTATCGATCGCGCTCGCGCCTCGCCTTGGCTCGGAGTCTCTGACAAGTTCGGAGTCAAACCAGACTCTTTGGGATTCGGCATATGTGCATGACTGAATAGTCAATAGTGTGTACGTGAGAATACGGTCCTACGGATCACCTGAGCGAAGCCCCTTGGAATGGTCAAACGTCTCCATGAGTTCCATCACCAAACAGCGAGTCAAGGTCTCGTAGATCCTGATCAGCAGCGTTTGGGTTGGAGCCCTCAGTATGAATGGTCTTATCTGTAGTCATGGTGGATCCTGTCTTCGCCTTTTCCCTCCAGGTCTTCGCTTCGTCTTCGAGCCTCTGAATTCGGTCTTGGAGGATGTTGAGCGCCACAGATCCCTCTTCTCTCAACATCGTCTTTTGTAACTCCTTTTCGAAGTAGATATTGACCTGTTGATGATCATCAGCCCTGGTAGATAGCTTTTCTTGAGCTTCGCCAAACTTTGCCAGCTGCGAGGATAGTTCTGCCAACAATGGTGAAATCTCGCCCAGCGTCTTCTCGGTAGCAGCGGTGTAGGCTTTCACCGCCGCTTTGCTCTGGTTGTCGATCTCGCCTCGCATCCAATCAGGCAGTTGTTGAGCCGTAGTCGTTGAGGAAGCGGTTGGAACACCTTGACCGAATGTATTCGGAGCAAATTGACTGTTGGACGGAGAGGAGAAACCGACGTGGGAGGTGTTCGACCACGGTGGATTGGAGTGGACTGGCACAGTCGGGTTGGATCCCACAGGCATCGTGCCTACTCGTCCCTGCAGTGGCACTGGTAGCAGTGAATTCTGCGGGAAGTGGGATGCCGGAGCCCCTTGCATCAATTGCGGTCCCATCACGGTCAAAAGGCCCTGGTTTGTGTTCGAGCCATAGTTCATTGGGTTCCTGGTATAGGGACCGGCGCTAACGGCACGTTTGCGCCCGCCGCTTCCGTCTTCAGCAGTGGTATCTCCGACTGTCAGCATGTCGTATCGCCTCTTATCAGGTCTATTCGTCAGGCCAGCGTTCGCGTTCGATGTGTTGATCTGGGTCTGTGTGTTCTGCGATTGTGTCCATTGTATCTGATTCTGTGGTAGGTACCCCGGCGGTACGAACGATGTTGCGGAAGGGGTAGTGCCGAGTTGAGACGGGTTGTAACCAGAGCTTGACATCGCGCTGTTGACCAAACCCTGGGTAAAGGCCATAAGCTGTGAGATCTGAGCCAGTCGAGCGTGTACGTCGGACGGTGCTACATTTGACGTGTTGCTTATCTGCGCAGGGCTGAACGTCTGGACGGCGGTGGTCCCAGTAAAGCTCAGCGGTGCTGGTGACCTCGCTCTCTGCTGGGATCCCTCTGCGCCGCCTGACTGTAGGTGCTGGTTATCGGCCATGATGATCAACGTGCAAGCTCAAATGATGGGATGTGCGGGCGAGAATTTTGGATACTGAGGGGAAAAAAATTGTCAGCTCTTCAATAGGTCTACTCCAGCAGGCCGACCACTCACCTTGTCTTCGAGAGCGAGACTCAGATAGAGGAGGGATGAGCACAAAGGTCGTTCGCCGCCACACGTGTCAAGCCCCAGTGGGACGAAACAATTGGCCTCCTTTGACGAAGTGGAGCGATCTGACGGTGCAGCGACGTCACAATGTGTTTTGATCCTTGCTTCTTGTAGACCCACCACCCAAAGCGAGCTCAACAGGCTAGGTGGCGTCAGGCAAAGTCTCAGTAATGCATGTGACATATGTAAGCTGTTCGCATTCAATTTGAGTAGTTCAGGATTTATCGTACCGATGTGGTTCAGTTGACGTCAACTAGGTTTTGATAGTGCCGAAGGGATGGGGTTAACTGTTTCAAGTGAGACGCGTTCTCAAGAATCGAGAGCCTCGTTGAGACATCCTTCATCTGTCCCATCAGCAATTGCAGTTGCGACTGGAGTTCCGATATCTCGACATCCACTTCCGTACCAGTAGAATGTCGGGTCTCATCATGTCCATCAATGTCAATCCGTGGTCTCTTGGAGGAAGACGTCGATCCGGTGACGAAATTGGTAGTGCCCGCAGATCTTTGTTTCTTTGACTCTCTCGATATGGTCGCCAGGACATTCCTGCTAATGTCCTGGGTGAGCTGCTGTTGCAATTTTGCGCCATAGCCTTCCAAAGGGCCACATAGGTAAACACTAAGATCGCTCTTCAGAGTGGGGATTGATGACGTGTGAAGCCACATTTGTAGATCGCGTTGTGATTGACTGATCATGTCCTGCACCTTCGTGTGTAGCCACGCTTGTAGATCGTGATGTGATTGACCAATCATGTCATACACCTGCTGAGCTGGGGCTAGAGGTTGAGATCTAGATGAGCTTTCAAAGGGGTACGACGTTCTGGGTGCGAGTAACGAGGAAGCTGCGTCTTCGATGAAAACGCCGGCCAGAACGTTGAGAGGATCGGAGGCGTCATGTTGGCCTGTATCTGCAGCAGTTGACATTGGATGCTCCTCATTTGCCGCGTTCTCCGAATGGTCCTGCACTGTTCGTGGGTCGTTTGTCTGTTGATCATCATGCGAAAGATCACCTCTTGTGACTTGCTTTGAGTCTCCGTCCCGGGTATTCAGATCTGGCTTGCCGTTTTTGTATGTCTTCTGGATGAACGTTGTCGAACGTCAAATATCGGTGAAAGTGAGGCAAGCCGGCTTGAGTATGTCAGCTGGATGGCATGCAGCTGACACACGAGCTCTCCCATCCCGTTGGTCGACCTTTGTTCTCGTAGAAATGTGAGAGAGGTTTTGAGAGGCTGGGGCTGGCTGGGGAGGGCTGGGGTAGCAGCAAGGTAGCAGCAAGGTAGCAGCAAGGTAGCAGCAAGGTAGCAGCAGTGCGGGAGCACGATCACCGTATGGGCTCTTCAATTCCTTCCGTTGCCACCCGGTTTCGGGGAATTCCGGGGCACCGTCCACGTGGGGTCTACGGTCCGAAGCAACCTGTCCAACCGGAACAGCCTGATGACGAGGGCGATCACTTGGGTAGCACTGAGGGTGTGCTTCAACAACCTCCCTAATCCACCAACTAAGACCCATATACGCAACATCTTCGACAGCACTTGACAGCTATCATCAGCCAGCTATGCGGGTGAGTAGGTATAGCCCAAACTCAGCGATCAACCCTCTGACTTCTCAAAATAGGACTACGAACCCATCACCTATGTGAGTAGGACGCTACTGTCCTGTGGAGAACCAGGATGTCGGCGGTGACCTTGCATACTGATGCTCTTGTCAGTTGTCCGTCGCATCGATCATTGGGGGTGTGACGGCGTATACGCGCCGTAACTCGTTACCCTCGCTGGTCGCCTCGTTGGGCTTGGGCGGTGTCATGGCCATGAGCGGGATGAGAGTGAGAGACGGCCTGAACTATGGATTGGAGGGTGCTGCCGGTGGGTCATAAGGCCTTATGAGATGATTTTCGCTGACGAAAAGACAGCTAGTTCATTAGCTCTGCTGATCCCTACCGCAAAGTGAGTAGCGAAGACAAACCCATAAAAACATCCTCGTATGGCATTTACTGACCGGATGTTTAGACGAGCAATCGCTACAAGAGCACCTATTCCATCGGTCATCGCTCTCCTAGCCACCGCAACCACCGGATTCTACGCAAAGGAGATCGCCGAGAGATATTGATGTCGATTTGAGATTTGAGAATGGACCAGGAGTCAGTCGGATTCCGAAAGGACGTGGCAGAGACCTCAGACCACCGACCAATTGCGAGCGGTCGCGCCTGTACAGTATACAGTCACGAGGAAGTTGGACAGACATGCATTTATTGACTACATACAGGGTTATCATGGAACAAGGCACCACAGGGAGGTCCTCATTTCTTCAGAGCGTCCTGGACACAGGGTCAGCGGCGTCACTCCGAGTCTGTAGTGACTTACTCTAACCATGATGCTGATTCTATGCCCAGCCTCCAGTTCGCCGCCATCCCAATTAGATGCCTTACCATATGGTAAGATGGAATGCTCATACTCGTATCGCACTGAGTCTCTGCGCAAAACGTCAGCGTGTCCCTGCTACCCGAAGCCCGGCCAATGCAGCTCACCTTTGGATGTACACTGATCCACCGGGCAACAAAACGTCCCATCCCTCTACAGTTCCGTCGTCACCTGCTCCTGTTTTCTTCAGCCGAAGAATACGATCCGCCCCGAGGCAGATACCCATTATGGTCCCTCCTGAGCTCTCCAGGTTGTCGACGTGCCCAAGGATCTCGCCCTCTGAGCCGAGGTGCAGCAGGTGGATCACTACCGACGGTGGAATAGTCGATCCTGCCTCGATCCGAGGATTGTTTGGCATCAGATCGAGTGAGCGATTGAGCAGAGATTCAACATGTGCAGCGCTCGGTGATGAGGGTAGTGATGACATGATCATCTCTCTGTATTGTCGAATGACAGAGTCGTAGTGGCCCTGTGCGGGAACCATTCAGTGAACCTAGCCGATTCTGAGGTTTCGGGTCCGACGTACATCTTCAAATCCATAGGCCTCGCTGAACAGAGCTTGCAAAGACCTTGAACCTGCAAGCTCCTCGTTAACCTCCGTCTGCATCGCCGTTTGACTCTTTCTCCGCCGATTCCGTCGAAGTTGTCCGTCCATCCCATCCAATTTCTGCAGAGCCATCTTCAACAGCGTCCTGCATTCTTTCACATCATACCAGTCGGTATAAAAGGCAAAGTCTCGCTCCAGTGTACCTCGATTTCCGCTTGTGAGGTCAAGAGGTGCGCCAATTCTGCGGATGTATGGCGAGGGCTGAGTCAAGCGATGAGGCGCAGATTGTCTGATGGAGGTGCTAAGATTGCGGGCTACGCGACCTGCTATCCGGCTTCCTGGACGGCGCGCTAAACCAAGCATATCCTCCAGTCTGTCTTATATTCGCAGGCTGGTCATTTGCAGCGGACGTAACTCATCGGGAGCAGGGTGATTTACAACCAAGAAGGATGGTTCAGACTTTTGGCTCACTTTGGACGAGTCGGACGACGAAAGTGGAGGTGGTTTGCCGCACAACGTGTTGCTCGATCATGCATCATGCCCGGCCTGGCCGATAAGCGCACCTTGATTCTATCTTGCCTAATTGTTTTCCTCGCGCTATAGGTTCCTCTCCATCTTCACTCTTCAAACAGAGTAGCCGACGGCATCATGTCAGACGTTCTCAACCCTGCTCCGCCACAGGCTGAGATGGCTCCCGTATCAAGAGAGAACCGACCGATGATCGTAGGACCCGACTCGCCCGAGAGCCCGTACCCGATGCCGCTGGAGGGTGTGGTCACCAAAGGCTTCGGCAGGGGTGCCAGGTTCTTGGGAATACCTACTGGTGAGTCCGGGCAGTTACAGAGTACAGTCAAGATAGGCACACACACTTCAGAGCATAGTCTCGGTGGTGTGATCTTGCTTATCAACGCAGTCTCCCCATCAATTTCTGGGGTATCAATCGCTAACACCTGGAATCCCTAGCAAACTTGCCCGACTCGTCACTAGGACCATTGAACGAGCTTCAGATGACAGGCATATACTACGGCTTCGCTCGAGTTCACCCTTCCACGTCAACGCCACTGCCCACGCCGGCATTATCGAGATCGACCTCTGCCGACCCCCTAGCCGCTGCCGGAAAGCTCTCTCCAGAGGCAATCTCCTCGATACCAAGCGAGACGGCGCCCTACCCTCCTGATTCGGTGCCGGGCGAGACGAGCACGATTAAAAGGCTCAAACCGGAAGATGGCAGGGTATGGCCAATGGTCATGAGCGTCGGATGGAATCCGTACTTCAAGAATGAGAAGATCACAGCGGTGCGTGATGCGATCGCCTGGTATGCTTGGCCTGTGCAGTGATGCTGATAGTGGACACGTCGTTCTTGCCATTAGGAAGTCCACATCATACATCCATTCGCACACGACTTTTACGGTCACGACATGTCCGTGCTGGTTCTGGGATACATACGCCCCGAGCTGAATTACATATCAAAGGGTGAGTCTCTCATCCACAGTCAATGTCCATATCTGATCACAGCCTTCTAGACGCTCTCATTAACGATATCAACATCGACGTCAAGGTTGCGCTCAATTCCTTAGCTCGTCCAGATTACGCTTCTTACGCTACAGATGACATCTTCTTCAAGCGAGAGTCTGTCTAAGGGGTTCTGAATGGAGAATTTGTACAGTCCACTATAGCATGACGAGGAGACACAGGAAATGCCGAGGTCGGATGATGGATAATTCCAAGACGCATCGGACAGGAGGCAGGATTGTAGAATTTCATGTACATGAGATAGATGCGCGGAGTGCTGTTCAAATTGATTGCCACACTTTTGACTTCTGTGCTGCACAGCTACGAGGACAGGGCGTCCACTTGGACCTCTTCCTTTTTGACATATCTTCAGCACCCTCTATTTCCTCCCGACTGGGCTCTTACTCCTGCTGGCCATGCTGACACTTCGGACGCTTCTGGTCCTACTTCGGCTTCTGCTCCTGGAGACACTTCTCGACAAGCTTCGCTTCCCTGCTGGGCCGCCTCGCCTCACTGGGCTCCTGCTCCTGCTCCTACTTCTGCTCACACTCCTCGAGTATGACCTTTTCCTGCTTCGACTCCTGCTTCTGCTGGAGTATGGACTCGGCGACCTTCTTCTCGCTCCGTTTCCTGGACCACCCCGTCTCGGCGGCGACCTTGATCGAGAGTATGATCGTGGTCGAGGTCTGTAGTTTCCTCCTCCCCCTGCCGCACCGCCTCGTGGGCCACCTTGACCACCATATCCTCCTCTTCCGCCGTATCCGCCATGTCCACCTCTGCCACCGTCGTTGTAGCCGCCATAACCGCCTCGACCGCCTCGACCGCCACCTCCCCCGCGAGGGACATAGGAGTCTCGGCCACCTGGCGGTCCTCTGTATCCCCTCGGAGGGGAGGGTGATCGGCGTCTGAATCCACCAGGTCCGCCTCTTCGAGGCGATCTGGATCTCGAGCGGGAGTACGAAGGTGATCGCCTGCGTCGAGGAGGGGAGATCGATCGGCTCAATGAGCGAGAGTAGGAACGGGGTCGTCGAGCTATCGGCGCTGGAGCAGGCGAAGGGGCTTTTGGCGGAGGCAATGGATGTTCAGAGATCTGAAGAAGCGGTCAGTATTGGGACGATCCAGTGATCAGAGCAGGGATTGGTAAACTTACTTGAACTGTGAGGAATGCTCCATCAAGCTGACCTCCGTCCATATGTTTGACGGCTTTCGAAGCGAGATCGGGGGCTGCGAATTCGATGGCCGCTTTACCTCTATTCAATCCAGCTACAGAGTCCCATGTATCAGCACACACCTTGTTGGTGCGAAGCCGACGTAGACACTTTCTCGCACTCACAGACTTTGAACAGAGGCATGTCAATGGCGGTAATCCTTCCATACACCCCAAAGATCTCTTCTAGATGGCCCTTGTGCACGTTCTTGGTCAGTCCACTGACGACGACGACCTTGAATCCTTCTTCTTTGATCCCATCGCCGTTGCGTTTGGGCGAGACTGTTCTCGACCGAGACCTGGAGCGAGAACGAGAACGAGAGCGGCTAACGGAACGAGTTCGGGAGCGTGACATGGACACGTCCCGCGCGTTGCCGCTGGCTCCTCTCGCGGGTGACAGTGGCTTTGGTGATCTGGATCTTCCTCGTTCCGACATGATGGGTGAATGGTAGTGTTGAGGAAGGAAGTCATCGTGGTTAGCTTTCGAAGGAGCGAGCATTGAAATCCACAGAATCACGGAAGCAAATCGAACGGGCCAGATCATCATGCTTGTTTCCTCAGCTGCTCCGCGATAAGTCAGATAAATACGGTGCGCACTTCGCAGGACTCCCGACGCCTGGATAGGGAACGCCCATGTAGCTATGTCAAAGTTTGCATTTGCATCTGTCCAGACACTTCTAAAACACCACCCATGCCACTGCCAGGAAGAGATTACGAGTTGAAGACGAAAGATGCACCCTGTGGCTCGAGTCAGCAAATGAATGCGCGTGTTGGGGGTATGTGTACTCACAACTTTGTGAGCGGCTTGGCCGGCGGTGGCTGGAAACACGAGTTAGTAAGGCAAGCCAACGGCCCGAATGATCCAAACACGTACCGTCGTTGATTCGGGTGCTAATGGTGACCGGTCAATATTTTTTAATGCGCAAAGAATGACCTATAACTCACGTGTCGAGGGCGAGACCGAAGCCAGCCTTGACTCCTGGTCGGATGGCCTGGGTGTAGCCGAGGCAAAGGACACCAGAGTTGTTGATCTTGGCCTTGACGAAGGCAGCGTTGTCCTAATAGTAATTTCAGCGCACATCCACCTGTGCAAAAAGAATAGCTATCACTTACAAGGTAGGTCTTGGCACCGACCTCGAGCGACACACCGTTAAGGGTGGACTTGGTGTCGTAGATGGCCTTGGCACCGGCCTCGGTGTCCTTAGACACCTTGTGGTAGTACGAGGCGCTGAAGGTGGAGAGGTTTCCGAGACCGTGGAGGGTAACGGCGTACTCTGGGGCAGAGAAGCCGACGGCACCGGCGTATCGGGTGATGGCGCCGGACTGGACGTCATACGAGGCCTCGGCACCGACAAGGAAGCCGTCCCGGCCGACGACGGTGTCAGCGGTGAAGGTTGGGCCCTTGAAGAGGTCTACGGTAGCCCTGGTGTGGAGGGAGGGCTGCTTGTAGATGGCGGTGAGGATAGCAGACTTGCCGCCCTTGGCTGGGTTGAGCGAGGTAGCAAGGTCGAACTTGAGGCCCTTGGCGACAAGGTTCTCGAGCTCAACCTGGGTTCTAAGGATGTTGGTGGTGGTCCAGGCCTGGTTTCTGGGTCAGCAATGTGTCTGTCATGGTGATCTGTCCTTTCCACCCACCTGGGTCACGCTGAGGCCGTTCTTGAAGTCGACGTATTTACCCTCAATGTCACCGAAGATCTCGGCGGATGGGGTTCGGACGCCAGCGACCTTGAAGGTGACATTGGATGGCGTGAGGGTCTTGACCTCGAGGGTCGTTCCAGAGGTTGGGTAGTCTTTCTGGAGGAGATCACCGGCAGACTTGCCGAGGTCCTAGAAGAGATTGACAGATCAGTATCGTGGTTTCAGATCGATGTCATGCCATAAAGATAGGGGCAAGGTGAAACTCATAAACATACTTTCCAAGAGGGAGGGACTGGTTGAGACATGTTTACTACGCGTGGCAATGTCAGCGACCGGATCGAGGCTGTATCATAATTCCTCCGTGACCACTTACGATAAGATAGGAGAGTGACTATTCAGTAAGAGTGTTCAGTTGATGGCGGTGATACCAAACTTGTCTTGTAGTCTAGGAGAATATGTTGCGAGGTGTGCCGGGAGGGCGGTCGTCGCTGTGTCCGTTCCGAGAGAGTAGGAGGGGATGATGCGCAACTCACCCGGCACGCGGCATTACGGCGTTATCTCCAGGCGGGCGAGACAGGTAGGCACGGGCCAAAGAGGTTGTGGCAGTCTGGTCATATTAGTCCGGCTATTAATTACCCCCATTTAGTAAATCTGATCCCGGTCTAATCTGAAACGCGTCCTCGGCCGTCGGCTGAGTTTGCGATCCTAATATTGTCAATCGCCTTGCAGCAACCTTGCGTATAACGACCATGTCGTCGATGGTAGCTCTCGACAACACTCCATCATCAATGTGATACAGCCACCAGCTTCCTGGTCAAATCGCCTATCAATGTACTGCGAACATTGTTACGCTGCGACCGGTAAGAAATACACCCTCGACACATCCGGCCCAGAGCCCGCCTGTCCAGAATGCGGCGTGGTGGACAGCCGTGGCAATCTGGTCGCCGCCCACGTTCAAGTCGGAGCGAGGATCGACGTGCGGACTCTTGAGCCCGACAACGTTCACAGGAACAGTATCATCCAGTCGAACAAGGCATCACAGAACTACGACGTGAGTCAACCATCGGCGGCCTAAGTGCACGCTTACAGAGCTGACAGATCTCATTGCTAGGGTGTCGTTTCCGCGCTGATCAATACCTATGTCGAGGATGATCAGACTTGTATCCTGCAATTCCCTGCGCCTCACCTCAACAATGCCGTCAGGTTCTGGCTCAAAAAGCTTCGAGAAGCAGAAGCCGAGTATTTCACTCGTATGGCTAGGCAACGCGGAAACACCAAAACCAAGTTCAAGCCAGGTCACTCGGCCGATGTCATCAAGATGCCCTACCTCGTGGTCTGTGCTGTGAGGCTCGCATCTCTAGACAGCACCTGGCCATGTCTTCCCGTGTTGTCGGAGGAGTGTCAACGGATAAAGTTCCCCACTCGAATGGACCCAGTGGTCCCGATCACTCTGAAGAATGCCTTTGTAAGCTATCATCAGTCCGACCGCTATTCAAGCTGACCTCTCGCTTCAGGACATCGCAAGAATGTACCCAAAGGGCGCCGTCGGCCATTTGAAGAACTTCGCTTCGCTAAACACGCATTTCACCAAGCTATGCGAGATCATGAACACGGTGGAGAGCACAGAGGAGGAGGTCCTGGCATGTGTGTATCACGCTGTGGAGCGGATCAAATTCCTCACCAGCATGGACCACCCGAAACGCTTGGTGGAGATGAACAAGCTAGTCAATCGGCCCAACCGCAAGATCCCATCGAAAACGCTCTCGCAGGAGATACTCGAAATACACTGGGACTTTTTCAGCCGCTTCAAAATACCCTGGGATCACATAATGCCAACCGCTCAGCGACTTCTCCACGCTTCACACTGCGTACTACTGTGGGACGATCGACAGCCTCATCCTATCGCCGTCGCCTTGGTCATTGCCTCTATCGAAGCGGTAACTGAGCAAGTGATGCCTTTCCACACCCCCATCATCCGCGAACTGTCAAATTACATTGGAGCAGCGGAGTATGTCGCTGGAGAACGGTATGAGGAGTTGAACAAAATGGTGATTTCCTGGACGACCAGTGTTATCGATGCCGGTCTCACCTACCCTCAAGTCAACCCCCCTCCGGTGGGCTGTATCGGAAATGGATTGACTGGCTGGGGAAGCGATAAACGACGCAGGATACCCGAGAACGAGATGTTCGTCGCAGCAGCGTCTCTCATTGCTAGGAACTGGAGGGTGATCGCTTCGACTCGTGTCACCACACGGACAGAGGTGCTTACATGCGACGAAGAGTTCAATGCCGCACGTCTCACCTACAGCAAGGCAGGTGCCAAGGGTACGCCACTACCTCCTGCTCTAATTGGAAAACCAGCAACAGATCGACCACCGTTGGTTCGCGAAGCATCGAATTATGCTGGGATTCTGGAGAGGGAAAGAGCGCAGTACATCAACGCTCGGAATTTGGCCGCTGTCACCAGAAAGAGGGCTCCAACCATGTCGGCGTCCGGCACGGACAAGGGGCAGTCGTCCGCCTCGCCGGGCAGTACGGCAGGCATACAAGATGGGGAAAGTGGCAACGGGCCAAGTCCGGCCAAGCGGGTGAAGAAATCACATCCGGAGTCCCGCGAAGAGCAAGATGAGCTGGAAAGGAGAACCCCGAGCGAAGAGCAGGTAGCTGCCGCTCTGATAGGAGAAAGCGTGGACGAGATCATCGCGGTCCCGCAACCGCCCCGCAAGAAGAAGTACACGACATTGCTAGGAGTCTCCAGGAACCGTACCCCAAGACCGTCAAAAAGGCTGGCTCCGAACTACAAAGAGATCCTAGCTCAAGCCGCGAGCGAGGTACCGTCAGATGACGAGGGTCTGAGCGTGATACAGGGTGCCTACTCGGAAGAAGGGGGTGTCGAGGAAAGGGAAGCGGAAGTAGCGGGGGACGAGTCATGAGGTGGAATACCGGTAGATGCCGGTGTGAGACAAAGTATAATGAAACGACGGACATGACACGACAGCCTAGACGATCATTTATGCGAGGCAATCCACCAATACTAAATCACCTCTCAGGTGTGGATAGACGCCTCACGTATTCTCATCGGCTGCATTGTGAACCCATGTTCCCGTCCGAAGGGGAGCCGCGAGTCAGGTCGCCTGGACAGCGCAATTCTCACAGCGCGTCTCATCCTCAAGAATGGTGTTTGCATCGGCGCTTCTATCTGTTCCAAGATCATCCTTCCCTCCTTGCTCAATCCGGTGCAGCCTACTCGGAAGTCTCGGAACCCTCGGGCTTGACCCTGTTGATGACTCGGAATGTCTCTGTGCATGTAAGAGTCAGTTGCGAGTGTCACAGGGAAGAAGCTACTCACGCTGCCTCAACAGAACCCTGTCTGGGACTCTCTGCTCTCCAATGGGCTCGGACTTTCGGTATTCGAGCTCGGCCTCTACGTACACAACGGAGCTATATCGCGGGTTAGTGCCGTGATACTTGAATCGACCTTGCAGTCGATGAGGTAGCGAGGCACAGAACGGCGGAATCCACTCACCCCTTGCCTGCGGATTTGACATAGTTGTGAGAGGGTTCGCTGAAGTTGAACACGGTGTGCCACGAGGTGTCACCGTCCCTATAAGCTAAGCGATGGTCAGTACAATGTCCGGTGGCAAGGTGGTGCTGTTACCAGCAAACTCACTCCCATCCTCTTGCTTAGTGGCGGCTGGTTGCGTGGCAACGACGTAGCTGTTCACATATATCAGACACGCATTCTCATATATCCCCGGCATTACACTCTTCCGGCAATATGGTCACTCACGTCAAGTACTTCTTTCCGGCGCCGGTCTACCAGACACTCGCATATCAGCATGATTCTCGGACCCTTCCTCCACTAGGAACTAGGGAGACGCACCTCTCGCTCGACTGGGTCAGTGCCCAATCGTCCGATCAGGGTGAGCTTTGACACATCGGCCTTGGCAATTGGCGAGGTGGAGAACGACTGAGTGGGGTGTGAGCGGCAATTCCATCTCAGAGATGTGAATGCATTCCGTTTTCCGTCTCGTTGCGCGGGAACTCATAACTCACTCGAGCAAGAGCTCTGGTAGCTGGGACGGCTCTGAGTGCGGAGAACATGTTGTAGTCTGGAGTAGAATGAGGATTGGTATGAACGAGGAGAATGCGATTGACAGAGGAAGTTACTGGATTCGACGATATCGAGTGCGAAGTGGGAGCCAGCGTGACCCGAAGCGGAACCAATTTTGTTGTCACCGAGCCGGACCTGCAGGCTAACCACGTGACCCGATCAGGACGACCCCGCGCGCAGCCAGCAGCCAGCGCTACTCTGCGCTACTGTAGCCAGCGGGCCAGCGATGTGTTGGTAGTGTCGAGCTATACAGATTCCAAAGGGCATAAGAGGCCAGACACCCCGGCTGGCAAGATACCAACACGAATTCCAGCACGAAAGGCCAAATTCACTCTCTGCCCAGCGAGCATCGAGTCGTCAGGAGGATAGCCGAATCATCAACTCAGAACAGCAATAATTGATCAGACCGAGGGTCGACAATTCCACTCAGCTCCAGCTGAACGTGGTCGATATGAGGAGTTGACGACAGTTTCATAACAGCAACGCACGCATCGGTGTCGACCGGACAGCCACCTAGCCTGGCGCCCGAAGGCCAAAGTCGAACGAGGTCACTCTCGAGATCCGCATTCCATGTCGCCGGGCCAAAATTCTGCGCTGCACAGAATCCGCAAACGCTCAATCACCGAGGACGACTCGTTCACCTTCAAAGCCCAGGGTAGTCCACCAGATCCACCTATACCGCTCACAAGTCCACCTGGCGCCAGGTCACAGCCGAAGCAACCGAAATCACGGGCCCCTTCTTTCTCCCTACCCATTCACCGGAAGACGATGTCGGACGGAAGAGGTGACTGGACGTCAGTATGGAATGGGAGTATTGGGAGTATGAAGCGGTCCACCATGCGAACACCTTCACGGAGAAAGTACGGGATCATCGCGTTGCTAGCAACTACATTACTGGTTGTAATCTGGCTCTGGACGAGGACGTACGAGCTGCAATTGGAGTTCTCGCTATTCTCCCGGCAATGGGTCAAGGACGAGTTCGACGCCACGGCCCCGCTCAAGGGGTGCTTCGACCCGGCCAACGTATCACCACTGTACGACCTGAAGCGACACCTGGGCCCAAAGCAGAATATGGTATCACCGGGTATCTCGCTCAAGAGAGGGGATGCGTGTTTCGACTTTGCCAGAACGATACAGTCGCTCGAAGGTGCCCAAAATAATTCACTCACATATCACACGTATTGGAGATCCGACCTGATCTCCTTCGGAGAAAGACACGCCGCGACCTTGTCTTCCTTCCTCGCTACGCAGCCGCTGAGCAATTCGAAATTGATCCTGTGGACGAATGGCCGGGACGTAGTCGCGAACAATGCTTTCGTCCGGCCTTTCCTGCAGAAATGGGGAAACAACTTCGAAGTACGTCAGGCGGATCTGCCTGATTTGACAGAAGGAACCGAGCTCGAGAGCATGTTCCCAAAGAAAGCCACTGGTAGCGGAGTGTTCGACAAAAAGGGTTGGGTGGATGGAGACGCAGTTAGACTGCTAGTATTGTGGCATCATGGCGGTGTGTGGTTCGACATGGATCAGATCCTTACTCGGGACATCCACCCATTGACGGAATATGAATTTGTGACTCAGTGGGACTGCTACGGTGAGCATCTCTAGCAATAATACCCTCATGGATCTCGCGCTCATTTATCACTTTGCCCACAGACAAACCATACTTTGCCATGAATGGCGCGTTGATGCATTTCCGACAACACTCGCCATATCTATGCGAAGCATTCCATGTCATGGCCACTTCTCCCCCACCTCAACCCAATACCTTCACCTGGGGCTCTCACCTCTATGCCAAGCTGCATCGGCGATTACTAGCGGAGGGCCAGACACCATTCGCGGTTTTACCCTGGTGTTTCGCCGACCCGAGGAATTGTCGCAATGACATCCGATTTCCTGATCCCTTCGATGCCGACCCGGGCTCTTGGGCGGGCAAGTCATGGGACACGAAGGGTGTGTCGAGTCAAAGCGGGCATCAGAAGCTCGAAGAGCGGATAGGGCAGATATGGACGATACACCTGCACAATCAGTGGACCAAAGACTTCCCAAAGAACGGCTGGCTGGATAAGCTGTTGAAGAAGTACGACCGGACCTTGGAGGGTTTGGCAAGACATCGAGGAGATTGAAGAAGGAGGAAGAAGATAGAACAGTAGACGTTTCTCTTATGCCATGTCACGATGATCGGTGATAATGCATTGTTCTGCGTTGCGGCTAGGATCTACAGCGGGGTTCTGGGGGATATAGTTGGTGCTGGGTATATCATGTCGGATCGTTGTACGAGTTCAATCCTCGCTGTTCTGAGGCGGAAGAGGTGTCTGCATCGCACTGACATCTCCGGCTGTCGACCGAGTCTTGGGCGCTAACTCATCGACCGTATACAGGCTCTGACGCTCGAAACGTCTCAGTACATCCCTATTTCATTGTCAGCGTAGTTCCAAATTCCACCCCTTCGGAGCTTGACGAGTACGATCCAACTAGCTCATGAACGTCGAGCGGGATAGCGGGATAGTAAAATGATGGCTGTGTGAACTCACCTCCTGCTCTCCGCCTCCGCGTCGAGAAAGCTCGTGAGCTCCTTAATTTCTTCTAGGGAATACTGTCCCCCTGGGAGGTTGAACGCAGTCTGCCTCATCTCTTCTAGATTCGCAGCGAGCTCTCTTGCCTATACCCCTCAATCAGCCTCGCTTCTACGATCCTTGCTATGATGGCTTCAATCCGAACTGACCTGTTTGATGACTGCTTCACTGGCTTCGACGGCGTTCGAGGGATTCGCACTCGTGGCCTGTAGTCTGATCGTATCCAGCAGCCCGTCCAAAGTGGGCATTATCGACTGAGAGGACAAGGCTGGATGGGCGGCTTGAGTTGACGAGCTCGCTTCATTCGCCTGTGGCTCAGCGACTGCTGGCGTCGACGTGGACAGGGGGGTCGACTGAGCCATACCAAGCGATGCTGGACGTGCGAATGTCTGCCGTGTAGTCAGGTAGTGTTTACGGGAATGAGACGAGGTCCAAAGCAGCAGGAGGGTCTGACGTCTGAGACTGTCGGCTCCTTGCCGTGGTCGCAGAAGTGGAGGTCATTTATCCTCCTCCTCGAGTAGTCTCGGAACAACATGGGTCTCTCTGCCTTCGCTCACCACACGCCTCGCCAGAAGCGATCAACAGCCTAATGCATATCATGTACAATCGACCACCTCCCTGCCCCATGCCACAAATCGTCCTCAATGCATATCATGTCGTGTCCTGAATTATACGTTGTATCCGTCATGTCCTTGCCCTCGTCCTCATCCTCGGCTTACGTCGATGCCCTCTTGATAGCCGCTATCCACTCTGCCCTCACTTCGACCGTGTCCGCTACGTACAACATACTTCCTCCACCGGAAAAGATCAAGAACCCTCTCGAGCCTTTCTCCTGCACCTCCACTAATCGATTCTTGCCCGCTGTCACGGACGTATTGGCTGGACTGTCGTTCAGATCGGTCACATTCTCGCCATTGGATTTCCGATTCAGGATCGCTTCAAACTTGATCCTGGAGTTGGCAGAACCACCTTCTTCGTCCTTGACCTCGATGAGTCTTGGGAAATCGGTGAGGACGAGTTGTCGTCGCTTGGTTGAAGTCGGGAGGAGGAACGAGGGGATCAGACTCGAGGCGCCAGTAGGCGTAGGTCGGACGGTAATTGGGCTGCTGTATACGACCTTTTCATTGGCCAAAAGAACCGATGCCCTGTGACCAATTGTCAGTACAGCAGCCAGATATGGGATGACGCAGAAGACTCACCACTTTGCCTCTTGATTAAGAGGGGTTCCGGTCCTGGAGATACCTCTCGTCTCATCACTCCTATCACTTGTTCTGGACTCCCGGTTGGATCCCCTGGGGCTGTTGCCGTAACCAGCAGTACCATTACCTTGCGAAGGCGTGCCAGTGCTGGTACCAGATGCGTGGATTCCAATCGTCTCCAGTAGGCCCGTCAAAGCTGTTCGATTACCGCCGCTAGAGCTCGAACTGGTTCTAGCGCTCCTCGTGCCGGATGACCATCTCGACCTTCGGCCAGCCTTTCCCGCGTCCATATACGCCGCCTTGGGTGGTTCAAGGGATCCAGAACTGTTCTGTCGATTATGCGATCCGCTACCGTTATTAATATTGCCATCGACGGATTGTACCGCTTCAGCAGCCATTAGACCATTGAAATGAGCCGAGCTGCTCTGGCCTTTTTTCTTGGTGCTCTTGCGACGTAGGAAGTTGTTGGGCCTACTCGCCGCGTCGGGTGGCTGTTCCATTGGAGAGGCAGCCTCGTCGTCGTCGTACTCAAATCCGCCGTCAGATACTTCGTCGTCGAACACGGCCCAGATGTCATCAGACTCGGAGGGATTGGCTGAAGAATGGATTGGTCCATTTAGACCAGTCGCGAGGGGGACCGCAGGGACTTGCCAGATTGACAAAAAGTCCACGGTGGCGAAGAATGCGTGATTCTTGATGCTGACTGGTAGAGGTCGACACACAGGGTCGAGGTCCTATGCCACCATTTAGTTTGCAATCTTGAATTGTCCAAACTTGCACTCACGAGCAACAGGTCTATCAACGACCGGGCGTCTGGGTCCATTCCCTCCGGATACTCCATGTCCCGTTTGAGGATCTTTTGGAAAGTGAGGTAATCGGTGGCTCCTCTGAAAGGCGGTTTGCCAACGAGGAACTGGTACAACATACACCCAAAAGCCCAGATATCCGAGCTGTACATCACAAGTCAGCTTGCGATCCTGCGGTCCAACATAGCATACTCACGCCAACCCTGCTGGCTCGTTACGTAGCACCTCTGGACTGACAAAGTCTGCCGAACCGACAAATGATCGCTTCCCGTTGCCATTGTCTTGCGGCTCGCCATCTCGATTGAGCAACTTTGCGCTACCAAAGTCGGTGACCTTGATCCGCATATCGTCGTCCAGCAGCACGCTAGGAAAGGAACATGAGCGCAACTCAGTAAGTCCCAAGATGCCAAATAGGGGTTGAGCTTGAGGCTCACTTTTCAGGCTTCAGATCTCGGTGAATCACGCCCCGCTCGTGCATGAACTCGATCGTGTCGATGAGCTGGGCTGCGTAATACCTTGCCGAGTCGATATTCAATGAGCCGTACTACGGGCGGGTTTAGCCAGAGTCACGCAGGTTGACGTTGAGCTCACCTTCCTCAGCCAGGTCAAGAACTCGCCGTTCTTGGCCAGATCCAGAACAAAGTCTACAAGCCTGGTCAGCACGAGACCCGGTCGACAAAAAGACACACTTACATAGACTGGTTTGATCGTTGAACGTCGAGTGTAGGCGGATGATTCCTGGATGCGCAACGCCCTGGCTTTTGCCCGACTTTGTCGATCTCATAGATCTTTCACTCTGAGCCACGCTCTCCCTCCGTTTCCGCTGTTGCTGCTTTCTCTCCGTAGCAGTGACCCCTCCTCCACCGCTCACATTACTCAGATCGGGGGTGGGCGGCGCAGTGCTGGACGTTGGCGAATTGGAAGTGCCCTTGACTGACACTCCGGTCCTTTGCTCGACGAGATATTCGGGCACCGCCTCAGTCGGAGGTGTTGTCCCGGTATGCGACTCCTCTCTGACTGGCGAAGGGGGTCTGGATCTCATTGCTGAAGGACCTGCCGAGGGCACTGTGTCCAGAACGTTCTCTTCTGAGCGCTCGGGGACCATCTCGGGTGGTTCAGCGGATCTGCTAGGTCGCCGGCCAGCGAGAGACTTAGAATGAAGTATTGGCGAAAGAGGTGTGCTGCCGCTCGAAGATGATCCATCCGTTGCTACCGATAGTCGATCTTTCGCAGCGCCGCCGGTGGGTATGTCGCGCCTCGATGACGCCGTAGAAATGCCATTTAGACTGCTGGATGTATTCTGCTTCGAGGTCGAAGAGGTCATGCCAGTAGAGCTGGAGCTCGACAAGCCACGACGATGTCCAGCGCGATGCGGTGTCGAGGGCGTGGCCAATCTGATCAAAGCGTCTCGTTCTATAACTGCGTATTTTGCCTTCTTCTCCGCTATCAGATGGGCCTGATTGATGATCTTGATAGCATACTCTCGAGGAGGCCGAGGTGAGGACGTGCTGGAGGGAGCATTACGAGCTGAAACTGCTTGAACGACCTGGAGCACATTCATCGTTCAGCTATAGAGCACTTTTCAACTTTCCAGCACCACTTACAGTGCTGTAACTGCCTCTTCCTAGCTCTTCGCCCAAGACGAAATCCCTGATCGATGGCTTTCGAGGTGCAGACGCCGAAGTGCTCGAGTGGGCAGAAGCCTGACTTTGCCTTCTCTCTCTTGCCTCCTCGGCAGCAGCTTCTCTCCTGTCTACACTGAGCGTCCGCATCTGTCTGCCCGGCGATGTCCTTTCGATAGGGGATGATGGCGTCGACCATTGTCCAGCTCTTCCTCGACCCAAGCCTACTGGGAGCTGCGGCTGGGATAACCCTGCAGAGTCCATCGGGTCCATCGATACCGTCACCCTCAGCGGACCTTGTCCAGCACGTGAGCTGGGACCGGGGACAGGAGATGGTGAGGCAGAGCTCGTAGACCCATTGTTCCACCTATTCGGGCCCCTCGGCGTGGTAGGTGATAACTCGCCAGAAACCAAGCCCGCCACGGGATGTCTCTCAGGGGTGCTCCTGCCTGGTAGATCGACTGACGTAGGAGGACAGGTTATTATCGCGGGGGTGGTCGGTCGACTTAATGTTGGTCCCCGTGATCTAGGTCCATTCCGGATATTGAACCCTCTTCCAACATACCCGCCTCTCTCGCTCCTCGGGCTATGTGCACCAATACTCGCGTCTTCAGACTGCGGTTCCGCGCTTGGTGACCTGGACACCACTCGAGGCGAAGTCGTGGCTGCAGTTCTGGTCTCCGCCGGAGGTGGTCGGATGGGAGCAGCTATAAGCGACGATGTTGTCGAGGACACGGATGTGGAGGAAGATGTCGAAGCATTGCGTGACACGGTTGGTAAACGCGGGAAAGACGAGTATGGAGGAGTGGGGGGCGTCGAGGCCGATGGTGTGGGCACCGGCGAAGGATGAAGAGTTGCCGCCATCCGATTGTTGTTGTTGTTGCAACGAAGTGAATCGATGAAGTCTTCCGCAGTCAAATCCTGTCTACAGTGTCCAGACGGCGATCGTTCGTTTTGGATGCGTGTCCGTGCTGCTACTTCGACTCGTAGCGTTGAGCACCAGTCGCGTGAGAGCCGTAAATGGGGATATGCTGAGACACCTGTTCCGATCTCAGACCACAAATCCTATGTCGAATCCGGGCCGTAGAGTTCCACCAGAAACCGGTGAAACCGCTAAGATAGTCCCCGCACTGCCGATATCGATCTTCCTTTCTCTGACAACCCTTTGTGATAGGGACGATCGTCGATGGGATGCTGACCTCAGAGCGGCATTGTCGAGTGAGCCGGGGGATCCCTGCTCGTGTTGACGATACAGTGATCTCTGCACTCAAGAGGTCCAAGGATGGATCAAATTGGTGATCGTCATTTCGCTGGCCCAAAAAAGGTTCCAGGCCTTGGACGCGAGAGAAAAACAAACGCCACCCAGCGGATAGCGCTTAGAGTGCCGGTACATCCGGGAACACATCCGCCAACAGCAACTGTCTGCTCGCTACATATGTGCAGGCGCTACATACGATACTAGTCTTCCAGCTCCGGGCGGCTCAGGAGTCTGGGTCCCTGGCCAGCCAGTACGCAGCCTGCATGTAGCTGTAGCTACTGTTCCCAGTATCAGGTGTACCGTCCAAGCAACCCCACCATCTCTCCTATCACTCGCTCCCGATGCTCTCCTGTCGCTTCCCCTGCGTCACCGTCCCCCGCACTGGTCCCTTGCCTCAACAACCCGTTCTTGTCCATCAGGTAATGAGCGAGGTTCCGCTGTCCATCATCCAAATCTGGAAACAAAGCCATCGTTGCCGTTGTATCCATAAGTACTGCTTGGATGGCGATGATGACCGTATTCGCAGCTTGACGTGTCGTCACAACTCTTGACTCGAGTGCCTGTAAGTGTGTCAATCAGCCAAGGGTCTAGGCCAGCCATTTGTTTCAAATACTCACCTCCATGACCAGAGGGCCTAGCTTGGCACCCTCGATACTGACGACTTCCTTGGGCAGCCTCAGGACACAGAGTCCCAGACCCGTGAGCCCGAATAAGTAGCCTGAGGCCCGGGCAGCCTCACCGCTCACCACCTCGGGCTTGCGTGTTAATCCGTTGGTCCGACTGGAATTGAGTGCTTCGGCGGGGTATTGCGTCAAGAATCTCTGCAATGACCCCATGATGACGGACGAGAAGAATAGTGGTTCGGATGCGTCACACAGAAGCGATATAAGCGAGTTTGTCGATTCAAGAATCTACACGCGTGCGTCAGCGGTCGCACGAGATTGACCTTCTTGGCACTCACGACATTATTTGACGAAGTACGCAAGCGGAAGAGAGCATCGACCAATGTCGTATCTTTGTCCTCGAACAAGGGCCACTGATGCTGGACAAGCTCCCAGAGGGTCACAAGCCCCTGTTCCAGCAAATCTCGGGGCTGCTCGATCACATCAGCTTGTCCCCGACCTCGGTATTGGTCCTGACTCACGTTATGCGGGTCCAAGAACTCAATCAATCCCTCAAACAACCGTTCAAAAAGCCTCTCTTCTGCCCATATTCGGGTACTGTACCGGATCTCCTTATCGTCCCCTTTGATCGGGTACTTCTCACTGAACAAGGCCAGCTTCTGCAGATTCCTCATCTCAATGCTCCCGCTCTCTATCGCTTCAACGTCCCCTCTTATGCTCAAGTAAGGTGATGCACTATCTCCATTCCCATTCGACCTGCCGTTATGACCTCTCAGGGGACTCGCCTTGTCGAGCAATTGTTGTCGCTTGTACCACCATCCCCGCTCGTGAGGCCTCTCTTTCAACTTGGTCAACATCTGCGGTGTCATTGCCTCGGGTTTGGGCGAGTCTTCCCATAGACGCCGGCCGTTCGAACTGGGCGAGGAACCATTCATGAAGTTTGTCAAGGGTGTTTTGAGCAGGTAATTCGAACCAACGCTGCTGGGACCGGCAGCACCATTGGCTCTCCCATTCGAGCTCGTTCGCGCCGGCGTGACTGGAGTGAGCAGCTGAGTCGATGCTGGACCAGCTGGCTCTGTGTCGAGCAATCTTTCGGCTGAAGAGACCGCCTGTTCCGCTTGAGCTCGCATCTCGTCGGGACTGGCTGGTGCGACAGCGTGACCATTAGTTGGAGTGCTGAGCGTTGCACTAACGTGCAGATCCGACGCCTGTGACGAGGACGTCGGAAGCGATGGGCGTTGCATATCTGGCGTCCGAATCCCTTGTTTCGCTGTGGCCGATGTACCCAACGACGGCGACTTTGTACTGGGCTTGGATGGGGTAGTGGACTCGGGTAACTGATCTGTTCTACTCAAAGGTGACTTGACCAAACTCGGTGAGCCTTTCGACGACGTAGGACTCGTCGAATATGTGCGTTGCAGTGAAGACGATCGTGATCGGGTCAACAAATCCTGCGGTGCCGAGCCATTGCTCTTCGGTCCGACCTGCTTTGAGGGAGAACCGGCCAAGACTGAATCTTGCTTCTCAGGTGAGCCATAAGGCGAGGTGTTGGACCGACCAATCATGGATTGCTTTTTCGTAGGCATGAACTGAGAAGAGACAGCACGCCCCATTGTCCCTTTGTCGATGGAGGGCGATGCTGGAATGGGATTTGACACTGCTCTCGAGGACTCCGCCGCTCTGGACGCGGCCAGCTCGGCCGCTTTGGCTCTCCGCTTCTCCGCCAGCAGGTGAGACATGGCAGAACTCGCCTGAGGTTTCTTCGGTCCAGTCGGCTTGATCAAAGGCGCCTTGGCTGGTGACTCTGCGACAACCGACGCGATCTCATGCTCGGATTCCGGCTTTGCTTTCTCCAGCTGCTTCCTGGCCGTTCCTTCGAGAGAGTCCATGATCGCCTGTGCTCGCGTCTTCCACACCTTTTGAAACGACCAATACGCCGCTCGCGCCGTTTCCCTCACTTGAGGATTCACGTCGACCAGCAGTTTCTTGATCACTGCTTCGATCTGATCCATCAGACCAGCAGTTCCCTCTATGGTGGCCTTCGTTCTGGATCCGTGGACCGCAATGAATGTCTTCATATGCGAAATGGAGTGCTGGCGTATCTGTACGTTTTTATCGTTGATACCGGCGTAGATGTGAGATATGAAGATCCGGGGATGACTGGTGGTGTGCGTGATAATGGCTGATAATGAGTTCCGCGATCGTTCTGCGATGATCTTTTTCGTGAAGCCCCTGTAGGTTCGTCAGAATTCTAGCTAGTGATCTTTCACGTCGGCACTTACGCCATCTTCCCAAGAACGACCAATAGATTCTCCACGAAAGGGTCCAAAGCCGAACCAAGACTTTCCGCCAGTTCCTGCACTAATGAGCACGATTGCTGAGCCACCGTGGTCCGCAGACTCAGCAGCTATGAACCATTGTCAGCCGAGTGACAGGACATGGCAATCAATATAGGTTCCCCTTACCGTTTTTGAGAGTCCTTCTATGAACCCCCCTCTGAGCCCTGCTAGAAATGCGTCCGGGTATCTCTGATGGGCTTGGCCTCGGAGCATTCCTCGTATGCGTATCACGCCGTTCTCTCTCGGATTCCAATTATGCTCCGTTTCTTTGCCCTGGAAGTGTGGGAACATTGTTGCGAACTCGTGCTCGAGATCCTTCCCGCTTGCAATCTACATCGGAAGGGTCAGCACTTTTGTAACCATTTCCGACTCTTCAGCTCACGTAGACAATCTCGATCTCTTCATTGACCGGTGTGGCCACGCCTGAGGTAGTGCCTGGACCCAATGTAAGACCGCCGATGCCCTCCTCTAGACCTGAGCCACTTGCTGGCGTATTGCGATCCGAAGGCGCCGCCGACTCCCCGGCAAAGATGCGCACCATGATACCGTCTGCTATCGTCTTTCTCACATTCCGAGCTTGAAGCAGTTTCTTGAGCTCGGTTCTGGCGGCAGCTGGTGTCGATGACGGCGACAGCATAGCTACTACAGTCTAAAAAGCGGGGTCAGTATGTTTCCTCCCTCAACATTCAGCTTGGGAGATCGAACTCAGCTTACCTCTCTGGCCTGATCTCTAACATTGCCGTCTCCGTCTTCCAATAGCTCGACAAGTGAAGGTAACCACGGCTTCAGAGCCAACTTGCTCTTCTCCTCTTGTCTCATTGCCAAAAGCACCTTCATAGCCTCGACTTTGCCCCTCCATCCCTTTCCCGACAAGCACTCTTTCACCATCCTTTCCCAGTACCCAATAAGAGTCTCCTTTTCTTTCCCCTTGCCACTGCTCGAGCTCACCATAGAGGTGGCCGTTCCTGCCTCTGCTTCGTAGCATTTCCGACCCAGGATCGCAACATTGGAAGACGCGGCGGCATTCACGCGTTCTTTCGGATCGTTAATCTTGTCCAAAAGTACCGGAAGAAATTGTCTCAGTGCGACCTGTAGGTGATGAGGTGGGTGTAGCGGTATTAGAGATGAATAGAACGGTAGGAATGAATTGAGGACAGAAGTCGAGAGGAGTTGCGATGAAGACTGAAGTAAGGGGGCGACTGTGAGCGTGAGGGCGTCGAAAGAGTCTTGCGGCAGCTAAGCAACTCTGTGTTATCATCTCAACATCCTCATTGACAGCTTAGCAGCTGACCACGAATAGATGCTCACACTAGTCGCATCTTCCAGTTTCAGGCCGAAGAATTGAATTTGATCGACTTTCTTGTCATTATCTACAATGTTCACGGTGATCAGCGATGTCCTACAGATAGTTGAACGGCTTCTGGGCCTGCTAAGCTCAGCTCGACTCACCCGCTTGCTTGATCTTGCTGATAAATGTCTCGACATCGCTGTCTGTCAATGGCCCTCCGTTCATGGTCGAACCAGACGCGATGTCGTCGGATTTCTTCTCAGCTCGATGCTCAAACAAGTTGGTCGCTTCGATGACTGCAGACGATGTCGACTTTCGAACGCGCGGCTATCGTCCTTGGGTTGTGGTTGTGTAGACTGAAGTAATGCTCGAAGGACATCGACTTGTGTGGAGGCCTTGACATGGGTTGAAACGACTGCGTTTCCGGAACCAAATACACGTCGGGCGAGACTTGTTTCAGCTTGGGACTGAGCGAGATATAGGGCGGAAAGAGTAGGCTACTAGTACTTCATATTTGCAGATTGGAAGACAGCGATGTATGTACATGGATCATCCTCCTCCATGAATCGGATCCTCTGCATATCGCCTCATGAAAGAAAAATGAGCGTTCGTTCCTACTTCCTGCTTTAAAGCCATCGAGCCTTCTCCTCTTCGAGCCGGGAGATGAAATGCAGCATCTGAGTGTTGTGAGACTTGGACTCTTTGGCAATGGGGAAGAGAAGCAAGTACGTACGGTCTGATGTCTAATGGCCGCTTCTTCGCGTCCGGCTTTAGTCTACAGGCAGGCGAATGCGGTCAGTATCGTTGAAACATGGTACTTTTGCCTGAGCTCACCTTCATGCGATCCTTGATCATGAAGAGCTTGTCGTGGAAATGTCCCTCGGCGGAAGAGTCCACTCCGTCCCCATCCTCGCCGACCAGTTTCCGACCTTTGGCCCCGCTAAAGGCCGCACAACGCAGTACGCCCACAGCACCAATCGCGTCCAATCGATCGGCATCTTGGACCGCATGCAACTCGGCACAACCATCGTGCCATCCGGTCCACTGACCACTGGCCCTGAGCTTCTTCTCTGTCGACCACGATACCGAAGGGACGATACGCTGGATCAAATCGACTTGTTCCTGAGTGATCGCTGTCTTGGCCGTGGGCGACGAAAAGAATGGCTCGAGCAACGCGGGTAGCGACGAAGTCGAGGTGTACTTGGCTAAACGTCAAGGATGAGCATTACATCGGAGTCACAGATGATCAATCGCTCACCATCTTGTGACAAGAACAAGGGACGACGTTAGCTGTGCTCCCACTACTCGCATTGTATACCCTCACCTGCCATATCGTGAAACAAAGCGGCCAATTCGACGACAACGAGGTCCGGGGTCGGCGTCAGACCCTTAGCTAGCTTCATTGCGGTTTTGCGGACTCGATCGACTGATGTGCATACGGTTATCAGCCACCCCGCCCGAGCAGATCAGTAGGAAGATGGATCACCATGAGCCCAATCATGAGATGGATCATACCTCGAGTGTAAAGTCAGCGTCGTATTCTCCATTTTGTCATCGAAACACACTGTGCCATGTGTTGCTTGACCAGCACTTCAGCTGCTCGTAGCACTTGGGCGGTACCCTTGGTTGCCATCTTATCCTATTGCGCACGCCACAGCTTCTGCAGTCCGCCTTCAGCTCAATTTTGTTCGGTACCGACTTTCGAGTTTCGAGGTCATTGATTCGCTCGTCTAAGTCGCGTCTGAAGTCAACGACGTTTAACGTGAGCGACAGCGGGATCAAAACAACCTGACAGCGGGATCAATCTAAATCAACAAGTGACGTCACGCCAACATGGCTGTGCCTCTCTCATTCCCAGTCTGACGTGTCCCCCGGATCTGCGCTTGGTCTGGCCCAGTCTGGCCCACAAGGTGAGCGCAGGTATATAAGACGCCCAACCTGTTCCCGTCTTCTTCTCATCACACATCTTCCCACCACCAGCGAACACTAGATTTCGTGAGTGATTCTCTGCCCTTCCTCCTCAATCTGCCCGACTTGATGCCTCTGAATCACGCCCAGAGGACATGAGACTTGCCATGGGATTTCACACGCTCGTCTTTCAACGTTTCAACGCTCATAGCTGATTGTGGTTTGCTGCTGTAGAACCACACCTAACCTCAACCCGTCCCGACTCAAACACAATGGCTGAACCATCCAAGACCAACGGACAGGTGAGTGTCGTTCACCGCACTCCTCACCTCCTTGAGCGCCCACAATCACCATGGCCTACTGCCTCTACCTTCATTACTGCCTGGTTATGGCTAACTTCACCTCTAGATCAACTCTGTCGTCGGCTCCGCCAAGGAGATCGTTGGTAGCGTGATCGAGGCCGGCTACCAGGCCGTCGGTGGCTCCACCGAGCCATCCAGCTTCACCACCACCGGTAAAGAGCAGCACGCCAAGGGTGAGGCCGAGATCAAGGCCGCCGAGGCCAAGGGCTACGTCGAGGGGTGGGTCACATGCGGAACGTCGCACTGGGTCAGCCGCTGACTCCTTCTCTAGCGCTGGTGACAGACTCGAGGGCAAGAAAGACTCCATCGTTGGTGCCATCACTGGCGACAAGGTCCAGCAGGCCTCCGGTAACGCCCAGAACGACAAGGGCCACGCCAAGATGTCCATGAACTGTGAGTCAGACGCTTCGGTTGCATCATCCCGAATGCCGGTGCTGATCAACGCCAGCGTAAATGATATTGCGCGAGAGACGACTGTTGTAGAATGAAGAGTACCCTGAATATGCAACCTATAACACCATGACCAACGATCGGATGTGGTCATCCTTCATACACCTCTTTCCACCGAGTCTCTGTAGCTATGGGGGACGCAGGTAGCCCGTCGCGCACAGCAGCCACGTCTCCAACGTCCCAGGAACACTACCACAACGGAAGAATTGATGCCCGAACAAATACATGATTATATGTGCTCAAGATAATTCTTGTAGTCTAGTGTTCGTTTCTAATCTATGGTCTATGATCTATGGTCTGTGATCTATGGTCTGTGATCTATGGTCTATGTCGTGAATCGCGTTCGCGCGTTATCTATTGAGCCTTGTTCGCTTTGGCATAGTCAAACTTCTCGTGAAGTGACTGCAGCCTAATCCTCTCGTCGTCACTCAAGTCCACCTCATCCCTATCGGCCAGAATAGTGTAAATCGACCATTCGGGATGCGACTCGTGCGCAGATATCTTCTCGTTGTTCATCTCCTGCTCTGTCGTTCCCGATCCACCTGCCTGCTCGGCTGGCTGAGCTTGGACACCACCGGGGGCAGTGGCACCTCCAACCGCCTGCTCTTTGTCGCCAACATTCTTCTCCTGACCATTCACATCGGTGTTCTCCTCAGCAGCGTGTCTGGTGGTAGTCTGAGATGTGGCCGTCGAGTTGAGGTTGCTCTCGGCGTCGTTCTTCATTTGTGCCATTCTAGCGGCGATCAAGGCGTTCATCTGTCGCTCGGCATCGGCGGCGTACTTGCAGCTGGCCCTGATCCTGGCGCCGTACTTGTAAAACACCACGATGAAGGGGATGCAAGCGAGAGCAATGAAACCTGGCAGGGCAGCGGCCCAGTGAATACCAAGGGCGTCGTACATCTGCGAAGTGAACAGAGGGAATGCGGCACCAAATAGCGATCGTAGGACCGAGTTGGCAGCAAGGACAGATGCGGCGTAGATCGTGTATGCGTCAATGAGGTATCCGAGCACAGCCAGGAAGACCACGATGACACCAGTACCAAAGGGGATACCAAAGATGATGGGGGCGATCCAGTGGACTTTGGGGGAGTCGGTAGCAGCGAAACCGGCAAGACCAATCACGATGAGGATACCACCCCAGATGGCAGGTGGAAGTCGGTCCTCGGGAGCAGCTCGTCCGCCCTTGGCTTTGGCGACCTTCATGTATTGTGGGTTGATGTAGAACACGGCAAGGAGAACGGAAACGACGGTACCGACGAGAATCCCCATAAAGGCGAGACCGCCGACACCAGTGTTCCATCCTCGACCCTGTTGGAAGACGATAGGGTAGGCGGCAAAGTTGAGGTAAAGCACGCCGTAGATGATAGCAATGTAGATACTGAGGATGATGACGATTGGCTATACAAGGTCAGTCGCTTGTTGAGAATGACTAGATGGCTAGACTCACCTCGAAGAGAAGGAACTTCCATGGTCGGATCAAGGACGACTTGAAGAGAGGACCAATCTGGAATGGCCTCTTCGCGTCGGCTCGGAATCGGTAGACCATGCCGGTAGCTTTGCTAAGAGTCGTAGCTCGCTGACGGAGCAAGTAAGGGGCGTAGGTCTCTGCACTGAACAGGAACAAGACGACAGAGATGACACCAGTAAAGATGGCCAGGAAGCCCATAACCCATCTCCATCCAGCAGTAAGACCGAGGAATCCTCCGGTGAGAGGGCCAAGAGAAGGACCAAGGAAAGGCGCAGCAGCGAAAATGGCCATTCCAAGACCTCGAGAGTTGGCGTCCAAGACGTCGGAGATTGTTCCACCGGCATTGGCAAGTGGCGAGGAACCGAACAATCCGGCCAAGAATCGAAGAACAAGGACAGTCTGGATGTTTTGCGATGCGCAAGTCACAGCTTGCCACAGTGTCAAGAAGAGGTAGGAGATGATGAAGATGTCGCGACGTCCCCAAACTTCAGATGCAGGAGCCCAAACACTGAAACACAAAAACGTCAGCGAGCAGATCGCAGGCCAGGTCTCCGCATTGTACTCACAGAGGTCCGAAAGCGAAACCAACAACGAAGAGCGAGACACCTGCGATGAGCAGCTCTCTCGATGCTCCAAATTCCTCTCCAAGACTCTGGACACCTCCAGAGTATGCTGAGGAACTAAGAGCGACGGCCAGAGTAGCGATGGCAGCGATGATGATGGTGCACCACTTGTAGACGATTGGCCATCTCTGTGGGTCCTCTGGATCATCGTTGATCCAGTCGACAATGAACGGATCGGATTCCGTACCCATACCGGGATAGTGGTACGCCAGGATATTCTCGAATGGCGTAACATAAGGCCTCCATATTCTCTTCTTCAGCGTATAGCTCGAAGGTAGGTTGGTCGTCGTGGGTCGACCGGCTTTCTGGGCGTGCATGTCTGCGGGGTGATCGGCGAGCGTCGAAGTGTCAGAGTTGGTCTACAAGCGCGTCAGTTTGGGCAAAGAAGTCCAGTACGCCACACTACTCACAGTCTGGTGGGGCATGATGACAAGATGATACAGGAAACCGGTGAGCTGAAAATCGACGAGCTAGCTCTTGCAGCTATGTAACAAGAAGACCTATCGAGTCCCGATGGGCGATCCTTTGATGGTGATTGAACAGCGACGCGTGGCGAAAACTTACAGACCACAACACCCAGTGGGCTCAGGTATTTATACCAGTTCGAGGCTCGGGGATGTATCGTTTGTGAACATTTTCATCGGGAGCCCGAGGTCCATCTTATTAATAAGACTGACAAGCTGCAGCCTCGTGCATCGGTCGGGCATCCTCTCACACAAATGGCCCACCCAGTGCACCACCCCATGCTAGACCCGGCCGCTTGCAGGCTTTGACCGAAACGAAGTCGATAAGATCCACGGTCCAGAAGGGTCCAGAACGGGTCAGAGGTTGCTTCATGGTGAGTCACAAGCAATCCGTCATCCTGAAAATAAGCTGCGTACGGCCGCCAAGGCGGAACAGCAGAGGAAACAGGGAGGATCGGCCATATCCGAAAGGCCGTAAAAAGCGGAAATGGTCTCGCCACCCAGTACCCAGTTCCCGTTGGAGCTCGCTCGATGGTGTTTGGACGACCTGACGACGATTTGTGTCTCTAGCACTTGTCCTCAGTGCGACCTCATGCCTTAGTGCTGTACATGTAGCAATTGCTGTACATGTAGCAATTGCCTATATGGCACGTGCATGTCTACTACAGCTCCGAGTGCTCGTGCACCAATATTGAGTCTTCGAGATGGAGCACGTGCCCGAGCAAACTCGATTTGGTCTTGCCATTGAGTAGCATAGAGTGGCATAGCGTCCGACCGGACACCGCGTCACCAGGCCTCCGCGCCTACATCCCCGGAGTCTGGTAATGTAAAGTTAAACGATCCGTTGGCCGCCGTGCCCGAGGGGAGGAACATGTTGGCTAGCCTAAGATCTATCAGCACTTGGTCACGGGTAATTTGTGAGCGCTCCACTCACTCTGGAGGTAGGAATAGAGAGTCTGAGCCGTCCTGAGGCAGTCCCAGATCTGTAAAGTTCTGCAACGATGTCAGATAATCGCCTCCAAAGATCTTACGGGCTTACTCACGCCGTCTTGGAGCCACACGGGCAGATTGCTCGGACTGAACTCGGTTGGCCAGGAGAAACCCTCCATGCCCTCCATTCCCCAATCGCCCGCCACGTTGTTCTCCCCAAAGTCCATCTGTGGGAGGCTCAACAGGCTCTGAAGTCCGCCCTCCAGGTCACCGTTGAAGGCATCTCCATTACCCAGACCTCCGACATCACCGTGCGTGATGTCGTCGCCGACGGCACCAAGTCGTGGCGTTCCCGGCATGGTCGATAAAGCTCCTGTTTTTCTTCGGAAGTTGGACAGCATCAGGCGCAATGTCAAGGCATATCGTTCGGCAAAGCACTCCGATGACAATAGATGAGCCAGCTCGGCAACCTGCGATATCAAGCTCGGTAGGGCGATTGACGAGGGGTACAAGATAGCTCTAAGATGATGTCAGCTGAGCCAAAAGAGGCACCACACGACCTACATTTTCAGCAAGAACACGGCGGCAAAGGCCACAGAGACAAGCTGGTCGTGAGTCGCGTCTGTCCAGGGCGTGGTCAGCAAATCCCACAACAAGAGGTGGGCTACTCACACTTCAAATGGGCCCGGAAGTTGGGAGACCGCAAGAAGATTTCCAGACAACGCAAAGCTGCGTCTTTCGCCTGGAACGCCAACTCCCTCTGCTCGGCCGGCAGCTATACCGATATCAGCTTTGTGCCATACACGGAGATGATTTCTACCCACCTTGTCCCAAGCACATCCTCGCAAGGCCACGCATACTGTCCACAGCTGAGCGTAGACTAATTCCGCTTCAAGAAGCTTCACCAACACGCTCTCCTCGTCATATTTCGTTCTATGGATCGAATACCATTCGCGGTACCAACTCTGCAGATCCGTGAACATGCGCCGAACAAAGCTAATCGTTTGGGCGTCGACTTTGCCATGTAAGGGCGAGAGATGATCGACGACGCGGACTACGATACTGATCAGCTGGACGTATAGTAGCGGGCAGCGCAAAAAAGGCAGCTTACCACGCAGATTGACCAATTCCACTCCGGCCACCAGTCTCATATCCGTTTCGGAGGCCATCGGGTGCGTCCTGGCCGACGTCAGCAAACGTAGAGAAATGGTCACGTAACTCACAATAGCAACCTCGCATGTCGCACGGATGCGTCGTCCCGCAACAACAACGGTTTTGCGGTCCCCAAGCTGACACTACAAGCGGTCGTCAGTCTGATCCTTGGAATTAGCGACCGCAAGGCTTACAGGTGCTCGTGCATATAACAATTGAGCCAGATCCTAGCGGAGACGACTGGTATCAATGGTCAGCTTATCTTCATCCGAATGAGACGAGGTGAAACGTACCAAGATCCCGCTCTTCCGTTTCCGATCTTGGTTGAGGTGTTTCCGCATTTAGCTTGTCCAGAGCTTTGTGCAGGTTCATATCTAGACCTCCTCGAAGTGCGTGTCTGTTGTGACGCGATTAGTTTTACGGGTCCTGCTAAATTTCGCAACGACGCTCGCACGTACCCGCAAGGTAACCACCCATTCTGGGACCAGACAGAGAGAATGAGCATCGCCATCACAGCTTCTTTTCTGACTATTGGTCCGAAAAGAGTTGATCTGGCTATACCCTGCGCTTCTTCCAGACAACGGTGGAACGTCTCACCGAGAGGGCCATTCCCTGCCCTGATCTTCGCCGCGACAGCAAGGAGACCTTGTCATGATCAGCAAGAACGATTCGGTTGCTAGATCGATCCGCTCACCGTTCGTCGAGAAAGGAGTCCGCTCTATGTACGACTCGTAAGTATCGTACGTCTTGTCCCAGAGGGGCACGAAGTAATGACACCCAGAGAAGAACCTGACACCATTAGCCCTTGATTGAAACTCGCTGTGGTTTGGGTCAATTCTACTCACACATCCCACAACTCCCTCGCTTCTTGCTCATCTACCAGGCCCTTCGTAACGACATCTGGGAATGGATTCCTAGGCGTCGGATCCGGTTTTGTTTTCTTCTTCACTCTCAGGTGAATGCCCTTCGGGTCGATTGTGACTCGTTTCCGTTTCCTAGCCGACCCGTCTCCCTTATCATGCGCCGCCTCGTCCTCGTTGCCTTCCTCTGCGCTGTTCATACCTGTATCCAGAGCTTTGGTCTTCTCATCCTCCGTGTCATGCCCGTTATTCCGCCGCGTGGCTGCAGCTTGGTCTGCGGCGTTGGCAAGTGCTTGTAGAGCTTGTATAGGCGCAGTGAGAGAGTCCTGCGGCAACGCCGACGAAGATGCAACTGAGTGTGAGGACGATGATCGAGAAGAATGGCGCGAGTGTGCAGGAGACGCCGGCGCGGAAGATAGAGGGATGATACCATATGTGCCGAACCGGTGATTCTGAGGCGAAATCAGAAGAGTTCATCACAGGTCTGATCACTACAGTCAAGTTGTACTCACGGGCGGGGCAAACCCGGGAAGCTTTGGGAAGTCTCCAACCCGTTTCTTCTCTCTATTCCGGCCTCTGTCATCCCCTCCACTCTCATTGCTTCTGCCCGTTGCTATATTCTGCGGTGATTGCGGTAGCTGCGGCTGATGCGGAATGAAATGGTTCTGCTGATTGAGTCCTTGATTTTGAGCCTGCAATGAGCTAGGAGACTGGTTGAACAATGAAGGAGGAGACACTGAGTTGTTGAAGATGTTGGCGGTGGGCACTCCTGCGTCTTGTTGTTGTAGATAAGGTATTGTATTTTGTGCAGGAAAGGAAGAGTTCTGAGGCAACATATTCAATATTTGTTGCAGCTGGAGGGACCACCGATTAGCGTCGAACACATCAGAAACGACTTGTGTTAGCTTACCGCTGATTGTATCTGGTTTTGTCCCCGAGCAAGGTCGTTGACACTACGCTCCAGATGGGATACCCTCCTGAGATCCAGTCAGCTTAGTATGACTTTCCACGCCAAACGTCCAGACTCACCCTTCCGCATCACCGCTCAGGCCTTCGGGGGCAGCGATACTGCTGTTGCGCCCTCGAGCCTTGTCTGTAATCTTCTCAAATACGCAAGCGGTATTGCTCGCCAAACAGCGTTTGCAGGCTGCGCTATTCGAGTTCGGATCCATCTCGCACCTGTTCTTTCCCTTCCGACCTGAGAACAGGGTCTTGTAAGAGATTTGCCCAAGTTTTACCCTCAACGAGTGGACTCACAAGCAACACACGCCTTGCTGCCCCTCTTGGCAGCTGCACCTTGGGATCCATTACCAGACTGACCGGCGGCTCCATTACCCCCTTTGGCGCTGCTAGAGCTTGCTCGTGGATGATCATTGTTTTGGTTTCCACCATAGCTGCTCATTCCACCAATGCCGCCATAGCCTAAGCCCCCTCCTGAATGATACGAGTCTCGGCCATAACTCATGTTGCCGCTGTTGTTGCCAACGCTGCGAGTCTTCTGTTCGCTTGATGGTCCTCCAAACAGTCCTCCCGAGACTGGATAGTTGTTCGGTGTGCTGCTATATGACGCTGATCCCGTCCCCGTCTGGATCATAGGCGATTGCTGGTGATAGGTGATTGAATGCGGGGAAGATGTGCTCAGTGGTGAAGGACCAGCTGGAATCACACCCTGTTGCTGCTGCTGCTGCGCATATGGGTTGTTGTGCTGAGATTGGAGCAGCTGTTGTTGCTGCTGCTGCTGCTGCTGTAATTGCTGTTGCTGCAGTCTCTGATGTTGTTGCAGTTGCTGTTGTTGATGCTGCCTGCTCGAGTTCGGATAGAACGACTCCATCTCGTGACTCTATACCGTACCCCTCACCCTGACCTCCGGGGCTCAAAAGGGTCCGATTTTGATCCCGTCTCGCTCCTGCTGCCCGTGCCCGCCAATCGCTTTTTGTACGTTGCCGTTCTCTATTTCGGGTCGGACGGTTGGGATTCACTCGCCAGGCGGTATGCAATCACTTGTCGACACGATACTTGGTGGTCTTTCGAACGCGATCATGAACCACTCCGAGCTCGGTCTTGATATGCAGCGAATAATGTCCGACTGGATGCGTCTCGCAGGTGAAAACGGTTCAACGAATACCAGGCGGGACATGTTGCTCCGGCTCGAGCGGGTATTCCGGCCCGGAGCTCGGAGGTGGAATCCACCCTTGAATCCAGCGATTACGGTGAGTGAAGTGGTGCTTGAGCTTGAGCGCTTGAGCGATCACGCAGCTTGAGCGGTGAGCTTGCAGCGGTTGTCTGTCGTCACTGATTAACCGGAGGTTGGTGGTAAGGCGGAAATCATGATTGCAAGGCTACAAGAGCATGCTTGGCCGGCTTCGACGGAATTGGGCTTGTTGGAGTACGGTAGTTGCCGCCCAACGACCAGACTTCCGCCCACCTCTCCATAACCCATTCGTCCGGCAAACCCTATGGCGAGTAACACGAACGAATGTCTGCGAGCTCCTCCAGCTATCCTTTCATGTCACCTATGACGTGTACTCAAAAGCTCGCTCGCGATGATCCCCCACTCCTGCCACCTCGATGATGACCACGGGGCTCAACTGAAAGGAGTTTAAGTATGGGCTCCTCCACAGCTCCTTCCACAGTATGAGTATATGTCGCCAGCTGACTCTTGATGCCATCTCGATACTCAACCACTCATCCATCACACCGAGTCTATTCCGCTGAACTTCCCACTGACACCTACTGATCACAATGGGTAACGCGCAATCTGGCCAGGGAAACCAAGGAGGGCCCTATTTTAGTGGGCACTACGCTGGTGACTTCTCAATCCGGGTGAGTGGCCAATGTCTGAGCGTGATGCCTGTCAAAGAGCTACCACACGATATCGGATAGACGGCCGAAGGCTGATCCAGCTTTGACACAGAAAGGCCGCCCGGACATGAACAAGCCTTTGCCGGAGCTGCCGCAGACCAAGACTGTGCGATTCGGACACGCCCCGCCGTGAGTATCGAGTTCCAACATTGTCCTCCTGTCCATTGAAGATCAAACAAGCACGCTGATATAACAACAGAGCTTGGGAGTTCTACCGGAACACACCTACATGGGACAACACTGCAAATACTCGGTATTGCGCTCCAGCTCACTCGGCAAGTACAGCCTCACCACCCCCATCATACTCACATCCGATCAGCAAGAGCAATAGCAATGGTCCGATGTACGTGTGGAATAGGTAGCGGCAGCGGGTACTTGACTGAGATTGAAACGGAGGCAGGAGATGTTGTGTATGTAGGACATACTTAAAAGCGGATAGTTGTACAGTATCGAATGCATTCAATTGCCAGTCATGCCAGACCGACGATGAGTCGATGGCCTGCGGACGAGGATCTTCGCGCCACCCGAGTCTAGATCTCGTGGCCCTGTTCCTGGATCCTGGCGCGGTGATCGGCAATTCGACCCTCGACAACACGCTGGGTTGGCGAGTTCCGCATCGGTGTCATTCAACAAATTTCAACGCTCCCCTGTTCATCGCTGGGTCATGGCAACGCGCAGCACCCTAAAGGCATGTAGCGAATCCTCCGAAGCCAGAGCGCAGAGGCAGGCCTGCCTCGAGCCATGGAGCGCATCGTAACTCGTGAACTTGATACATCCAGCATCTTGAGACTGCGAGCAGAAGACGTGAAGGGTTGCCAGATTCAAGATGTTTTCCAGCAGTATGGGTGATCGACGTGAGTGGTTCGTGAACGAAGCCAAGATAGCCATTGACATTGTGACAGTACATCGAGCTGGGAGCTTTCTCAACAGACACCTCAACTTCTTCCGCTATCACTTGCTATTCTTCACCTTTACGCCCATCGTCATCAGCGCGTTGCTCTACGCTGGAAATGGGTCCTCGCAGGGCAACGCCAACACAGGTGTTGGGATAGCCAAACTGCAATACATCGACTGCCTGTTCATGGCTTTCTCAGCCATGACGTGAGCTATCATAAGCCTTGATCGGATACCGTATGGAAGATGTATGTGCTGATGACCTGTGCTCAGCGTCACTGGTCTCGTCACAGTCAAGTGAGCTGCGCTTCGCAACTGCTCGCAGAGAAGTAGCTGATCTCATGAGTTATAGTGTATCAGCTCTTCGACCCTTCCAGCAGTTCCTCCTGTTCATCTTGTTCATCGCCGGTGACTTCTCCGTCGTATCCCTGATCATGGTCCTGGTGCGAAAACGATTCTTCAGGAAACATTGCGAGACTATAGTCAGAGCCTCTAAGGCTCTTCCTATCAATCGTACAGAGACCATATTCAGTAAGGCGTTCACCATATCAACAAAAGGCACTCCTGGTCAATCGCCTCGTCAGTACCACGGTGCACGAATATCAGGGCCAAGAGACGCTCGAGCCATTGGTCATTTCGTCGACGACAATGCTGATCTAGCGGACTCGCCTGTGGCTGTTTCGCACATGGAGGATGTGCAGGAGGAGTATCTGAGGAGCAGAGCCGATCAAAGTGGTTCCACAACGGCGCAATCCTCAGCCATTGTGGGGGGCGGCCGAGGCTGGCAGACCCCATCGCCGGGAGTCCAGGGACCCTCGACTCAAGAGTCCCATGATGCACAAGCACAATATAGGAACGACTTCGGCAGGACGTTGACTATCAATGTGCCGACAATCTCAGCCCCAAGAAGGGGCATCGACGCTAGGCAGCAACTTCGAGCGCGATCCCGTGGCCTGTCCATGTTCGCCAACACCGGGACCGCTGACTCTGCACATGGGGGTTCAGCTCGTGGGGATGCGATGCCTCACTATGTTCAGCTAGATCGGCAGGTCCTCCCGAACAAAGGCTCGACCACGCCTGCGTCCCGTGAGAACGATCTTATACCCTCGCCGGGGAATCCTAAACACTCAGGACTGGGGGGATTCCCCACTCCGCTGCAATTTTTCCACCACCTGATCCCGTCCACCACCCACGACACAATCAGGCAGCGAATCGCCAAACCCGAGAGAAAGATGACGCTTCTTACGAGCATGCCCACCATGCCTAGTGATGACAAAGAGGCTCAGGTGGAGGTCCAAGGAGTTGTCGGTGATGCGGATTCCGCCAATTGGACCGACGACATCAAGGCCTCAATGGCCAGGTGGATGCCTGCGAGAATGAGTGGACTGGTAATCGGACGCAACAGTCGTTTCTACACCGAAGAACTGGACGACGACCAACTGGAAGAGGTCGGAGGCGTGGAATATCGCGCTCTGAGGCTGTTGAGCTATCTGGTTCCGACTGTGAGTGCCGTATGGAAACGATTCCCGAACGCGGAAGTCGCGGACTAAGCGTGCGTTTCACAGTACATCTTCCTCTTCCAGATCGTCCCGTTTGCCATGATAGCAATATACATGTCAAAGGTCGACAGATGGGATCCCGCCTTCATCCAAACACCTGGAGTTCAAGCCGGAACCGTCGACAAGACGTGGTGGGCCTTGTTCCTATCGGTATCGGCGTATACAGGATCTGGAATGAGGTGGGTCCACGCTATCAGGCCTCTCGTAGCGAAGGATAACAGGATTGACATCTCGATGACAGTCTGGTCGATCAAAACATGTACCCGTTCTCGTCGGCCTACCTCGTGGTCTTCGCTTTGGTGGTCGTCCTACTCGCTGGGAATCATGCCTTGCCGATGATGTTGCGATTGATCATATGGATTGGAACGAAGATATGGCGACAGGGGAAGGTCCATGAGACGCTGCACTTTCTGCTAGACCATCCGAGAAGGTGAGCACCAGGCCAGGCGAAACCGCCGTTGATCGGTTTGACTGACGATCCTATATGTCAGGTGTTTCTTGTATCTCTTCCCAAGTCATCAGACCTGGTACCTCCTCTTCATACTCATCGCCTTCGTGTGAGTGGGAAGCATCCAGCTCCAGCACGGCTCGAATTCGCGTCGTTGTTTCGAGCTAACCACGAACAGTGCCGTTGAAATGTTTGGCTTTCTGGTGCTGAACATTGGGCTCAACGTGCTCGAGAGCTTGTCCGGCTGGCAGAAATTCGCAGACGCCCTCTTCCAAAGCTTGAGCGTGAGAGCATCGGGATTTGGCATCGTGCCCATCGCCAACATGGCCCCGGCGGTCCTGTGAGTGGGCTGACGGCCAAGCATGGTCTGTGCTGACTCTCGATTACCTAGGTTTCTGTACATCGTAAGCCAATTCGGGGCTGCCATTTGCGAGGCGTCACTAATCTTGGCCTACCATCGTAGATTCTGATGTACGTGGCCATCTATCGTGAGTGGAGCATCATCCCCTCTTCGAATCGGCCACCCGAGTTGACAGCTTTCAGCAATCGCCATGTCCGTCAGGTCTACCAATGTATACGAGGAGCAAGCCTTGGGGGTTTACGAGCCAGAAGACCCATCCAGTGGGGGCGAAAGTGAGCCTGCGTTCCAAGGTGATCGCACAGAGGTCTTCAGGTGAGTCGCAGCTGGCTGTGAGCAATGGACTTCTCAGCTGAGGCCTGATCCGTAGCAAATACCTCGGATGGCACGTCAAAAAGCAGCTCGCATTCGACATCTGGCCGTTGACCTTTGCCATCTTCCTGATTTGCATCTCTGAGCGAGGCAAGATTCTCGATGAGGAGAAAGGGTTTTTCACAGTCTTCAGGTAAGCTCAGCTAGTCTCGTTACCATTCCACCCTGCCCTTGTACAATATCTCCCCAAGATTTGGCCGGAGCAGGACATATCTGGTGACAAGACTGAGCTCAGCCAGGAGGCGTGTGTTGCGCTTATCTTCGTCAGGGTGATTTTCGAAGCCACCTCCGGGTACAGCACTATAGGTCTGACAATGGGAACGCCGAACAATAATTATAGCTTTTGCGCGGAGTATAACACTGTGTCGAAGTTGATTGTGAGTGAAAGGGTCCTACGTGGTGGTTGGGCTGACGATCCACCACAGATGATCCTCGTCATGTTGAGGGGTAGGTCGAGGAGCGATCCGAGCAGGACAGGAGCTGATATGTTTGCTGTAGGTCGTCACAGAGGATTGCCAGTGGCTATAGACCGAGCTATCCTCCTTCCAAGGGTATACGCGAGGATTGACCAGAACAAGCAGGAGGACGAGGTCAATGGGGATGGTCAACCAGGCCATGGCTCCGCGGAGTCCTCCGGACTTCGTGCTGAACCTCAACAGAGCGCGGAGAAGAAAATTGTATAGGTGGTTCATCTGCGCACATGAGATATCTCAGGTTTCGAAACAAGACCGGGGAGGACTTGGCCTCCATTCCCAATGGCTGAGTCTGGAACGCTTCGCGGCCGCCATTAGGAGAAGTGTGCGTGCTTCAAGTTGCGCCGACATCTCTTGAGTTCGCCTTCAAGCTGCTGTGACCGGAAGCTTGTTGTGGCATGCCGGCTCATGTGTCGTACTCGCCCATGGTTCCATCCGAGCCGCTACGAAATTACTTCCGGGTCTAATTGACCTGCTCATCTGCTCAGGGTAATTTCGTAATACCCTTACAACGAATCTAACTAAAAGTCTAAAACCATACTACATATGAGCACTTTAGTCGGAAGTCGTCCTCGACGTTGACGGCAACCCATCGACCGCGAGCGCATAGGCTGGGTGACAGCTCGATAAGGCAGATAGTACGATAGTCTACGATAGTGCATACCTTCTCCTTGCATCCACATCTCGAGCCAACAGAGTTGTACACGCTCCTCAACGACAGTCGACGAGTCATCTTCTCGCCCAACCCCCGTGCAGCCACCTTTGCCGGTCACAAGGGCGGTAAAGCAGGAACGGACTAGCTTTCCGTTCCCACAAAGCCGACTGGATTGGTAGCGTATTCTGGTATCCAACTCCCCCAATCGTTTGAGACTGCGGAGGAAGAGGACGAGGATAGCGGAGACGTTCAGGAGGTCAGTCTCTCAGGTACTGGTTCGTGAGTGAGACAGCTGTGCATCTGGAATCTCGCGAGACATCGTCGAACGCGATCTCCATTCTTTCAGTTGATCTATTTTAGCGTGTCGACAAGGAGAAGTGCGCGCTGACATCGATACCTTGCAGTAAAGCAGCACCACCTCACCAAGCAAGCAGCCCTATTCCTTTTCGACCTCGTCGGGCATCAATCTCACGCTTCTTGATCCATTGCTCCGCCCGACATACCGGCGGTACCTCACCGGCCCATCAAACACGAGGACACGGAACGTGTAAGCTTGTTGGTGCGGACATTCGGAGACGGTCTGACCGAAGATCGTCAGCATCATCGAGCGACTACTCCACAGCGCCATCTCCATTTCATGAGGGGAATGCATCTCAGCGGGTAACCACCCGCTAAGAAGGCAGGACCGGCTTGCGGGTCCAAAGGGAATTATCACTCGAGCGTTCACGTATCTATCCAATAAACCCTAGTAGTCATGTCGACCGGAATCTTCGAGCTGGATGAGGAAAGGGAGAACAGCAATGACACCACACTCGGTGTCAAGCGCGAATCCTCGCCATCCCCTTCGCCACGAAGCTCGCCTCCGCCAGCGGATGCCGCTCGTCAAAGCAGTTCAGCATCCGCGGGGCACGGTCAATCACAACCACCTCCATCACTACAGATACCAACGCCCGGTCAGCCAAATCTCTTCAGTCCCGCACCACAGTATACCTCGAACTTGGCCAGAAAGCACGGCGCCTCGTTCGCTGCTACACCATCCTTCCCTTCACCTCTGGCTCAAGCCATCACAGTTCCCTCTCATTCAGACACCTCATCATCGTCGTCTCATTCGGATGGAGAGGACGAACACAGTGATACTGCGCCCGTGTCGCCAACGCGATCAAATGCTAGCGGCACACCAAAGCGACAGGTTGAGCTTCTACCCCGACCTCGGACAGCTTCTCCTCATACGAGCCGCTCCAATAGTCCATCTTCCTCCCAGAAATCGGCATCCCGTCCGCCCAGTCCCTCTCGGCAAGCTGTTCTGACTCCGAGCTCCCTCTTGATGGCGAAGAAGCGGTCAAGCGGAGCGGGTCTAGCGACTCAGAGTGTGATCGCAGTAGCTCCAATCAAGCGAGACTCGCCGCCAAGAGCCACACAATCCGCCACAGCGACCCCTTCGAGGCTGTCACCTACATCGGCGACCAGTCCGCGCCAGATTGCGAGCAACAGAGGCAACCCTATGGCTTCGCCTTCGATCGAAAGCACCAGTCCTACCGACTCAAGAAGACGGACGAGCAGTGGCAGCAACGCCAGTTTAGGGGTACCGTCATACTCCTCTCCAAGCATGCCCGGCGCTTCATCACCTCTGGCGTTTGGCAGCTTCGACCTCAGTCCCCAGCACCGAAGTGTCGGAGACGCGAGTGTCCCATCCGCCAGGCGGAGATCGGTCACCTCCCGCACGGGCTCTGTTTCTAGTGGCCATTCACCTGTCAGGGAGACAAAGGACCCGTCCAATATCCTTGGCCTGGGTTGGGGAGGAGCTTGGGAGAGTGGTTCCAGCTCGAGCGGATCTGTCAGCGGTAATTTCAGGGATAATAAAGGAAAGGCAAAGGAAGGGGCGGCTGGCCAAGGGGGATTGTCATCAGGGCCACCAAGTCCGAGAATATCGACACGCGAGCGGGAAAGGACTGCACCAGCTGGCAGCAATGTCGGAAGGTAAGTCACTACTCCCCTTTCCGCTGGTGTAATCTAGTTCATTATCTGATACTGACAATTTCCTTCGCATTCTCACACCTACGCTCCCTCTCACTGCCATGCTACCATTGCGTCATCACTTGATACAGTCCATCACGGCAAAGGCGTCCTAGCGAGTTCCTCAATCCTACCGCCCTCGACGCGCGCAAGATGCCAATCATGGGCGCAGGTCGAGCGGGGAACAATCATGCGCCATCGCTGTCCACTTCGGCGTCGATGATTTCTCCGCTAAATCCTTTGCCGTCACCATGGTCGACCGGAGATCACAGCCCATTCAGTCCCCCGACGAGCGAACAGTCAATTTCGACCTCGATGTCCTCGGTCGGAGGCGGAGCTATCCGACTGAACAGAGTGCCCACTAGCGTTAGGATGGCAGCGGACCTCCTGAAGCCAAGTTCACCAGCTGCAGCACCGGCGGCTATCCCGACTGCTAACAGCACGACCGTCCCCACCCCAAATCCTAGCCCGGCAGGATCGGTGCCAAGCACCAGCAGTATGCCACCGCCGCCACCGCCAAATCGTACCCTCGGTCATTTCTCCTCCATGCCAGAGCCATCCTCCAAGCCCAGCACTGGTTTAGGCCTTATCGACACCACAACCAAAGGCAGAAGTAGCGGACTACGTCGTCCTTCCGTGGATCTGTCTCCTACTGCAGGCAGTGACGCAAGACAAAGTGGAACGGTACCAGTCGACTTGACGAATAGAAGATCAACCTCGGGTTCGTCTCTCGCCCCACCGACTTCATTCAAAGACCCCGTACCAGCAGTCAAATCTACTGTAGCCGTTCAATCCGACTCCGCTCCTGTGACCAGCCGTCCAGAGCCTTTCAGCCAGAATGCGCGGACTCACCGATACAGGACATCGATGCACGAGGCCACGTTCAAGCGACCCCTCGATCTGACGGATCCTCCGGCCTTGTGGACAGTATCGAGTGCATCTGGCTCAAGCACGAGTTCGGGTCAAAACAACACCGAGCCGCCGACTGCCACTGCGGATAAGAAAGGTTCCATGGGTCTGGGATTGAACATGCCACCAGGTCTTGCGAGAACGTCCTCCAGCATCAATACTGGTCCAGGGACGCATGGTTCTGCACAAACTGGACTGCATCAGCCCACGCAGCGTTTCCGGTCGGTGACTACTAAAGGGTTGCAAATGGACCTGGCGGGCATCCCCAATCTCAGTGACGCTGCTTCCCACGCCAGCATGATCATGCAAAGCCGACAAGCGAAGCTGCAACGGTGGAGGCCATCGAGTTCTGGCAGCAACGTGAGTATCTGTATTTCTGTCTCTTGGTAATCGCTGACGAACAAATGGTAGTCTGCTGGCGGAGACTCGCTTCCCCCGGCTTTCCATCGATCAACGACCTCGGCCACTCCCGCTATGCTTGCCGCACCCCGAGTAGGAAGACAGACGGAATGGGGTTTGCAGATCCCGCCCATTGCGACCAGCGCGGTGTCCTCGCCTGGGGAGGACCTTCCACCCTTCCCATCTGCTTTGAGAGAAACAAATCCCGGTGTAAATCTCGATTCGATGCCTGCATTGGGCAGTAGAATCGCTGGAGGCAGTCCGGTCAAGTCGAACTCCGGCCCATCGAGGTTCGCCTCGCCGCCTTCTGCTTTACCCGAACTTGGAGTTTCGATGGAGCGAGCGCCCTCGGGAAGCGGTTCTGTGGCCGGAATCGAATGGGTCGATTGGTACGACTGCTACAAAGGCTACAAGGAGGCCAAAATCCGCGCTGAAGCTCAAACCGCCAACCTTGGGGGCAAATCGCAACAGGGTGGCGTGCACAACTCGGAAGGCCTCTCACCCAATGCGAACACCCCTTCGACAAGTCCAGAAATGCCAGAAAGTATTGGTACTATGGGCGCGAGGGAGATCGACCTGACATCCAACTATGACAACTCCAGTGCAGTCGCTCTGACGCCACAAACTTCCAGAGATGACGCCGCTCTCGGACAAGGCCAGATTCGAAAGCGAAGCATGTCGATACGATCGACACTGTCGAGTATGGATCCCACTAAATCGCCACGACAACATCGAACAAGCATATTTGAGCGACCTCGTCAGAGCTCTGGCAGTTCAGTCCGATCCACCGCTGTCGACTCTGGCGTCAGTGGTGGTGCGAAGAAGAAGAAGAATCTGGTGAACAAGATGGAAGGCTGGTGGAGTGCTGTGAAGTCCAACTTTATCCCGGAGAACCAGCAAAACATCCAGCAAAGAGCAAACAATTTGGGTGTCTATCCTCAACAGCGCATTCCATCCGCTCCTGCCAGTAGACGCGGTAGTGGAAATTCACCAATCGCTCCCCCGCCAACGGCTCTGCTTGCTCCGAACCCAACGCGCAGGGCCTCGGGTCAATCGGTTCGTCAGGTCATCTCGCACGCCGAGCTCCGCCCGAAAAACACCGAGCACGAGGCGCACCGTCTACAAGCGGCTGCTAGCATCATATCTTCGACTTCTGCCGATATCGCTAAACTGTCCCGACAGTCTAGTCTGCGATCGACAGCCAGCAACCTCCTCTCGGCTTCACAAACCCTCGGCCGGAAACCGTCGACAGTACCAGAAGAAACATCGCCAAGCCGGGCGACAGAAACTTTGGAGTCACGTCGCAAGGGCAACTTCAACCTCCGACTAGATCTCGAGTCGAATGTGATAAGCAGACCTACTTCTCGAGTCGCTCTATCGTCAGGCGAGTCCAGCTCCCAGAAAAAGACTGCTACTGTCTCGGCAGGAGGACCCAATCGACCTAGTCAAACGAGCTCTAGGTCTACCTCGTATGGGCAGCCGTTGACAGGACCTGGATTGACGCCGGGACTGCCCAAATGGGACCAAACGCCTTCTCCTATATTCGCCCTCGACACCGCTGAGTCGACATCTCGAGGGGACAAGGAGGACAGACCGGTTGCCCCTGGCGCGGAGATCACTGTTGCCAATGTCCGGAGACATATCAAGCGGAGACTGGATGCAGCAAAGGCCACATGCGACACCACGCTGCGTAAGTCCATTGAAGCTATCACCAAATTTGCGGAACAACAACGGGCGGGCGAACAATCTGCAAACCTAGCCTTGGCCGCTGCCACCTCGGCTCTGATCACTGGCGAGAGTAATGGTACCGAGCCGAAGGACTACTTCGAAGCGATGAGCGACTCACCCTTGGTCGACGCCGAAGATAGTGACTTTGAGGGACTAGACACACTCAGCAACCACCTTGCAGGGAGACACGGTGAGTTTAGCCTGGCAATCGAATCGCGGACCCAAAGCTGACTCTCCCCCTAGCCTCGTCATCTCGTCCTTCGAGCAGGCGCCCTTCTATATCCATCACGGCAGGCTCCAGTCCCACCAAGAGACTCGCAATGCTACCCACAAGCCCCAGTCGAGTCCGTCGAAGGCCCAGCAATCAACCACAAAGCTTCCCTGGCCAACATAGGATCTCGCGAAACTTGTCTCTATCGCTGGATCGCACAGCTTCCGCCTCATCCTCACGCTCGACCTCGCGTTCACGGTCTCCTCTACCTCTCTCGCGCCCCATGTTCTCCGGGCCGTCAGATGACGCAGCAGATGGGGACAGACAGTTCTTATCAGCGCTACAAGAGCTCATTGTGCTGGCCACCGAGGTATCCGACTCTTCCGTCACAGCTCTCGCTGCGAAACCCGGTACATGCTCCGACCTCATCCAGAAGCTTCAGCGAGTCGGCATGAACTGGGACGAACACGACGACTGGCCAGGACGTGAATGGTATGTCGACATCCTCATGGCAGTCGCAAACCTGAGCCGTGTACTCGACTGGTGGGAGGCCGAGAAGGGTTTCTGGAACTTTGGGGACGAGGACGAGAACGAGCCGATCATGTTCGTCATGAAGCCGGGAGGTCAGATGAAGGAGGATTCGCGCTTCGACCGCGAGTTTGGCGCTGCATTGACGGACAGGAGAACCTCGCCGGCTGGAGCGCCAGGAAATGACCTCTTGCAAGTCCCAGAACCACCTTCGACCGCCAGTACCGTCGAGATGACCTTGGTGGATTCTGCGCCTGGAACGGCAAAGCAAGGAGATGGCACTCCCAAGGCTGTGACGGCGGATGATCTCAAAGCACTAGCCGAGCAGGCAAAGAGTGTCAATATCGTCATGGAACTGAGCTTGCAGGGCGAGGAGATTCAGTATGTGAATGATGCGATCATGGAGGTCATAGGGTAAGTCTTCCTTTCCATTCGTATGTCTTGAGTGGATGCTGACACTTCTCAGGCGAGAACCCGAAGATGTCCTCAATTGCCCCATCACGGAGTTGTTGGCTCCTGCTGATGCTTCTGTCTTCTCCGAGGCGACCCACAAACTTCTCGAGGATGACAGCAACACAATCCAATGTCGATTCCGATTCGAAGTGCACGACCTGGAAAGCGGAGCTCACCCACCTCTCCAGCCCGGTCCTGTCTATATCGAGTTGGAGGGCGCTGGTATGCTCATGCGGGAACAAAACGAGCCGTCACACACCATGTGGGTGCTCAAACCCGTCACAGCCACCAAAGCCCACATGGACAGTATCTCCGAAGCGATCTTCCCCCGAGACGGCGTCATCTCAACAGAAGGCATTCTGTGCAGGATCTGCGAGCGAGAAATCGTCACCTGGTTCTTCGAGAAACACAACGAAACATGTGATGCGGTTCATCGACTAGAGGCCGAGATCCTCAGCTGCAACGAATGTCTCCATGACCTCGGCCAAACAGTCAGCAAACTCTCGGCCGAGCTCAACGAGATTGCTGTTCCAGCGGAGGGACAAACGCCAGCTGGTCAAGGTGTTGTCTTCTTCACCTTCCCCGATTCGCTTACCGACGGTGACGAGGCGACGGTACCAAGTGAACCCCAAGGTATCGAGGTACGGAAGGTTGAAGTCGACCATGTGCAAGACGTCTGCAACATCGTATCGATGGCCAGTCAGATCGAGGTGCCCGTGGTGCAAGAGGACGAGGCGGATCTTCCCTTCCACGTCCAGCGATACCTTTCCAAGGAATCGGAAGAGAAATTGCAACGGCTCACTCGATGGCAACGACCTCCAACAAACGACCGCGCTTTGTCCCTCCTCCTCACTCAAGTCGAGGAGCAGATACGAAGGAAGAACAAGGCCATTGCTCGAATGCAAAGTACGATTCGATACTCGGAGAAGACTAGGCACGAATGGGAGGACAAGGTCAACCAGATGTTTGCCGATGGGGACGAAGCTTCTCCTTCGGAATCAGGTTCAGGCTCGGACCTTGGAGGAGATGGTCCCCAATCACCCTCTTCTCCAGAGGGAGGAGAACTGGCCAACCAGCAAGCGCAGGCGCCAGACGTTTCTCCGCCCGGGTACCGAAAGATCGCACCACAAGCTCGACTTCCAATCACTCAAAGTCATCCTCAAAGACCTTCCACGGGCCATGGCGCTGAGACAAGCTCGATACTGAATGCGCCTCCGACACCACACGCGTTTGGAACGCCAAGAACAACCGTGCCAGTACCGTCATCTGCGACCCTGCCCTCTCAGTCTACGCTTCTACCGACATCGCATATCCCGCCTCCGACCCCTTTACCTCCGACGAGCCAGGGTGGCACCTCGGAGACAGGACTGTCGCCTCACTTGTCGCCTGGTCTCATGCCGTTCGAGCCCATCGGACACGCAAGACGTGCGTCCTCATCGAGGGCTTTCCGAGACCCGCTCCTCTCTCCACGGATCCCCTCAGCGGCTCTGCACTCTCGCGCTCCGGCACCCTCGATAAAGGACTTTGAGATCATCAAGCCCATCAGCCGGGGCGCGTTTGGTTCTGTCTACCTAGCGAAGAAGGTCGCAACTGGTGATTACTTTGCCATCAAGGCGCTGAAGAAGTCGGACATGATCGCCAAGAATCAAATCACCAATGTCAAAGCGGAACGTACAATCCTGATGAACCAAGCGAGCTCGCCATATGTCGCCAAGCTGTTCTTCTCCTTTCAGTCAAAGGATTACTTGTACCTCGTGATGGAGTATCTCAATGGTGGAGACTGTGCCAACCTGGTCAAGACCTTGGGCGGGCTGTCGGAGGACTGGGCGAGAAACTACATCGCCGAAGTAGTCTTGGGTCTGGAATACCTCCATGCGAGGAATATCGTTCATCGGTATGTCGTCACATGTGTGGCAATTGATAATGAAGCTGATCACGACGCGTGCAGTGACATCAAGCCAGACAACCTCTTGATCGACTCCAGAGGCCATTTGAAATTGACAGACTTTGGTCTTTCAAGAATTGGTTTGCTGAATCGTCAAGTGGGGGGACCTCGACCGGCTTTCCTCCGCGGCACATCGCTACGAGCTTCCAGCAAGGGCAGATTCGGTCAGCAAGATGGACTCAGCTCATCGCCCGAGTCACCGATGCTCTCGCCAGAACTGGACATGCTCCCTGCGCCGCAGTTTTCAAACTTGTCACAATCGTACTTCACTCCAACAGAACTCGGCTCTGCCGACGAGTCTAGTGGATCAGAGTCAGCAGGCATCATCCCCAAGCATATGCGGACACTGTCCATGGCGACAAAGTCGACCGAAGCGAAGACGCCACCTCGATTCGTGGGAACACCTGATTATCTCGCTCCCGAGAGCATCCTCGGTATCGGCACCGACGACAAGGCGGTTGATTGGTGGGCCCTTGGGGTGGTCATGTACGAGTTCCTCTACGGGGTACCTCCCTTCCATGCGGAGACACCCGAAAAGGTCTTTGACAATGTCGTCTCTCGCCGTATCAACTGGTATGAGGAAGAGATCGACGTGTCGCCCGCCGCGAGAGACTTGATGGACCGTCTCATGTGCTCGGATCCTTTGAAACGACTCGGAGCCAGAGGAGCCGACGAGGTCAAAGAACACGCCTTCTTCGCTGAGATCGACTGGAAAACGGTGATGACGAGTGAAGCCAGTTTTGTGCCCGACGTCACGGATCCAGAGTCGACAGACTACTTTGACAAGCGGGGCGCCACACACGGCTTCCACGACGACGACTCTGCACCAGCAGTACTGAAGCAGCCCGAGGGCCGGATCATCGAGGCCAACTCGCCAGTGGTTGATCGAGAGACTAGCGCCATCATCGACGACATGGCCAGCCAAGACGACTTTGGTACTTTCGAATACAAGAACCTCCCCGTTTTGAAGCAAGCAAACGACGAGATGATTAGGAAGCTCAGGACGGACTCGCTGGTGCCACTGAGTGCATCATTGGAGGCGGCACCGACAATGACTCGTCGACCCCGATCTTTGTCCATCAAATTGCGGGATAGGGCTCGACGCAAGTTGTCTGATTCCGCTCAGCCCATGCTACTTGGAGGTCCGCCATCGCCCGCCACATCAGCTTCTTCCGCTGCTTCTACACCATCTCGAGCGGGTGTCCAACCTTCGACTCCAAGTGCTGCGGTGATCCAGCATCAGCACTTCCGACGCCCATCAGAGCTCAATGCTCTAGACAGGGTGAAGTCGACAGACGAGTCTGAGATCATTCGTCGTTCGTCGGCACCAACCCGGATACGAGCTGGATCTGGTGGTTCAAGCACGAGCGATCAGAGTACCAGCATGGATCTATGGCGGAAGAAGCGACAGGTGTCTCTGAATGCAGAGACTCCGCCATTGGCAGTCTTGTCAGTGAATGCCGGTAGTCCCGAAAGTCACTCGGGTATCAGCAGTCAAATGGGCGATAGGACGTTGGACATCTTGATCGCAGAGGACAACCCCATTTCGCAAAAGGTGAGTATCGATGGCTTTCATTCGTCGAGTATGTGCTGATAAGCTTTGTAGATTCTTGAGACCCTTCTTACGAGAATGGGCTGTCGATGTGTCTGTGTTGAAGATGGCCCTCAGGCTTTGGCCGCCACGATGGGCAGTATACGTGAGTGGTTCACCATGCAGTGATACGTTCGAGGCTGACATTTCTCATAGGCTTTGACGTGATCATATGTGATATACATATGCCCGTTGTGAATGGCGAGCAAGTCGCCAGGATGATTCGATCGACGAACAACCACAATCAGAACACACCAAGTGAGTGATCCGAGTTGAGCTCCCCCGTCATTTGCCTTACTGACCGGACCTAGTCATCGCTTGTACTTCCTACGAGCAACATCCCACTATTTCGGAAGAGGGCACCTTGTTCTCAGCCGTACTCGCCAAGCCCGTCACCAAGACGGACATTGTCAAGTGCTTGGGCAAACTCGGTTTCGTCCTTAGCTCCACCGGCTCGACCTCGTCCGCGGGCACCGACGCCAGCACGACTTATCCCTCCCAAGCATACACGTATACCACTTAGACGGACCTCAATCTCACAACAACGCCACCCGTCTTGATGGCTCGGAATCGGAACATGTCGATACCTCCTGCATCATAATCTCAGTTCTGCCTTGCGTTCGCTATTGCCTTTGCCTCGTGTACGGAACGCCCGGGTCACTGCCACACACGTCGTGTAAAATGTGTATACAGTACGATATGGTTACAAAGTTGTTGTTATAAAGTAGTCTCAGTCTGAGGTGCAGTGTCAGCATCTAAAGGTGCATGCAAACGATACGATACATAGTACGCAGTACAAACAGGGCAATAATGTCAAGCAGTGCAGCAAAGGCAGCCTGTGTAGATGTTGGAAATAGACGCTCTTCGTACTCGGGCGAATGATGGCACAAACTCTCATTCTTCGAACCTTGCACTTTTGGTCCCCAGAAGAGAGGATCCCGTACTTCGCCTCAGGGGCATTGTCCTTCCTGTGCTGGTGTTGATGCGAGTGGCCGTGACACCGCTGTTGGCTGTCGCGGATTTTGGATGATAGACAGATCGGTTACCTGTCTTTCCGGTCGAATTCCCTTTCGAGTGCGATCCTCGGATGTACTCGTCGTATCGTGCTGTGGTTTCTTCAGACGGCTTCTTGGGGCCTGCCGCTTGCGACTCGGTTGCTTTGGCCAGAGAGGCGGATCGACTGAGCCTGTTACTGATGGAGTAAGATTGTGATTCCTCCTCGGTCGGTGGGTCGACGTCTATCGGATCACCGTCGTCTTCGCCTCGTCCCATACCGGTCCTGGCCATGAAACCAGATCCTTGAAGGCCGAAATCTAGTTCGATCGACTCGTCCTCTTTGCCCTAAACCAAGTCAATACCTCGATAGAGAGTGGGGAACGGCGGTGTGTACTCACGGTTCGGTTTTCCTCCCCAAGCTGACGGATCCTTTCGCGCTGTTGACTTGCAGTCAGGCCTGGACCGTCATTCCCGTCTCGTTGAGAGGTCGTTGTTCGTTGTCGCTTTCCAGAGGTCTCCGTCTCGTCCGCAGACCCTGCGCTGTCGTCGCCGGCTAAATCTTGCTGATACACCCTCAGGAAGGGAGCATCTCCATCTGATACGACGCTGTCAGCTCCCCGCAACTGATCGGCTAAAGTCTCATTTACTCACCCAACTGGTCGAGTCCGTCTTCCTTTTCCCCCAAGTCTCGTTTCCGTCCTTTCCGCTTCTTATTGGCTCGACGGTTCCTTTGATTCTCCTCGTGCTCAGCCTCGTCTCCAGAGATAAAGTCTTGGCCCTTTCTGCTCAGTCTCTTTCCACCGTTGACGACGTTTTGAGCTTCAGCGAGCCTCCTTTGCTCGTCTTGCTCTTCGTCCTGCCTGCAGAATAGAATCAGTATGAGCGTTTACTAAGCACCGAACCGCGGCGTACCTGAGTTTTGCTTTGGCGCGCTCATCCTGCTCCCTTTGCTGGTCCTCGTCGACGATTTGATCGTCGACCACATCAGAAAGATAACCCTCGTCTTTTTCCGAGCCATCCTCGTCATCGGTTTCGGCCCCGGGTACCTTCCAGGCGTCTTCGTCTCCACTCTCCTCCGCTTGGCCGTCAACGAATGCGGAGGTCTTAGGTCTCCTCGTTTTGTCCTTCTTCGGCTGAGCGGTCTTCATGAGTACGTCATTGGCGTTAGGAGTTTGCGCTCCTGCCTGCACCGACTCTCCGTCTTTATCCTCCTCTCCGTCTTCCTCTTCCGAGTCTGGCATCGGCATTTCCTCGTCCTCGTCCGAGTTTCTTCTCTTCAATCGGGTCAAGATTGGCGTAGGGCTGCGTGGCCCTTTCTCGAGAGGGATCGTCTCGTCGCGTTCCGTGAAAGATGGTGAAGGCGTATTCTTCTGCGTGCTAGACTGCAGCTTTGGAGAGCTCAACAAGTCCGAGCTGAATCGCTCTAGCTGTGATGGCACATAAGTTGCAGGCTTGGTCTGTGTGAGATAGCTAGAATGGAAGGGGCATCAGCTGACGCTCGAAGGAGTTAGAGAGACTAGCACTCACCCTCGATCGTTGAGATACTTCTTTTTCGGCATTGGAGTCGGAACTCGTTCCTCCATGGCCATTTCTATCTCCCCCGCAATCAGAGCGTTATCGCGGGCAGCTTGCGTCTCGGAGAGATCCACTCCAGGTAGCAGAGCGTTGACTCTGAGAAGGTCTCCTGGACCATCCGCTCGTAGACCGCCGAAACCATCCTGTATCTGATTAGCTCTTTACATTGTTTCGAAGATCAAGTCGACTCACGAAGGCGCCGGTCCCGTCCATCTGAGTAGGGTCAAATAGCTGAGAGAAACCAGGACTGCCACTGACATCACTAAAGCCACCCAGATCGAAACCACCGTGATCGACTTGTTGTGTGCGAGCCGTGGGCGAAGGCAGCGGTATCCTGGAGACTGGAGGTCGCAGCTGAGACTCTTCATCGTCCTGTAGTACCATAGGTCTTCCAGAAGATCGACTTTTCCGTTGGAAGCGTACTGGACCATCGTCGTCTTCTTCGTCAATACCGGTGTTGGTGGGCGAAACGAACTTGTTGAGCTGCTCGATTGGACTGCCTACCTCTTGGTCATCGTTCAGTTCAGGATCGTGCGCGTCGGGTTCGTCTTCGACTTCTGAGCCTAGCCCCAGGCGGTCCTCCACTAATTCGTCGTCGGTGTCGTCGTCACCATTGTACTCTCCATCCTCGGGATCGTCATCATCATCAACGGTGGATTCGGCCTGATCGTGCAACGCAGCGATATCAGGTGCTTCCAAGTCGGGCGCTTGCTTCTCCGGTATTTTAAATGCGACGTATCCGCTCTCTGCCTCCTTTGCCTCCCGGACCTTCTTCTCCTGATTCCGATGATCTTTCTTGAGTAGCTCGTTAAGTTGGTCCTGGGAAAGCGGTCGATCCCTACTCCGCTTGGCACCGGGAGGCAAGGCGCCAGAGTTGGGTTTGCCGGCTGCTTGGAGTTGCGACTTCGTGGACTCAGACGGCTTTCCACGGCGACCAGCGAGACGGAGTTGAGTTTGTCTTGAGGACGGAAGCTGGTAGCTCCCTCTTGATAAAACTCCACGCGCATCGGGTCCTGACCTGGATCTGCCTTCAGTCGAATTTGCGGACGAGAATTGAGGCTGGCCGTTCTTTTTGGATGTATCTGGTGTGATCTCAAAATCGTCATCCTCGAGGTGGTGCGTTTTGCTCGACTGCGTTTGTCTCCGGGCCACATCGCCTTTCCATTTTCTTAGAGCCTCGCGTTTGTTAAGCTTTTTCTGCTCCTCAAGAATGGTCTTCAGGTCCTCGCCGGCATCGTCATCGTCGTCAGAAGGAGGCGAGGGGTGCCGGTTCCTGCCACTCGCATCGTGCGCCGGTTTCGGGGTGGGAGATGATGGAATTTTCGAAGCCAGCTTCCCGGTCGAAGACTTTGCGGCGGGGTCTGTGCCACGGGTACGATTTCCGGAACTGTACGTCGTGATATCTTCAAGACCCTCTGCGGTTGGTGCTCTAGCAAGGGCTCTATACATGACGTAAGCATTTCTTTGAGGTGTACATTTGCGGATGTCTCACGGTTTGATGACTTGCACGACGCGCTCAGCGTCAAGCATGTAGTCGCTCATGCGCATCAGCTGCCCCTCAGGTTTGGGCAAATTAACAGGTCGCTCTATCACGCCCTAAATGAGTATGTGGAAGCAGCGGGAAGGGCAAATCATGCTCACCTCTATTGGCACGGGCTATACCTTGGCGCGTCATATTGAGCTCCGCATTTGACAATGACTATGCAGATATTCAGCGTTGTGTCGGATCACAGGACAAGCCGGACTCACCTTCATCTTCTTGGTATCGACTTTCTTGCGAGAAGTCCGCTCATCCTTTTCATCCTCGAATTCGCGTATCTCTGATTGAGAGCTGGGCACAACTTTCTTCTTCGGCGTAGACTTTGATTCAGGTTCGACCGTTTCGTCGACACCGTCCGAATCCTCTGATTCCTGAAGATCAGAGATGAATGCGCCGAATTTTTGACTCGGGCGCGGTGGACTGCTTGGTGGCGCTGACGATGTCGAAGCCGTATTCGCTCGATCACGGGATGGCAAAGTTGTGGTTGACCGTATCTTGTCGTCCTCGTCCTCGTCCTCGTCATGGTCGCTGGCATTTTGCTCATTCTCCGAAATGCCATGGTGTGAGGAGGTTCCGGCGATGACTTGGTCAGGCCGAATGGTTTTATCCGCATCATCGTCGTCGTCGTCTGAATACACGATATGTGGACGCCTTCCACTCGCAGTACCGAGCCTGCGCACTGGCGCCGTTTCTTCTGCGTCGATATCGCTTACGACTGGTGGGTCGCTTTTGGGCGCGTCGACCAGGTGTTGACTACTGTTGGGCGCAGAGGTGGGAATGGCGCTGAGGGATGAAGAGTCGAAGACGAAAGCCTGGGTTGGTACCGCGAGCTCATTGCGTGATTTTGTGAACTGGACGGGGAATTTGGGAGGGACATTGTCGTCTCTGTCCTGGAGAGGTTCGATGATCTCACCCCTTGCTTCCCTCTTCATGCGCTCCATCTCCCTTTTTACAGCCTCCCCGTCGTCCTCGTCATCTTCTTCATGGGTGGCATCTCCGCCGATTGCATCGAAAGCGTTCGTGCTGTAGTCGGTCAATTTGGCTCTGGTTGTCGTTGGCGACTTTGGAGGTGTTTCCATGTGGTGAGGCGACGATGAGAGTTGATCCAAGGAGTCTGGGTTGTCCGAGGGGATAGGTGGTTGCGTCTCTAGTCCATACATGAAGGACGAAGTGATCGGCTTGTCAGGTAGTTGCGTCACAAGGCCGTCTGCGAAGGACGAGGTGATCGATCTGTCATGTTGTGGCGACTGTGGCGAAGATGGTGGCTCATTCAAGAGAGACGACGTGCGCTGAATAGGCAGTGACTTCAGAAGCAGATCTGGCGCACCATTCATGAAGCCGGAATTGAGCCAATCATTGCTATGCGTGGTGAACTTGTCCAATAGAGCTTTGGCTGGCGACACATCGACGTCGTTAGACCCGCTGGGCACTTGCTGTCGAGGCCTTCCGTACGTCTTACGAGTAGCTGGCTTCTTGACCATGTCCGGAGTCGTGGGCGTCTGCGGAGGCAGTGTCAAGGACGAAGACATGTCGGGCTGGGACATATTGGGCCGTGCACTACGCGTTGTCGATTTGCGGCGAAGTCGCGTCGGTCTTCTCGATCGCGAAAGGCTCACTGTCGTGTCGATCCTGACATGTGAGTGCCGTTGGTACGTCCTTCCCCCTTTGGCGACGTAAATTGGAGGTAGCGATGTAGAGGTGAAATACTATGAAAGTGCTGAAGTTGACTGGACGGACGAGATCGATGAGGGAGAGTGGAACATGAGGAAAAGTTAAATCGAATCGCGCAGGGATCAGAAATCGCGACGCGTCGCATCGGGTGAAATCAAAATCAGCCGCACGTCAAGTTATTAGAAAAGCACGGCTGAAATACGCAATGTATTACCGAATGAGACCTTGCTTTCTAATGCGGAGAGAGCCCAGCTCTCCGCTTTCTCTAGCCAGACTACTAATCACGAAGTCGGGACATTACAATCATGGAGCCAATACTTGTAATATAATCCTGCTTGTAGCCCTGGCTAATACAGCATCTGGTGTTTTGGAGCTGTGCTCGTATCAGCCTGGCACTGATTCTAGCGTCGGTGGAGGACGGACGGACTTGTGCTTTGGTGACGACATGTAGATGTCTTCCACTTTCACTTCGCTCCTGTCAACAGACTGATAAGGCCAGAACGACAAGGTTACCCAAGGCAGTCAGCTCAACGAGTTATCGCCAAAGGCCACCAGTCGATCGCCTGCGACGCCATGTCAGCCAGTCACATGCAATCTCAAGGCGAGACGTCTAAAGCAGGGGCATCCGCGGGGCGGAAGGACGACGATGCGGGTCTGCAGAAGATCTTGGTGTTGGGTTGGCGAAAGTGAGTCCCACCTAAAGAGAGGTCATATATAGAACTGATGCCCGGAGGCTGTTAGAGCTGGAAAGTCGTCTTGTATCAAGACTGTCTTCCAAGGTGTTCCAGTCAAGGATGTGCCGTACTTTGACTCAACCCAGAAAGTGGAGAAGATCAACTACGAGTGAGTAAACAAAGCTCACCCCCATGACACTGCGGAGTCGGAACTTATCTCTGACAATCACATAGCTCGATAGTACCCTTGCAGATATGGGATACGCCTTCAAACTTCGAGTTGGAACAATTGGATGTCCCACTCGGCAGCTTCGTGACGATCGTCTACGTTATGGATATGCAGGTAGGACCGTTCGGCTGGCAAGCCTTTCTGATCTAGCTGACAAAGTGACATTCAGCAAGACGACTCGTATCACGAAGCCATTCTGCCCTTTGTCCGGGTGATGATGCGGGCTTATCTCGCCAATCAGAACATGAAGTTTGCAGTGTTCATCCATAAAGCGGAGGTATTGTCTGAAGACTACCGAGGAGGTGAGCGGAGGGAGACGGTCTGCCACACTGGATCCATACTGATATGATGATGTTACAGAGAATTACGCGGAGATCCAGCGGGCGATGGCAGAGGAGTTGGAAGACTTTCCCTTCTCAACACTACAGCAATACTCGCCCAACACCAATTTTGCCGATCCAGCCGTTTCGTCAAGTATAATCAACCAGCTCCAGAACGAGGTCCGCTTCGACATGACCAGTGTGCACGACGTCACACTGCGGGATGCGTGGAGCAAAGTAATTCAAAGTGTCATGGAGATGTTGCCGGCCGTAGAGCAGTTGTTGGTCAACTTCACCGGGGTAGGTTAAGCCGTTTCAAGAGTTTTCAATCCGAGCTGATTTGAGCAGACATCCGGGATGGACAACTCGTATCTCTTCGACTTGAACTCGAAGATCGTGGTAGCGGGCGATAATAGGGGTCGCAACGATGCTACCCTAGAACTTGTCACGGAATACCTGGGCAGATTCTTGCAATTCCGGGATCTGTACAAGTAAGTGCAGAGAATTCTGCAAGGAAATCCCTCGCTGATAACGTTCGTCTGCAGATGTTTAGGACAGAAGAAAAACACTACCGACAACACCAATGGCGACCAAGAAGACAACCCTCACGAATCCGGTGCCCAAGACGCTGACCAGCCGGAAGACGGGTATGCCGACGATGGCGGAGGAGGCTGGTGGGACGAAGAGGATCCCGACGCACCTTGGATGACTCAGTCCACAAAGTTGATGCCTAATACCACTATCGCAATGTGGCAATTCACCCCGTGAGTCGTACCAACAGCTGTGCGGAAAGGTGCTGACCAAGTGACAGCCGGCTGGCCCTGGTGGTGCTTCTGCGGACGGATACGTGGCAGGCGAGGCGGGGAATGATAGAGTACAATCTGACTTTTCTGCGTCAAGGTGTGCGGCGGATATTGATGGAGATGGAGTCGTGAGTGGGGTGGGCCTGAGGAATTTTGAGCGGTGGAAAGAATTATCAGAAGAAGTAAAACGATCAAATGAGTGCTACATTAACACTTTGCATCTTCTATACAGTGCAATGTGACAGTAGTATCAACAGCTATGATACGGTTGCAGCAGCGTCTTCACGACTCTACTGCCGCGCAGTATTGCTTATACAGGTAGATGCCTGTCATTTGACGGAGGATCACTTACGCCTTCCGCCGACCCATCTCTTGTCCTTGAACTCCTTGCGCTGCGCGTGCTGCGTGAACTGATCGCCCGACTGAGACTCCTCAGCAAGAGCCTACTCCCCCTTACATCCCCATACTGCGGTAATCCCTCATTGCGCAGTATCTCCCCGTCCTCTACATCTCCCGTTCCAGGACCTAACTCTGCACGACTAGCGTTCCCGTTCGAGCTGGTGGCATCCCGGTAGGTGGGTAGACGGGGTAACAGCCACGGAGGAAGGAATGATCCTGGGGCTGATTGCGGTCCCGACAGGGGAATAGGATGTCCCGGGATGATGGGGTTGACAATCCCCGAGGCGCTCGTGCTGGAGTCGAGCTTGGCACTGCGGCGGAAGATGGTTTGTCGAATGTGATAAGCGTGTCTAAGTAATATCGACAACGCTACCAATATCCTGCCATGACTGTCAGTCTACGCTTGAGATGGTCTAGATGGCAGACTAGGAAGGATGGTCTGTACTTACGATAGAGCGAACGCGACGTGGACCGTCATGATCATTGTCCCAGATCCTTCATTGTCCCCTGGGTCTTGCTCCAATATCCCAAATACGATCCAGCCTACCACCGTGCCGACGAGGATAAAGGCCAGTACGAGGGCGAAGGCGCTATCCCGGGGATTGCGTTTGACCACATCGACGAAGGAGTGATTAGGCTTTTTGGGTCCGGTTGGTGTGTGGTCTATTTGGTTCGGAGGTGGGTATGCCGGTGGCATGGGCGCTGGACCCGAATCCTGCTCTGATGTCCGTGCAGAAGCTTGAGTTGACTCTGGTCCACTCCTGGCGGCGGATGCTGTATAGTCCGGCATACGTCCCATCTCCAAATCAGGCTGGGGACTTGTCATGTTGTCGGCAGGTGAAACCATTTGTCACCAATACCTGGTCGTCTATACTTATGAGCATGCAATATCGTCAGGAAGAGGAGACAAGTTGCTGAAGTCAAGAATGGCGCCCGCATGACGAACAGGTCGATTGTGAGACATCGTCGTCAAGGAAATTGTGTAGCTGGTCAATCCAAGAAAACGTCAGTCTCCTCGACGACGAGCCTGAAACGTCTCCGAGCACCGTGTCGTAGAACCCATGGCGGACAACATGCTGGCAAAAGCGCGCAAAAGCGCTAGCTGGGGAGCTTGCGCAGTGTGAGCTCTACAAGTCGCTGATCAGTCGATCGTGCCAAATAATACATCTATCCCAAGATTTTCGCAGACACAATATATCTGTAGCTCATCAGGACCAGCCTCGTGGCGTTGAGGCTCACTCACCCTTTGTCCTTCAACACATTCCTCGTCTTGCTAACCAGGGTATACTGCACAGTGACATCAATTGTTTGACCACGAAGCCATCGAGGGCTTTGGACACTCACACCCAAGATCCAATTAATCTCGACACCGCGCTGGATGTCCTCGGAATACTTCAATCCGTCTTCCCTCAGTGGTATCTGCTTGCCAAGAAGCCCAGATGTGGAGTCTGATGCACCTGAGAGCAGCTCGGGGCGAGCCTCGACAAACTCGTTCAACAGGTTGTGTAGGTCGGCAGCCGGAAGCGGGTCTATACGGACGTCAGCGCTGGAAAGTCAGTCGACAGTAAAGTTACGACTTACCAGAGCCCTCTCCACCACCGCCGGCCCATAGCTCTATACCCCTCTCCTTGGCGAAACCCGCGTACTCCTGAGGCAGATGGTGACAATCTGGCGTGTCTAAGGAGTTGATCTTGGGTGGATACTGCGTCCCGCTCAACTCCTTGAGTGCCCCCAGAGGCAGGTATAGCGTTCCTATTGTCTTGACCTCGGTCTGTCTTTCGTCACCGCCTTCTGCCGAGAGATCCTTCGATACACCCTCCCAGATCGATTTGACCTGTTGAAGAACCTGATCCTCCACCACGTCCGAGCCGGAACCACCTTCCATGCCCTCAGCGCCACAACCGAAGAATTCACTAGCTGCCGTCTTCTTGCCCTTGTAGTCGACGCCTCGGAACCCGATCAAAAGGGTGTCTACGCCTTGAAGGCCTTTACGTTCTGCCAAAACTCGCAAAGCCTCTTGAACCCATTGAATCTTCTCTTCCGGAGTCGTCGTGGTATAACCCCCGAGGTGGATTTTGACAGTGACTTCGGCGTCCACCTCGTCGCCTATCGCCAGAGCAGAGGCGGGCGGCTGCGAGTCGACATTGGGGTCGGATCCCTCCGAATTATCGGCTGGGGCGAGGGCGTTGTGATATTTGGGCACGTCGTGTTTGAGCAGAGTGTCGGGGTCCGGAATGACGATTGTCGATACTCCGGACACCTTGGTGGTAGCCAGAGAAGGAGGGTCGTTGTCTAGTGCGGAGTGAAGGGATCGATGGATGAGCGGTGGTAGGAGCAAGTTTGGCTTTCGAGGTCTTGCGAATCGGATATATAGGGGCGATTGGGATGTGGTGAATATGAGCAGATTGCCCGGAGCGTTGGAAGACGACATGGCGGAGGGTTAAGCACTATAATGAAGTCGAGATGGTGTCGAGGCTCTGGTAGGCCCTTTGGCCTTGGTGCTCGGTGACCTAGAACTTGAGCGGACGGCGAAGATATCGGAAATTTCCTGGGCGGACGCGAGGCAACTCCGCGGAGGTGCAGTACCCTTACTCGATCACGTCCTGAATCCTGAGCAACCTGGGCGTTCGAGTCTCCTCTCGAGATCGCGGGGGTCCGGAAGCGGATTGCTAAACCGACTGAGGACGGGGTAAAGTCGAGTCGAGGGTGTCCTTAGAGCTCGACTGGTCGATATTTATCTCGTGCGAGTGGAGGTCGCTTGGAGGATGACAAAGAGAGTTTGCGGCTGCCGTTATGCCGTCTGGCGCTGACCATCAACGTATCGAGGGGGTCGACGACGATCGCAAAGACAATCCAACACGCTTTATACATGACACGCATCAAGATCAAGCTGGTACAAGCTGTATGACTAGTCGTATGTAATTTTTAGCAACCATAACACTTCGATATGGCGTTATCTTTAGCGATCTGCGTGGGCCAATCGCCCTGTTACACACAAGTCGGACAAACATCCTGATCATTCCTCGCGCTCATCCCCACTCCATCCGATACACACACCTAGCGCCTCGCAGAGCCTAGGATCGATCCAGGGGTATTTGGCCCAAGGTCGATATTTGGCGTTCCCCACTCGACTACCGGAACATCACCAAACCTCGTGTCTCGGTACGTCTCGGTTCCCAGCATCGTCCTATGGCCCGGCGTCTCCATATCCATCGTCAAGGCGTCGTTGGGGCCGGCCCGATAGTTGTTGTACAGCCCACCGCCAGCAGTCTCGCTCATTGAGGGTGATCGTTCGAATCGGCCCATTCCCGATGCCCGTTTCGGCGTGTTCGAATCGATGCTCTGTGCCAGGGTCGGTCGGGAACTTGATTGAGCTTGCGAGGTTGAGACAGCTCGTCGACCAGGAACTGGGGGGAAGGGAGTGTATGCGAATCCCTCTTTCTCACCGAGACCAATGGATGGCGAGGGAGATAGTTGAGGTGGGGATACTGGTAGACCAACACTGCTCCCCCTGAGAACAGTGGGAAGCAGTGATACGTCGGCTGAAGCGACTCTTCTCCTTGCCAAGGAACCAATACTGCCACTACCAAAACCCAGTCCGACTGGCGGTTCGTCAGATTCCGTGATTGTGCTCAATTCCTTGTGCGCGTCGGACACCGCACGAGGCGCTGGTGAGACGCGCTTGCGACCAGGTGTCAACGTCGAACCCCTGGCGAAATGTGGCACACGGGCTCGCGATGCAGATGGCGGCGCGTCCAGAGTCGGGCTTTGCGGCTCGGTTGGCCGGGGCGTAGTGGCAAATAGCGGGTATGCGAGACCCGACGCGATCGACTCGTCCCCGTCGCTCTGTCGTCGCTTGTGAGCAGAGCTGGCGAACTGTGGTGGTGGACCGTCGAAGAAGTCATTGCCGATCCCAGGCGTTCTGGACATGTCGGGGAGAACCCCTTGATGACCCGGCGAGGGTGTTCGAGGACCGTTGGCAACTGTGGGAGGCGAAGGCGTATGTGGTGACTGGACATCGGAATCTCCTTCCCGCTCATCCTCGAGATCGACAGTGCTACCGTCTCGGTCCAAGCGCATTCGCTTGGCAGCTCGAGTGTCGCTTTGGTGATTACTTGGTCCGGCTCCTGATGTCTGTTGTGATTGATGACCGTGCTCCATCTCGGGGCGTTTACCCAAATTGCTATTCACTGGAGTCTCCGAAGTCACCATCAGGGCCGGCGTTTGTCCATCCACAGCAGCCAGAGTAGCTCTCATCTGCTGAGCGAGGCGTTCTTCAAGATCCTGAATCCGGCGTTCAAACTTCTCCTCCAATAGCTTCCATCTACTCTCCCATTGTTGATCCCTGTCGTTCAAGAGCTGCTGCACTCGTTCCTCTGTGAGCGAAGTGGTGGATGTTGAGGAGCCTCTGGAACGTCTTGTCGAGCTGACTAATCCCGTTTGCAGGTTTTCCAACCCTTCCAAGCGCTTCTCCATGGCGTGTAGTTCGGCCACGACTGCCGTAGTTGTAGGTACTTGTGGAGATGTGTGTCTTGATGGTCCGCCTGGTGTATGGTCAGATTCGTCCTCGTTACCAACATGAGCGATACACTCACTCTCGTTTGTGGGCAGAACGATCTCTGTGACCTGGATTGGACCGATGATCTCCAGAGTCTTACTAAGCGCACTGTGTGCACTGTCCGAGATCTGACTTCTGACATCGCTGTTCCCGCTGTTTGTCCTAGGCAAGAAAGGTGGGCCTGGCGCTTTCAATCTCGTTCCTCCAAGCGGTCTCTTCGTCAGGTCCGTGCTTTTCGCGGTTTTTGTAGCGGCTGGGTTCTTGTTTGGTAATTTGCTGAACTGTCTGACAGGCTGAGAAGCCGCCGTGGCTCTGGCAAGGGAAGTTGCTGGGCGACTGGGCGAAGGTAATGCCACAAAGTGATTCACAAGCGTGTCCACCAAGATCTCCGTCCTCGCATTGGCACCTTTTAGTCCGTGGATCTGTGAGGTGAACGTGGATGATACGGGGGAGGAGAACAATGAAAAACGAAAACAATGCCATCAGTCATCAAACACAGCCAATTTGTAGTCTCCATGCATCCATCGCTGGGATAGAGCATCCTACTCACCTTGAACAAGTTTTGCAGGTCCGCCCTCCTCAGACTGCCAAGCTCCGTTCTCGAGTATTTACGCTCCTTCATGTTTTGTTTATCCTATGTTGATGTTTGGCCACGCGTCGAGGTAATGTTGATGGTGGCGAGGTATTTGGCGCTGGTCCCACTCCCTGTATGTCCTTGATGTTGGCGATATACGCGTGCCCCTAAGGCCTGTCTTCAGTTGACGCTGATGGGGATCCAGTGACGCTGTTTGTCTTGTCGTGTCTGCGATTGAGTGATGTTGGTTATAGAGAGTCTATGTCTTTACTTGCGCTTTTCTCATTTTCGGATTGGCCTGGCGGTGGGAGTGAGTGACTCTGGTTGACTGGGTGAGGTTGCCAGCACAAACAAACGGAATCGAATTTGGACCCTGGTCCCTGACGCTTTTGAGTGTGGCACTTTTTAGCGCAGGGAGCCTCCACTCTGTCGATCCACCTCCAAAGTCAGAGCGTGAGCATCCGATAGTCGCAATCACTCTTACAGAAGAGCCACAGCTTGACCACGCTCAGCGCAACAGTCATGGCCTCGACGTTCAGCGCTCCACCCACTCCTCAAGGCGCCATTCTACAGTTGTACGCCAATGCCAATAGAGCCGTAACCTTTGGAGCATTGACCCTCCTCGCTTCCAAACTGCCCGGAGCCTTCGACACATCGCACCATATCCTAGCATCAGACGCTCCAGCTGGACTACGATGGGATGCTTTACACTACGTTCATATCGCTCTGAATGGGTATACCCACGAACAACAGCTGGCTTTCATGCCACTATGGCCTCTGATCCTACGGCTCGGCACTGTCATTGGCCGAATATTGCTCTGGGCGAGTAAAATGGGAGCTTGTTCGTGGCAAGAGACGGCGGGTCCGGAGAACATGCTGAGACTTGCTGCCATCTCTGGAATGCTCGTATCACAGTTATCGATGGTAGCAGCGACTGCTGCATTGTATCAGTAAGCCATACAAGGGGGAACGTTCGCTTAGCTGATCTCTCCTGCATCAGATTGACATGGCGACTGACCAGCTCGACTCGGTTCGCTTTTCTCTCAGCGGGCTTCTACATCCTCGCACCGTGCCCAGCTATCATGGTCGCACCGTACACTGAACCGCTGTATTCTTTTCTCACATTCAGAGGGTTCGATTCGGCCTTGCAGAAGCGATGGAGCAGAGCGACTTTGTTTCTCGCTGCCACCACGGGGCTACGCTCGACCGGGGTATTCAGCTCCTTGGTGCTCGCTTGGCTGTACATCTTTGGAGTGGATGAGTCTCATCTTAATGTTTCGCATATCCGAGTGAGTTTCAGAATCGCTGCAACTCCTCAAGTATACTGGGCGCGAATCTGACAAGTTCTCTAGCGAGCTCTACCTAAGCTTCTACCTGCCGCAGTGATGTCGGTGATCGTTGTGCTGCCTTTTGTCGCTTTCCAGGCCTATACCTACGCATCGTTCTCCCAACACAAAGATACAATCAGGCCCTGGTGTGATACCACCGTACCCCTGTCTTATAGCTTCGTTCAGAAACAGTACTGGTGAGTCTCTACCGGAAGCTTTGTTGCCTTATCCATGGGAGACTTCTTTCGCTCACACTCCTTCGTTTGCAGGAATGTCGGACTGCTCAATTATTGGACAATGGAGCAATTGCCCAACATACTTCTCGCGTCACCCGTCTTGTTGGCTTCAATTGCCGGTACCTATTCCTATCTCAGAGGAATGCTTCATCGCCAATCTGTCCCTAGTCATCCACTTCGACCCGCCCAACACCTCGCCTTACTGCCCTTCCATCTCCATCATCTGCTGCTCACCTTCTTACTGCTGTTCAGCTCGCATACGCAGATTGCCCTGCGGTTGAGTATCACAAATCCCGTGATTTGGTGGAACGTAGCGTCTATGGCGTTCGATTGGAGTGACGAGGATGTAAATGCCAACCTCGACGAGCCTTTGGCGCCACAATCAACCCAGACCAGTGAGAAAACTATCAGAGAAGCGCCGAATGGCGGATCAGACCCGTCGGTCAGTATGGAGAAGAGCGCGAAGACAGACTATGTCAGCGCGACCGTGCCTAGGGGCTTGAAGGGAAAGTTGCGGACGAAGAAGATGACCCTGCCCGGCAAGCTGTGGGTCGGATGGACTGTCGTCTGGAGTTTGATCTCGTTGATACTGTGGTCTGGGCACTACCCACCGGCATAGCCAATTGTCCTCAGGTTGGAGCGGTGATAGGTCACGCATGCATTCGGTGTAATAGTACGAAAGTATTGTGCAAGTCTGTTACTCTATGAACGTACAGTACAAACTGGACTCTTGGCGTGGTCGTTGGTGGGAGTCGTGTCGCTTTGGTCGTGAACGGGATGGATCGTGTTAAAGCCGATGGGGGGCATCATAGGATACTAGCAGTGTAGGGAGAGAGATTGTCGACAATCAATGTCTAAGTCAGCGACCAGCGCTGTTCTCAGTATTGGGAAGTCGGATTATGGGTGATTGATGAGCAAGAAGGTGTCCTCTGGTCGCCCTATCTCCTCTTCCTGACCGTCTTGGAGTGGTGTAGTGACCGCGGCTGGTCTTGCTGTTGAGCACGCAACACCCTAGCCTCTTCCTCCTCCAACATTGCTATCTGCTTTTGCCAATATATCACCCCGTCCGTTGCCCTTCTCCTCCTCTCTCTCCTCTCTTCCTCGTCTTTCCCACCCACCCCGACAAACACGCCCGGCGTGCGACCTTGTACCGAAGTCAGGGTGACGCTCATTGCGCGTTTGGCTCTATCGAATCGAGATCTCATCCCGTTCTGTCCTCCATTGGCAGTAGCGCCACTGTCGCTGCCGTCGCTATCCATGCTAGGGGCGAAGGAGTAACCCTGGGGAAGGGGCTCATAGAATGAGACTCCGAAGGAACCAGGACCCATGACTGACTCGGAGGCGAGTCGTTTGGCTTCATCTCGAGCATTTTCGAGACAAGCCCGGGCGTGGGGCAGTGTGCCTGGTACGAGACCGAGTATCTTCTCTGCCTTGTGGGCGAGGGTGAAGCGGTCGTTGAGAGAGGAGGAGATTGGAGGTGATGCTGATTTGGCTCTTCGATTCACATCGTTGCGACCATAGTTGACGGAAGGCGTGGTCGGGCGGGAGGACGAGACGTGCGATGATGGAGAGTCTAGAGTGGGAGTATCAGCATAGCCACTAAGATAGGGCGACCGGGGTGGCAACTAGGTCAAAGCTCCCAGAACCTTTGAGGTCCCTCGACTCGACCCCACCGCCTCAGCCCAGAACCACTCACCTGACAGTTCACCCATCTCATCGTCTTCCTCGCTGCTGTATCCGTCACTGACGAGCTCCTCCTCGTTCGAGTGGTAGTCTGTCGTACGAGTGTGGTCGTGGGAAATGGCGGACGGGAGGAGGTACGCAGTGTCCGTCATTACGGTGAAGTGGGGGGAGATGGAGATGGAGAGGCGGCGCAAAGTCGATCTGATCGCACGACTTATCTACGTGTCGTTGAGTGATGGCGACTGGATGAGAAATTCGGTCGTGGTTGCCTCGTTGAACGGGATGTGTCGAACCGATTGTCCAGGTCGTGTGAATGGGGACGGGTAAAGTAGCTTTGAGCGATCAGTCGCCTTTGAAGGTATGGATGAATGGGTAACTTATGCCTGTGTATTCAGTTCGAGTGGTTATATGATGACTTTGAAGGAAGAGGGGGAAGATCTGCTTCAAGGTGGGTATATTAGGGAAGCGAGTAATACTGCGTATCAGCAGGTATCAGCTCTTGCAACGATCGGTCAGTGGGTATCAAAACCACCGAGGTGATCCGGTGACGCAGCGCAGGGGGGAAAAAGGGGGAAAGGGAAAAAGGGCTAAGGACTTGGGAGAGAAGGGATGAGACGAGCTGGGGTAGGCTGGGGTGGTTGCTCCCCTTGTGCTTCATCACCTCATGTCAACGACCCTTTCCTTTAGCCCTTTCTTCTAGCCTTTGGATCAAAGGGACTAGTCTTGGGATCGTTTCGGACCTGTGCTCTTAATGTTCTCCACGGTCGACTCGCTCTCTTTGTCCCCGACAGACAAGGCTAGTGACGCCCCTCCTTTCAAGTGATCGACCATGGGCAGTTGCTCGGGGGCTTCTTGTTGCTGCTTGGTGACCAGAGCGGTGCATCACTCGTGCGTAGTCCTAGTCGTTCCTTAGCTGGGCATTTGGAGCGGGGGTATTGATCATGTGTATGGCGTTTCAGGTTGGGTCTAAAAAGGGGGTGACCGGCGCGTTCGGAGTAGAGTGTCAAGGAGACAGGGAGAACAACGCTGCGGGTCGGCCGAGCATCTCCAAGCTGAGAGATCTCCGGCACTTCTAGGATTCTGGAGAAGCTCGATTAGCGTCGTGGACGAGCATGGACGGGTGTTTAGGATGTGTCGAATCAGATCCGAAACACGCGAAACAACAACAACTCGGACCGCTAATTAACTCGTTTCATCGTTGCGTCATGCGAAGCCTTCTGTATGATGACAGCCGACAGCTTGTCTGACGTTCTACTGTAGATGTCCGCGAACCCCTGCAGCTCCCTGCGCATTGGGAAATTGACATCACTATTGACCCCTTCGATGCAACGATACTTTTGCAGCGGTCGGGACGCGCTGCTTCTCTTCCAGATCATGTTCTAGCTCCACCGAGCGCCGTCCTCCCCTCCGTCCTCCCCTTCTCCTCCCGCTTGCTCACTGCCCGAGTCCCCATCGACATCTTCCGCGACAATGGCAGTGATCCACGTTTCGCTGTCGTCCTCCCCGGTGTCTCTCCATACTTGCACCCAGCCCATTGATATCAGGTATTGCAACACCTGGTCTATTGACGGCGAGGTCAGGTCGTACTCTCGTAGTTCGGCAACGAAATCGCCCAGAGCCATTGTCTGAGGAGTGGAGTCAGTGTGGTCACAACGATACGTCTGCGTGAGGGGACCAAGAGCTGTGGGGAAGAATTGGGGCGAAAGAAGGCATATCTTTGTTGGAGGGAGCGGAAATAGACGATGTGAAGCGGCAGCGAGGTCTCGCACATCCCTCTGTGACCGATCGCTTGACGAGCTCCAGATGAATGATGAGATGCAAGTATTTCACTGAATGGTACACTTCACTCACCCGAGCTTGCTGGTCACACAGCGAATCATACATCTCGATAGCTATTGTCACGATGTCCGTGGCGTCGCTTTGCGAGTCGTAATCGGCCATGGTTGCAAGTGATCTTTAGGACCACTTTTAGCTCGAAGCTCGTAACATTGACTGGTCGGAGCATTCAATGGGTGGGTCGAGAAGGAGCGTTATGTTGGTCTCGAAGCTCGTAACATTGACTGGTCGGAGCATTCAATGGGTGGGTCGAGAAGGAGCGTTATGTTGGTGACGGCCTTCGGAAGTTCCTTCAAAAGTGATCGTTGACGATACTTATTAGTGCTTCCTGTTTCGAACCGAGGGCGTCTGTTTGCGAACTGGTCGATAGGCGTCCCTTCGAAGTTATCCTTTATGCTCGAGGAGATGCAACTTGGGAGGAGAAGGGCTTGAATGTTTGTCTTCGAACCCTCTGTTATCAGCGCAGCTTTCAAGTCAGCCGATGCGCCTCGTCTTGCACACCATACCAGCCCGCCTCGAGGCGATAAACAAACGGCGTGATCGATGATGTGGTGTGACCGATCAACACACATTGATTTGCGAAGCCTCGTTATTTGTGATGAGAGTCGATCAGGAAATCAGCTAGACCAACCCAGATCCCAACAATGGCTATAGCAATGGCAGCGTGCATGACTTGCCTAGTGTACAACACAATCACCAATCCTGGCAGCCATGATCCAGTTGGGATACCGCAGATCCGCCTCGAACAAATAGCACAGATCGTGCCTCATGAAGTTTTGACTGCCTCGCCTTGTGCTGGCGCATCGTCGACCCCGCTCATCTCCATCTTCTTGACAACCTCTTCGACCCCTCTCTGCTTGTTGTCAACGCCCAGGCCCGCAGCGCGCTCAGCCTCTGATAGGGTGTATGCGGGGTCACGAAGCTCCTTCAGGCGACGCCTAAGCAAGCGTCAGCGAGATGCTTCTACTAGGTCGTGAGAGACGCACTTATGAACTTTGCTCTTGGAGTGCGTTCTCAGAGCTGCGTCTGTCTCGCAGTATCTGGTCAGAGCAGTCAGTATGCCATATTCAACGAAATTCTAAGTTCGCTCCTGCTCACTTGGCACATTCCACACAGTACTGCGTGTCGTTAGCACATCGTTGCAAAGACCCATGGGAAGCTGCTCGAAGCTGAAGTCTGGAATCCAGACTCCAGCTTCTTGCAACATCCCCCTCCGTCCGACTCACATGCTGTCCCAATCCTGGCTTGTCCTCGTCAATGGGCTGAGCCTCATAGTTCAACCTGTTCTTCGGCTTCATATCATCCTGAATCTGATCGAGATCCTTGACACGGGCTCTCGTCCTCGCGGCTCTTGACACGTCTCTTCTCGCGTGATGCGCTCTAAAAACGGCGTCAGGACTAGCTCAAATCACACGTCCGAATCACTGTAGGAGTGCTCGGTGTCGAGCGAACAGGAATCCGGGAGGAACTCTCAGCGACGCCTCTGATACACTCACCTTGACCTCCTTAATCGACCCATGGTAGCTGCTCGTCAGACTCAGTTGAGCTTGCGAGCAATAACAAAAAATCCTGGACCAGCAGCAGCAGCAGTGAGTGAGCGAGACCAGATGCGGGTGGCAAAAATCAACTTTTCCAATGAGCATGACTCACGCGGGAGATGACATCGATGATAGATTTGCTTCCGTCTGATGGTCCCAGCTGGTGGACGAGCTGCTGCTTGCTGCTGCTTGCACCTGGTGTTTTGGTGACGAGCATGTTCGTGTATCGATATCGATTCAGCCTGATTCAGCGACTTGCAGGTCCACATAGAGGTTCAAGGAGCAACAAAAAATGGTGAGTAGCTAGTTTGCGAGCGCGTCCACCCTGGCAGTACAGCTGACGATTTGCAGCTCCCATTAACACTCCTGAATGCCGCTCAAGGCAAACCCATGGTGAGCCAGCTCTGATCAGGTCAATCTGTGCAGGCTCGAATGCTGACCAGGCAAATACCATCCCCTTCTTGTCTGCCACTATTCCTACCATGACATTCATCTCCCAACTGTCCTTGTCAAACGACATGCGGTCGCTGTGACGATGCCTGCAACTCAACCACACGTATCGCCCTCCAGTTGGTCGAGCTGAAAAACGGAGTCACGTTCAACGGCCATCTAGTGGAATGCGACAACTTCATGAATGTTACTCTGAGAGAGGTGTATCAGACGTCAGCGGACGGAGAGAGGTTTTGGAAGATGAAGGAGATGTTCATTAAGGGGAATATAGTGAGTGATCGAGGCGGGATCGTGTGTTTCCCTGGAATCGGTAGGCTCAGGTCTGAAGGAGTCGGGCAAAGGCGGAGAGCTGCACCAAGGAAAAGGGGCAACTATCACCATGGGTGATGGAACACTGGATGGCTGCGTTCACCAAAGTATCGAATTGTCATCGGATCACAGAGCCGGGCACCGCTGCTGTAGAAGCCAGACAGATCTAGCCTCTCAAAGCTGGAAACAGCATCGGGACAATGTCTCGCACTCTCGAAGCTTCATTTCACCTCAACGTTCGCATGCTGACTCTGACTCCAGATCAAATACTTCAGAATAGCAGACGCGATCTTGGACACGGCGATGGAAGAGCAGGATAAGCAGAGAGCAGCCGGTCGTCAACGTGGTGGCCCAAGGGGTAAGTGGGGCAAGAGGCTATCACAGTCACGTCCGGGGGCCCTTCTAGAGCTGACGCTGAAGTAGGCGGCCGTGGAGGACCTGGAGCGAGAGGTGGACCCGGAGGTGAGTGCCTTCGAAATAGCCAGCGCCAGGGAGATATCATGTCGCTAACGATTCATAGGTGCTCGAGGAGGCCCACCATCACGTGGAGGCGGTCCTACACGAGGAGGACCCGGCGGTGAGCGGGGCAGAGGTGGTGGCCGAGGCGGACCAGGAGGACGAGGCGGCAGAGGGGCGCCCAGATAGGACTGCAGTGGCGGGAAGTAAGATCGCGGGAAGAGCCAAAAGGGGAGAGGAAGCTGGTGGGCGAGTCAGAACCAAAAGGCACCCCCGCACGCCTGGTTCGAGGCAAGTCCCGTTGAGAAGAAGAGCAGACCTCGCTGTACATCTACACAAACCCCCAAAAGGGTCAGAATCTCCATTTCCGCTGTCATTCGTTATGCAGACAGCTCAAGATGTTCCTCAAGCTCGAGTGCATAGTTGCAGGAATCTATTGCACTTCTGAGGACGGTCTTTTACTAGTGGCAGCTGAGGGCTGCTCGCTATCCCCCTGTACCTCCTCGGTCGGAGTCGGCTCGTCCGACTGCTCGACAGGGAAGGGGTAAACTTCACCAGTCGCACCAGCACTCAAGCCCATGATCTTGTATTGACCGCCCATGCCCAACGGATCAATGAGCCTCTTGACAGCTAGGGCAATATCTGCTCTCCGCTCCGGTGACCCTGCGCTGTCCAGTAATTTCTGCAATCGAGGCGCCATACCCAGTGAGATCAAGAACTCCGATTGTGCAATCGGTCCTAGAGCCGTGGTTCCTGGCGAGATTCATCAGCTCTAGTCATATCAACACCTCTTGCGGGTGCGGCTGAGCCCAGCACGCGGCTCATGATCGCACTCACCGGTCCCGGCAAGCGCTTCTTGGAGATACTTGAAGTCGACATTGGCCGTCAGATCGGAAGAACCGGGTCGGTCAAAAATATCCACAATCTTATGCTGTCTAAACGCCTGCCAAACTATTAGCCCAGATCCTCGCCTACACTTGGCGCCCCTTCTTTGGCGTTCATCGGAAGTGGTGACTCGCCCTGAAGCTAGACCCAAAGACTTTGTCATCCCCGTAATCCACGACAAGTCCCGCCCCACCGGAGCTGAGCAACTCTCCGACTTTGCGCATAATCTTGTAACTGTCCTGTGAGACTTCTATCCGGGTGCCAACGGGAAGAGCGGCGAAACGTGGTGAAGAGGCAGACAAGACCGTGGAAAGGGGTGTACTCTCGCGGGAGATGGCTAGTCGTAATCCGCTTCCAGGGGATTCGGTGGGAAGGCTGTTGTGAGAATACGGATTGTGTCAGGAAGCGTACAGGGAGCAAGAGCGTCCGAGAAGGTCTGGTACTCACCCAGGAGAGAACGCCGGATGGAGGTCTACCAGGACTTCCCTGTACCCTTCTTCAGTTTTCTGACCAAAGGAATTAGCAATCCGATATCACGTCGGACTGTAAACCTTGGCCTACCTCGAAGAGGTTTATTGGCATGGCATCGAAGAACTCGTGTGCGATGAGCATAGTGAAATCGTCGGCTAGAGTGGTGACGCGTCAGCAACCCGGCTAAGGCAGAGGCGGACTCCACTGACACGCCGGAACATCCTCTAGCCTATCGTTCCAGTGCAACTGTATACCCCTTGGCTCGCACCGAGGGGCCAGCTTGTCCGATTGGAGCTTTTGCATCTTTTCGCTATTTTCCACCAAATAGATCTCTTTGATCGATGAAGCGATGGCCGGGAACGTTGATAGGGTCTGGAAGAGTGCTCTTATCAGCAACAACACTATCTTATGATCCTATTTGCCCACCCTGAGGACATCCTCCATGAGCGTCCCTCTGCCGGGACCAAGTTCGACGATCCTACACCGTTTGGGACTTCCAGCGGCCATGTATCGCGTCAAGAGCCATATCGCCACGAGCTAAGTGCGGCATGTTAGTTAGCTTTAGTACGAGCGGCGTGTGAGAGTGATACAGTGCCAGGCTCACCTCGCCAAAGATCTGGGATATCTCGGGAGAAGTGATGAAATCGCCCTTTGCGCCGAAGACGTCTCCTTGGGCGTAGTACCCTTCCGTAGGGTGGGACAGGCAGAATTGCATATATCTCGAAATGGGAAAGGGTCCCGTTATCTATGATCCTCTTCGTCAGCACACAGACACCTTCATCATGGTCGGGGGCCTGGCCAACTCACCCGGATCGAGTCGCGGAGGATTTTGGCCAGGTGACCGCCCGTCTCTGATGATGGCACTTCTTGCTTCTCCCCTGAAGGTCTCACAGCCGACGGTGTTGACGGCACAGGCGATATTGTTGACGATGGACCCGCTTGCGAGAGACCAGCCTTGGGTGCCGTGTTGTCGTTGTTCTCTCCAGTCGTGAGGCATCGTCGGCAGAGGGGGGCGATAGGTCGTAGTCGGGCAGATGAGCCCAGGAGCCCTCGAGATGCTCTCAGTGACCGTGTAAAAGTCATTGAGAATCGAGACGGCTTGGTTCAGTCAGTACTGTCACACTCTACCGTTGCTGGAATTCGAGATGGGGATCGTTGATCGGCACGAGCACAGAGCAGCTTGAGAGGCGAGAGCAGGAGACCCGTTGACCTTCGCCGACTTTTGGCTGCGATCGAAGAATGTGGAGCCCCACATTGTTGACAAAATTAGCCAGTTGCTGCAGGACTGCACAGTGCACAGGGTACTGAGCGCCGAGCGCTGATCTGCGAGCTGTGTTCCTGCTCTCTTCGTCACCTTGGCAATAATCGATGCTCAAGACCGCTTCGACGGCGGCACGACATCTCAAGAGGTCTTCGAGCGGGATGTTCAAGCCCCTAGGTCTGTTGAGCGGGTATCAATGCTCAGACTCGCCATGTCGCCGTCTTCACTGTTTCTTCAATCACGGCGAGTCTTCCAAAGCGCCTCAACTACAATGGGAGTTGAAGCGGAAAGCCTCGGACATATCAGCCGAGGTGTCTGCTAAGAGAAATACACATTCATTGGCGGGGAACCCAGCAAAGGTGGTTCCACCGAGACAAGGCGTTGCTGCAAAGGTACAGCCAGCGGCGAAGGCTAGGCCGATATCGCCGACGAGAGTGGAGATAGGAGCGAGAGGTACCCCATCGTCGGTCATTTCTGGATCAAAGTCCTCGACAGCAGTGAGACCCACGGGTATCGTTAGCAAGCCTCAGGTAACAGAAGACTGCTATGTTGGTCTGCCCTGCTGATAGCCTGGATAGACGACACCCAGACCTGGCCCGGCAAAGCCTGCTTCTGTGCTTAGCGGAAGCCCCAGTGTCAAGGCACATCTGGAACCGCTTTCAGTGCCTAAAACCAACCTACAGCTTTCGCCTCAGCCATGGACAGACAGGCAGAAAGCTCGTAAGTGCGACCCATTGATCTGGCTTGGGTCGTCTGTTGAATGAGCGAAAACAGTGCAGACTATCTTCGGCCAATACACAAAGCTCGTATGTTGCCAGAAGGCGCTATGAGAGACGTTGGGGCAAGTGGCTGATTCCCATTCTCAGTTCGCTGCAGTACTGCCATCCGCTCCGGATCTCGCGCATACGACATCACTGGCCGAAGAGGCGGAAATTTCTGCTACTTCTTCCGCCAATTTACGGGTGTACAAAACCGCTATTCATCAAGCTGCCGTCTCGATATCAAGGAGGCCGCCCCCCGATACTCTCACCCATCCGTCCGTCGGGACCATCAAGCAGTCCAGGGTCAAGCATGAAGCCATTGCCACTATCAAAGCGAGCAAACCGTCTCGCGATCGGATCGAGCAGTACTGCCTCAGCACCGAAGAGCTCATCGAATGGGGATTCCCCAATCCGACTGATGAGAACCTGGTGACAAATGGAGGCGAAGAGCCTGATTTGGAGGGATCCAGTCAAAAGTGCCATCGGTGCAAAGTCCTTTTTGTGGTCGACTCGAAGAATCTGGAAAGTCGGATGGGCGAGTGCAGCCATCATTATGGCAAACTAAGACCCGAACGGGTGGAAGGGATGCGCAAATGGCTGTATACGTGTTGCAAGCGGGAGCGAGGGGGTGCTGGATGTGAAGATGGTGTTCACGCCTTTAGAGAGGAAGACGACTTCTATTTGCACAGGCGGAAGGGGTTCAGGAGGGTCAATCAGATAACGAGCAAAGGAGGTGGATGGCTAGACGTAGTGGCGATGGACTGTGAGATGGTTTGTAAGTGGATATGAGAAGTGAGACTGGGGCAATCGCTGACATGCCCGCCATGCAGCTACTACCTCTGGCAGCTCGTTAGCAAGAGTTACAATCGTAGATGAGGATGGCGGTATATTGTTGGATGAACTGGTCAGGCAGACTGTGCCAGTGCTGTGAGTGGCTAGGCTGGGGCAATAGACGAGCTCGACTGATGGATCATCAGTGATCTCAACACGCGGTTCTCGGGTGTGACGCCGGGACAGCTCGAATCTGCGGTTATGGACCTCGAGGCTGTCAGATCGGCTGCATGTGTGTTCATTGGCCCAGAGACCATCATAGTCGGGCATGGGTGAGTGAGAAGAGGGTCACCTTCGGAATGAGCCGACGACTTACCGCGATGTGACAGCCTGGAGAACGATCTCAGAGCTCTGCGATTGATGCATGATAAAGTGATCGACACGGCGGTCGTAAGTTGCCGATCCACCCTTGCACTGTCGATGAGCTGATGGCGCTTAGCTCTTCCCTCATGACAAGGGCAAACCTTTCCGCAGACCCCTGCGCGATATGTGAGTGCCAGTGATCAGGATTCCCGTGCCCGACTGACGGCAATTGGTCGTAGTGTCAAAGAGACATTGGGTTACTTCATCCAGGATAGGACGGCTGATCTGGGACACAGCTCGGCTGAGGATGCCAAAGCGACTCTAGACGTTCTGAAATGGAAGGTCCGGACAGAGTAGTCGACGTGAGACGCGTATTTGTATGATGAACATCAATGGGCTGCCTGCAGGAATCCGGCGGATGACGGACCGAGTGCCGATGGTGCCGAGAGTCTGATCGATGACCTCCACCTTCGATGTCCCCGTAGACTCTGACATCACGACCAACGGCAGGCTGAGTATTAGCTGGCTGCATTCGATGACCGTGCCCATCGATTGAGTCATGCATGCGGTCAGGCGATGGCGCTGCTGCCGTGCTTGTCGTCATAAGGACAGGTGGCATCTGTCATACAATCACACGACCCCATTCTGTTCCGTCGTTTGAAACCGGTCCAACGATGTCATCACTCAGGACCGCTAGCCGAATAATAGTCACAAAGACAGTTCTGCCCAGAGTATCTCTCTTCTCTAGACAGCTCTCTATCAGAAGCACCGACCGCCTCACGATTCAACCAAAGCTCAACTCTATAAGTCAAACCGCAAGCGCAAGGCACAATAGCACAATGAGCGACCACTCTCATCTCGAAGCCGCCCAGCTCTTCAGCTGCAAGGGCCTCACTGCCGTCGTCACCGGTGAGTCGTCGGCTGATAGTGTCACAGAAGATAACGGGACGGTTTTGCTAATGTTCTTCTAGGCGGTGGTACAGGAGTCGGACTTATGATCACCCTTGGTCTCGTCAAAAACGGAGCGAAAGTCTTCATCACCTCCCGAAATATCGAGAAGCTGCAGGACGTGGCTGAGAAGTATCCCGGAGAGATCATCCCGTCAGTCTGACCACACCCAGTGATATCCACCTCGTGCTCATGTCTGGCCAGTGTCCAGGGCGATCTGTCCAACAAAGAGGGTATCATCAAAGTGTACGACGAAATCGCCAAGCAATCTCCAGAGGGAATCAACATCTTGTCAGTTTGTTAACTGATGTTAATCAAGCAGACGCTCCGAACACCGCTGATGAGGGTGATGATAGGGTGAACAACGCTGGAATCGCTGGAGAAGGCTCGAGAGAGGGGTACGAGGCAACACCGACGGACGATGCGGAAAAGTTCAAAGCTCAACTCTGGAAATCAGAATTCGACGAATGGTCCGATATCTACAGGACCAACGTGATTGCGTACTACGTGAGTGTGACGATTTGCCATGACAATGACGAGCAGGTCCTGACTCCTGATCGTGACTTGGTAGTTCACCTCCGCCGCCTTCCTCCCTTTGCTCAGCAAAGCCGCAAAGTCGACCAAGGGATACGCCTCGCAGATCATCAACGTTTCTTCCATTTCTGGTATACTGAAATCCGCTTCTGGAGGGCAATTCGCCTACGCTGGCAGCAAGGACGCGATTGTTCAGGTAGGTCGGGCTCGCAGTAGATGTGTAGAGCCATGGGTGACTGTGGTCAAGCTGTGAGTGGCGGTGCTGACTTCTGTTTCCAGTTGAGCAAAGTCCTCGCTCAGGAGTTCCTCCCTCTCAAAATTCGAGTGAACCAGATCGCTGTGAGTTACAGTCCCGTGGCGATGGCAGGGGATGGCCACTTGTCACAAATTGTGCTCGATATCAAATTTTTGCTGACAGGTACGTTGAAGCCTGGAATCTTCCCATCCCAGATGACTGCGGGTGACTCTGATCCGGAAACTCACAAGTCATCACTCGAAGGAACGGGCAAAGGAGAGAAACTACCCGCCGGTCGACCCGGTGCCGAGGCAGACATGGCCGCTTCGGCCCTTTATCTCGCCTCATATGGTGGAGTCTTGTGAGTCTCTCCTTCTAGCTTTGCGCATTCCAAGCAGCAGATAGATCAATTTGAACAATCGGTGGCTGAATTTGATTATTCTCGTACAGCCTCAACGGACAGCTCGTTCACCCTGACGGCGGTGCCACGGTACAAAACCCTTCGTCGCTCTAGGCCTCTCTTAGGAGCTCTTAGGCCAACTCAGAGATCGGGAGTGACATACCCGAGAGCTAGATAAGTTGAATAGAGTTGGGCGGTGATCGAGGTGGAAAGGGTGAATGTACCGCGGGAAAGGTGATGTAGCGATACTCGGATCAAGTTCGTGACTTATGCAACAACTGAGAAGGTTTGAAGACGACTTAGATGAGTCATACTGCGCCACGATTCATCATCAGCCTTAAGGCTGCGGAATGCGCATTGAAGACTGCAGGCTAGGTGCTTTCTGCCGAGATTCTGGGAAGCATTGACAGCGTCTGTAGACAATGAACTGCGTGACAAGCATAGCGGTCCGTGGAATACGGGCTACAAGGTACGGGGATCGTACGCCGCGAGCTACTGGTTCGTTGTGCCATTTGCGCTCAGCATGTTCCCACATTCCCATGCTCTCGGTGGAGCCAGTGTAGGTCAGTATCACATGCAAACTATATGCCTCCCGCTAATGTCCCCAATCTCCATGATTCATCATGATGCTGGACGCTACTGAACGAGCAGTGGTCACGGAGGATGGTTCATTCGCCGAACTTAAGGTCAGGGCGAGGATGAGAGAGTTAGCCAGCAATTCGACACTGGACATGAGAATGGATGTGGAGCCAAGACAAACTTTGCAGGCGTTCTATCGTACTCGTCGGCCGACAGGCTATAGCTGGGACTTCGGGAAGTGGAGTTGACAAGTCCTGGCTCACTGACACAGTTGTATGATGGCATCAGGTAGTCACCTAATAGTCGGTAGTGCGGTTACGTGCATTGGAGCAAGTTATAGTATTGAGTTGGCCTTCTAGTTGGCTATGCCGTGCGATGCCGTGGTACAATGCCGTGGTAAAATACACTGTAAAAGTACTATGGGACGCGTCCACCTGCGTCCACCTGCGTCCACCCGTCAGGGTGATCAGCAGCCGAGACTGATAGGAGAGGATAGGCGCAAGAGAAATCAAGGATGCAGGAGGATCCAAGATAGAGCAGGGTGATTGCGTGGCGCAGACTTGCAGACGGCTATAGACAGGCATTGAGAGACTATTGAGCGGCATTTCCAGCTCGCTGCGGCTTGGCAGGTCTGGCAGGGTCTGGCCTTCCAAAGCTTCTCGGCAGACAGCCGCGACCGTCCCTACACGTGGGCTGATTCCAACCAGTCCCTTCAGGTAAGCAGTCGCTGTGACGGGATGGTGACTGATGGTGACAACTGACATGTTAGCTCAATGCTCATGGTAGTAGCCTGTAGTAGCTGGTGACAGCGGCTGGTGCTGGCAGGTGCTGGCAGATGACAGCAGGTGACAGCCTGTGACAGAAGCTGTCTGCCTGCCTCGGCCCCTGCTGCCCGAGCATATCAGCGCAGGCCAGAGTTGGCTAGTATAGTAGAGTATAGTATATGCCTGTATATGCCCGATGATCTCCGAGCATTCTAAAGCTTCTATCCGCCTTTATTGCGTGTGGCGTCGAAGGGCGTCGAGGGTCCTCGAGGGTCCTGGAAGGTCGGAAGCGATTAGGCATATGAGACTTAGATGCGAGGCACGCATAGAACATCTGTCCAGGGAGGTTAAAGCAGGGATTCGCTGGAACAGGCTGGAACTCGCTGCGAGTTGGGCATGATGAGCTATGAAGAGCTATGAAGAGGCAGAAGAGGCATGAAGCTGCGGGAAGAGTCTGAAGGGAGACAGAGGGAGACAGAGGGAGACGAAGAGGCGGCGCAACCCTGACACCCGCACGGACGTCAGGAACAAATTGATCGGCCTTATCTCCGCTTTTCTACCGCAAGAGGTCGTAAGCCTCAACCCGTGCTCTTATCCGAAACACGATAGACTGCCTGCGTCTGTCTGCGCAGTGGTGCTCTAGTGCTCTCCCAATCCCGAGCTGCGACGCGGGACAGCGTGACCAGCGGACATGCTCCAATCGGGCACACGGGGAGGAGCGGTTCAGCAGCCTTGCTCGGGTGAGTGGAGATTACTGGACAGATGACCAGATCAGTGACGCCCTGTGACGGCCCGACAGGTGACGCTGTGAGCTGCTGTGAGATCTGCGGAGAGCACGACGCCCAAGCATGCATCTTAAGCGTACCGTATCTTTGCATCTATCAGTTATCCTTACCGTCACATGACTTAAAGTACGCCATCGACAGCCAGCGACAGACCTCCTGAGACCTTGTGACCTCTGGTAGCCTCTGGTCTGGGCGGGCTTCACGTTATTGCGTGCGTTACTCTGTACACGTGTTATCTACACCCTTTCACCAGCTCTCACCCTCCTTGGCTCAGCCCTGTCCCCCTTCCAGACCCCCACATGTCTCTCGATCACGCCTTGTGAGCCCTCAGAGTGTCAGAGACACTCTCAAACCAATCAAATAGGCACCGAGGGAGGTAGTCACTTCTCGCCCGCTCATTAAGCCTCTTCCCTGTTCCTGCTCTTACCCTATCCCCCGTGCTAGCCCGTGCTGCCGAAGCACCGAGGACGAGGCCGAACCTTGTCCCGCACCGCACCCCGTCCGTGCTCTCGTCATCTCCAAGGTTTTGGCTCTCCTGTGTTTCAACAACGCTCTATCGCTCGACATCTCTGTTCCAGAATGCATCGGGTACCCTCGTCCGTCCTCGTTCATGAGGCGCATCCTCCTAAGTGGAGCCTCTTGCCGTCCTGTCCTGCCGCAGGAACGACGGGTGGGCTCCGCGTAACATCAAGCATGCTATCGAGTAACAACGTTTCTGCTAGGCACTCGAGCAAGCTAGCTTCCTCCTCACCGTTTCATGTTTTATAGTGGATCCCAAATCTCAATCTCGACCGCCCCCGCACCCCGCCACGTCCTACACTCTTACAATCAACCACTGATTGGATTCCCAGCCAGCCCCTCCCCCTCTCTTGTCGAGATCTCTTGCATTATCTCCCCTCACTTCTCTCTCTCTCTCTCGCTCTTGGTTTCAACCCACCACGTCGAGCCTTCCGCAAGACAGTCTCTTATAAACAAACCGCTGTCTCTCCATCGTACCAATCTCGCCTGCTGGACACCGACAAGACCAGTGACCGACTCGTCAATCCACCTGGTCCTCTTCAACATCTCGACAACCTCAATCCAGACCAGCTAGGAGACACTGGACGCAACCTCGACAGGCTCGATCAAACCAGCATCAAGCGACAACAGCTCATCGACAACCACGTCTGGATCGCTATCTATCCTCCAGCCAGAACTGGTGCCAGCCGTCTAGATCATCGTGAGTGCTGTGGTCAATGACTGAGAAGATCAGTAGCTGATCACTCCTCTCGTCGCCATCAACTCCTCTACCATCCTTCGCACGTTGCCAACTCCACGTCTTACCCTCCTCCTCCTCCTCCTCACACCTTGTCACTATCAACTGGTCACCATACGATCAAACGCGTCGCGTTCAACCTCCTCGACCTACACTTCACCATGCTGCTCCACCAGTCACCATGCCATCCTCCAAGAAGGCTCCGTCAGCCGGCATGGCCATCGGTCCTTTCCAGACCCAAGCAAACGGGCTGCCCGAGGCCTTCCCCCCCGCCACGCGACCACGCTCTGAATCGAGCAGTGTCTCCCCCAACACCGAGCAAGTATGGGCCGAGCATGGACACGATCTCTTGCAAATCGAGCCCTACGATCCAGTGGCAGAGGAGGCCGCCGACCCTCACTACCCATCCCCACACAAGTTCAACATGATGGTCCAAGACTACCTCCGTAACCTATCACCCAAAAAGAGAGAAAAGGCTCTCCTCACTCAAAAGATGTACGACGCTGTTCTAGCCGTCCTACAAGACCCCAAGGATACCAGCAACAGAACAGCTCAGTTCCGCTTCTGGGCAAAGAAGATGTTCCAACTCACTTCCTTCGGTGGCGACCACGTCATTTGTCACGACCACAAGCCCGTCGCGGTCAAGGAACAAATCTACGAGGTCCTCTGCCACTGCCATGGTCAGGCGAGCCACGGAGGTCGAGACAAGACCAGCAACCAGGTGTGTCGACATGTCTATCATACGTCCGACTCATGAAGCTGACTTGCATCTAGGTCCGACGATACTACTCTTGGATCCCCAAGGAAATCATCGCTCGATTCGTTCGAGACTGCCCGTTCTGCACGTCAAGGCGAACACAATCCGGTGATGGACCTGGGCTGACTAATCCTCAGCAATTCTTCTTGTAAGTGTAGTCTTATCATCGAAGTAATAATCAACACTGACAATATGCACAGGTCACTCCACTCGGACACTCAGAGTCCAGGCAAGAAGCCTGTTTCCCTCACGCAGGCCCGAGCCAACGCTGCCGCCATGGGTCACAAGCCGTACCGCAAGCCACCCGGTCGACAGAACGCCACTTCCGGCTCCATCTCTTTCCCTGACAACCAAGGTGCTTCGTCGTCGTCGGCAGGCAACTCTGGTTACCAACATCGCCAGAGGGTCCAACGTCTTGGCTCCGATGATCTTGTTCACTACAACGACGGCCCGGGCCCCGCCTCGCTCAACATGCTCCCCCATCCAGCTTCGGCTCCTGCGCCCTATGTGAACCTTCCTCACACCGGCAACACGTCGATGGTCTCTTACCCAGCTCAGGTTCAGTACCAGACCTTCTACCACGACCAGTCGAACATGCCTTCGATGGGTCCACGAAGAAGTGGGGCCTTCGGCAACGTCACGAACATCGGAAATGTCGCCACCCGACCCATGGGAGGTCTCTCTCACGACCCGATGGTCCGACGATCCAGCGATTCAGCTGTACCCCAGCTTCAGATGGGTGGAGGAGCACTTGGTCTCTACCAACACGATCCTGTCGCCACTCAAGCTCATGGTCACTACTCTTACGACCGACCGACTTCGGCATCCGGCGTTCAGGCTCTCGCCACCGACTTCAATCACATGTCCATGCAGTACTCCCAGCACAGCGTGTACAACGAGATGATTGCAAGCAACGGGTCTGCCACTCATCTGCAGAGCGGTGACGTATCGAGTCAAGGCATGCACCACACCTCGATGTCCACCGAGGGGTACCACGGTGGCGAATCGACATACTCGCCCACCGATGTCAACAACAACATGGTCCCAGACATGACCCACCAGTCAAGCGGTATCCCTGGCTGGAACTCGACGTGGACCAACACGACTATGACCATGGACGACAACTTTGCCAGCAGCGGTGGCGTGAGCCGAAACTCGTTTGACTCGAATAACGTCTTCGACATGGGACACTCTCAGGGCATGACCGAGGAGCAAATCGAAGCCGCTCACGGATCCCAAGGTATGCAGCACTCCAACTCGCACTCTCAGGTCTCTTTCGACCATGAGATGATGCAACAGCTGTCCCAACTCAGCAACCCCAACTCGATCACCAGCCAAGAGTCCGCTCCACAAGCCGACAACGGTCTTCTCGGCATCGATCCCACCCTGACCGACAACTGGAACTACGAGGCAGCCGCCGTCTAGGTCAATCGACCTTCTGAGCCACTTCTCGTTCTCTCGCGACCACCCACGATCTTTACTTAAAAGCAACACATCAATTAGAGGAATCTTAGACGCCCAACACTTGTCTTCCCCGTGCTCCCGTGCCCCCTGTCTCCTGTCTTTTGTCTCTTGGTTGGCCTCATTCGATCTCGGTTGTCCCTTGTTCCACGTCCTAAGATGGACTAGGTCTAGCATTATATTCGTCACACATCTCCAAAACATTCGAGCAACTTTACCCTCTTCGTAACGACATTCAGCATTCATCAGTACCATGTTTAGACTCATCCTCCATCGCATCATGTCACCCACACAATTTGTCTGTTGTTTCCAAACGTATCATTGTATAGTAGAATGTAAATAGCGGCATATGATGCATGTCCGTGTGTAAATACTCTGTCAGAGTCGCGAGAGAGGTCGATCAGTCTTTCGATCACTAAATGCAAGCAGACCTGCGCGATGACTTGGGTTAGCCTGAAGCAGATTTTGCATAATGCTTGAGATTACGCCGCGTCAAGAGCCTTCAACCTCTGCTGCAACTCGGTCATCTTGGCATCCAAGCTCGTCCAGTTCTTCTCCACAGCCTCTCCTGCACCTTTGAGCCCACTCTCGACTCCGCGTACGATCTGCTGCAGATTCTGTATTTCCTCCATGTCCCGTTTCTCCCCTTCTTTCAGCTTTTCCAATCCAGTCGCCACATCGGCCGCCTGGGCGTGTAAGCCGGACAAACTTCGTAGTCGGGCGAGCAACGTTGGTATAAGGGGCAGGAGTGGGTCTAATCGGGGTAGAAGGGCGAAAAGGGCTTGCAAAGACTGCTGATCGGTGGCACCTAATCCGGTCAACGGAGGGTTCTGGGACGCGGACCCACCGGCACCCGGAGCGTTGGGCGCACGGCGAGATGCAGCTTGAGCACGATCCAGGTCAACCAGGAGGAGTTTGACGCGTCGAGATATAGCGTCGAGATGACGTGGTTGTGTGAGGAGTGATAATAGGTGATCGAGTTTAGTCAGGGTAGCGATAACCGGCGCAGAGTTCTGGAAGAGGGGGTTGTCAGTAAGACTATGGTGGTCATGCTAAAGTGCGGGCTTACAGCTTCGAGAGACGCTTCCGACGGTCCGATTAGCTGCTCCAAGGAAGCTAGCCGTTTGTCGAGATCCGTCAAACCTGGGGCTTCTCCTGTATTGCTCCGTCTCTCCTGATCACCGTTCCCGCCTGGCTTGGTACCGTTCTCCTCCGCCGACGCGCTTATATTCCTGATCCTCGCTTTCCAGGCCTCACTGCTGCCATGGTCCACCGTATCACTGCGCCTTGGAATGTCATCGATGTTGATCGACTCGAGGCGATTCCGCAGGCCTGTCAACTCCGACAACAGATCTACCGGTGGTCTGGGCGGTAACACTGACTTTCGCTTGCTTGGCGCTTCGTCCTGCGGAGCAGATGTAGTGCTCGCGCTTGAGGGTCCCGCCTGGATCTCCTGCTCGACTTCGGCTAGCTCGGCCTTCAAGCGTCGTATGCGAGCTGCTGGGGTTTCCTTCGGCGCGTGCGACGATTCTGATGAGGAGGATGAAGAGGAACGTCGGTGACCAAGTGGAGGAAGTCGAGGTCGGAAGGATACTGATAAGGAAGGGTCTATGATCTGTGGTATCAGACTGAAGACCCCATCTGCGACGAGGGTATAGACTCGATCACCTACCCGGACGCCTCGAGCCCCTCCCAAACACCTTTTCCGCCTTACGTCGAGCTGGAAGCCCTGATCCATCAATCCCTTCAGAAGTCGGCCTGACGATATAACTGTCGCTTTCTAGTATGCCATCGCTCTATGCAGCATATCTGGGATCAGCCTCACGTAATGGGAGAACAGAGCCCCCGACATACCGGACGCAACGCTGATTCTGGCTCATCAACCGTTTCGAAAATGTCCTGAGCGGTATCCTGGACGATTGTCAGTCTTGCTGCTTGGTCGCGCTGGCAGCAACCCACGATGTCTGGCAGGCCGTGATACTTGCTCGTCATGCTTGTCAGTGCTGATGTGTGGTATGAAGTGCATCATGACTCGACTTGAGATCTGAGACGTGAACATAGACCAGGCAACCTGAAACGTCGCGTCAGTAGCGGAATCAAAATACGAAACGCTCAGACCGTCGCAGGAGCCGCTGTCCAGACTGACTGGAATCCTTGCTGTGATTCTCTCTTCCTTCCCCTCAACTTCCATCCATGCCACCGGATCTCGAAGCAACGTGATTGAAAGTGAGGCAGGAAGAGGGACAACTCAGTACGAATATAGCGACAAGATGGCTCGGCATCAGAGTGGGCATACTCGTCGATCAGAACTCAGAGGTTTGGCCATTCCGCTGACGCAGACATCTAACGGGTAGTCTCCGTTCCGCAAGTCTGGCTGCCCCGTCCTGCTGACTCTTCGAGCTCAAAGACCCAATGGGACCAATAGTATGTCAAGTAGTCATGAAACTGAGTGACCTATTTATCGCTGACCTTATCAAGTCGTGATTGTCAGGTAGTGCTGGAAATAGAGGGAACGGCTGTTCGTGTGGAGATCACTGAGAAGGCTGGCGACCGGTCATTGGTGGGTCAGATTGAACAGTACCGAGGAATTAATAGCTCACTGAGTAGATGTGTAGATGAAAACGACGATCGAGACCTCTGGCAGCAAAGACGCGAGGGCACCTTCGATCTTACACAAGGATACCAAAATGATGGTCAAGCATTACCAAGGCTCCGAGCGGTCTTCCTTAAAGGTGGGTGGCTGCTGGTGAGTCAAATCGAGGTTTCTGATGGACAATTCAGCAGTTCCAAATACAGCTGCAAGACCCATCCGAACTAGTCCGACTGCTAGCCGTCCTCAAACCATACTTTCGGATCCTGGAGCAGGGGTCCAATCAGTCTCAATCCCAGACCAGAGTGCGGAGACCACTGGAGTCCCAGAACACCCAGGAGAGCGGCAACCAAGGTACCGAATCACAGGCGATATACAGTCAGAGCCCGACTAAACGTCAAAGAGTCACTCCGCCAACCTCGCAAACGGATCCTAGTTCCGGGGCTTTAGTCCAGCAACCGGTCGCGTCGACCTCGAGATCAGCTGCCGACAAGGATGAGGACATGAAGCGACGGCTTCTGCAGGGATTCAATAAATCATATGCCCATCCACTTGACACCACCCCCTCAGACAAAGATACGCAGGAGTCGGAGGGAGCTGCTCAGACCCAGGGACCGGGTCCAAACACCGAATCAGTTCCAGAATCTAGCAAGTCGGTAACCGAAAACACCGGAGCACCAATTGTTGCGAGCAACACAACTCGGAAGCGCTCTTCTCCCTGGTCCGAACCAAGCCACTCCGAAGTCGATTTTCTATACCCTCCACTGGATTCCGTCGCAGTCGAATGGGCCAATGACAACCCATTGATCAGCCTTAGTGCACCAGCATCGCCAATCATTCCGCCTGCAACGACTTTAGTTCCACAGAATACCGCTGCCTCCGATCTGATGGGTCTAGACCCGCCATACAGTCTACCCGATGAGGACGATGAGAACGAGACTCTGGTTCTAGACAAGATGTTCCCGCCTATACCGACCAATAGCCAGAAGAACACGGATCCAGTCCCATTCAGTACACAAATTCACAATTGGATGGTGAGTCGTTAGTCAAGACGGAAGCTGACGTTTAGCTGAACCTCGAACTGGATTCGCAGACCAATACCGGTGAGACCATACGAGAGATCGACCCGAGCGTCTCTGGGTCCTTGGGCACGAGTAGCACGACGTATCGCCAAGCATCACAAGACACCCAGCAGCCGACCCATCCGAGCAATTCTGCCTACTACATGGATCCGATTCAGCTACGACAGACAATCGATCAAGTGCTGAATGAGCGGGGCTATCAAGCAATCGTAAGTGAGAAGGTTTGACACATCTGACCATACACAGCTTGGCTATGTCTCTCATATGATGTCCACGGCGCAGTCTCATCCCGGCTCAAATGCTCACATCTCACCTCTACAATTCTCCCAAGTATTCACTCCCAGCGTTGATTGGCAGATTTGGCAAGCACATCACCAAGCAAACATGGCAACACTTCCAGTTCATCCTTCACAAGTACATCCACTGCCCTATCCCGTTCCCGCACCATCGACATATCAAGATCCTCAATCTAATGCCCAAACGCCATTCCAATACCCCGCCTTCGATGCAGCCCAATTGAATGCTTCAAGATGGCCATCGCAAGTATCTGGTCAAGTCCAACATCTCGAAGCGCAAGTTGCTGATGACGACGAAGAATTCGAGGCCGAGATGCGGAGTCCGAGCACCTGGTAGTCCAGATTGTAGCAAACATGTCCTAGATGTATCCATATCATATCAGTCTGCGTGATTGGTCTCTCCTCGGAGAGCGAGAGCGAGAGCGATCTCGAGTTTTACTCCTTCCGTCATCCAGCCTGTCCTCTTTCTTTCTCTTCTCCCTGTGATCGTTACGAGAATCATCCGCTCGATACTCCCTCCGAGATCTCCTATCGCTCCGGCTGGCATCCCTACTGTCGTCCTCGAGGCGACTTCGCCTTGGCGCCTGCTCCTCTTCTTCCTCGCTCTTGGGCTCGTCCTTGCCCGGTTTCCACGTCAATTTCGCCTGGCATTTCGGACACAGTTTTACTTTGACCAACGCCTCCTTCCTCTCCCCAGCTTCTTCATATACGAAAAGCAGTTCAAATGCCCTCAGTGGCGCCATCCTCTTGACCCTTTTGACGCGTTTACTCATCGGAGTATCCAGTCCGAAATCGATATCGGAGGGCACATTTGGTCGAGGAGTACCCCTCTGACTGACTGACGGCCCCGGAGTGCCGGCTGTAGAGCCGTGGAACATGTCTCGAGCAGCAGTGTCGACGTGAGAGGGCGATTGGTGGTATTTACAGCGTAGGGATCCACAGGTGTCTTCCCCAAGGCCATTGACGACTTCCGGGGCAGTACGCCATCGTAATGCCAGTCTGCGTGCTTTGAAGTGTTTGAGATCGATCTAGATCGAAGTTCATAGCCTGGCTCAGCTACATTCATAGGACGATAACTTAAGCGTAGGCGACTCACCAATGCAAACTCTTTGAATAGCTTGCTCTCGTATGCCCTCGCTAGCCGCTCTTCCCAACTGACATTTTCTGGCTCTTCATCATCCCGTATGAATCTGACACACTTTCAGTGCATCCATGACCCTCGCATATAACCTTCCTCACCTGTGATTCTCTTTCAGCACGTCCCACTCGGTTCTGCCCTGCGGGACAGGATCATTGCTGTCGCCGTAATGACGAGCAAGGTGTTGTTCCCTCTGAAAGGCATTCCGCCCTCCGAGATTGGGTTTGAACCGTGAGTCGAGCTTGTTCGCGTTTGATGAAGTCGGTGGTCCTGAGAGCAGCTTCCCGCTCGTCTTCCAGCTCATGGCTGCAGCTATGAGCCGGGCGATACCGAGTTGTACGTTCGAGTTAGCATAAAGTAGTTCCACCACCATCACCGTATGGATCGTGCTGCATTCGTGCAGGTTGGTTGTTTTGGGTGGCAAAAAGATGACGGCATCGAGCGAAGTGGGCAATGTTGCCAACTAGCTCTACCACAGCTGGGTCTAGGCCGCTCTACCCAACCTACCCTACATGAGCGATCACCGTCGACCGTATCCTCCCTCATTGACCTTCCTCGAACGCGTCGGTAACGAGCACCGAAGGCTCCACAGAGGCCCAGGGAGGATCATGGCTGTCTAAAATTGAAGCCCTCACGAGTCCAGTGCCGACGAAATCGATGGTCGCCCGACATGACCACTCTTGTCCCTCGCGTACTGCCGACTCCTTCTCCTCACAAGTCGAACCCATTCGCCCGACCTTCATCCTCAATCACAGAGACTCACGCATTCTCTAGAACAGCACTCCTTCCCACCCTCGCTAGTCCGGCAAAGACGCAGCTGCAAAATGACCCGTTGTCCACACCAGCCGATAAAGCCACGGTCGCGCGATCAGCAACTGGCTCAGCTAGGGCGAGACAGAGTTGGAGGCTGCTATGGCGAGGAGGGTTAGAGATCGGCAAAGATGGCTGGAGAATGGAAGGTTGGTCGATGGTCTGGTTGGATCGATGACTGACTCCTGAAGGTGTCACGTTTTACGCCTTATTGTCATTTCCGTCAACACCCTCTGGACAAAGTTCAAACCCTTTTGATGCTCCAATACCGAAGTTTCAAGCAGAAGGCAGTACGACCCCTAATGCTCCAATCCTTTCCCCGTTCCCACTGCCAGCTGGTGATACCGACTTGTGCCTCTCGCTCGAATCGATGAGGGGCAGGAAGCACCTCCAAGTCAGGGGTTTGGTCGATCTGCCCGCAAACGAAACGCTAGACGGAGGTGACGAGGCGGGTGTGCAGATGTGAGTGTTGCCAACCGGCCTAAAGCTTACGGGTCCAGGTCAATCTCCCCCAAGTCGCCGTTACTCGCTGCGTATTTCACTGGATTGCTCTGTCGGAATCCGACATTATCGCCTCAAGGCCGGACGCTTACTGCTGTGGTCATTGGCTTGGGCGACGAAGATGTCGGTGAGTACGACACTATGCGCTTGAGCTGAGAACCAGACACTGGATCAAGCATCTTGGTGTATGGTCAGCGGCAGGTGACTTTGGAGGGGGTATCACTGCGACTTTGCGCCGCCAGGCGGAGGGCTACCACTGTAAACAGTGAAAAGAAAGTACGGCCCGGAGAGCCCCTACCTCGAGGTGAGTCTAAGCATTGAACGAAAACTGACCTTTAGCGCCACTGTTCTTCCCCGATCCGAACTCGAAGAGACCTCCTGTTCCATTTCCAAGGCGATCCGGGACCGGTTCCAAGCCATTCACCCGAGCACCATCCGTACAATCAATATACCACCATCCTCAAGTCTCGCTTCCGCTTCCGCCTCCCGCTCCAATCTCAGGCCGGACTCCAGGTAGACGAGGGGAGAAACGACCTCGGCTAGTCGACGAGCATGGCGAGGAGAAGAGAAGGAAGAGCGGTCGCATTGTCTTGGTCCGAGAGGTGGAAACTGTAGAGGAAGAACAGGAATCCCAGCATGCGACAACAAGTGTCAAGGAGGAAGTCAAGGCGAGACCGCCGGCAGCTCCACCAGATGAAGACATCTTTGGCAAGCACCTTGCCGGTATCATTCCGACCGACATGACGGATCCGCCGAACGTAGAGGAAGATGCCGATTCGTCATCAAATACCAAACGGCCAAAGGTCCCGCAGCAGATTTTGGACAACAAGGCTGTGAGTTTCTTCCCGTCCAAACTCCCACTGAAGTCCCTTAGTCGATACGCAAGCACACTATGCTGCTGATGGAAGAACGGGGCTGTGGGCGAAATCACGATATATTCAAAGACGTCTTTGGCATGTCCACCAAGGGGACTTATTTCGCCCTTGTGAGTGACACATACTAGACTCACATCTGATTTGTATCAGCGCAATCGCCTCGAATCTGGACCACTCGATAAAATCGACATCCAATCTATCATCAACGGTCATCTCGACATGTACCTCCCAACTATTAACACTTCTCCTTTGGCACCAGCCAGCGCGCCGGTAGCTGACACCGAGGAAGGTTCAGTGACTGTGCAGCAAGAGTAGTACCTAGTGTTCATAATGCATAATCGTTATAATCGTAAAGGAGGACGCACATGCTCATTTCCAGAGCGAGTTGTTCGAAGGGCCCAAAATGATCAATTTCTCCTCGCTCACATCCGTCGCTTCTACTGGCGGCAACTCGAGTGCCGCCCACGGATCCATCAGTCTTCTCTCTATCAATCCTTCGTCAAGTAGGTGCTGCAGGATATCGGTGACTTCCAAACGGTCGAGCGCAGGACGCATTCGGGCTCGCAAGTTGAACTAAAAATATCAGCAAAACTCTTGTGAGCAAACAACTCACCTCTGTGAGACCTGCACGACCGATGATGGTGTTCAAGACGCCACTCCTTGATCGCTCCCATTCTGGCAACAGCATGTTTCCGCGGATATCCGACCATTTTCTGGGCTTGGCTCGAGCTCCACTTGGTGTTGGCATGGTCCACGAATTGACGAACGAGGTCGACACAAGGGTGGCAGTGTTGTATCCGGTCCAAAAGACGGGAGGCTCTGTTTGCGAGGCTAAAGCGGCCAAACCTTTGGAGAGGGAAATTGGCGACACATCGAGCACATCCTGCTAGTCAGCTCGGTTCCGGCTTTGGTTTCACTTACTCTTAAAGACGGCTTGGTGATTCCGGACGGTCCAGCCTGCTTGACCAATTCTACAATCCTGGCAACTAGTGTCGGATCCGCCGCCGTCGTCGTCCATGGTTTCAATTCAGGTGGAGCAATCAGAGAAGGAGGGGGAACTGTTGCGTGCTTTTCGATCGATTCCGCCTTGCGAACCTTGACATCAAACTCAAAGTCGTCGTCATCTGGCGGGTCAGCAAAGTTCGTTCATCTTGGACTCACGAAGTTTTCGCGTGTTATACGTCTCGGTATAATACACATTGGTCGGGAATGTCGATGGATCAATGTCAAAATCGACCTCGTGGTTGGATGTCATTTGGCACAAAGCCGCCATGTCGCCATTACCAGCCATCAAAGACCAATCCAGCGCTTCAGATTCGTCAAACTTGGCAATCAACGCCGAGGCCTCATGTTCGAGCTCGGGTAATAGTGGCCCATCTCCCAAGGTGTTCCATCTGAAATTCAATTAGCTAGATCCACCACGCTATGAACTCACCCATGGCTGAAAGCCAGGCCGCGGCCGTCGATAGAGCCCCTGGTCCGAGTTAGGATCTTGTCGTCCGACATCGCCTTCACGGTAGCCAACACCACGGAGTTTTGATAGGGTTTGAGCAGATTCGTAGCGACTGGCTCTTCGTAGGCATCCACTGGAGTCCCAACGATGATCTAAGGTCAGCTGTGTCCACAATACTGAACCCACCTTGAGTATCGCTTGCAACTTTCCCTCTTTGACCGCGTTGGATGCCAAGTCTAGGAACTCGATATCTGGCTCCAGGATGGGACAGGCGCTCTGAGCGATGAGTCTTGGCTCGTCCCCAAGACCTTCCCAGTATGACTCGGAATTGTTCTTCGCTGCAGGGATCGACCATGATTTCGAGAGCATGACGTTGATGTCCGCAGGGAGGTTATCAATACCAGTGTCGACTCTGACATTGCTGATGCTGGCGAGACTTTAGCGATGCTTTGTATATCTCTTGAAGTCACTTACAGGCTCTGCTTTGAGATGTTTTGCCTCAAGTAGACCAAATGCGCCCGCAGGTCAAACTCCGTGTTGCTGTTTGGGTGTTCATCCGGCAACTCTTCAGTGCCTCGCTTCTCATGCCATAGCTTGCTCCAAGCCTCCGTCAGCCTCTCTAGGTAGGACTGTCTCCCCGGTTGATCCGTGAGGACCTTTTTCAGCCTCAGCCAAATTGCCGGCAATCTGACATCGGGGAAGATCTGAAGCATTGCAGGTCGACCCGAGGGATTGCCTTGACCTGATCGTGCTCGGATGATGGCCTCGCAGTCGACGAGCATGTCGTCGTCTTCGGTAGACCAGGCCCTTCGGTTCCTGGTAGTCCGTAGGTTCGAATCTGCCACCACGATCAGTTCTACAACGCTAGCTGGCTGTCGACTCACCTCTCTTTGGCGTTTCCTTCTTGCAAGATCGGCGTGCCATGGGGAGTTTTCGGATGGCTAGCGGACGGCCTTGCTCTGGCGCCGCGAGATCACCATACTCTTGACGTCGGACAAACGCCCGACAACCCTCGTCCAGCTCATCGTTGCTGATCGGTCCCACTCGGTTTGTCTTCTGAACAGCGTATCGACCCAGAAACTCGAGAAGGGCGGGCGAAAAGTCGATCCGCACCCTCCCGGCGGCGGCTCCGACCCGTGCTTCCCATTCGGCTTTGCTGCTAGCTCTGAACTCGGCGATCTTCTGGTGAAGCGACTCGCCAGCCTTGCGCTGTTTCTCTGCAGCGGCCCGGGCCTCCTGTTGTGCTCTGGCGAGCTCTTTGTACCTGCTACCTCGAGCTTGAACGGTTGCTCGGTGATCCTGGAGATGCTTCGACACGACATCCCTGGGTATCGCGTACTCCCAGGCGAAGGCATCGATCTCAGCGTCGGAGTGGACCTGGCCGTTCGATGTGAAACTGTCCAGAGCATCGGATTGGACGTCGTTCAGATCCGCGACTTCTCTCCATCGCGCACGGGAATGGAAGGTTTGTCGAGTGGGGCTGGATACCGCGAGGAGATCTGTCAAGGGAGCCATCAAGCCCTCTGTTGTGCTCGATCGTGGTATCCGCGGTACTCTGTTGATGTCGGCGTACACCGATGCGCTTTTGAAGGTTGACCAGAATTTGACGGTCTGCTCGAGGGTGATAACGGGCATGACACCAAGGAGACCTGACGATTGTGCCGCAATGTGGTATATCGGGGCGTACTCGTAAATCCTGAAGTATATAGCTTCTTGCGTCGACTCTGCTTCTGTGAATGACACCGGCAGGTCATCCTTGTCCTTGTATGTGCATGTCGCGTCACTGGCCGTCATGCGAAGTGGGTCGATCAAGCGCATCTCGTTTAGAGCGGAGAGAAGGCTGGCGAGTTTCGACTTTGATTTGTGACCGCCAAACCCTTTGCCCGGGTTGAGATGCTTTGGCAAGTCTTTGAGCAGCGTCTGCCGCTTTATCGGGTCGTTCAGATACGACTCGAGTTCCTCATCGTACTGCTTGATGGCGATGAAAGAGTACCACTCTGCAATGGTCACCTCGTTGAAGAGCAAAGGTACGGCGATGACCCGAGGCGACGCCACGGTGAGGTGTTCCGAGTGAGCCGATCGCTCAATGGCGCTGATGATCGCTTTGTGGAAAGTGGCTACCCTGGCCGCTCGACCTGGTACGTAGCCGTAGAGGGACGCAACGACCCTATGCTCTTGTATCAAGGTAGCTCGTCGATCTGCCGGGTTGACCACCTCGTCGACGCCGGGAGTGTCGCGAATCGAGGCAGAGACAGAGATCCTGGGTTTGGGCTTTGCACCTGGGACTGGAAGACGAATCTCGGTGAACTGCGTTTGGGCGATTCCCGGTCGAGCGGAGCGTTTCGGCAGACTCAGTTGAGCAGAGATTTGGGTTCCCAAATCCCGAATGTACCCTTGAACAGCATGCGGATCCAAATCCACGAGGTAGTACACTGTTGTTTTCACCCATCGTCCTGTAGTCGTAGGAGTAGTCGCAACCGTCTCTTTGAGCCTCGAGTCTCTCAGTAATGCGTTGATTGCCCGTTTGAAGACTGTGCGGTCCATCTGCGAAGCGATGGCAGGGGCGAAAGGCCAATCTGTTCCAGCTACCCGTTTGGTCCACTCGTAATGCTCGGTGCGGAGTTTATGCTCGGTGAGAACTCCGCCAAGATCCTTGAGTGTCTGGAGCACTTCATTCTGGCGCCGGATCTGACCAAGGTCGAGTCGCGAGGTATGGCGAGTCGTGACCTGCGCCGCTGAACCCAGAGCGGATGTTGAGACTGCTTCGGGAACGGATGGCGCGGTAGGATGGGCCATAACTACTGGAATTGGAGAACTCGAGGTCGGCGGCGTGGCGTGTCCTGGCAGAGGTTCTCGTTGATAATTCGCTTCCTGCATGACATGAGGCGGAGCATGATCTTGCACACCAGCTCCTTGGGCTGTCGGCTGGGAAATGACTCGGTCGGACCCGATACCACGATGCGCATCGGGTACTGGACTACTGGTGGCCCGATGTGCACCGATTGTGGGCGAGCGCTGCGGCGTTGTAGGTGGTGGTCCGGTGGCTGGAGTAGCTTGTCTATTGGATACCTCCACCAGAGGGTCCGACACCTTTTCTGCCTCTGTTGGCTCAGTTTCACCGTTGACCGGCTGTGCTGTCGAGGCCGACTCCTTCATCATTCTCGACAAGACCGAGTTGCGTTGAAGCGGACGCAGCAGTGTCGCGGGATCGGTATTGTCCACAGCTATAGATCGATGAGGTCTCTGTCTCTTTGGCAACTCAGGGACGGGTGGTTCAGGAGGCGGCGGCGATGGTGTTGGCGGTCGAGCTGTGGCCGGAGCTATCTTTGGCAGTTTCCTCGTCGAGCCCGTCTCGGATTTCCGAGGTATTCGCTTCTGGGCGGGGGCGTCTGATGAAACCTCGGGTGTCTGAGGTGCCAACTTGCGCTTTCTTTGCCGTGCGGCAGGTGCAGGTGAGCCATCGGTCTCGGGAACAGCGGCAGAGGTACTGTCGACACTAGGTCCAGGCTGAGATGGACCAGCTTGAGGTTGATCACCTATGGAAACCTGCTCTTGACCGGTATGTGTAACCTCTGGTATATGGACTCTTGAAGAAGAACCATTCTCGATATGTCGAAGCGACGGCCCAGAAGAGTCTGCTTGATCTGCCAGCTCCAGGGCTGAAGCCACTTCGCCCCGCTCATCAACCCCAGTGACGTCCCTATCGGTCCGAAAAACTCCTGGCAGTTCGGGAACTTCTTCATCTAGCAATGCCGGATCGATCACAACCGCATCGGAAACATGTGACCCCGCCTCGCGTTGTCCGGTCTCTTGTTGTGTTCCGGATGGTCCAGGCTGAGTCGAACCGGCTATCTCGCTTTCGGGGAGTGGGTGCTTGCGAGGTCGACCCTTCTTTTTTGGTGGAGCCGGTTCTGTCTCCTCTGCCTTTCGCTTCTCCCTTTCTGCCGCTTTTTGTCGTTTCGCTTCCTCCTTTTCCTGCTTCGCTCGGGCTTGTTCTGCGTCCTTCTGCTCTTTCTGCTTCTGCTTCGAGAGTCCGACCCGTTTCTTGTTCGGATCGTTGTTGTTGGGGAAGGAGGCAAAGTACTCTGGGATTTTACCCTCCGCAATGGCGTTTGGATCGAGGGGAGGCGGAACTCCGACTCCGGAATAGCCTCTGGGAGCAACTACGAGGGTTCCAGTGGGTCTGTGTAGGACGTAAATGGGCGCGAGCTCTGGAGCGGGGTAGACTGACCCAATGATCGTTCGGTTGACTTTTCCTGTTTCCTCCACTACTTGGATATACTTCCTGGGACGACCTCGAGCCTGAACCTCGTTGGGATAGCGATTGATGGTCTTGTCTTTGGGCTCTCTGGCTTTCTTGGGCTGATGGCGACTCCTACCTTCCCCTAAGTCGTCCTCTGCATCAGATGTCGCGTCCCCCTTTGTCGCTGTCTTTGATTTTCCTTTCCGTCGCTCCATGATCTTTCCTTTGCCTTCGGAATCATCTCCCGCTGCTTCGGGATCGAAGATGTCCAGCGGTCGCAGCCGAGGCGCTCCACCTGCGTGTGTGATGCCCGATTCAAACGCCTTGGCGTCTCCCGTTGCCCATATGTCGAGTTGTGGCCAAATATCCCTGGGAGTATCGTAGAAGCGACGATAAGATATGTCGGCCCAATGACCTGCCGCTGAGGTCACAGGCGGATGTTTGAGTACGCTGACGTCTTGGCCTTGTGAAACCATAAGTTCGCGATACGAGCTTAGACTGAATGCCCGGAGTCGCCTCTCTCGACCATGGGATTCCATGAGCGTTGCGATCGCCATGTGACGAAGTTCTGGTGGGACGAACGCTGTGTCCGAGCGGACAAAGTAGAACTCTACTGTTCGCTTGAAGGCCGCATCGAGATGTTCTCGCACATCGGCAATCGTCATTCCTTCGAGCCCAGAGTTGACAATGTGCTTGCAGGTCTGGTATTCCATGGTGACGACGCTGGACAAGCCTTCTTGGTGGGTAAAGTCGCCAATATGATGCTGCATGATGTCGTTGTCGCTTGGTCGGGTGATGGTCGCGACGGGAGTCTCGACAACAGCTTTGTGTTTGAAATCCGGGTTGTACTTTGTCAATCGCAAACAGCTGATCTTCTTCTCGCCGACAGCTATGACTTCGACAATCTCGTCCAATACGAGACTTTCGATATGCCTGGGAACAGCTCGCCGATGACGAGTCACTGTCTGACGTTTCCATCCCTGTGATGATCAGCAGAAGCCAATTGGGCCCAACTCACAATTAGGGCAAGGAGATTTTTGTTTTTCAGGAGATGGTTGACCAAACTTGGATGATCGAGGATTTTGATCATTCTCTCCTTGACAATGTGGCCAGCCATGAGCTCGGCCTCCGTTAAGGGCGGAAAATCAAAGTCCCAAGCCCTGCCAATCCCCGAGGCAGCGTCATCGTCGGCGTCGTCTGCAGCTTCACCGGCATCATCGTCAGGTAAGTTGCCCTCCTCTGCTTTCGGAAGCGGCGGTAGCTTCATCATCGACCGGTAATTCTCATTCTGATCCAAGAATCGATGAAAGAGGAGGAGATTGGTCACGGCTCCGTGGATGATGGCAGGCACTTTAGCACTGAAATGTCAGCTGATTCGCTGCGGATACACTCACGTTAAGCCTAATTGTCCTAAAACTTTCATGTAGTAATGAAGACTGCCTTGGCTACTACCGACCGCCGGTCCCAGCTCGATGGCGGTGATGCCCTTCTCTCTCGCCTTGGCGGCGAGTTGAAGGATATGGAACACAACAGGTGTAATCTTGGGCACCTGCAGGTCAGCAACATGGCAATGATGTCCACTCACTTTCTGATGACTTCCCGTGAGCCTGTGATAGATCTCGTCGTCTACAGCTCTGATGCGCAATCGCGATCCCCACTTTTCGACCAGGTTCTCGAAGCCCTCCTTCCCGCTGATGAAGTTGAACAAGGCCTCGGGATCAGCCCGCGGCGTGCTCGGTCCTGCCCCATTCTCGTCGAGCACTGCCGTGTTTTTCAGAGCTTGCTGCCGTCGAATCTCCCTGTTTTCGAGGACTGTCTCCTTGTTTGTGCGGTAATCCTGCCCAGCGAGTTTGAATGCCAGTTGCCGACCTCTTATTCCCTGATGATACAGTTCTTCGACATTGAGATTACTGTCGGCAGCCGCGGCTTGGACGTCAAAGTCGGCAGGCAAAGGTTCGCTCCCCAGCTGGAGAAATCCATTTTCCGAGGGAAGCGGGTGCTTGGTAGTGATGATCTGGATGGCCGAGTGGGTGGAGAGGAGGGAGAATATATGAGCGAAGTACTCGCGGTCTACCGAGGGATCCGACTTTGCGAGATGCTGTTGCAACGAGAACACATCGCTGCCTGATTCATGGTCAGCACTTTTTGGAACCAAACAAGAGTCGACAGCCTGATCTATCGGTGGTTCGAACGCGTGACTTTTGTCCTGAGTCGCAAAAGAGACCAGAAATTCGTCAGATTCGAACCGAGCCGGACTCACCAAGGACACCGTCACAAACGACATACTCGATACACGTCTCCAGAACCTCGTGTATCCTCATTGTAGCATATTAGACGGGCCCGATGGGACTTCCTGACCTTCGGCCGGGCGGAAGAAAGCGTGGGAACGAGTCGAGTGGTGATGTGTTGGTGGGTTTTGTGCAAACCTGTATTGTGTTTCGTGGTATCTACCTATACCCGGAGAGGATTGGGTCGATGCTGAGCGCGCACGAGTGATTTAGACTCGAGGGATGTACGAGGATTGATGGAAACCGTCGCGCTCGCTGTTCCCAATCAGTTGCTCGTCATGTCCGAGAGTGATCTCGACGGAATCAAAATTTTGGAGGTCTTCTTCCCTGGTTTGAATATTTACGCCTTGCAAACGCCTTATGACTATCCACCATAGCTCATACACCTCGACTATAGCAAGATGAACGGCACGACGTCAAAGAAGGCAATGAAGACGAGGTGAGTCTATTAGCCTCAGGATGGAGTTGACTTTAGTTATCGAGCGTCGCCTCGGTCGCTCAAACCCATATATACAGGAGGACCGGTGCTGCTGACTCGGGACGGAGAATGGCTAGTGACGACGATGAGCGAGGAAGTCCTGGTGACCGAAGTCAAGAGTGGTCTTACAGTGGCAAAGGTCAAAGGAGTGAGTACTTTCATGAGGCTCTGCTGATCAGTCAGGACACGACGGCCATCACCTCTCTAGCGCTCTCATATCATACTTCTCCACCCACCCTCATCACGGCCCATCTGTCTACCGCAATTCGGTTCTACCCCCTGCCGGAATCGATAGGAGATGTGCCAACTCTCACTTACGATAGACAACTCACCAAATCCCACTCAGCTCCAATACTAGTATCAACCGTCTCACCCGACTCTACGCTTCTCGCTACAGGATCATCGGATGGTATCGTCAAGGTCTGGGATACCACCGGCGGCTATGTCACCCATATATACCGTGGACACGGTGGACCTGTCTCGGCCCTCAAGTTCTACTACAGCGAGGACAAGTCGAGAATGGAGCTGTACACTGGCAGCACTGATGGCAGAGTCAGAGTCTTTGACCTGAGAGACGCTTCGGCTAGAGTTACGGGCGGAAGTGGAGCCGCAAAGCCCAAAGCCGTTCTGGAGGGCCATGTCTCGGTTGTTCGTGGAATCGATATCAGCCCAGACGGCAAGTACGCTGTGACTGGTGGTCGAGACAAGGTGGTGCTCGTTTGGGACCTGGAAATTTCAGCATCAAGCAAGAAGGGCAAAGGAAAAGCTCCAAGAGTTGTGCAGACGATTATAGCTCAGGAGCAAGTTGAGACATGTGGTATGATTGGCGGATCTCGACTACAGTGCTTTACCGGCGGAGACAGGGGTCTGGTCAGAGTTTGGGATGTCCTCAAGGGAGAGGTCACCATGACGATGAAAGGGCTAGAAGGTGTTGATGAGGCCGACGACGACGAAGACGAGCAGAGAGGAGTCATTAGCATCTTGTGAGTTGAATGGGCTGAGCGCAGCTGACTTCAGGCATGATTCGACGTCCCAATCTTTGGTATCCGTGCATGCGGATCAAAACATCATCTATCACTCTTTGGCCGACGCGATGCCCACACGACAAATCATTGGTTTCAACGACGAAATCATTGACGCAACTTTCCTCTCGTCTTCATCATCACATTCACATCTCGCTCTGGCTACCAATTCGTCGATGATTAGGATGTACTCGACCGACACATTTGATGGAAGGCTACTTTCCGGACACAAGGATATGGTCTTGTGTTTGGACAAGTCGCAGGACCACCGGTGGCTGGTATCTGGAGCGAAGGATCAGACTGCGAGGTTGTGGACGAGCGAGGAGGGACAATGGAGCTGCGTGGCTGTGTGCGAGGGACATGCCGAGTCGGTTGGAGCAGTGGCGCTGTCGAGACGTTCAGAGGGCAAGCCGTCTTTCCTGGTCACAGCGTCCCAAGATAGGACCATCAAATTATGGGACCTGACGGGTGGAGACAAGCCACAATCGCTGGCGACGTTGAGAGCACATGACAAGGACATCAACTCGCTCGACATTGCACCAAACGACAAATTTGTGGCATCGGGTTCGCAGGACAAATTGGTTAAAATCTTCCAGGTGGACTATCCGACCGGTGGGCTCAAGTTGATGGGGACGTGCAAGGGACATCGAAGAGGAGTTTGGACAGTCAAATTTAGCAAGACGGATCGGGTGGTGGCTTCAGGGGCTGCAGACAAGTCGATCAGGTTATGGAGTCTGGACGATTTCACGTGCATCAAGGTGAGTTACAACGACCCGACATTGCTGACGCATAGACATTCGAAGGGCATACGAACTCGGTCCTCAGAGTGGACTTTTTAACAGCGGGAATGCAGCTTGTCTCTTCATCTTCAGACGGTTTGGTCAAGCTGTGGAATATCAAGGACGAGGAGTGTGTCAAAACATTGGATAATCACGAGGATAAGGTGAGTCCAGCTGAAAGTAATAACGCTGACGATCAGGTCTGGGCCCTAGCCGTATCCTCTGATGAGAAGACAATCCTATCCGCCGGAGCGGATTCGGTTGCCACTTTCTGGGAAGACTCGTCAGAGGTTGAGCAAGCAGAGAAGAACGATGCGCTCGTCAAGGCTGTTCAAAGGTGAGCCGAATCACTGCGAGCTCTGCTGACAAGCAGCGAACAAGACTTTACGAACTATCTCGCTCTCAAGGATTACCGCCGGGCTATTCAGCTCGCTCTCGCAATGTCCCAACCCGGTCGTCTACTCCACTTGTTCACCACGGTGTTATCCCAATCGTCATCCACGTATACCGGTTCTGTCGAGGTGGACGAGGTCATCCGGACGTTATCTGGTTTGGACCTAGCAAGGTTGTTGAAACATGTGAGGGACTGGAATGTCAATGCCAGAACGTCCCCGATCGCACAAAGAGTCCTCCACGCTATACTCAGGTTGCGGTCACCGGAGGAGATCATTAAAGCCTACGACAGCGTGCAGCCCGATGTGGAGAAGAGGAAAGAGGTCACTGGATTGAGAGAGGTGCTCGACGGACTCATCCCATATTCGGAAAGACACTTTGCGAGAATAGATCGACTGGTCCAGGACAGCTATGTGCTCGACTATGTCGTTGGGGAGATGGACGGAGGCATGTTCGGCGGCGCGGGCATGGATGTGGATATTGATGGCATAGAGGCATAATCGTGAATAGGTGCATGTGTATACTGTACAACATGAAGATGTACTCGTAATTAAGCCGTGTTTGTGTTGGGCGTCGAAGCGGGTTCCTCTGTCAAATCGATCACGTTATCATCGACCTTCCCGCTGCTATCAACCTTGTCGTCTGTGTTGAGCTTGTCTGTTGATTCTACCTTGTCGGGTATACTGGGACTCGGCTCGAGTGTGTCTTCTGGCTGTGGGGGCAATTCCTTGTCGAGCTTGTCGGTCGTCTTGGTGCGGGAGAAGAAATTGCTGAGGGACCGTCCTGCCGGTGGCCTATCCGCCGGTGTACCAGGTTGTACCGTCTTTGTCCAACCGCCAACAAAGCTGGACAAGGGAGTTGCGCTGCTGGGCACTGCGCTGAGCGCTTGTTCGGTGGGCAGATCCCCATGTTGAGGCAATGGCGAGACCCGAGGGGTGATTGACGGCGAGGGCATGGTGGCAGGAGTAGCCGGTGGCTCGACAGTAGTCGAGAGGGACGGAGAAGTAGGACCTTGCTTCCAGAGTTTGAATCCCCATCCTGCGGGCTTCTTGTCATTTGCTCTGACAGGCTCAGCCTCTTGGTCGGTGGGTAGAGGTGGTAATTTCAGAGTCTTGAGCAAGTCCTGGTCTGCCGCCGTGGATCCTTCTCCGCCTTGAGACATGAATTCGCGCAGAGCTCTGAGGCAGTCCTCGCTGGCTTGTCGTGCTTCCTCCGATTCCACCAATTTGGCACTCGTCGCGGCAAGGTCGGCACGGAGGCGAGCGAGTTCGTCATGGGATGGTTTCTGGGGTGAGCTTTGGGACGAGCCGGGAAAGTCTTGTTTGCCGTGGGAAGATGATCGATGGGAGAGCATCGGTGCTGAAGGCAGATTGGCTGAATCGTCAAAGAAATGTCCGCCGGATATTGGCGAGGTGGCGGTCGTCGAGTGAGCGATAGAGCTGCCGAGTCTCAATTCGCGCAGTCCACCTGTTCTCGCTGGTGCAGCGAGATTTGGCGAGGTGACAGGAGGGACGAATTCCAGTCCTGGTTCCGATTGCGAGCTGGTTCTTCGGTGTGATCTGGCGATGAGAGATTGTCGTTTGACGGCTCGTTTGGTTGCGCTCGTCGCGTCTGAGTCCACCAATACCTCCTCGTTCTCTCCAGGTACAAGGCCAAGTCCCGCCGTTGGCATTTGTGATAGTCGCTTTCTCTCCTTTTCCTGTTTCTGCAGTATCCCAACTCCCCGTCTTGCTGCTTCCACTTGTCCGCGCAGCAATTCCACATTCTCCTCTGCCACTTCTCGCTTCTTTGCTTCTTCCTTGAGCTGCGCCTCGACAGCCTCCTTCGCTGCGGTGACAAAAGCATGTTGATCTTTCAGGTGCGCAAGCTCGGCCTCCAGATCCGACAGCTTTCCTAGCCTCTCGCTTTGGCTTTGCACCAGGGCCTTGGACGTAGCGAGGGCTGATTCGAGTTCTGCGATTCGCGTCGTGCGGTCGACGGCCTCTGGGATTGCGTCTGGTGTCTCGAGTGCCACCGGGGCTTTGACCGGAGAGCCGTGCTCCGACATGATGAGGTATAGGTGGGTGGATGGGGTGGTATATGTGCACGAGTAGAGTACAAGCAAGGTGTTTGTCGATTCCCAAGAATTGGTTGATGGTGAGATCAAAACAAGCGAAGGAAAGCAAAGGTGAAAGTGATTTATTCCTGGACGCGTTTCACCGTGTTTCAAGATGAGACCACCACGTCGTAAACAGCCACTGAACTTGGCCAGCAATCCGAAGTGCTGACTTGGTGACGAGCACGAGAGAGGATGCAAACGATGTGATAGTACAGAGATGGATCAGAGGACTAGATTGACCAAATCCAATACCCCTCTGTCGTGTCTCTGGGGGAACGGGAACGGGAGTACGACTCCGCGCTGGGTGCCATTTTGTACATTATACATGCTCTATCTCGCTGCCCCATCATTTCATCTGCCTGGGGATGTCGACCTCTCTCGGCCAGACCTTCTAGCTGGGCCCCCCTTCTTCGCTCCTGGAGCTCCTTTTGAGAATGCAAAGTCTCTGGGATTGAATCAGTCAGGACTGCACGCCTTGCAAGACTGGAACGCTACTCACGTCGATATCGTCTTGTCCAAAAACGTCGTTCCTGTCGTCTCCTTTATCGCCCTCTCTGCTTCCTCCTTCTTCGAGTACTCGATCAATGCGTAACCCTGATCACAGCAATTCAGTAAATGCCGTGTCAGGTGGAACTCCTTGAACTGACCATGACATAACCAGTCCGTCTATTCAGAGCCATGGACAGGTTCTTCACCGTTCCGAAATCACCAAAGAGATCCTGCAGGTCCTCCTCTGTCGTCTCCTCATTCAATCCAGTAACGATAACGATCCATCCTTCGACAGCTGCGGCCATCGTCAGCCGGTTGCTATGCTGCGCAGATACAGATGTACTGACATTTGGCGGCCCAATCTAGGCTTTTTCCGTTCGCACGGGACTCTGTAGACCGTTAGCTCGGATCACTCCTACGCTACCCACCGTCCATCTCTACGTCGGCCATCTTGCTTGAGTTATGGAGTGTCTATTACGTCTTGTTCAGTCAAGCTGATTTGAAGCTGATCATCCTCGTCGAGCGGCGGAACCGGTCTGACATTAGGAGAAGCGGCGAGAGCCGACTACGGACTTCGCGGCGTTTCCACTTGATGTGGCACTTTTACACCTCGACCCCTGGCGTTTCAGATCTCATCTGGGCCGGTGCCCGAAGAGGAACAGGGTGTCACCGGTGATCTTCAACACACCATTGACAGTCCCATAGTCCAGCTCTCTGCATCAACACTCTCAACTCGACGTGCTTTGTGGATGGATGGTAGTATGCATTCCTCACCATGAGCAGCGACAAAGAAGTGGGCGTGTCAGTGGTCCCGCAGCCGCCTCAGATAGAGGCGGTCAATGGTGTGACGTGGTACTACTTTGGTTCAAGCTTCCATGTCAGGCCTAATATCGAAATAGCCTCCGCCATCATGTCCATCACGGGCTTTGTGAGTGAGTCCCTCGATGAACAACTGATCATGAGCTCTCTGGATTCGATGCTGCCTCCATAGGTAGGTGGATTTTTAGTAAAAGGCTCACTCCAGGCCCCATCACGGAGATGAAGTCTTTTTACCCATTGACCGCTGCAAAGCGAGGGATCGTAGTCGCATGTGTGAGTGGAAGTCTGGTCAGGACATTGCTGATGGGTAGTTGACCTTTGCTATTGCCCTTTTCACCCTGCCTGCTGGGCCTTTGGCAGATCGCTGGTCGAGGCGGAAGGTAGTGTCGCTGGGCGGCTTGCTATACGGAGTCGGGATGATTATCTGCGCGTTCTCGGACAGCCTGGCTATTTTCATCCTCGGGAGAATCATTGCAGGTGCTGGATTAGGCTTCTTCTTCTCCACGGCGGGCCTGTGGCAGGTGGAGACTGCGCCGAAGAAAGTGGGTAGACAGGGTGAACCGCCACTAAAGTCAGATTCGAGGCAGGATCGGGGCGATGAGTCAGCTGTTCTTGCCAGTGAGTGCAGTGCAAATCCAGAGCTAACGGCAGATTGGACTTGTGGCCGGATACTTTGTCTGTTATGGCACGGTCAGGCTTGATGACAAGTGGGCATGGAAAATACCGACACTCATCCAGGCCGGACTGGCAATGATCATGGCGGTGCTCGTCATGGTGAGTGTACATCAAGAATATTGGCTGACTCTAGTCACCACTAGTACCTCCCTCGCCTAGGTGGTGTGTAGCGCAGGGCCAGTCGGAGAGGGGGTTTGAGGTCATCATTTCGCTCGCAAAGACCAGATCTGCTGCTGAGGAGGAGTGGCTAGACCTCTCGACCAAACTCGAGATGAGTAGTGGTAGCCGAGGACGGAGGACGCTCGGATATGACTCCGTTATGGACTGCTTCAGAGGAGGGAGGAAGAAGAGGACCGTACTGGGAGTGGTAGGTTTGTATGTTGGCAACCCTGACGACTAGATCCTCAGTGCCATGGTAGCGTTATCGGGTGAGTGTCCCTTGAGAGCTTGGGACTACTGCTGATCTGGGATAGGAATCGACGGTGTAGTATGGTACGCGCCGGTCATCTTCTCGTCAGCGGGTCTGAGTGCTCAACGATCGTCTTTCTTGGCTTCGGGAGTTATGGGGATTGTGGCGCTAGTGTGAGTTTGCAATGAGGATCAGCTCATTGGCAGAACGACTCCGCCCTCGCAGTTCTATCTTATAGACAGAGTCAAACGGAAGGTGAACATCGGAATTGGAGCTGGTATCATGGGTTTCTGTATGTGTGAGTCGTACCCAAAATGCAGAGCTGACAGCAGTAATCGTTGCCATATTGTCCTCGGTTAGCGGCGGCATTGCCAAGCAGTGGACGATCATCGCGTTCATCAACGTAAGCAGGATCTCGAATAGAGCATATCAGCTAACGATAGATATACGTGGCTGGGTGGGTGTGTCCAGGTGTGTCCCTGAAACCTTCACTGAGCACATTGCAGGTGCCAAATGTTCTTCGTCGCGCCCGTCATAGTATACAGTGCCGAGATTCAACCTACAATCACCGCGTCTACGGCAACGGCTCTTGGAAGATCAATGCTGTCACTGTGCAACGCTTCGATCGCACTGGTCTCGCCAAAGTTTCTCACCGCCTCAACTTCGGGATTTTTCTTCACCTTTGCCGGGATGAACTGTACGTCCTACAGACGATCTTGGCTGATGTCAGTCCTCACTCTGGCTATCACCCTCGTCTTTGTGAAGGAGACTCTCGGCCTGTCCATCGAGCAGATAGAAGGGCTCTGGTGAGACCAATGCAACTACACGATACTCCAAAGCACGTTGCATGATTCGAATAGTAATACAGAGCAACGGACTGACCGTGAAAACCAACTCTATAGGAAAGGAGAAGAAAATCCATTGATTATATACTGAAAACTACTTCAAGCCGCTATTCCCCTCTCTTCAACTCTACTTTCTCGCCCTGATCCTGTTGGCGGAAGCCTGTCGCTTTGCGATGGCAGCACGTCGGGTGAGTTCTCGCCGGGCGCCAAGGTCGAGGTTGCTGGGGATACAGTTCTCCTTGGAAGCATCGAGCTCGTAACCGTTGGCGCAGGCGTTGATCACACAAGCACCACTCTGGCAGACAACATCGAGGGCGTTTGTGATGGCGGTACAGTCCCTGCCGGTAGGGTATCCGGGAAGAGGAGAAGCGCAAGCACCGCAAGACTCGATGTCAGAGGTGGTATCGACACATTCGAAGTTTCGGCCGTTGAAGTACTTGGACCCGGGAATGGCGCAGGCCATAAGTACACCGGGGCACATGGCTTTGGGGTCGAGGGCGAGTTGGTCTCGTCGCTTGAGGGATGCAACGGGAGTGCCGGATGCGCAGCCATCGGTGGGGAGGATACAGTTTCGGCCACAGACTTGGGTGTAAGGTGCCTGACAAGCTGCAAAAGTAAGCGAGAGCTCGGTTGAGGTCAAGACTCACAGAAGGGGCAGGTGGCGCCACAGCCATCTGGCCTTGAGTTTGCCGGGTAGGTGCCAATGCAAGCGTTGGTGCCGAGCTGATTGTCAGCGAAAGCTCAACACTGCGAGGCTCACCTGTAGGCCGAGATCAGTCGTCAGAGCGCTGAGGATGGTGGTTCCGACGGGAAGAGCAGCGGTGATCTGTGCGACGGCGGCAGCGTTGGCGGTGGCTCCGATTAGGGCAGTGATGGAGCTGAGAGAGGCAGTAGTGAGGACACCTGCTTCGGCACAGATACATATGCTGACGGTCAGCTCTATACCATGCAGTGAGACTCACCCGACGGCCAAGTTGACTCGGACAGGCTCCTGTCGACAGGTGATGCCGGAACCAATGGGTATGACGATCACGGTTGGCACGACGGTACCCGCCGAGTTTCTACAAACCCGCTGTTGAACCGTAGCACCAATGTTGACGGGGGCGCAGACAGTGACATCTGCTCCCAGCTGACGCTTGTACTTGGTGGTAAGGGTGGTCTCAGTGATAGGTGAGGCGAGTGCTGGAAGGGCGAGGAAGGTCGCAAAGAGGGATAGGGCGAAGAAACGCATGTCGAAGAATGTCCGGAAGAAGATCTATGAGGTAGAGTGGGCGTAAAGACTGGCGTGAGGGCTTTGAGGCGCAGATGTTAGAGACAAGGGAGAGAAAGGAAACGAAACAGAAGGCGGAAGAGATGGGAGAAGGGATACCTCGTTGGCCACGGCAGCTTATATGCCATATCTGAACGCCAGGCGGGCTTGATCCTTTCTCGATAGACCTAGATCCTTGGCTTGTTGATCGAGCGTTTGCTTATCGTCACATCGTTAGTGACGTTGGCCAATCCATTGGAGGTCAGTGGGCGCAAGCTCCAGAGATCCGAGGTCATATGGAAGAGTCAGTGTGACAAGGTGACGACGAGCAAGTCTACGGAAAACGATCTAGCCTTGTTCGTGGACGCTGTTGATAGCTGAGCGAGATTTAGTTGAGACAGACGGAAACTCTGCGAGAGCCACTGTTCGTCGGATGTGGTAGTTATGTAGCTATATGGGAAGGTGAACGAGAGCGAGTTGTCAATGTCGTCCAAGGGTGTTCGCTTAGGTATGCTCGTCGAGTGATGAATGTCTTGCTAAGTTGTCCAGCGTACTCGAGAGCGGTCGACTTTAGCTTTCTATCAGGGTGTGCATGTGCAACATGTGATGCCGACATCTGGAGGTCCGGGTCAAACCTAAACGGTACTAACCATAACTTGAAGTGCACGTTTTTGCCACTTGAAGCTATTCGGTACACGGACTAAATTCATCTCGGGACCTGGGACAGCTTGATAAAACCACTCATGTCCTCAATGGCGGTTTCATCTACCTGAAATCTAATGGAACCTTGGAGTCTAGTTTCACCAGCAGCATAGAGCAGCCTACAGCAGCATTCAGTATGCCCTGGAGTCTAGGCTTTGTGCGATGATGAATGCAGTCACAGGTACTGGCCTTGAGTAGAGTGCCAGCAGCTCGGCAGCAGGTACCAGACCCGGCGCAGATGTCGTCGTCGTCCTCACTCCTGATCGATCAGATTGCACTGCAATCTGTCCCAAGACTACTGCGCACAGTGAGACCTTCGGAGCTGTAGGGTTCCGTGACGAGTGCCGACACCGTCGAGCACTCCGAGTTCGCATACACTTCCACCTTCTAGTCTAGAGCAATACCGAGCATTCCGGCGCAATCTGCCTATGTGAGCGGACCACGCCTCCGATCGATTCTTGACCGCGGAGAGTGACACTTTCCTGCTGGTACGAGATCCATCATCGCCGCTACTCCTGATGACCTCGAGTGGGGCATTCCGCGGTGCATCCTGGGAAGTCCTGGTGCTTCGATGAGTCACTGATAGTGGTCGGAATCGGTCAGGGTGTGAGAAGAGGAGGCGGTACAGGCCTGTACAAGCCTATACAGGCTGGTATCGGGCGATTGGGCGTCCAGAGCCAGAGGCGAAACTCTGCGCCTGCTCGCACCTGGTGCCCTCCCCCACAATGTCCCGCAACACTCGGAGGACCTCGTACCGGAGAGCTGTACCTGGCTAGACGGCTGAATTTGGTTGTACGTAAAGATACGGGCCGAGAAGCTTAGTTGGGCATGTGTATCATTTTGAGACACTCAGGGCGGGGTCACACCAGGGTACACCAGGGTACACCCTGGCAAGTCCCTCGCACACCAGTGATCGAGCGTTACCTGAAGCTGTATAGTAGCGAGCACCTGCGCAACCAGTACTACTTAGTTTTACCCAGTATTCCCACCGAGAAAGAGCAGGAGAGAGCCGAGGCGCAGACTGGTAGATGTTGAGGGTTTATAGCCTCAGTACTCGGGAGTCGGGGCAGAAGCTGGCCAGTAGACGTCTAGCATACGCTATCATACGGTGGCTTGAATGAATGAAGGCACCAGTGAGAATGATTTGCTGCTGTCACGAGCTTGAGCTTGAGGTTGTTGGATGGTGCTAGTTGGTCTCACATCAAAGACGAGGTTGTGCGAGTTGGCTAGCGCTGGCTAGTACGGCTGTGACGTAGTTCTGCTGCAGGCCAATCGACTCTATGGTTGTAGTGGGTGAATGATCCAGTCCAGCCGCGGTCAGTTAGGGAGCCGGGCCGTGTGGCTTGCCGAGAGTTGAGGCTGTGCTGCCGCCCGTATGCTCCGAGATCGTGCAGCTCGCAGATGTAAAGGTCCAGCGGCTGTCGAGCTTCGGAGTCAAGCGTGAGCGCCCAGTCGCGGTGAAGTGGAGTGTCTGCCCAACCGCCCTATCATCAAGGTGCTGGTCCATGTTCGGATCTTGTTCAGGGGGACATGCCAGCTATCAGGATGAATCAATATCAAGACCAGGTCAGTCGGCCGACCCACGAGCAGTCACCTCGAAGCCGCCGGATTCCGGTCGTGATATTGCATTCACATGTTGAAGGCCGCCTCTTCATCTTCGCTGATGTCGGACGCATCGTCCTCAGCCGCCCTAGGCTCCTCACTCTTGTCCCCGTCGCCCTCCAGTTTCCTCCGCTTGCCCTCGTGGTACTTTCTTTGGGGGATGACCGCGTCAAAGGCCTTTGCCCAGTCTTCCACTGCGAGATATTGGACGAGGATCTCGAACACCTAAAAAGTCAGCGGAAGCTGGCAAATTTCCTACTCACCTGATTGACAGTAAGGACTTTCCGTGTGGGTAGATTCTCGAGGTATTTCCCAATTGGAAGGCGGGCTGTGTGTATTCCAAGAATTTCGGCTTTGTTTTGGCAGAGCATCTGTGGGGTCAGCACTGCTCGGAATGGTCGCTCACCTTGTGCCTATTCCGGTCGACAATACCGCCAATGACATAGACGTCGTCAGGGGAGAGTGTGGTGAGTTCGTCCTCGGCATCGGCAGACAAGTAGACTATCCGCCTAGGTGGCCAAGGGAGCGAGTCGGGGTTTGGTGCTGGAGTCGACGACCCGGATGGAGCCGAGGTGGAAAGAGGCAACACAACAGAGGGCGATCCGGAGTTTGATGCTTCTGGTTGTGCCTCGCTCCTTGCTCGTTCCGCTTTCACTATCCCGTCCAAGCCTTCAGGCGACCAATGACTCCGTGTCCACTTTTCCCAGTTGGCCTTCTCCATCTTTCCATGTAGTCTCGGACTTGACTCGGCGGAGAATGACGTGTGGAGGATCGCAGAGACCGGCTTGGCGGCCGTCCTATTACACGAGTAGACGTAGGATAACTGGGACACCATCGATGAGATTTCCTACGAAGATCAGCCTTCATCAAGTTCGCCGGTTTTCAATACGCACTATATCAGTCATCAAGTCGTCGAATCCTAGATCGATTATGACTCCACCCGGCCAGTCGGCAGAGCTTGGACCGGGCTCTCGTTTTCGGATACTCTTCAACTCGCGCCGCTTCTCGAACTGGGCCATTTGCTCTTCTGTGAGGGTTCCATCCGCATAGCCCTGCTTCATGGCTTGATCCCTCTCTTTCCTACGTGCTCGTTCCGCTGCCCGCTTTTCTGGCCTCTGCGCAGCGAGTTTGGCCTGAGTATCAGCATCAAGCTAAATTAGTGAAACGTACCAGTCGAGCCGCCTTCTTCGCTGCATTCTTCGACATGGCAGGCGTAGGTGTGGCATCAGCGTGGGCTGTGGATGACTCTGCCTCCATGGATCTGTCGGTCTCGTCGGTCATGGTGTCCTCGGCAGTCGCTGCGGTAATGTTGTTGACTCTTGGATCTTGAGCAATACGACGTATCTTGATTCTTGAGGCTGTTTATTGTCGAGAGGACTGCACCGCGCCCGATCTTTTTGATTCCGCTCTTCTGGCAATTTTAGCGGGGGACGCCGCGTCCGCCACCGTGCCTGATCGACTCGCAGAGGTGAAGCCAAGAAGCGCGCACACGGTGCGCTAAAATCTTATGCGGCTCTTGCCAGTTGCCACTCGTTGAGCCAACGTTGAGCTGTTGAGTAACGGCTTGGTAACGGCGGACGGTCCAGGATGGTCTCATGAAGTGCAACTCTCAACAAGGGGATAACGGTTTACACTGGTGGCTTATGCATAGTAGCATGCTAGAGACCCCCTTCCTAGCAGGGGGACTCGGATAACTAATGATCCCGGTTTACCACCATGGGCATGTTGGTTGACAAAGGACATTCCATTTTCCAGCTCGATGCCCGAGTCCAGGAGGCTCTCAGACCACATGATGTCCCTGTGAAGAACGATTGTGAGACGGGAGGATGATGACACGTGAAGCAGGGGTTAGGGGGACACAAACCTGCCGCCGGCGTGTATCTCTGAACCACTAATGAGGCCGGATGTGCGACTGATCCTTGGCGGAAAGATCGCCGATTCGCCATCAATGATCAGTCTCGCGCAGCTGTCATTAGGTACTACGAGCGAGATCAGACAGGACTCCACATCGTCGTACGCCATGCGGCGACCTTGATCTTCGATTCGTTAAGCGATGCATCTCGCGGATGAGGGGATGATCGAGCGTATCTACCCATGACCCTCAACCTCGGTGCCTAGACACCTTCAACTAGCCGCCTCGTCCAATCATACTATACTATTTCGAACCCATGTGAATTGTGACCAGATCGTGAACGGTGAACCACTTGAGCAGACCAATGCAATACCTCTTCTTGGAACTTGTCAGAGATCCCCATCGAGATCCGTGGTCGATGCCGATGCTGGCGTTTGCGTGGGAGTAGCACCGTCGCCGCTGGATGAGGATTGTTTGCTGATGAACCAAGCCGGAACCCAGCCTCTCTCGCCTGTGTCTTGCCGTATGCTAGAATGTCAGTATAAAGTCCTCGCTGCAGTCACCTACGCATAAGACCTGATCGTCAGCTAAGCTCTTATGGATCCTAACTCACCAGTGAACGTATTTCTTATACACCCGCACATTCTCTCCAGCCTTCAAAGTGATTTGGTCGTCGGCCTTGGCCTCCCAGTCCATCAGTACAGTGCCGGGATAAGAGCTCGACATGATTGCTTGGGAGGGGATAGGCGAGAGACCGGGATATGCCGGATCCTTTGGCGGAGAGAGTATGGCGATGGGAGTATGCAGCTCGAGTAGACAGCCTAGAAGTCAGTAAGTGGCTTTGTAAGGAGACCCACCTGCTGGCACCCATCCAGACTTTGTCTGGTCGGGAATTACATTGCCCATTCCCGCTGGATCCCGTTGAACGATGAACCACCCTCGGACTTTACTCATGATGATGAAACAAGCTCCACTACACCAGTCAGTCGTGTCCAGCTCTATAGACTCACACTGCGACATCGAACTCGTCCTGCCTATCGGCGATATATCTAGAGGTTAGCTTTGCCAGTAGTGGATACTCACGGGTAAATGGCCACAGCATACGACACTGAGTGAACTGTGCCGTCCTTGTCGACCAATGTTCTATTGGCACTCTTGGGCGCAGAGTCCCGTGGGCCCGGACTAGGCAGTTCTGGAAAGTTTCCTCCGATGCCTGATGCCTGTCCCTCCTCGATAGCTCTTCTCATCAATCCACTAGCCTTTGTCGGGGAGGTCGAAGTATCGCTAGCAGGGCGGATCTTTGGCAGGAGGTTCTCGGTGGTCATCGGCGGCAGACCAAGTTTGATCGCCTGCTTGGTCTGTGCCACAGCGATGGGTGACCGTATGTCTTTCTACGCGATCAGCCATTGAACTGGGCGTGGAACTCACCAAATGCCGCAACATGAACACTGGCTTTTGTCCACTCTCCTTCAGCCGCTGGAACAATAATAGTGGTTTCTCATCATAGCTCAAGCACCGCTCTATGTTCTCGTCTTCTAATTGTCAGCTCAGCAGGTGACGCCGAAACTCACCGGCAGTGGAATAACAGATGAACAAGGCATACAACTTCCAATCGTCGTTGATCTTGTATTTCTGCAAGGCGGCCGGTAGGACGTTGAAACAGGGGTCATCGAGGGTGACTCTGAAGCTCTTGGCGGCCGATCGAGCCGCATCTCGAGCATGCTTCTTGTCGTTGGCCGCTTTGACAGCAGAAGCAGAGGGTTGAATCTCCTTTGACAGCGATGAAGGAATCGATGTGACATCCTCCTCGTTGGATGTGCTCGAGCTTCCCTTGGTTTTCATTGCAGTCGATCCCTTGATCGTTTGTATTGGTTCGGAAGCTTGCCTGTTGAGAGGCGGCTTGACATTGTTTAGAACGCTCTTATCAAAGGACCCATCTAAGGATGCGAGTGCGTTCTTGTCCAAGTTGACTGAACTGTCCATCGCCCCTTCCAGTGATGCAAGCAGGCGAGCTTGGTTCTTCTCGAGATGCACCAGGCGTTCCTCTACACGTATCAATGATCGACCCGATAGCATAACTCACGTTGCTCGACGATCAGTCCCCATAGCTTCTCCATCCGATCCTTTTCCTGATGTTCCTCGGCTGTCCCATCAGCGTCCGCATTCAACGACCACTCACGCTTCCAGTCCTCCTCTCCGAGCTCTATCCCTTGCTCCTTCTTGAGCTCCCAAACGGCTCTCAACAAGTTCAGTCGATGCCCAATGCTATTGATTCCGAGATCGATCAGCGACGCGTGATCCATCACCGCTAGGACATCGCCAGTGATTCCGTGTTCTGGCATCAGCTCCAACTCTTTTGTTTGCTGACTCACCGTGCACCACGTCCTCATACTGCGGCAGACCTATATGCGACAGCCACGACTGTACCGCACCTTCGTCCCACTCGAGCAGCGACAGGCCCGGCGACGCCGACGTCGGGGAAGTGACGGCCATTCTTGGCGAGTGTGATGAACAACAACAAGACGAGTTCACATGGACTTTTGGGCAAAATAGATCCGCTTTCGCGTTTTATGCATCGTCATCACTGCTATCCTCGTTGATGGCTTTGCCTGCTCTACGATCTACCACTACCTCCTCCTCCTCCTCCTCGCTATCACTGTCATGCACAGCAGAAGGCTTGACTTTGCCACCTCGCATCATGGCCATTTGGCCCGCCAGCGTGTCTTCCTCTGGGTCGGAAATGTCATCCGACGAATAGTCGTCATCCTCAACATCAGACTCCTCCGACGGTTGCTCCACCTTGAGCTGGATGATCAGCCGTGCTCAAGCAGTTTCACTCACCATTATCGGTCTGCTAACGTCGCTACCGAGGAAGGTATCGCTGACGGCGTGGAGGACAAAGCTGTAGAGGTTGGGCTCGGGCGGTGCCTGGAATTGCAGCTCGAACCGCCTCGGTGCCGAGAGCGTTCCGTCCGCCGCCGGCATGGGCAGATCGGATATCTTTATAGGCTGGACTATGACTTTGTCGAGTTTGGAATCACCTAGCAGGACTTGGAAGTGGGGTTTGCGCAACTGTCGTCAGCCATGTCGAATCAGACTAGACGCACCTGAGGCCATCGGGGCGCGTGCGCGTATCCATTGGGCTGAGCCTCTTTGCTACTCTCCGCTTTCTCCTTGATCTCCTCTGTACCTCGCTTGCTGTCGGGGAAGACATATCTTGCGTCGAATACCAACTGGACAATGGCACTTGGCGTGACTTCCGACTCGCCAGTCACTGCTTGTTAGCGTTGGCGACAGTCTGTCACTCACCTTGGAATTTTGCGTCGGTGATCTCCAGTCTGGGCCACTTTTCCAACACCGATTTTGCTTCGTCCTCCAGTAGATCCTTCTTCACGATCTTCTCCGCCCATCGTCTTCCCTCAATCTCCTCCACGATCTCCAACTCCTCCGCATGTGTGTGGGTGACTTTGGGCAGCTGAACCAACGGCGACGAAGTCACCGGCAAAGCTTGGACAAGAGCCGCTTGCAATTTGACAATGGACAATGAGGTCGAGAGCCAGTTGTGCGCGAGGGAGATGTTCATCAACGCGTTCAGCAAGACTGGTGTTTTCCGTAGAACAGCGAGTTGCTCTGTAAAAGTCAGCGTTGATCACTGCCATTGACTCACCATCTTGGAGCTCTTTTGGCAGGTCTACTCTCAACAAATGTGCCCATAGCAATGCCCTGGCCCTCTTCGATGCAGCACTGGTCACGCCGACTCTGCTCTCCTTCTTCATGACCGGATCCTCATCTATACCGAGCGCCTCTCGTTTCGTGTCGAGCTCCTTTTCCAATTTATCGACAGCACCCTGACGTTCCTTTCGCTCCTTTTTGCTGCTCTTCTTGCTTGCCAGCAGCGGAACCAGCTCCAGCGCACACGATAGCAGAGAGATCAAGGACAGGATATCGGTGTCATCGCGTAGGTAGTGGAAGAAGAGCTCGGCGGTACCGTTCAAAACGCCATCTCTGGTCAGACTCCTTTGGGAGAACCACCATCGGCCCTGTCGTCAGCGCTGCCCAACAATGCTTCGACTCACAACCACAAATGGGATAAACCCGCCGAGAACTAGCCCGTACGCGCCCAGAATCCAAACATTGTTCTTGCCCTCGACGACCCATTGAGGAATCGCAATCTTGTCCTCTCGCTGCTGTGGGCCATCGGGGTTGCCGTACTTCGCCAAGTTTTCCCTCGTCACCTCGTCCGTGAGCGACTTGTAGGCTTTGGTGAGCTCTACAAATTTGGCGTCGGCGTCCTCTTTCGTCTGGTTCTCTGCGAGCTTGATCTTGTCGGGATGGCTAGAAGTCAGCTTTGGAGAGCGTACGTAGACGTACAATTGGAGGGACAGCTTCTTGTAATGCTTCTTGATGGCCTTTTCCGTACTGCTATCACTCAAGCCAAGAATCTCGAAGGGGTTGTACACCGTTTGTCCAAGTTTCGGCGCCTGCGATATCTTGTAGCAGAGATAGGCGAACAGCGCCCAGCCCAATATCAATGCCGCCTTCAAGCCATAGTTTCCGTCCTTCCGCTTTGCCAGCTCGTTTGGTCGATCCTGGCACTGGCCGCAAGGACACAATGGCTTCAACGAAGCTAGACATGAGCTCGACTCCTTTAGTTCAGACGTACCCTTTTTCGACGGTTTCAACGCGACATATGTCCCGGGAACTAAGATTAGGGCCAGGAAGGTGACACCAAAGTACGACGCGAGCGAACCCGAGTCGTCGTACGAGATGCCTGGCGCCATGGTTGCGTGGTGAAGGTATAGGATGGGATCCCAAGTTGATCTGAAGTCGTGGTAGGACGTGGAGGCGGAATCAAATGTAAAATGGGAGGATCCGACAACAACCCTGATGGTCTCGTTGGGCGCCGTTTTCACCCAACCAATCACCATTAGACCGTCTACACCATCATCATCGACACACCACCAGCACAGATGCTTAGGACACTCGCGACACCAGCCCTTAGGGCGACCAGCCTCACCGCCAGGAGGTACGCCTCGGCCGTCTCCAAAGACACCCAGCTCGTTTCCGCCCCCATGGCCTCGCCTTTGGTCACCAAGGAGCTCGACTTCAAGCCGCTCTCCGAGGCAGACGGAATCCAGCCAGGCGCCGCCGCTTTCGTCTGGGAGGTGCCCAAGAACATTCCAGAGAACGACTTTATCAGGAGACGAAGAGAGGTCAAGGAGCACGCAACCGGTGGGTCACGCCGCACCGGGCTTGGTCTGACGTTGTAGGAACGACCGACCTGTGGAGGAAGATCAGCTACTACATCTGTATCCCCGCTGTCATCCTCACCACCCTCTGGGTGTACAAGCTCGAGAAGGCCCACGAGGAGCACCACCAGGCCATGATGTGGGTATTGCAGAGAGGGACACGGCTAACATGTAGCGATGCCAACGGCGGAGAGGAGCCAGAGCGAAAGGTCTACTCGTACATGAACATCCGAAACAAGGTGGGTGACGAGCTACGAGCATTGCTGACGTCTAGCCATTCCCATGGGGCAACCAGTCGCTGTTCTTCAACGTGAGTCAAAGTCTCAAGAATTCCGCTGATTGTAGCCCAAATACAACATCCCAGTCGAGGAGCAATAATTGTGTGATGCATTCATGCCCAATCGCCAAAGACCAAAGCAGCAAACGCCTCAAACTCGGGAATAGCTAGCACGGCCTGTGATCAGCTGAGCTCGTCGCCCGAAACTCACCTCTACTCCAGTGTCGGGTATCCCCTCCCAGACTGCCTTGCCCCATCGGTCCACAGAAGGCAGACAGTCTACCAACCTATTCTTCTCGCCGAGCGATTCGACCAGCTTCTTGATCATGGCCGTAACCGCCTTCTCCAGGAGATAATTTGCGTCTGGCGAGTGGAGGTGCGATTTGGTCTGAGTGAGCAGTGTGGCCAGATGGCCTGTTGGGTTCTGGGGCAACGGGCAGTCGGAGGGAACAGTGTCCGGGAGGATGTGTGGGACGAATCTGTGTTCAGCTGTGTCCTTTGGACAGCACTCACGAGTACAGACTCTCGCCATCCATCTCGACTCTTGCTCGGACCTCTCGGATGAGCCCCTCCCAGTCTTGAGTGGACAGCTCCCGTTTGAGAGGTATACTGGCTGTCAGCGAGCAGTCAGAGACTTGCACTCACTTGAAAACCTCCTCAACAGCACGATTAACCCTTTCTCCGACGCCGCGCCAGCCTTGATGAAGCAGCCACCAAGAATAGGACAGGAACTCCCTTTCAGCGTCGTCGACCTCGTCCGAGGCAATGTCCTCAATTGGACTGTCCTCTTCCTCGCCGAACCAGTAGCCGAACCATCCCGAGTATCGCGGTGCTGGTTGCGGCAGCGCGGCTTTCACGTCTCCCATATATCTGAACCTTGCGAGGGTGGCCAATTGCGATATCGTCAATAGGTACAACAGCGGTATGAGGTACGCCGTGGTCAGAGACCGTGTGAGGGCTTCAGTCAGCTTTGTCTTCAGTCATCACCTACTCTGCACTTTGAGCTCCTTCCATAGTTCCTTCTTGCTTTTATCGCTGAATCTGTTCCATGGGGGCAACGATTGTGACAGATCTGAGGGTGACGATGTTGAAAAATCGTCTTCTGTGGGTATAGAAGTACCGACTGAAGATGTCTCGTCGCTGTGTAGCTCTGACTCCTGTGTCGATGGACTCTCCTTGTTGAATTCGGACGCCCATGACCCCGTGACTGGTGTTGGCAAGACCAGAGACGCACTGGGCGAGGGCTCCGAGCTGGACAGGCCTTGTAGTGCCTGCGAGATGGACTCTACCGGGTACGCTTCGTACAATTGAGGCTGCAGAGTGGGGAGGAGAGCATACAGCGTGTACGATATAGTTGAGAGTAGAGATGTAAAGTGGCTCTTCATCCTGAGGGTCAGCTCAGTCTTCGAGAGAGTACTTACAGGTCTTTGGCCTTGCGCTCCTTGAGCCCCTTTATCCTGCTCTGTCGCATCCGATCGAGTGCATAGCTCGCGACGAGGTATACTGATGTCGCGGCGCCCACCGCGTACGCCAATCGCTTTGTCCGTTTCTGCCACGGTGTTGTCATTGTGTCTCGTTGGTGTTGAACATGAAAGATCGCTTTGAGATCACTTGCTCCATCATGTTGCTTCACCGTATCGGCAATAAGAGCAACCGACCAGACAGTTTATCCGAGCTCCCCATTAAGGTCCCCTCATCAAGTCGATGACCGCGGGCGGGCTTACCTTCTGTATGTATGCTCCAGCCACCATGTACACGATCACCCGTGCGACAGAGAACGATGTGGTAGGTTCACTTGAGAAGGAAGCAGGGCTGACGAACAGCCGGATCTGCTTAAACTCATCACCGAGCTCGTGAGTTTGACATATTTGATCGTCCTGACAATTCAGGCCGTCTACGAGAAGGAGCCGGATGCCGTCCTGGCGACTCCAGAGCTAGTGAGTGGCACAGTAAGAAGACGTTGAGCTCATTATAGTAGATGGTGGAGAATGTGTTCAAGAAGAGATATGCAGAGTGCCTCATTGCTAGGACCGACGAGGGTGAGGCTGTAGGCATGGCTTTGGTGAGTGTTCGTGGTCGGCGAAAAGCTCACAGACTAGTACTTCTTCATCTATTCCACATGGCTGGGTGTCCCTGGCTTATGGGTGAGTGCATCTTCGATAACCATGACTGACGATTAGCTCGAGGATCTGTACGTTGTCCCTGAGCACAGAGGGAAGAAGCTGGGCAAGCAGCTGTTCAGCGAGCTCGGCTCGGTTGCGAAAGAACGCGGCTGCGCCAGGGTAGAATGGAAGGTTCTCAAGGTAAGTGGAACGGAGGTGACACCAATTGGATGTGCATAACAGCTGATCGACCAATACTACTAGTGGAACCAACCGTCAATCGACTTTTACGTCGAGTGCCTTAAAGCCCAGCCCCAGGTGGAATGGGAGATGATGCGGCTAGAGGGCAGCGAGGATATCGAACGGTTGATCTCGTTCAAGTAGGGAAAGCACAAAGTCGCGGGTAGAGTACGACCGTTGACCAGCCCCGTCACGCCATGATGAGATCCCTTGCTTGGAATTGATCTCTTGACCGGTCAAAGATGAAACACCGCTTGTAACGAGTGACGCGACTGACTATCTTCTATTTTGCCACCCAACATTGCGCGTCCAGGCCGCACAGACCCCCTCTTCCCTCCGGCCGGTATGACTGGGAATTAGCTTCATTCAACCCTCGTACAACTGACCCTACCCTCACATGTACATACCGCCATGCCAGAGACCCCGCCGACACCAGAGTCGCCATGGTCACCCAAGCTACAGACCCCGATCGCGTACCAGATCCGTAGGTGGAAGAGCAGCCCGGACAGTCCTTCAACCCTCTCCCTCTCGACCTTGCCTGAGGAAGACGACGACGAGGCTGAGAATAAAGAGTGGGTGCACCGAAAACATCGTGCATCCAGCTGACCATCAACAAGTGCCCAAACGGACCAGCTATCTACCCCACCCAATGCCCAACCACCCACTTTCACCGAGGAGACCCCAACTCCCAGGATGCGATTTGAACCAGCCCTTCGCTCCGAAGCGGAGACTGCTCGACTGCAGTCCATCCTGCGAAAGCAGGAAGACTCGAGGTTCGGCATTTTCTGGGGAGATCACTTGCTCCACAGGACTATCCTCGGAAGACATGGGAATGCACTCAGGAACGAGGGGGAGAGGCGGAGTCGGTTCGAGTCCATGCCAGCAGGTCAAGGCGTAGGAGGGCTTTTTGGCAACATCGCAGAGAGTAGTCAGACAGCGTTGTCGTAAGTCACCCACCGACGGAACTGAGCTGATCTTTCAGTCAATTGCAACCTCAACGATCACAGTCCTTGCCGATGAGCAGATCGGTGGAATTCTCGCCTCTGCCGTCGATACGCCGAAGTAAGATGATGAGGGGGAACCTACCGCCAGGGCTCGACCTTTCACATCTGGACTCCCCACAGTTCGAGCATATCGAGTATGCGAACTCGGCGGCGCCCGACGATCGACCGGACTATGAAGATAGCGATACGCCGATCACTCAGTCTCATCACACTCCGAAGCTTACGTCCGCCGATCAGAGGGCCGCTGGGTATGACCCTAGTCCACGGAGCGTTCGCTTCGCTGCACCAAATGACACCTCCATGACACCTCTATTCCACAACACCATAACGCCGCCCCAGCTGTATATCCCCGTGATGCCGTCAACGCCCTCTGTCTCTTCCGACCGTAAAGGCAAACGCAGGGCCTCGCCTCCACCATCCCCTCCGAGCCCCTATCTCACTAGTATGGACCCCAACGAGCTCGACCTCGACACGGAGGAGGAGGACAGGATACAATTGGCTTTGCACTTGAGCCGTATGGAGGCGAGGAGGCGCTCGGGAGAAGGCGCAGGAGAGCCTTCTTCACCAGAGTTGACGGAGTCTGGTCACTCGGAGACAACGGGTCGAGACTTGGTGAGTTCAGAAGGGCTTCGTTGCTGATCTCAGATGTCCACGTGGAGCGTTTCGCCTGAGCAGCAGCATCTCGGTCCGGCGCTTGACCGTAAGGGCAAGGTAGGTCATTCTGCCCGATACCAACTGACATATAGGGTCGAGCGGATCCAAGGATAAGGCTTCTCCACACCGACGACGATACTCCGCAAATCAATCTGGTAGCGCCCACACCAGAGACAGCATACACTCCCATGTTCGCGGATGCACTTGAGCTCTCCGAACCGTTCCATCCGAGCGGTTCTTCCAGCTCTAGCGCCCTCCTTCCGTCCCTCTCGGTCGGCGGATCGGTCCAACCTCAGTCGACAGGTTCAGCAAGCGATACTGGCGAAGCGCAGGCCAAGAAATCCCCGGTTCGACCTCCTAGCCCACTCTGTGAGCTCACCTAGGACCTCACAAGCGCTGACTGACCTAGAATCAGCCCAGCACAGCATATCCTTCCTCGAAACACCCCCCAAAGGTGCCACAAAACGACAGCGAGATTCACACAATCCACCCGCCCACCTTCTTGAGCTACGACGACGAGCCAGCGGCCAAGGAGTACAGGGAGGATGGGGTTATGGTGGTGTTGAGTCCTCAAGACGAGTGAGGTCACTTGGTCTTCACGAGGAAATGGACGAGCCACTGATCGATTACAACGAGATTGATCGCGATTGGACCCCTTCACGTTCCGCCCCCCGACCACCAATCCTGCCCATTGCTATACGAGCACAGAGGGACGATAGAGTTCTTGCCAGGAGGATTATAGATGAGCTGAGATGGGCTGTGGAGTTTGTGTGGACTTTGCTGTATGCCTGGCTGGCTTTCGTCACTTTTGGTATGATTCGAAGATAGTTGCATGTAAGCAGGTCTCTTGTCAACGGTCACAGTCTATCCAAGCCAATTGTCCTTCTCACTTCTTCCATGGTGGATTTGGCATTGATACTGGCCTTTTCCCTCCCCTTTCGCGCGACCTCACTCAACCACCCGTCTTCCACTCGTATCCTCTCATACTCCTCCCTAAATGGTCGCAGGTGTTCGACGACGACTTCTGCTATCGTCTCCTTGAGCTTGCCAAATCGCCAATCCTTGACCTCTTCAGCGAGCTGAGCTGGTGTGCGCTGTGCTGGATCCAGTGCCGACCAAATAAGTAACAAGTTGGCCGCTCCAGGCCGGGTTTCCGGGTCATAAGAGATGTGTGGCTCGGAATCCGTTACTGCGGCTTTTATTTTTGAGGTGATCTGTGATGCCGAGTCGGTAATGAGGATCCTCGATGCAGCATTGGGTGCCGACTTGGACATCTTTGCCGAAGGATCTCTCAGACTAAGGATCCTCTTCGAGGGGACTAAAGCGTTAGCAGATGGTTTGTGCGAGGCACTTACCGATCAGGGGTTCGGGGATAGGGAAGATTTCCCCGTATGCGCGGTTGAAGGCGTCGGCGATATACTTTGCTAGTTCTAGATGCTGAGCTTGATCCTCTCCCACGGGAATTACTGTCGATCTGCCCGTTAGCACAGTAAGATGGTTACAACTCACTTGTACAGCATTATATCTGCGGCTTGCAATACTGGGTATCCTAGCAGGCCCAGCTTTAGATCCGCCTCTGATACGTCTTCCACCGACGAGGAAGATCTGGTAGCGATTTGAGACTGATGTCAGTGATGTCTTTGTATTCCCACATACCTTCCAAGTCGTCATCCGCTGCAGCCTGCCCATAGGAGTGACATTATTTAGCACCCATGCCAGCTCGGCATGTTCCGGGACCTATCATCAGCTCTATCGATTATCACAAGACTCACATCTTCTTGGAAATACAAACATGTCCGCTCGACGTCGACTCCGCAGGCAATCAATGCCGCTAGCATATCTTTTCTATCCTGCCGCAAGACTTTTGGATCCCTAGGCAGGGTTATGGCGTGCAATCCAACTATCGATAGGTATATCGGGACTTCAGGCGGAGAGTTCTTTTGTAGCTCGAGGAACGGCAGGAATAGGCCTAGATAGTTGCCAAGCTGGAGTCAGTGACAGATGCCAGCGATCACCTACATGAGGAGTGCCAGAGGGCTGTATGCCAGAGAAGATCACAGGGCTGAACCGCTTCTTCGAGGGTCTAGCCGCGGACGACAGGGCTCTGATGCTCATGGAGGACATGCTCTGCATTTTGAGTTCAGCTCCAGGCGAGGCTCTCCAGGTTTGTAGGTCGACTAGGATCAAAGACGATACTCAAGGGAGACTCAGTGCAGGTCGAGTAGGTAAGTGATAGCGAGCAGTCTGCAGCAGGACCCAGGTGCATCTCGATCTCTAGTCTGCAGGTTCCGTCGGAACTCGGGATTTATTGTTTGGTTTGATCACGTGCTCACCCTAAGCTCGTTTCCCACGGTGCTCCCCCGCTTTTGGCCAATGAGCCAATCACTCTGACCTCCATCCGGGCAGAAAGCATCCTCTTCTTCCCGACTATCAATCTGAACCGGGTCCCATCCACAGTCAAGAGCTATCCGAGAAGGCTGGAGACCAGAGCGACAGTCAGCGGAAGCTCTCAGATCCGCCTTAAAACGCTGGGGAAGATACGATCGCTCCTTAACTCCTTACCACACCTCGACCCCCCGTATCATGTCTCGGCGTTCGCCCCCGCTTAAGCAGCCGTTCGCCCACGCTGCCGCCGACAACTACAGACCACTCAACGTACGCGATGCGCTTAGCTACCTCGATCAAGTCAAGGTGAGTGAGAGTGTATGTTGCACGCGCTGACTTTCAGGTTCAATTCAATGAGCAGCCTCAAGTGTACAACCGCTTCCTGGATGTGATGAAAGAGTTCAAAGGGCAAATGTGAGTGCACAAGATATTCTGGCAGAGCTGACTAGCAGCATCGACACTCCTGGGGTCATCGATCGTGTATCCACCCTGTTCAGAGGCCACCCATCCCTCATTCAGGGCTTCAACACCTTCCTCCCGCCCGGATATAGGATCGAGTGCACCACTTCCGAAGGCGACACCCAAGGTTTGATCACCGTCACGACGCCCACCGGAACCGTCAGTCAGATGCCGGGTGGCTTCACTGCCGCCATCGACAAGAAAGATCGGGAGGCAAGGGACGATGCTAGAGCTAGGGAGAATGCGAAACGTGCTCAACAGGCCGCTCAGCCTGCTGGCCAGTCATTACCCCCTCTTCACTCTCAGCACGTCACGGGTCCATACGGCCAGCCCGCCACTAGTCGTGCCCCAGCTCAGCCCCCGACGGCGGCTCCGGCGAGCAGACCAGGAGGAGCAGCGCCTGGCCCACTTCCCTTGCCACCTCACGGAAACGCGCTGGCCCCAGCTTCCGGTCCATCAACCCCCTCTGCGGCGCAATTCCTCGCTTCAGGTCTAGGCAGCGTCACCGCCGCTGCTCAAGCTGCCAACCCCAGTCGACCTGGAAACGTTACTCCGGGACCGCAACTGGAGTTCAACCACGCCATCACGTTTGTAAACAAGATCAAGAATAGGTTCAACTCGGACCCGGACACGTACAAGCAGTTCTTGGAGATCCTCCAGACTTACCAGAAAGACGGGCGGGACATTGCTGAGGTGAGTCAATATCATGTGTCGGCGCTGATTGCTTCAGGTGTACGAGCAAGTGCGGAAACTATTCAACAACGCCCCAGATCTCATCGACGAGTTCAAGCAGTTCCTTCCAGAGAACGGATCTGGCAATCTCGCCGCATTTGGCTTCGGCTCGTTTGTCCAGGCCGCGCAGGGCCAGGCTCCTGGTGTCGTGGACAAGCCTGCTACGAAGCGAGGTAAAGACAAGGAGCCCCCAACAAAGAAACGTCGAGGTGCTGGAGATGGCAAGGCGGCGGCGGCAAGGGTGAGTTACGATCCAGCTTCCGCGCTGACAATATCAGAAATCCAAAGCAGCCAAAGTCGACACCCCATCCGGCGATGAGGCTGAGAGTTCGGTCAACCAAGCCGGACTACCCCAAACCCTCGTTCCCCCCGACGATGTTGCCTTTTTCGACAAGGTGAAAAAGCACATTGACGACAAGGTCACCTATCACGAGTTCTTGAAACTCATCAACCTCTTCGTCCAAGACATGATCGACACGAAAACTCTAGTAGAGCGAGCCGAGAACTTCATCGGCAACTCTGGCGACGTGTGGATCAACTTCCGCCGAATGGTCGGTGCGGACGAAAACGGCAATGTCGGACCTCTGCCGGTGTCCTCGCAGGGAGGTTACGGCTTCGGCGGAATGATCTCGGTAGACTCGCAGATTGTCGAGAACACGCCGATGTTGGAACGGGTCAAGCCGTGGCTCGACGGGCCAAAGGTCAAGACGTACGGTCCTAGTTACCGAAAGCTGCCCAAGACTGTGAGTATACACTTTTCTGACTCTACTGACGCGTTCTAGGAGGTCAACCTCCAGTGCACGGGACGAGATGGCATGTGCTGGGAGGTACTCAACGACGAGTGGGTGTCGCACCCCACATGGGCCGCCGAAGACGCTGCGCCCTTCATGGCACACAAGAAGAACGCGTACGAAGAAGCGCTCCACAAGTCCGAAGAGGAACGCCACGAGTACGACTACCACATCGAGGCCAATCTCCGTACTATCGCCTTGCTCGAGCCGCTCAACAACAAGATCCAGACCATGGACGCCGAAGAACGAGCCCACTTCAACCTCAAAGCTGGACTCGGTGGACAATCGAAATCGATCTACCAGCGAATCCTGAAAAAGGTCTACGGCAAAGAGCTTGGCCCAGACGTCATCCGAGCGCTGCACGACAACCCCGTGGTAGCCCTCCCCATCGTGCTCGAGAGGCTCAAGGCAAAGGACGAAGAATGGAAAAAGGCTCAACGCGAGTGGAACAGGGTGTGGCGAGAGCAGGACGCCAAAAACTTCTACAAGGCTCTGGATCACCAGGGTGTCGCGTTCAAAGCCAGCGACAAAAAGGTTCTTTCCCAGAAGAGCCTGATCTCAGAGGTTGAGGCGAGAAGGCGAGAGCAGAACAATGTCCGATCCCAACTCCTCGACAAGTCGCCATGGCGAGCCAAAGCCCAATTTGGGTTCGCTTTCGCCGACACCGAGGTGCTCAAGGACGTCATCAAGCTTGTCATCAGCTACCTCGATCGAGTCAACAACAATCTGTCTGCCAGCGACAAGGACAAGATTGAGACTCAGCTACGAGACTTTATCCCACTACTGTTCATGCTGGACAAGGACGAGTTTGACGCCGAGTTCGGAGATGTCGACCACGAGATGCCAGAGGACGGATCCGAGGAGTCTGACGGCAGCATGGCCGACGACGACGATGCCGCTGCCAAGCGAAAGAAGGGAGCTCCAGCTGCCGACCTCAGAAAGAAGCTTCTCAAGCAAGTCGGCGAAAAGGACGGCAGGGACAAGCGGAGTCTGACGGCCACACCTGGTCCTGACGATATTGAGATCGACGCGGAGAATGGTGATCGTGCCGACACGCCAATTCCCGCTCCAGCTGATCCTCAGGCGGTCGCGGATGCGGTGGAGAAGGACCGAGCGGTTGCAGATGCGTCTGAGCAAACCTGGGTCCAGATCGAGACACCTATCCCAGCGACTGAGGCGCCCAAGGTTAGGAGAAAGGCCAACTTCTTCGCCAATAACCATTTCTACGTCTTGATTCGTCTTATCGAGGTGAGTGAAGCTCAAGCGATAGTGCTGACTCTTATTAGATCCTCTACTCGCGGTTGAAGAATTGCAAGAATATTGCCGACAAGCTCTCCCGAGAGAAGAAACAGCCAATCAACCCTATTGCCATCAAGCTCGGTCTCGCGGAGCCTGACACGCAGTACTTTGGCATAGAAGCCGGCGACAATCCCGCCCAACATTACTATGGCCATTTGTTGAGCATGGCCGAGCGGTTGTTTGAGAACGAGGTCGACATGGCCACCTACGAGGAGACTTTGCGGTTGATGTTTGGCACAAAGGCCTACACCATGTTCACGCTGGACAGGGTTGTCGCGGCCATCGTCAAACAGGTGAGTGGTCTGTTGAGTGGACTCGACTGACGATGCAGACGCAAACGATTCTCGGGGACATGAAGAGTCAAGAGCTATTTGCTCTCCTGCAACGCGACCGATCGGGAGAAAACACCACCACGCGGCAGCAGATCGCATACAGGATGCAGGCTGAGGGTGTGCTTGGTTCCGATGAGAACCTGTACAAGATCGAGCATCACCAAGGCGAGACGATATCGGTGCAACTGCTAGGAAGAGAGGATCTCACGATCGATGATGCCGAGACGACGCAGGAGAAATGGAGGCAGTACATCGAGAGCTACGTTCTGGTGAGTAGAGGTTGCGCCCACCTGCGTACCATCGCTGACCTTTCCAGACGCATGCCACCGAGGGACTCCCTAGCCGAGTCGACGAGCCATTCTTGACAAAGTAAGTGAAGCCATGAGATCTCCCGCTGACATGGTAGGCACCTCGGTGAGATCGCTCAAGACATCCCGGCCAATGCGTTTGAGACCAAATCCGGTCTCGAGATCAAGATTGCGCTCGGCAACTACCGCATGTTCTTCACGCCCGGCACAGAGGACTACTTCCATCGCAAGCGGACGCCCGCCGAGGTCGTCGAGAACGACCTCAAGGAGGAAGGTGTCAGAGAGTCTGGGTCGAAGCATCTCTTGGCGTTTGTGGAGAAAAAAGTTGGCGTCGAAAGCACGGCTATGGTAGCTGAATGAACGATCTTGTTGTACGAGTTTCTTGAAATGGAATGTCGCGCTGTAGATACCCGACCCTGTACAGAGATCGATCGTCAGGGAGAGATACAGTAGCCTCACCGATATTTCCATGCATGTGTGTATTGGCTACAGTAGTGAGATTGTGCGAGAGCACTGGAGTGTCCGGTAACAACTATACTTGTACAGAGATTCTACTTTGCAAACTTTATGGCTCTTCACGAAGCTTCGGCGAACGATGCGTCGAATGGGTCGCTCGTCTGGGGCGGGCTTTGTTCGTTGAGCTTGTTATGAGTGGCGAGGTTCATCGAGTTTAGTTGATTCGCGACTTCTGCCGAAGGTCTCCGCGTTGGGGTATGCTTCAAAGGGGCAATGATACCACTGCGACCAATGGCGTTATCTAGTGGTTGTGCGAGTGGGGTAGGATGGTCGGGTCGTTCTGCGCGGTCGGGAGGCGGAGGGATACTGATCCGATGGGGGATTCCTTTCCCTTTGGATATCCGATCCACGTCGACATTCCTGATAGTGTCTCTAACGTCGACTGCCTCGTCCTCGGCTAGGGCACGAGCGACTTGAATGATGATCGGCGGTATGGTCTCTGCGTCGTGGCCATAGTATGCCCCGACGACAAACAGCCCAGCGAGCATTTGGGCCAATCCCAGTCGAATGTCCACCACGTCTTGGGATAGTCGGGGTAGATGAGGAATGAAGAATTCTTCAAAGGCACTTCGATTCGGCGGTGGTCGGACGAATTCCCGAAGACAGCGCACGAATCTGTGCAAAACTCACGTCAGCGCCGCGCCATGAGACCATACCTAGCACTCACGTCAGACGCTGTCGATAGGAAGAACTCGTTCCGAGATCGACAAGCAGTTCCCTGAATCCAGTAGCCGTGGGTGAATCGTGACCGAGCACGACGTAGATTTTGGGAATCTTTTTGGTCAGCAATTATCACAATGTCACACTCACAGATTGGGAGACGGCATTCCGCACCGCGGCGAAAGGATCCAGTAGGCCCCACTTGATCATCTCGAGCACACATTTCCCTTGCTCGTCGGTATTGAACGATTCCGAGAAGCTTGGCAGGTGAAGGGTCAGTTGTTCCCTTGCCCTCCATCCTCCCAGACTGCCATCCGCCCAGGCCGCGAGCAGGTCCTTGAACAGCGACCATCCAGTTGCCGGTTCGACCGCGAGCAAAAACTCGTGGACGTGCTCGTAGACCCTCTCCCTAATTTCATCGTTGCACACCAGGCAGCGGCGATACACCTCAAGCAGATCGCGCTCCACCTGTCCCGGCTTAAGAATTTTGGCGAGCTCGTGCAGTGATGCAGCTAGGATGCGCATGATCTTGTCCCCTGCTCGAGTCTGCAGTCTCTCATAGAGGCCACGTAGCTCGTCCCATCGATCTGATCCAAGAGTGAGGCAGACACCGGGGAACTGAACCGTCAGCAAACGGTGTGGCTTGGTCGACTCACGTTGAAAGCCGCGACAACGTCCCAGTCCCCATCCAGTCCAAAGTCTCCGTAGTCCGCCGTGTACACCTCTAGTAATTCTGGCGGAGGACCCTCAGGATCGTTATGAAAGACGTGGATGATCTCGCCAAGCATCTCGAGCACGGCGCATCGGACATTGTCTCCACTTTGTGCCAAACTGCTGACCGCCTTGACTGCAAATTGGCGTCGATAGTCTATCGCCTCTATTCTCTTGCACATGGCAGGAAGAGCGAGGCAGATCGATTGGCGGACGTGCTCCACCGGGTCGAACAGATATGACTCGACGAGGGGGATCTAACAATATCAGCCAAACCGCCATTGTGGACCGTCCTTGCAAACTCACAAATTCGTAGATCCACTCGACAGGGACAGTCTTCGCCAGAAAGCTGATAGCAACCGCTCCCTCTGCCCGCACTGGCACATCCCCATCGCCCGACCTGAGCACTTCGTGGACAAAGCCATTCTCCACTGCCTCCTCACCTGAATAAAAGTCACATAAGGACCCTATCAGGTTCATCGACGTTGCCCTCCCTGCCGTCGCTTCCGCCACCAATTGCTCCCTAAATTGCTCCACTTGACTCGTCATAGACCCGCTCTGCGATCCGTTGTGAATATCGGCGTAGTGCTCGATAGCCTTTTGTCCATCCTCAAGATCTTCCGCAAACAGTCCCTCCGGCATCTCGGTCGACAACTGTCCCATGCCGACGACGATCCCATGTACCAATTCATCTTCGACGAGTTTCCTTGCTTTGGGTCCGAACGTTTTGATTTGGTGGGTATGACTGCCAGTTTGTGAGACGAAAACCTTTGTGCCGGTGATATCTGCTGAATTTGCGCCTTTGCCCCAGACCTCCGGGATCAGGTCCGTCTTGTCCCTAATTCTTCCAACCAGATTCACCAGACCGTGACGGACCGAGTCGGACACTGTAGGGTTTGGATTGAGCAGTAATGACCCCAAAAGCGGTGTGAAGAAGCTGACGGCGATGACGGGACGTTCGACAAGGGGACCTCCTCCGTATGCTGCCCTTTTCTCCGGGTTCATATCCGCAGAATACAGGTCGAGCTGGGCTGCGGGACTAAACACTGTGGACTCTGTGTTTGCCTCCGAGGCCGGTGTAGCTATGACCTGAGGCGTTTGTGCAGAGGTCGACACTGCCGTCTTGCCCGACGATGGCCCAAGGGATGACAGAATCGATTGCCGTCTCTCCTCCTGGATCTGCAGTAGCTCCGATTCTATCCCTTCTTCGGGTTTAACCGGTACTACGTTGAGTCCTTCCGAAGTGACGGTGACGACAGCTTCTTCCTCCTCCTCGTTCAACTGACATGTCGAGAAGAAATACCACAGGATCCTGTGCAATTCACTGGCAAAGGCCTCCTTGACACTCTCGTCCTCGTCGAGTGAGAATCCGCTGAGCAGCGGTAGCACGTACTCCACAGACTCGCATGGGTCGACGTCGAACAGCAAGTCGCCTAATACCCTTGCGACGTAAGCGCGGTGAAAGGGAAAGTCGGATTTCGAAAGCAGAAATATCCGCTCTAGCGTGTCGAGTCCTTCGTCGTCGAATGTCACGTCCATTTGAAAGTCCACGTTTGGGAGCACATCCCCTTCGTCCACCAATGCGACATCTCCCGCATACTCCGTTTGACCTTGATCCTCGCCTTTCCAAGTGGGCGCTTTCTTCTCCTGCTCTGGCGAAGAGACTTGCGGCAGTAATGACGGTGACCGCCTTGGACTCTTCCTGCTCCGACTCATATCCGAATCTGTACTTCGGCTTGGTGACACGGGTGAGCTCGACTCAGCATCGGCCGGTCGCTTCGTCGGAGATTTGTCGAGCTCAGCGGGCACCGTTGAGGATCGATGTAGACTCGGTATAGTACTCCGGTGCTGACTGTCATAATCAGATAATGCCCTCCTAGCCATTGACGGGCGAACACTAGGCGATAGCAGCACGGAGGTTGGAGATGTTTGCGATTGGGCCGGTTTCATGATCGGTATGCCGTCGTCTCCAGGAGCGAGGTCCAGCGGGGGAGCCGGAGTCACCGGCGGAGGGAGGGTCATTGGCGGTAATGATGCAGGCAGCTCTTCCAATGACGGTACAGGCTGCTCCGGCCGTGATTCCGGCACGATTGCCGAAACACTCTTTCTCCTTGCTCGGATGACGCCAGCTTTGGCAACATTTCCGTCGCTGGACGATGGCCTTGACGATCTGCGTGAAGGCGGGGCGAGGGGGCTGCTGATGTATGCGCTGTCGGGCTGAGTAGGGGATTGTAAGTGCAGTTGACGCTTGGGTGGACTTGATTGCGGACTAGAGGGCGGCGAAGTCCCGGAGCTTTTCGACGATCGTGGAGTAGAGTTGTGGAAAGATCCCGAGTATGATCTACTGTGTTTGTTTATCGAGACTGGCATGGAGCCTGGAGGGGAATGAGAGAGTATGGGCACATAGCTCGACAGCGACCCTCTCCGCCCAAGCTGAAAACCTTCTGGATATTGTGGGTCCATCTGTGGTGAACGAGCATCTCGAGATCCCTGGCGGAGCCGGTTGGGCGAGTGAGAGCGACGAGTGGGCGAGGCGCTTTCGCCGTTGGGAGTGACTGGCGACGATGGCAGTCTAGACGGCGCACTGGGAAGAAAGGCTGGAGAGAACGATGGGGTGATGAACGGAGATACAGGTGCGATGGGAAAGTTTGGACGACCTGGGTCAGGCGGAATTGATGGTCTATGTGGTATACCCGGGGCAGGCCACTGAACTGTGAGCCAGGTTCTTCAATGTCAAAACTCACCACACTGTCCCATGCCGATTCTCCACTGTCCTCGGGCGACTTTGTCTCGGAAGGTCCTGCTTCTATCGAGTCCTCGGGTTGTAGGGGTGGGGTCGGATTGATCACATTGAGCTCAAAATCACTAGTGCTTGCTTCCACTGGTGGTGTCGATGTCGAATTTGATCTACTCGTAGACGCACTGATTGGCTCTGATCGTAACGAATTCCTCGCTTCCACCAAATGTTGACCGCCCTCTGATCTCGCGCTCGCTGACGAAGCATCACTGGCGAGCGATTGTGGTGTTTGTGCCGAGTCTTGAGACTGTAGAGTCCTCAGTGGTGGCCTGGCAGTACCTGACGACGAGGACGATTGCGTAGAACCAGCCAAGTCTCCTGACTCGTCTGTAGACTGCGGCAGCGGGTCGGGAGGCGATATCGTATCTAGCTTGAGTACGGGGGAGTCTGCTGGCGGGTTGAAGTTGGGCGGCGGGAGTGGAGCTGTTGTAGATGATGATCGTCGATGCCGAGGGTCGGGGACTGGTGATAATCAGCGCCACTGTCGACGAGACTATGATGGCGTGTACACCAGCACTCACTCTGCGAGAGCTCGTCCTCCATGACAACTTCTTCAACGTCCTCATCGTTGTCCATCTTTCGTGCCTCTCAAGGCTTTTGAACGATCTTCTGCGGTCTCTACTGGTATACTGTTTGGGTGATGGGACGCGATTACCGCATGGCCCGCTGGGTATATAATGTTGTTGTTGGTATGTATGGCGACTGCCGGGTGGTCCACGAAAAGGTTGCAATCCCAGTCAAGAGGCGTTCCGTCGGGCCAGGGGTCGAGCTGGTCGTTTATAAGCGTACAGGCGAGACTGCAATGTGGGTACGGATTTTGGATTGCAGAGTGCCAAACGTCTAGCGATTCCCGCAATACTAGTGGCGCCGAGGTGATCTGCAGATGCTGGCGTGTCGCAGGGTGACTGATAGGCTCGGTATACGTATCTTCTGACTGCCTGGAACCGGATGCTATCGAATGCTTACTCTTTGCTGTCGAGATCGCCGTTGACGTTGGCAAGGGTTGATTCGTGCGTCACCAAGCTGAGCGGAACTCGAAGCGGAAGGCTGTATTGTAATTGGAGCAGGCTGGCGGGTCATTAGCACTGGAGGGCAAACATTAGGATCGTCAGAGCTTCTCATTAGTATAATCCTCCGAAATTCGCCTGGCTGTCACGTGGCCCATTCCCATTCTAATCAAACCTCACGAACACGATTACGAGTGTCACTACAAACTGTATAAGCTTCTGTGTGATACGATAATCGTAATGCACCACCGATGTCTGTGCGGGATCAAATGCCCCGGTGCGGGGCCGTTGCCAAGCTGAAACGAGCTTGACTTTTTGTTGACACTCGTAATGCGTCTTGAAAGCGTCGATCATCCTTTCACCACCATCATCGACGGTGACGACTGCTTCTCTGGGATCAGCAGAAGCAGGCGATCGCCTCCTATCCATCTCGACGCCCGTCCACCGTCCCCTCAGCTGTATCCCGCATCCTACCCTGGACAAGCTTTCAAACGAGGCCAGCTTGACGGCAACTCCGGCGGAGACGGTGGTAGAGGAGCAGTGTTGGTGACTGAGACACAGGATTCACAACACAACCAGTCCGCGAGTTCGGTCCTGAACTCTCACGTCTTCACGATCTCAGACCGAAAATATCTCTGTGCAGTACATTACATAACGCGGACAAATCTCTTTCCCGATCTCTAAACTTCACTCTAAACACCTACACCTAAGAGAGAACCCTACGACATTGGAGCCGCCGCCCGAGGGACCAATGGCGATCGCCAACGCCAACGCGGAGGCTTCCTCCTCGCAGACGAACAACAATGCCCCAAACAGCAGTCAAAACGCACTGAGTCGCATGGCAAGTCCGCCCAACACCGCAGTGAGCAGCCTGAGGAGTCCACCACCGACTGGCAGGACCACCGCCTCCTCCAGAAAAGTCAGAACTGTCCCTCGTAAGTGAACGCAACTGGCGTGCAGATCTTGGCTGACTGTCGTTTACAGCGAGTGCGGCTTATGAACCTGATACTCCGGATTCATCCCATCCCAACTCTCTCCCGTCTGCAACGGCACCTACTACCGCTGCCACCAATGGGACATTTCCCTCCACCTCTTCTCGACGACATCGCAAGCTATACTCGCGCCACTCCTCAGGCTCTTCAGGCGGGGATAGCGACGATGAATCCGACGGCGAGGCACCTTTTTGGGCTTTTACCACTCATGGCAAGGCTAAGATAAGATCTAGAATGATCAAGGGACAGGGAGGAACATCAACGCCGCCACAGAGCTCCAAGTCAACGCATCTTAACGTATTCTCCGGGCTAGCGGACGTCGGGCGTTTCAGTCGCAGGGGTTCCCGGCAAAACTCGACAGACAAGGAGACATTCAAACGGCAGCCTTCCCCGGATGCCGGGAGACGACGAAGCCTTGGCGATCTGGCTGCGCCTCGTATGATCCTGGACCCACCCATCCGTCAATCGTCGACGAATTCAAGTCCGCCACGTCGAAAGAAGCGCGTAGAGATCAATGCACCGGCGATGAGCAGGTCGACATCGGAACCTTCGTCCCCTGTCAACAAGACCATCAACCTTCCCAGTTCGGAGCCTCAACTTCAACCGCCTCCGCCTATCGCACTCTCCGGGAATCAATCGGATCCGACGATATCGCAGCAAAGTCAGGCGAGGAAGAAGCTCACTCCGATCCAGACACGTTTCCTACGTCGGCCAGAGCTAGGAGAGGCTATCACAGACTCGGAGACTGGCGATGAATTAAGGCGACCCAAGCCGAGGGGGTTTCGAGCTTCGACCCTCAATATAAGTGGTTCCGCGGACGACACGGATGGTGCGACTTCTCGGCGAGCAGCGATAAAGAAGCAAGCTAGCAAGCTTAAAGCCAACCTCGCTCCCCAAGTGTCCCAGCATTTCAACGGATGGCCACAAGCTGGATCATGGCAAGATGTCTACTATGGGATTCACGACGAGCCAGAGCCAATGAGCGATCCCGGTGTCTTGCGGCCAGGCAGGAGTAATAAACCATCTTCGAAACCATCTTCCCTGAAAAATATCAGGAGGGACCGATTTGCGACCCCGGACAACACTGATCATGAGATGGAAGTGCCAAGCGAGGCCGCCATGAGGAAGAAGAACAGGCAGCGGCGGTACAGGCACGCTCTCTCACCGCCCACACCATCTGGGTTGGGCTTTGAGCCGAAGGACAATGGCGAAGGGGCAGTGGCCAAGTGGAAGGAAGGACGGATTGGACCTCAGCAGAATGGGTTCGACTGGAGCCAAGGACGACGAGAGGGCACGATCGATGAAGGTCAAGAGGATCTATCCCGCGCTCCGACCAATATCACAGGTCTGGAAGCCATGAACGAAAAGACCGGAGCTGGGGAAGGCGTCACGCAAGTTCCGCGTAGATGGTACACGTCACGTGCAAAGAGACGATTGGAAGCCGAGCGAGGACAGCGATTCGAGCATATTCCCATCAAGAAGAAGTTGAGGCGGATGCTGTTCCTCGACGCGAGAGTGACCATTTGGATCAGAGCATTGAACCTGGCAGTCGTCATTGCTTCCCTCGGTGAGTGATAAACATCCTAAGACCTAGAGCCCCTCTGACTTTTCCCTTAGCTCTCGCCGTCTCCATACGTCTCAAGCTCGACGAACTGCTCCTGCCCGGTCTTATAGGCTCATCGACCACATTGATCATTGCATACTCGAGCTTGACGGCATTTCACGTCTTAACCGCAATCTACCGCGAATACTTCGGGCGACCGATCGGGCTTTGGGGACTACGACAGAAAATGCTCTGGGTATGCCTCGACCTGATCTTCATCGGACTCTGGTCTTCCGCACTATCCATCGCCACCAACGACTACATCGCCACGCCATTGGACTGCACGCCCGATACACCATGGTGGAGGGGTAATCTAGCGGATCACTACGCAATGCTCGTCGCCAGACTCGCAGCCAACGATCCAAATTCAACTTCAACACTGGCGACTCATGCTATAACCCCGGTCGAGATGATCGCCCAGTCGTTGGGTATATCCTTGCCCGTGGAAGTACTCCAGTCCCCGGTCACACGGGAGATTTGCGAGAAACAAGAGGGCAGTATCGCGCTAGCCCTTTTGACACTGCTGTTGTACACTATCAACATGGTTCTCAGTTTGTTCCGTATCTTTGAAACGGTCAGGCGAACCATGGGCGCAAACGACAAGATTTTGGTTTGATACACGATGCATATGACTGTTGTAGAGCGAGTCTACATCACATTGCACTAGACTGTGACTGTACTTGACTGTGTGAAATGCCTCGACTGCGTTTACTTCGACTCGATGTCCTGCGGAAATCAGCTCTGATCTTGTTACCCATAGTCTGAACTCACCTGGATCAAGACGGATCTGTACCTGACAGTGTTGTCCTCCACGGCCTGGATGGCCTTGGCGGCGTCCTTCATCTGCAAGACATTGATCCATGGCTCGACGTTCTTCTCAGCAGCAAGCTCAAGCATCCTGATGGCCTCCTTCTTGTTTCCAATATGACTTGAAGCAAGAGCCGCAGCGTTTCCAGATAGGGTTTGCGAGGTGATTGTACTCAGTCCCTCCTCTGGCATACCGACAAAGACAAGCTTCTTCTCGACATCGAGGGTCGAGAACAGCTCGTCGAGGGGCAATTTCGACGAAGAGGCAGTGACGATGATCAAGTCGAACTCCCTGGCGAGGTCCTTCTCAAAGCCCTTGTTGGAGGTGGCGATGAATCGCTTAGCACCCATCTTGAGCGCATCGGCCTTCTTGTCGTCGGTTCGAGAGAACACGGTGACTTCAGCACCAAGAGCAGCACCAAACAGGACGGCGTAGTGACCCCTGTATGTCAGCCGAGCTCAAGGCTGTCTCAACTCACAATCCACCGAGACCGACAACACCGACCTTCTTGCCTGGTCCAGCGCCGTTTCGGACAAGGGGCGAGAACACGGTCAAACCTCCACACAGCCTGAGGCTCAGCACAATCCCATCAGGAGTTACTCACATGGAAGCAGCTTTGACAGACTCGAGCTTCTCTGGGATGGGGAAGACGAATCGCTCCTGGGCTCGAATGTGGGTGGAGTAACCGCCCTGGTGCTCGGACTTGTCGGGCCCTATCAATGTCCTCAGTACTGAGAAGCGGTTTCTTGTCATGAATTGACTTACAAAGGGTGTTGTAGCCGTGAACGGGAGTGAAGCAGTATTGCTCTATATATCATCAGCTCTACGTCCCGCCATTCGATGCTCTACACACCATTGTCGTTCTTGCATCCCTTGCATTCACCGCACGATCCGACCTGGGCTCCAACACCGACTCGCTGGCCGACCTTGAACTCGGTGACTTTAGATCCGACTTCTACGACCTTGCCGATGACCTCGTGACCCGTGACGACAAAGTTTGGCGTCTCCCATGGTCCCCAACCGCCAGAAATGGTGTGGTGGTCCTATCAGATGTCAGCGAGGAGTATCAATTTGCTTATCGTCTAAACTGACAGATCCGCAGACACCGCAGCACTCGACGTTGACGGTGATTCGGTCCTCCTCCAGTGGCTCGAGCTCGTACTTGTGGAGCTTGAAGTCCTGGCATTGTCAGCGACGCTCCACCGGAGTGGAACTCACCAGGTAGTTTTTCTGGTCGAAGATGGCGTATCCTGATCGATAAATCAGTTTGCCACTCTGTACCATGCGCGAGGACCTGACATACCGGTAGCGTGAGTGATAGTCATGATGGGCAGTGTTTTGATTGTCTTATCTGAGCTGAGGGTATGGATTATTGTTGAAGAGAACTTTCAGTTTCCATGACCTTTTCCTTGATATGGCCTTGTTGCGAGCCGGTGGACCGGGATCGCCGGAGTATCACCGGGCCGCTCGATCGGCTCACGCTCAGGGACCCCGACCCGCGATTCGGCATCATCCCGCTTCAGTGTACACCGTGGGAGAGCAGATCTCGCCACAATGTTGCTCACCGTAGCGATCTTCGTCAACTCTGCAACGTCGATCGCAAGACTAGACACGACTAGACGCCACACATACCGAGACAGCCCATTCAATCTTCATCATGGTGTTCGGATTCGGCTCTTCATCCTCGTCATCATCAACCTCGACCAACAGCAACGAGCCGCCCCCAGCACCAAACCGAGAGCAAAGAGCAGCATGTTGGAAGCATCGGGATGCGTATTTTGCCTGCTTGAACCAGAACGGAATCATGAAGCCGGGAGATGAGGCGAAAGATAAGGAAGGAAAGGATCTCAAGCCAGGACAGGGTGTGTGCGTGGTGGAGAGGGAAGGGTATGAGAAGAGTTGCGGTAAAAGCTGGGTAAGTGGACTCATATCAATGTTGCAATGCAAGGCTGACTTCCTCAAGATCGACTACTTCAATCAACGTCGCACGATCGAATACCGACAGAAAGCAACACAGGCCGCTTCGGGGCCAACAAAACGATCATAAACGATAGTTCGAGCCTTGGTGACCACCTTTCACGACATTTTGTACAATATCAATGAAAATTGCATACACTTCTCACTTCTGCCCACAAGTCACTCGATCTCCCTATGCGCCTCCCCTCATTCCCGTTCCAGTGTTCTTCCCTCCGGTCTTGTGTTCTTCCCGCCGATCCTGGTCATGGACTGCTCGGGTGAGAGCGTGAAATACAATATATGCCAAACTCATACCCAATCAACTGATTATCAATGCCTCAATGACCTGAAGAATTAGCTGTGTCATGACATGATCGACTCACCGTGCTCTCGTGGATGTTCGAGGTGTTGTTGCCTCGATCTGTCAAGGTCAGCACGAGCCAATCTTCCTCTAGCCATGCAACTCACAATTCAGCTTCTTCAAGACAGCGATCTACCCCCAGTCAGCAAAGAGGCCAGTCTGATCTGCACTCGCAACTCACCACTTTGTCTCTAGGGAAGCCCATGTCCGTAAACTGCGTCACGCTGATCTCTGCCAATCCCGCTATCTCCGCATCCGTTGCCACTTTGCCCGGTACTGCTTTTTGTTTTCCAGCGGGTGCTTGAGCGTATGCCTGCGCCCAATGCTTGGCTGTAGCGGTGAATGAAGCTCGATCCGAGAGGTAGTGCTTTGCGACTACGAGTATGAGCGAGTGCTCCTACAACTCAAGACTCACCTTCCGCGTCCTGTGGGTCATCGGGCACTGGGTCACATAAAAGCGATTGCAGTGATATCAGAGTGCTTTTGAGGGTCAACACCTGGAACGGGAGTAAGCGCCGATCGACACCTAAGTCTCCGACATACCGGCGACCATGCGTCCTTGAGGATGTCTGAAATTAGTCAGCTCTCTACCAGTACAGAACAAGGAAGTAGGTCGCACCTAGACATATAGCGCCCTGCACGCTGTATCAGCGCGAACTTTCTTCATGTTTTCATACTAGCAACTTACGCTTGCTGATGATATGTTTGGGTCTGAGGCAGGTCAGCGGGCACCAGCTATATTTTAGTCTGATCGACGTACGGTATACTTTGCTATCGAGACCGTCAGCTAGGACTTTCATCTCGTGCACACGACCACCTGACTCACGTAATGAACTTCATCTTCACAGGCTGGAAAGGGTATGACTCGGGAATGATTATGTCCTAGTCGATCAGACCAGTCCTTTCTCGTCTTACTCACGACTTCGTAGTATCCTCCTTCGTAGGGTGTATCCGGCTGCGCTAACCTTAGTCCTAGTCCTCATCTTAGCCTATGGCAACTCACCGGTCCTGGAAATGCGCCTATCAGGTGGAATTGATTCCCATCAATCACTAAAGTCCGCATCAGTACTGATCTCATAGAAGCTGGTCAAATCAACGCACTCTCTATTGATATATTCGACGTCTTGTCCTTCGAGCAATCTGCAAATGATGAGCTTCGACTTGAGATGGCTCGAGCTGGATGAGGTGACAGCTTGAACTTACCTCGAATCTCCTTCTGCACCCTTCGTGTACGTGCGTCTGACATGTTGGTGACTTTCCTCCTGGCTGTCCTGTCCCAAGAGCTTTCGATCAGGTCTAGAAGGTGTTAAGTCAGATGATGATGCATTCCGAGATCTACTTTAAGCAGCTAAAGTCATGGCGATGGCTTGGAAGATGATCCGATCGGCGATCTCCGCTTTGACCTTTGTTGTTCCTGAGCTTGGTGCCCGTGCCGGCGTGATACAAGCGCGATACTGCCAGGCCTTGCTCGCCTCCTGCTCTTTGAAGTCCATCTACAGTCAACGACCTGAACACCAGCTACACAGAACACTGGTCGGCCATGTCGAGTCAGCCTCTACTGCCCAACGGCGGTTCCGCCGCCCCTCAGTCGGTCAGACGGGTCAGAGTCCTTTCCACAGTCATGATTCCTATCCTGCTGTTGGCTGGGATCCTGTACGTGACTATCCGGGGCGAAGGCGTGCCCAAGCCAAAGGATACTCTAGGTCTGGCCAACTACTATCTGAAGAGGTGGGTCCTATAATGACGCAATGTCTCTCATTCGACACTGATCTTCGCCTCTTACCTGCAGCTCACCGGTCATTGACGGACATATCGACCTCCCGGAGTTTGTGCGCATGGTGTACGGTAATGACATCTCGACCTTCGACCTGAATGACAAACAGGTAGGACAAACGAGTGTATCATAAGACTTGCACCGTACTGACTGGAGCCAGCCCGGAGACCTGGACATTCCAAGACTGCGTAAAGGCCATTTGGGCGGTTTCTTCTGGTCAATGTGGGTTCTAGCCCCAAGCTCCCTCCTGGCCCTGCGTTGACACCTTTCCGCTTCAGCTTCACCGAGTGCCCGAACACCGACGACAAGGACTTCCTGAACCCCACCAACTCTGTCAGAGGTCAGCTGAGCTTGGTATGCGTCATTACATGAGCTGACTTGATTGTACGACTAGACACCCTCGAGCAGATTGACGTCTCGCTCAACTTGATTGAGAAGTACTCCGATACCTTCCAGCACTGTAGAACTGCCGATGATATCATGGCAGCAGTGAGCGCAAGCAAAGTCGCCAGTATCTTCGGTGTCGAGGGGTAAGCCGGAGTCCTTCTTGAGCCTTTCTCTGTGCTGATCAATCTGTTGTAGTGGACACTCTCTCGGAAACTCCTTGGGCGGTCAGCTTTGATGCAAGATTGAACAGGACACAGCTGAAACCCTCGCCAGTGCTGCGAACCTTCCACCGCCTTGGTGTCAGATACATGACCCTCACGCACTCGTGCAACAACGCGTTCGCCGATTCCGCCGGTATCTTCGAGACGCCCGAGGAGGCCTGGGGTGGACTCTCGTGAGTTGACAGCCCCACTTCTGAAACAGTAATGACGTGCGGCAGGTCCTTCGGCAAAGAGCTCGTCAAGGAGATGAACAGACTGGGTATCCTCGTCGACATCAGCCACGTGTCTGACAAGACTGCTCTCGACGCCTTGTCAGTAGCAGCTGTCTTGAGTGCCCTCCAAATATACTTCAGCTGACCATCTATAGGGCCATCACTCGGGCACCGGTGATCCTATCTCACTCTGCGGCAAGGCACTTCCACAACATCTCCCGGAATGTACCAGACGCCGTCCTCGACAAGATCGGCAGTGGCAAGCACAAGGTAGACGGTGTGGTCATGGTCAAGTCAGTTGCCTTTGTCCAAGTCACGTCTCACGACTCGAGAGCTGATAAATCCCCCGAAGCTTTTTCCCAGAGTTTGTCTCCGATGACCCGGCGACTACGGATGTGAAGACCGTTGCCGATCACGTGGACTACATTGGAGACAGGATAGGCAGGCGACAGTGAGTTCGAAGACCGCCCTGCGCCGCGGGCAGTACGCTGACGCAGAGCTCACTCCAGTGTCGGTATCGGATCCGATTATGACGGTGTGGAGAGCACACCGAAGGGCTTGAAAGACGTTTCTCAGTATCCTAACCTGGTGCGCAAATAGCTGCTTCGTGATAGTCAAGTGTGCTAATCTCCGGTTCAGTTTGCCGAACTCATCGAGCGAGGTTGGAACCAGAACGAACTGTCGTTACTAGCCGGCGGCAACTTGCTCCGTGTGATGAGAGGCATGGAGGAAACCAGTAGGAAAATGAAGAAGGAGGGTAAAGGCCCAAGTATGGCGAAATACTCAAAGAGGAGGGATCTCGACCCCCACGAATACCCTGGCTTCTGAGACTTCTTGGTTGGATAGACATATCAATGGCATAGACGTGTAAGCTGGCGAGTTGGATACACCAAAGTGATGTGATGCATGCAAGACTACAAGCTACAAGTGAGATGCACGTAAGTCCGAGGCTGTCTAATAATGGAATGTCGGCATGAGCGACTTTTGCGACTCGAGTAGACCTTGACAAGCGGCTTCGACGTCGACAATCTCTTTTGGCGCATTTGCCGATAGCACGTATGGACCGTCTTTCGCGAATGCCACTTCGTCCTACCCAGCAGAGTCAGCTCTGTACCCTAGCCCGCGAATTCACGGAAGAACTCACCTCTATTCGGACACCAAGACCGTGGAAATGCTTTGGAAATGAGGAATCCAGGGGCACGTAGATTCCCGGCTCTACAGTGATCACGTTGCCCTCTATAAGTCTGTATAGATGATGACAGGTCAGCGACTGCATGTGTCGAAGAAGAGGATCCGACGAACACCTTGTCCTTTTCGGTAGTGGGGCAATCGTGTAAGTCGGAACCCAGGTGATGCGAGATGAAATGTGGATACTGCGTCTCGTCAGCGTTGTACTCTTCAACCCCTAGAATAGGCTGTGCCCACCAGTCGCCTCTGGACATCGCCTAGGCTTAACTTGAAACCTATTTGGCTCAGCTCCTCTCTCAGCAACGAACACGCTACAGGACCACATCAGCTGTCTTGCCTTGACCACACCAGGAACCAGGCAGCGTGACTCACCAGACCGCTGTAGCTCGTGCATATTGACTCTATCCTCCACTCTGCACGTCGACACCAAGGTCTTTTGCGCATTCAACACCGCTTGATAAAGGTCACGCTGAGGGTCGGTAAACTTTCCAGAAGCAGGGTAGGTCCGTGTGATATCGGACGCGTACATCCCATATTCACATCCCGCATCAATGAGAATTAGCTGTATGTAAGTTAGCGGAAACTATGAGATTGAATGAAAGCCCTTACCTCGTCTGACTCGATTTTGCAGTCGTTCTTGGTATAGTGAATGACTAAAGAGTTCGCGCTGTTTCGAGGATGAGTGAAATGTCCCAATCTGCTCGCTGTCGCAGCACTCACCCAGACGCTACGACGGGCACATATGCCGGTCTTTCCGAGCCCCGCATTGCGCATGCCCATTCAAACGTGGCGGCCACCATACTCTCACTCATCCCAGGCTGAGTCATGCGCATCACCTAGCGGATATAGATCAGCTCAACTCAGCGCCAAGTGTGATAGGGAGATCCACCTCTGTATGCGCTGCAGCACTCATGTCCGCGGCCTTCTTCATCAACCTAAGCTCTCTCTCGCTCTTGACGACTCTCAGTCGCTGCACCTCATTCTCCAGAGGCTTAGCCTTGCCACCGGCCAGGGCGGCTGCTATGAGGAGGTGCGGTGGATCGTCGTTATTGAAAGCTGGCAACGAAGCATCCGATGATGTGAAGAGGTTGAGCAAAGACGAGCGTTTACGAGGCGAGGGGTTCACGAAAGGTTGCGAAGACCTCGATGGGGATGGCGAGGGTGGTAGCGAAGCGTAGAGGTTCGAAGACCTTATATAAGAGGGCAAGTGAGAGGACAGGTTGGTATTAGGATATGCCTGTGTTTGTATCAGCAGAAACCTTGAGGGTGATACAGCTGCTAGGTGGGCGGGCATACCTTGTCGGCGCCAAATATTTCCGTTGCGCCGCCAAGCCCAGCGACCCCACCTTCCCATTGCCGAGTATGAGCGTCGTCTGGCGGAACGAACAAGATGTACTTGTAGCCTCGGGAGGACGACGGGTCAGATTCTGATTTGAAGTCCGTTAGCTGAGTCTAAGCAGAACAGCGACCCCCTCACCTAGTATAAGGGTTGCATCGGGTTCGTTGAAGCCAGTCAGATAGTAGAAGTCGGTAGCTGCTCGTTCAAGACGAAGTCAGCTGTCATCTTGCCTCGTGAATTCCAGTGAACACACCCTGACGGAACTTGTAGCTTTGGAATCTATGTCAGTACCTTGTAGATCTCGATCTGGCTGTGTCTACTCACAATATGGCTACAATACAGAAGTTCATATCAGCTGCAAGTAGCTCCCGCAGTGCGCCTCACTCACACTGAGATACCAGCCTGACTGTACCGCCCATGCAAATCACCGTACTGCCCTCCGGGAGACTCTGCATCAATCTCTTCCGCCTGTTCTCGTATTCCGACGCCGAGAAACCCATGGTGAGCTCATCCGGCTGAACGAGGTGTGGATGGGAGAACGATAGCGGCTGGCCATATTGAGGCGGTTTGGGAGATACTGCTGTGGAAGCGTACGACCTAGTGTGCGGCTTCAAAGCTGCTTGGGTCAATATTATAACTGGAATCAGAGGTCAGGATGTGACCCACCAGGTTGCCCACTCGTTCTCCCAGCGGCTACTATGGCAGCTCGGGAAGAGCCCGCCTGACTGCATCTATGCAGACTTGCTCGCAAGCCACATGATGACATGACCCGATGTGATAGACAGCTGGGATATGAGAAGGAGGTGAAACAAGTCGCCAGTCACAAAGATTGTTTCGAACTTTTTGCCGCAAGTGCGGAAATCAACATCGTCCGCTAGCGAACAGAATACATGAATTCGATGGCACTGCTCTACTCTACATGGCTATATCTGTCTACGCGCCCGTCAACCACGGGTGGAGAAGCGCCTCCCTCGGAGTAATCCTCCGCACCGGGTCGAGCTGGGTGCACTTGTCCAAAAGATCTATAAAGCCGTTGAGCTGTTTCAACTCTTCGTCGCTCATCTTCATCTGGACACTTGAGGCTGGTAGCAGTCTCGACTTGAGGTCCCTGGTTGCTTTTGATAAGACCAAAGTTTTAGCCACGTCCTAGATCATCGTCAGCGACTCATAAACAGGAAACTTTTGAGCTTGACCCACCTGTTTTGTGATCTTATCCTGCTCGATCGAGATGAAATTCATCGATTCGTCAAAGTGCATTTCACCAAACGTTGCCTTCTTGATCATTCGATGATTGAGCTTGCCCTTGACTTCCATCATGAGCAGCAACATGTGATTGTTGGACCGCCCAGGGAAGAGAATCTTCCCGGTGTACAGCTCGTAAAGGGTACACCCGACGGACCAGATGTCAATGGCTGTATCATATGGCAGACCGAGGACTGGCAAAATCAGCAAGTCTCCTTCCACCCCGCTCTACTTGACTCACTGATCTCAGGTGCTCTGTAGAATCGGGAGACGAGGTATGGCGTAATGTCGCCTTCGGAAACGTCTGAAGCTGAGCCCAGATCGCACACTTTCAACACTGCCTTGTTCTCCGAGACCTAAGCAAATCAGTCAGACCACGCATCGTCACTGAACTAGTTCGGCACCTACCAAGATGTTGTCTGGCTTGATGTCTGCATGCACGATGCTGCATTTGCGCATTAGCGACAATGCGAGGAACATCTGGTGGGCGTATGCCCTTACGGCGCGCATGTTCAAGCCGACATCTTTGCCGAACCGCTTGATCACGTCTCGAAGGTTCATACTGGTAAAGTCAGCACCAATTTCAATCGGAAGAATGTACTACACACCTCAGACTCTCGGTGACAATGCACAAATGGCCACGATGCTCGAATAGGTGTTCCATACGAACAATGTGTTTCTTGTCCTCTGGATCTGCCTCATTCAATTTCTTGAGAATTTGAGCCTCTTTGCGGCCGGCCACATACCTAGAGACAATCAGCAAGGTCTCAGAAAAAGTTGCCGCACCAACCCACATGCTCTCCTGAGATCGGATAACCTTGATGGCGACCTCTTTGCCGACCACATCTTGCCTTCGCTCCCGGTCAACGGCTTTGAGAACTTTGGCCTTGACGACGGCCGAGAACATGCCTTTGCCCAGGGTGACAGTGATCTGGTATCTCCCGTCGTCCAGAATCTCTCCCGGTGTGATCCGGTAGTAGCCATCGGTGTCGTCCACATTGTCCACCACATCCAGAACGCTCGCTTTCTTTGGCCTGATGACTTCTGTCACGATCTCTCCATTGGCTCCAGGCTGCTTTCTCCTCCGCACAGTGACCTTGCGCTTCTTCTTCGGCTTCTCCTCTCCGTCAAAGGCAGCAAACATGTCCACGTCGTCGTCTTCGTCTTCATCCTCTGAGATCTCGACTTCCTCGTACTCGTCTTCTTCTTTTGGCGCATCTACCTTGACTGGCTCGCCTACGCCGTCTGCGACTGCATCCTTTCGCCTCCGCTCCTCGTCATCTGCTCGGTCTCGAATAGGATCGTAATCGGCAGCTGAGATCGCAGCCCCGTCATCTTTGGTGTTGGAGGGTATAGCATCGCCACCGGCTGTGTCTGCGACTTTTGTCAAGTCGACGTCGTTTCCTAGTGGTGTAGACGGCAGAGTTGGTTCGTGACCGGGAGTCGAAGTAGCTGTAGCGCTGAGTCCAGTTGATTTAGTGCCCAAGTGACGCAATAGAGGTGTTGCCCCTAAGAACGACGAACGGTCAACGCAGCTCGGAGTCAAGTGAGGCTTAACGTGCCCGTGGTAGATCCCGTCGAGATACCAAGACGCTCTGTCGTCTTCATGCCTGCACTTGTGACGCTATCCGCACCAGTGCCAAGGACCTGAGGGTCTGCTTTCACCGATGGCGCAATTGGCTTACCACCATTGGCTCTGAACTTGGCCATTATCTCTTCCCGCTTTCTCCGCCTCTCTTCCAGCACCTGCTCTGGATCTTTCTCTTCCTCTATGACGGCCACAGGCTCATCTGGCTTGTCTGATGAAGCTCCCTCGAGAGGATTGGACGTAAATGGGCGGGTTTGTGCTGCATTCGACCTGGGCGCTGTCGGTATAGCCATGGAGCTGAATCCTGCATTTGTAGGACCGCGCTCGGCTCTGCCGACATCGTTCCTGGGGCTCTGGTTTGTTCTGGATGACGATGCTATGGGCAGAGAAGTACCCTGCTTTGAAGGCGATCTAACCCTAAGCAAAACTTGTCAATGTCCCATCATCCCGCTACATATCGTAAACCAGAGAGACCGAAACGCACTCGCCTTCCTCCCTGTCCTTGGAGATGGTACTTCTTCTGCGATCGTCATCCCTACGTGGATCACGAGTGTCACCATGACGTCGAGGTGGGGCATTTGGGTCGTATCGTCTCTCACGGTCATGCTCACGTTGAGGACCCCTGTGGTAAGGGTCTCGACTGTTCCGATAGCTATCTCCCCTGCCATTCCTGTCATGGTAGTCAATTCCCCGACTAGACTCGGCTCCGTATCTATCATCTGCCCGGCGCCTGTCTGATCCTCGGGAAGATGAATCGCCTCGATAGTCTCTAGATCGATCATCGCTGTGTCTCCTCGGCTGTTCCTCCTCTAGAAAAGCGTCCCTCCAGTCTTTGGGTTTGTCCCTGCGCTGTTCGTTGCTGTGGTGATCCTGATTCGATCTCTTCGACATGGTGTGAGCTGTGTTGTGGTAAGGCAGAGGGTACAAGATACCACGGTATACCACCGAGATAATCGACCACCACCACTTGAGGCAATTCACGGTCGCTGGCTGGAAAGCGGAATCAAATTATCCCATCAGTCAGGGAGAGAGCGAGGGGCCACACGTCGGGCAGCTCACTCGTCCCATGGCACTCCAGCAACGACAAGCTATCAAACTCGTCTTATTCGACGTCTATCACGTCCATCTCATCACTAGAACACTGCCTGTGTACTTTCCGCTCAAATCTGGAGACCGGAAAGTAGTCTCTCTACACCAGATCAACAAATCTCGCTTCAGGTACTCGACCGGACTTTCTTCTCCTGACATGCCATCCGTTTCCACGATCCTAGGGCGTGAGTGAGACGGACTGATTACGGTGCCTAGCATACTAACTAACCCCCTGTAGTGCTGCTGAGACCCGTGAGTACATGTCCGATCGGATTGTTGACCCGCATCACAACGATGTATCGGCCATAGTCAATGTTCTGCGCTGACACGTACTCGTAGAGCGAAGCCCGAGCGCTGGTCAATTACAAAATATGGCACGATCAGCGAGATATCACCAAGCCCGAGGAATTCGAGGCTACAGGATATGACAGACCTACCATGAGGAAATGCTGGGAGCTTTTGGACCAGACCAGCAGGAGTTTCGCCATGGTTGCCAAAGAGCTCGAAGGGGAGTTGGCCAGAGTGGTGAGTCTGAGCTGACATAGATTTTGGCCACGTGCGGATCAACACTTATTATTCCTCCTTATCAGATCTGTATATTCTACGTTGTCCTACGTGCACTGGACACGATCGAAGATGACATGACGATCCCAAACAGTATCAAATTGCCCGAATTGAGAGCCCTGCACCTCAAGCTACATGAACCGGGGTGGACGTTTAACCAGTCCAACGAAAAGGACAAGGCCGTTCTGGAGAACTTTGATTCGATTCAGGCCGAGTTTGCTCGACTAGACCCCAAGTGAGTCGATCGTAAACAGTGCACAAGACTGACTTTTTCCAGATATCAATCTGTCATTGCCGACATTTGCAAGAAGATGGGAGCTGGAATGGCCGACTTTGCAGCTCTAGCTACGCCAGAGACGCCCGTTGCCGAAGTCAACTCGATCGACGATTATGATCTCTACTGCCACTACGTCGCGGGTGTCGTGGGCGAAGGGCTTTCAGGCATCTTCTCGGCATCCGGCAAGGAACGACCTTGGTTGGCACAGCAACTCACGCTGTCCAACTCCATGGGCATGTTGTTGCAAAAGACAAACATCCTGCGTGATATCAAGGAGGACGTGGATGAAGGTCGAGGATTCTGGCCGAGAGCCATCTGGTCGAAACACGGCTTCAACTCGATGAAGGAGCTCGTCGACCCCGCAAGAGAGAAGGAGGCCCTGTTCGCCGCGAGCGAGATGACCTTGGACGCTTTACGGCACGTCACCGACGCGTTGGACTACATGACTCTGCTCAAGAGCCAAAGTGTGTTCAACTTTGTTGCCATTCCGGCGGTCATGGCCATAGCCACCCTTGATAGGTGTTTCATGAACCCTCTGATTCTGAAGGGCAACGTGAAGATCAGACGGGGCGAGGCTGTTATGGTCAGTCAGCTGTTTGCGGCGTGCTTCCCTGCCGAATCAGAGCTAACATACTGTAGCTCATGAACAAAGCCGTCAACCCAAGAGACGTTTCGTACGTGTTCAGAGAGCATACAAGGAGCATCCACTCGAAAGTGGCCAAGGACGATCCAAATCTGCTCAAATTGAGTATCGCCTGCGCCAAGGTATGTCGGTTTGATTACATGATTCAGAGATATCGCTGATCCTGTGCAGGTCGAGCAATGGGCCGAGCACCACTACCCTTCGTTCCTGGAGATCCAGAACACCAACGGCCAGGCCAGAACTGCCATCAACACGTTCTCGACGGATGCCAGGGTGAAGCTGTACAGTGAACTCCAGAAGATCGCCATGGAGGCCGAAGCCAAGAAGAGAAGAGAGGCGGTGATCAAGGACCTGATGGACAGGGGGATCATCAAGACGAAAGAGAACCAAACGCCGGCCGAATACCAGAAAGCAGAGGAGGCGAGGATGAAGCAATTGGACGCCGACAATGAGACACCCTGGCTCATGATCATTGGTGTCATCGTGGGTATGTTGACGGTCATTGCCGCAGTGGGTGGGGGTATCGTCTGGGTCATTCTTCGTTTCGTGGTCGAGGACACGAGTCTGGTCTCAAAGTAGATCGCATCCTAGGCGTCTTGGGATGGAGTTGAGAAAAGAGAAAAGGGTTTGAGCATGTTCACTTCGAGTCCCACGAACGGGTAGTATGTACATTGAGATGGTATTACATGACTAGCAGGCTACAACCTTCTTCTCCGCCTTAGACCTCTGACACATCGCGTCACGCAGCAGACTCATCTGATCGTAGTGTACCCGGCGCCCTTCTTTTCTGCGACCTGGTCGACCTTTTTGTCGGCAGCGTTGTGAGCGGGCACCGTCCCGAGTTTGGACATGTCCACGTTGTTGTTCTTGGGATCGCCTTTAAATCCGACATACCATACCGAGCTCCGTTGTCCAGACACAGCTTCGCTCTACCAGCCATCAGTCATACCACCCACAGATACACGAGTCACTCACAAAGAACAGAGTGACCGAATGGACGCTAGCCAATTTCTGGACTTTCAACCCCCATTCCTCAACATCCCGCCGGCCATCGATCCCTCGGCTCAGTATCCCAGCTCTATTGACAGGCGGGCTGGAAATATCCACGTCCATCAATGGGGCGATACTCTCCAAATCGGCAAAGTCAGGACAATTGGCGAAATTGGCATACAACCGTAGTCGACCGGGCCTATTGGGATGCGTGGGTGAAGGTGAGAAGAAGAGGAAAGATCGTAACCGTAACGAATGTGTAAATGGGACATGCAGGATCAGCTGAGCTCGCACAATCAGCTATGACCTCGTCGTATACCGTTACAGGATGACCCACCTCATCGTCGACGCCAGACTCGATCCCGCTTTCTGTCAGCCGGTCATCCCAGGGCTTGATCACCCTAGGACCGGAATCTGCCTCAAGTAAATTTACACCGATGACACTGCCTTGAATCAGCTCGACATGCCTCTTCACCCCAATCGCTACTCACTTGTCACGATCTATCTGTCCCCATAAGTTCTGGTTACTGCCCTCTCCCGCCGTCACTCTCTCCAGAACTGCCGTCGACGAGCTCTCATTCAAGTCATCTAGTGTCAGATCGTCGGCACAACTCATCGCGGAAGGATAATGAACCGTCGAATGAGTTCAACGATAACAGCCAGCAATGAGCTCGACTTCCTCTCAAGAAAAGCGCCTTCAAAGGTGGGAGGGGTAGAAGGGATGTCTATATGGCTCGTCAACAACGAGCAACCAAGCGTCAAGATGCATCATGCAGCTGGCCGGTGGAGGTGGATCTGGGTGGCGACGAACGCTTACATGCACGCAAAGCACTCTTATGGACGCGTGCCTACTGATAGTGGTGATACAACTGAGTAACTCTTCAAGCCTTTTGTATAGAACGCTGCACAAGCATATGGAGCAGACATTTTCCCCGATGATACCTACTCCTTGTCCGCTGTGGGTCGATAAGAGAAGGATCGAGTGAAACTGAAAGTTCTGTCAGCTGGATACCAGATCAAGACGAACGGCACTCACTCTCTGAGCAGCTGCTCGCGAGAAGCCACATCATTCTCGTCGGGCAGTTCAATTGGTGGCAGACTACAACACGAGAATCAGTCAGACTCTGAAAGCTATCGGCGCGGGACTTACCTCGTCCGCAACCGATGCATTGCTCTCAACCTGGATCGCCAGCTGGTGATGTATTCCGCCGAGTCGGCGTCAGGCGCGTCTCTGATGTGCACAAATCTCGCGGCGATGTCGTTGGCAAGATGTGCGACCTGTCGCACAAAGATGGGTAGCGCCCGTCTGGAGACGAGTTTATGCGTCCCGATTGGGCTGAAGTCGGGTATACCATCTGCTCTTTGCAGAGTGACTTTGAACCAATCTTCCCGATCCCAATCGAGCCACTCTTCATCCTGGCCGCGACGCCGCTGCGTACCCGGTGCGCTGGTATCCGTTGTGGCTTCTGACAATTTCCATCCTTGATTGCTAATGCCGCGAGGTAGCTCATCCTCACCTAGCCCGTTGGTGTAGGGCGAGATGACCACGTTGATAAAATTCCAAGCGGTCTTGATGGTGTCAAAGTTGAATTCCTTGCCAGAGTCGTTGTACACTATTTTCACGAAATCGTTGCCGACCAATCTCTTCTTGTTTTCGAAGTTTGGATATGCAGGCAGATTCGGCATCATGGTCGGAATGTGGAATACCGTTTGGGTCAAGTCGTCCCACCAGGCATAGGCGTATTCACCATCCGAGTCGTTGTCTCGGTTCAATCCACCAACAAACACATCGACTTGGCCCTTGAGTCGGATGATCCGACCGAGTCCCGATAGGAAGTCGAGGTACAGTGGGGATCCATCGATGTTTCCCAGTATCTCCGTCTCGGTGGTCTGTCCTGGAGCGACGTATAGGACAGCGATTTTGAGGGTATCGATGACAGGGGTGTTCTGAATACCGCGTAGCGCCCTAGAGAACTTGTCTTCGTTGGGTATCAGACGTCCCCGAGGGGTGTCAAGCGAGGCATTGGGATAAGACGAGATGAGCTGCAAGGCGAGATAGCTAGGATCGACAATGACGTCCTTGCGTCTCTGCGAGGGAGTTGCCCCGGACCAGATATAACCATGTTGAGATGTGTTGTCGAATGTGCCAGGGTCAGGCTGAGACGACTTGACATCGACAATCGCTCGAGCGGATGGCAGCTGGCCAAGAGATGTCAGCGAGCTTCCCATATTGGTCATTACACATCGACTCACAGGCTCTTCACCCTCTGGTGCCTCGTCATCCCTCATCCGACTTGGATCTCGGTCGGCCATGAGGACCGCTGGTAGCGATACGAGATCGGCGTTTGCCTCGCCCAGATCCAGTAGAGGCACATTCTCCAGTTTACATACGATCGCAGTTGTACCAGTCGGGCGTGTCGTGGTGATGGTCGCCCAACCAGATCGTGGATGACTTGTCACGGTGATGATTGCACCGCCCAACAACCAAGACAAAGACTTTGGTTCCGTCTTTTCACCTTCTCGACTATCGTTCATGACGACCTCTGATAGGAAGCTGGTCGAGGGTTTCGGATCCGCATTGCCGTATGTGTACCGCGCCAGCCAGTCAAAGCACACTTCAGCCATCTCATCGACAACAACACGCTGAGATCGCCCCTTGAGCAGTTCTCGAGTGATCTCGGAAACGAGATTCGGTCGTTGAGGCAATTTGAGCACCATGAACCAGATGTAGATTGCGTAGTATGCCAAACCGATGACATGCTGGGAGAGAATGTATCCTTCCCGCGTGACCATGTCCTTGAGGTCGACAGAGGCTTGATCCGTTCGAGCGTTGTGTTCGGTAATGTAGCCGATAGCCACTCGGAAGACCAGTCGATATTGCTCGTCGGTAAAGTTTCGGAATAGCGATCCATTCTGTCCGAGAGCGATGAGGAACTCGAGGATGTGCACCGCAAGACCGGTAGTTGTCAAGATACTGATCATGCTCCGGACGATTTCGAGCAGATTTCGAGTGATAGACTGTTCGAGCTCGAATACCGCCACCGATAATGCTTGTAGACATGGTTTGGCCAATTCGCCTTTCCCTTGCAGACCAGCAATGAAGGATTGAACCAGTCTATCGCATTCTGCGCGGGTAAACACGCCTCGATAGGAGATGAGGATCGAAAGCGATTGATAGGCTGCTGCGTTGATATCCGCTCGTTTGATGAACGAAGGCGTGTTGAATCGCCTGTCCCAGGGTCCATTGGTGCCCATGACCCCACTGCACAGGGCGTCCAGAAGCGCTTTGATCTCTTTCGTAGCCAGCATGCCGTGGAAGAACAGCTTGTTGCTAAGCTGGATAGGCAGGAAGGTGAGAACGTAGGACACCAGTTCCCAGTCGTGGCCCCGCAGGATGCCATTGAGGGACCGCACATATTCCGATACCGGCAAGAAGATGGCTTGCGCATTGCTCTCTGTCGTATCCCAAGCTGGGTGGTTGGGGTCGAAAGTCATAAGGCCTTCACTTGGTAGGACGTCCTCTGGAACATCGAACAGCAATTCGTCGGGTATTCTCCAGAGCGGGTTGTACGGCGGCTCTGGGGCAGATGTCCTGACGAACGAAGCTGGTTGTTTGGACCTGCTTCGGCTTCGGGTCGACGACTCTAGCATTCGCGAGGATCGACCACGCTCTTCGGCTCCGTCCGTCGGTTTGTTACGCTCGGCGTTTCTCGCGGAAGACCTCCGCTGCAGTTCCTCGCTTTCCCGCATTTTCTCCTCTTCGAGATCTTTTGTACGTTTGAGCGTGACAGCGAAAGCGGTAGCTGCTTTGTCGAGGTTGGGGCGGAGGTAGACCCGGTGCTTGCTATCGGCTCGTAAACGGAACAGGAACTGGAGGACGGCTAATCGAGCTTTGGGGCAACGAGCGGGAATCTGCACAGCCGGTGCCGAGCTGGCTTGTTTCTTCTGAGTATCCGTCATGGGGTATAACAGGCCCAGAAGATCCCGATAGATTGCAATACTGTTCGACGATGCCGGGGTGCGAATGACCGATGACGCCGAGACGAGCATGTGCGGCGGGGCAAAGGCGAGATCGGTGAAGATCGAGATGAGCGATTTGATCGCGAACAGAGATCGACAGTGAAGGTGAGCAGGCTCGTTGGGGCTTTTTGGCGGATGATTGCTCTGGTCCGTGGGCAGCATCGAGGATTGCGCCGCTGACATGATAGATGGTGAATCGTGATCACTCCTTGGCGAGACTAAGCCCGTCGTCACTCCAGGCAGCTCCTTGCTCTTGCTTGGCGGTGACAACGCGTCCACGAGACCACGCAGGGCGAAGGGGTTGTTGGAGTCTTTACCGGCTTTGTGTACATTCCGTTTCTCGCTCGCGGATGCATCGTTGCTCGGAGCCGAAGCAGCGCTTGCGGATCGGGTCTGAGCGTCGGATGCAAGTGTTGGAACCGAGCTCTCTTTGCACTGGGTTTGTGTGGCCAGGTTGATGATGAGCTTGCGGATCGCGTCAAAGCTGCCAGGAGCCGTGTCTAGGTCGTCTTCAAGATCACCGCCACCTTCTTCTGCCTTTTCTAACCTCCGCTTGCGCTTCTCTTCATCTCGTTCCATCGTCTCGGCCACTGCAGCATTGACCAGTACCGAGAGTGCCTCTTTGACGAAATTGTCGTCGGCCTCGTCCATCAATGTCGTCTCGAGGAATGGTACCAGCACCTTTTCCACCAAAGTGATCCTATGCTCCGGCAGGTCCTCGGCGTAGCGATAGACATCTCGGAACAGCAGAGTCGTGATTTTCCTCTTGTTCTCCACGGAAGCGCTGACTGGGAGATAGAACGACTCGACCAATTTCCAGATGTTCTTGATCCAGCCCGATGTGAAAGGCAAGCAAAGGTATTCCCGTTGGTAGTAATCGATCACAACGCCCGCATCCTCCGAGTCCAGTCGAGATGCCAAGTCCAGCAGCAGCTCTATATACCGAGGATGCAAGAAAGTTGGTGAAGAACTTGTGGAAGAGTGTAGTCGGCCGACGGCACCGGGCACTTGGTGTACGATACCATCGAAGATCGCTTCCAACGGCCTAATCTCGTGAGATGACGACAATCTACATGCCATCAGCCTCGGACACTGGGTCACCCACACAGGGATGACTCACTTGTCATGCAGAACCAGCGGTATCATCCCGTGAAGTAGTTCACAAGCGGCATATCCTTCCATCCATGCGTCGCCATTAGACTTTGAATCGCTTTCGAGGTGGAACAGGTGATCCTGCAGTAGAGCCAATATTTCATAGTCGACCGGCTGCCATAGTTTTCGCTGTGCAGCCTTGGAATCACCCATGAATCGAGATGTGGACTGTGCGGCGCGCAGGGAGGGTACGATTGATGACAGCGACGTCGATGACGCAACTGAATCGTCTGAGGTTGAACTGAGATGCGGGAAAAGACTTCTGCTTGCGCTGCTCTTAATCAGCGTCACTTTCCTGACAACCCCTTGTGGTACTCACATAACGGCTCCGCGCGTGAGCTTCCTGTCCACCTCAGGGACGTTTGGTACAATGACCTTTTCTTCATTGCGGCCTTCGGTCCCGCTTCGTTCTTGTGAGCTTGTTGATGCCGACATTCTCCCTTCGAGGATACGGTGGAGAAGGAGTTCCGCCCGTCTCCCGCCTTTTGGTCCCAGCATTGTATCCAGGATGTTGCATAAGATCGTCCAAGCCTCTTCTGGGATATCGAATGCCGATTCGTCTTGTCCGAAACACACGCAGATGAACAAGAGTACGTTCATGAACAGACCATCAGAGATGGTTGCCTTGTCGAAAAGTCTTTCCAGGAAGGAGCCCAGGACTGGAAGGAGTCTTGCCCATTTTGCTTCGGGGATCCTGGAATCAAAGTGCCCAGAAAGACTTGCTCGAGGCACGGGGGATTGATGGATCATTGGGGACGATTCAGACGATGAGGAGAAGTGGGATTTGCGATTTCGAGGCGTAGAGGAACCTTGCAAACTTCCCGCGTCGGCCTTCGACCTACTGATCACCATGGACTGTCTGAGAGCTGGTTCAAAACCGAGGGCTCCAGCCCCGACGCCTATGGCGGAGACGATGCTGGGGGAGTTGAAGGCTGAAGTTACCGGCGAGTCACGCCTCGTTGATCCGATGGGCCCTTCAGCTTGCTGGGCGGAGGTGGGCGAGGAAGATGATATACCAGCTGAAATCAGGTCCAAGATGGGTTGTACGATCCTGGAGACATCTTGGGCCGTGAAGAGCATGATATGGGTGGTTACAATCGAGGAGATGAGGTCGATGATGGCAATTGCAACATCTGCGGCATTCGCAGAAATGATGTGGTCGGGATACTACCTGTCAGCCCGGAAGTATGTCAGGGGGGCTCACCTTGGTGTGATTCGCCTGCTTTGACCACGCTTGTTCGTCCGTCTCCTTTGCCTTGCACCATTCTGCGAATTCATGCTGCACGTCGACCAGACTTCGCACCAACCATCCAACAACGCCATCTAGACCGTCGACATTCTTTCCGCTGTTCGTCAAGGCCTTGAGAGCGCCAACTTGGACGAAAACGGCGTCGATGTGGGTTGACATATTGGTCTTAGTAATTGGCGAGATGATCAACTTGTACAGCGACCTAACGTTGATCTCTTCTGGCAGCTTGAGCGTCCGTTGTTCGTTGTGTGTGAAGTATACAGGGGGATACGTGGCGATGAGAGCGGCCAGAAGCCTGATGGCCGAGGTGCGTGTGCCTGGAGATGACGAGGGGTTGGAGATTCGAAAAACGCTCTGATACAGCGTGACGAGGTCGGCATCATCGACCACACGTGTGTTGAGTGGCTGTAACGTTATACTAGGCTCTGATGCTTCTAGGTCGAGGTGTGGTGGCACGGCGAAAATATTCTCGGCGGCAGAAGCAGCGCGCTCGAGTAGATTGGAAGCGAGATACAGCGCCGTCGAATTGAGCGTCTCCATAAGGTTGTCATCCTCTCTGTGAGCATTGCCTATGGCCTGAACAGCCGACTTCAGGTCGAATGGAACCAAGGTAACCGGAGTGGTTTGCCTTGGCGGAGGGTTTGGGCTCGGTGCTCGACGCAGCGAAGACGACTTGGTCAGACCAGGTAGCGCCAAAGAGGTCGACTTTGGCGAGATCAATCCGTCCAATTCTGCCTCTGCTCCTCCACCGCCGTGACTCCCTGCATTCTCCTTTTTGCTACCTCCGCCCGTGGCATGCGCTCGAGATGTTGTGGGCGGGACTACCGATGTGCGCCGGTTTGATCCTCCTCCAAACAGTCCCATAAAGTATCCTCCTCCGCTGCCCGAACCCTTGTGTTCTCCAGAGCCCGGTGTGCCGGAGTTCGGGGTGCTAGACCCGCTGTTGGATTGGACATGATGAGGACGGTCTTTGGACCGTTCTCTATCAGTCATGAGATAAGTTGGAGGTGGAATGTTGGGCTTCTTGGTGGTGTTAGGGATGGTGCAGCAACGAACACAGCTGCAGCTTCGCGTGGGTAGACCGGGTCTTCAATGCCTGAGATCTGCGCGTCAGCTTCAAGTCATACGTTAAGTGTGCATTGAGACTCGCTTTAGACTCACCGGTCACCCGTGGTATGTGGTCACTTTTTATCGCAGAATGAACATCTCGTTGAGCAAGTCGGAGGATGTCAAGAAGGCAAGAGACGGTGATGTATGCGGTGGCCGAGATGGGAATCGTAGGGACAGAGCTAGACACAGGATGGTGTTGATGTTGTAGATGTTGGCCCGAGTGGAACAAGTTCAATCTGGACTGTGGTAATGCGACCCGGAGATCATGCATAATCGCCTGGTCGAATCTGAGCTCGTCATCGACTCGTGCTCTTCGTGATTCAGACCCTCTCAAATGCATTGTATGGACTATCTTTCATTCACAAGGTCGAGGTCTCCTCCGGTTGCCTCGACGGCTGCTGGATAGGATGCGTAATCTAGCATCGAAGCCCCGCCGTATACATGCACCTCCTGGCAGACTCGAGGAGGATGTCATGCATGTCCAGCCATTACAAAGGCCAAAGTCCAAACTGCCCATACGGAAGACTACGGAGCAGGCCACGAGGCATTACAAAAGAGCTAAAGGCGCATTTGAAACAGGAGTCCGGAAGGCGGCAACGTGGCAAACGTGTAATTCATGACCCCGAGTTTCCTACAACGCCCGGGAATGCCGTGACTGACTCCGTCAACCGGGGTCGCAACTCCTATAGCCCGCCCTCGTTGTGTGGCGGTGACACAACGGTGACAGTGAACTAGACTCGCTCCGTGTTGATGGTCACACTGCAGCGGTCTAGGATATCAACACGAAAGTCATCTACCTCTAGTGTAGGCCGCGTCAAGTCGCCTTATATGGTGTGTGGCATACTCAGCATCCTCCAGATCACAAAGGCGCCGGCGGCCAGCCCGATCCGTCGATCGAAAATCCGAAATGCACCCATCCTTTCACTTGGAGGCTTAGCGCTTGACTCGCATACGGCGCTCAACACTGCAAGTCATCTATCGCGCAGCAAAGTCCGACTTGTTGAGGTAGCAGCAGACGCAGCAAAAGTGTTAACATCATTCTATAGTAGTCTACCAAATCCAAGGCATACGATCCAAGCTAGAACCTCGGGGCGTTGAGGATGATACCCATGAGGCACCCCGCGGCGATACTCACGGCTGGGACGGTGATGACCCATCCTAAGAAGATCCACCCAAAGGTTCGCCAGTTGACGGCCTTGAATCCATTTGACACGATACCGACACCAGCTGTAGCGCCGACAATGCACATTGTGCTACTGACTGGAATGGCGAATTGAGAGGCGAGGAGGACGGTGATAGAGGCGCCGAGCTCCATGGAGAAACCACGGGAAGGAGAGTGCATGGTCAATCGGTTACCGAGAACGGCCATGATGTTGTAGCCGTAAGTGGCCAGACCGACGACGATCATACCAGCACCAAAGGCCAGCATCCAAGTTGGCGTTGGGGTGCTCGAGGAGGAAGCCCGACCGGTGCTCCAAACTTGGTAGATGGCGGCAAAAGGTCCAATGGCGTTGGAGACATCGTTGGATCCGTGGGCGAACGAGGCGGTACAGGCGGTCATGACTTGAAGGAAGGAGTACAGGTGCTCGGTCTCGTTGGCGTATTGGTGAGATCGCTCGTGCATCCTCGCCAACCGTTGAGCCATCTTATCATCGCCATCAGCCTGCATTGCGTGGATGTCGACACCCGAGCCGTGGAGAAGAAGACCGATGATCTTGTATCGGACGATGATCCACAAGTTCTTTGGCAACCACCAGAATCCCTCGATCTTGTGCTCGTTCTTCTCAACTTCGTCGAGGGGGACCTTGGGTCGTTGGCTGAGGGTAGGACCCTGGTGACCATGGACCTCGGCCTCGGGATCAGCCTTGGTGTCGGTCTCGCCACCGGACGTAGACGGAGGAGAGCTAAGGGGTACGTCGGAGGTCTCGTGGTGTTCGTTATCTCGTCGGTGAACTCGGTAGTCGGTAACGTGGGCCATGCTGTTCTCGATCGGCTCAGGAGCGGGTCGCTTCCAGAGGAGAGGGCCGTAGAAGACGTGGTACCATCGGAGGGTGTAGTCCTTCTTGACGACGGTGCAGTGGACGAAAGGCAACCAGAACAGAGCGGAGAGGATAGCGATGACCAACCCGGTGAGAACAATGGCAAGGGCGATGGTTGACTGGGGAAGATCGTCTAGGTTGAGGTCGGGAGCACCCTTGTACACGATAGACATGGTGAGTACCGCGGCCACGGTGAAGAAGTAGACGGGGGAGACGATGAGACCCCATTTGACTGGGTTGTTCCTGACGAGGACGATGAATTTGGTGATCAAGTAGACGGTGGAGGCAAATCCAGCAGCGATAGCTGGGGCGATACCGAAACCGGCAAAGATGGTAGCCACGCCTACAACCGGTCAGGAACAGTACAGTAACTCATTCCGATGCGGGAACTGACCTTTACCACCGTTCCAACCCCATCGCGGCGCATCCCATCCACCAGTCGCCACTCCAACACCGAGAAGAGCGGAAACGATCGAGTATGTGGTCGAGACTGGCCACTTTTTGATGGTGCACAACATAAGCCAAGAAGCGGAAGCGGTGATAGCACACGTGAAGGCGAGCATCTCGACACCGGCATTTCCTTGGAAGGTTGATAGCGAGATGATACCGTTTTTGATGGTACCGGACACCTTGGCCCCTACGAGGACTGCTCCCAGGAACTCGCAGATACCGGCGAGGACACAAGCTTGTCGCAAGGTGAGCGACCGGGACGAGACGGATGTGGCAAAGGAGCTTAGAGTGGATCAGCAATAAAGCTCGAGTCATATTTCGGCTACTCACTTTGCAACATCGTTAGCACCGATGTTGTACGCGTCGAGAGCAGCGAAGATGGTGCCGATGGCGAAGATGTAGTCGTATTGGTTGAGTCTCGGCATCTTGTGAGGAGCCTCTTTTTGAAAGTGATGTCCTGTGTGCGTGAGCTGGGTGAAGATGTCAACGGTCCACGACACGCTATAAGTACCTGTGCATCTGTGGTGCAGACTCCAACCGACTTTTCGTTCACCGTCAAGTCTGTCAAACGTGCAAACTTTCTTCGCCTCAGCTGCCGGAACCGCCGAGATGAAGTTCTTCGACACTCCTGCGAATCACTCGCGTGGAGCTTGAGGGAGCCTCTACGGCAGGTGTCCTGGATTCGATGGCCTGGCAATCATTAATCAGGTTCATCCTGGTTCATCCGCTTGCAACATGACACTGTGAATGTCCACGGCCAGTTTGATTGGTCCACAACGCCCCCTTATAGCCAACGTGCGAGTCAATGGAGTCTTTCAAGATGATGTCGAGGATGCCAAGGTCGTGTGATAGCTTAGCTATGCTTAGATTGCCCTGATTCCTGGAGCCAAGAACAAGCTTCTTTTGCGTAATTCCCGAACAATTAATAACATGGAGATAGGACAATTTTGGCCTCGCGGGGTAGCTGGTAGATGCTGTTGGTTGACACCTGCTGATACATACTTGGCGCACTAGTCATCATGCATCAGGCTTGGAGGATGGTGGAGGTGAGAGAAGAAGGAACGTGCTCTACAAATGCGCATCCGCGAGTTGTTCTCCGAGATAGCGAAGCCCTGCGAAGCCACAAATCGAATCTCCGCTGCATAGACTTGAAGACCATGTCCGAAACCACGACCATGTCCGACCGAATGCTTCACATGAGGGAAGGCCTGGGAAGCTCACTCGGCTCAGACGATGCTCCGCTGCTCGGATGAACTCACTAGCTAGATGAGGCTGGATCCCATACATAGTATGATAGTACTGCTCCTCCTGCAGAACCCTGCAACTTGAGTTGTGATGACTTGCATAGGCTCAAGCATCGAGAGGACATGCCTCGAGCCGCTGCACAAACGTGTGCCAGCCAGTCTCCTCGTGAAACAAGCGCCCAGCCGCTGTCTTAATGTAGGTCGCGAGTGCCGAGCTGCAACTCAGCCGTACTTCTTGGCATCCCACACCTCACCAGTGTCAAGAAGGGTCATCCGGCCAGATCCGGCTAAGTCGAGCGATGCTGGCAGCTGAGAGACCGACCGAGCTTCTTTTCAGAGCAGGTCCCCAAGATTACGGGCGCTATCACGGGATGCGGTGCCGGCTGGCTTGCAGATGCAGGATCGAGTGTGGATACAAAACCGATGGCGATGAGAGCATCGAGAGGGTCCGCGAGCTCCAGCAAGCTCCAGCAAGCTCCAGCAAGCTCCAGCAAGCTCCAGCAAGCTCCAGCAAGCTCCAGCAAGCTCCAGCAGTGCTCCAGCAGGCAGCAGCGAAGAACAACAGACGCCTGTCAGAAAAGTGTTGAGGCATGCGATGTCCAGCCGGCGCCTTTTCGGTTTTTCTGTAGGCGTCCCAAAAATGTCTGGTGTGTGTCGTTGAAAGCCGTTTCCCCAGCAGAGGATAATTCCCCACGCCTATCCACAAAAATAAAGGCACGACTTGCTTTGCCGCGCGCCTGTTCACGAGTCCAGGGTTGAGTCAGGCGTACTACCTGTTTGGCCGGTGGAGGGTGAGCCGCTTGGAGATTTTGAAATGATGCGAACGCGGAGCTGGAGAGAGCAGCTCTGCGGTGGTCGTCCTTACTCAACAGTGAGTTCTAAGCACAGGAAACACAGGTGAAGAGCTCTAAAATGGTAGCCGTGAGTAGAACCCAAAGTGAGAAGCGAAAAAATACTAATCCGGCGCTTCTAGTCAACATCTACCGCTCCAGGCGGCAATTGGGCAAAGTTGCAAATGGCAAGTCCATTCCTCAACATACTGTCCCCCCAACTTATACCGCCATCTACAGACGTTGAAGAAGGACAAAACAGTGCCTGCACCCTCAGCTACCAAATCGAGAAAAGGCAAGGAACCGATGCGTGGGGGTGCAGACTTCTCCTCGTCCCCGTTCGCCAGTGATAGCGGGTATCAGAAGAAGAAGTACAGGATGAACGGTATCGCAGACCTGGCGAGGATGACTGGAACCCAGTGAGCTATGGTCTCCTTGACAATGGGAACAAATGAAATTAGGAGCAGCTACTAACCCTGGTGTCAGTCAATCAAGCTCGTCAAAAGTCACTATTGATACGCGGACGCCCGTACACGAGGAGGTGGTGTTTAAGCCCTTACCTGAGAATGCCAATCCAATGGTCGTGGAACTGCGAGAAATGGTCGCAGGCCGAAACTCACTGAATGATAACAAGCGAGCGTGAGTGATGCGAGTTTTCACCATTCCATGGCTGATGGGATTTTGCTATACAGGCCAGGCAACTAGTGAGTTGATCGGCGAGTCTGACCTGTTGTCACACTAACTCGTTGCAGTGTCTCCATTGACTGTGAAATGGTCGGACTGGGGCATCTTGGCTCAGAGTCATCTCTGGCGCGTGTCTCGCTGGTCAACTATCACGGGCATATCCTGTACGACACGTTCGTCCAGCAGAAAGAACGAGTCACCGATTGGCGTACCTGGGTATCCGGCATCAAAGAGACTGATCTCGTTGGGGCGCCGACTTTTGAGACTGTGCAGAAAAAGGTCGCGGAGTTGATCGAGGGAAGGATTCTCGTAGGACACGCTATTGAGAACGATCTGAAGGTGTGTTCCGCTGTGAAAGGGGAGGGCAGTTCTGACAACCCAACGTAGGCGCTGTTACTGAATCATCCCGGGCCAATGACAAGAGATACGCAAAAATGCAAGGCGTTGCGAGAGCGGGCGAAGAACAAAAGACCTGGTCTGAAGAAGCTTTCAGTGTTGGAATTGGGACTGGAGATCCAAAAGGCATCACACAGCTCAGTGAGTGCAGTCACTCTGCCAATGTCTTAGATAGATTTTGACGGTGGCCCAGGTCACCGATGCTAGGGCTACAATGGCGCTGTATAGACTACACAAACTTGAGTGGGAGAAGGAGCTCCGACCTTTCACCGAAGCCTGGAAGGCGAAGCACGGCAGCAAGGGTGTAGATGAGGACACTACCAAGTCAAGCAAGAGGAAGAGGAAGGCGGAGTCGGACGAGGATGAGGACGAAGATGATGAGGAGAATCCCTCGCATCGAAAGCGCTCGAACGGTGGCGAGTTCCCGGGTGGAGGCAGGAAAGGGGTGTCAAGTGGACTCGGTCTTATCGTCAGGCGAGGCGGCAAGAGAATAGATAATGAGCGGAGTAAGAAGCAGAGCAAGGACAACGAAGAGACCGACACGACCGAGCAGTGGTGGAAATCAGCTTGATTGGCCACGATACACCTCTAGGTAGCTGGATTGAGTTCTGTTGTACTAGTATCCCCACAAGTAATAATGCTCCATCTCATGACACGTATACATTATATACCTGCAGCTTGCCTAGCTTCCTTCAACCGCAAATCTCGAAGGAGCGTCTCTGCCTTATCCCTCTGGGGAAGATTTGTTCCTGACACCTTTTCCAGATATTGCGCCGCCAGAGCCAGATCCGCTCTGGGATCCTTGCGCTCGGACAGGTTGACCTCGTACTCTGCTACGGCAAGGTAGCTGCCTGCCATCTCTGTCACGCCCATCATACCGTCCCTCTCGCCGAGGGCGAGGACTTTGCGGTGATATTCGATAGCCTCTTCGGTCTTCGAAAGTGAAGTGTGCAGAGTGGCCAGTTTGGAGAGGATAGTTGGAGTCTGGTGTTTGTCCGCACCTAGCAACGCCCGGGTGTGCGATTTGATGGCATCGGGTAGCCTGAACACATCATTAGCACTACACTTCCAAGAAACGACCGACGAGGCGTACCTATGAAGCCCTTCGTACACCGTTGCCAGAGCTGTCCACATTCGGCAATCGTATGGCCTGAGCAGAGTGTAAGCAGAGACGAGACTGGTAGAGCTGGGACTCACCTTAGTGACGTCGCTTGGTTGTAATACTCGATAGCATACATCGGCATGTCCAGAAGCTCGTACGCTTGACCTAGACCATACCAAGCTCTGTAGTCCTTCGCGTTGACATCTGGCATTTGTCAGCTCTATCAAGACAATTCTGTACTCACCGATAGCCTTTCTGTATGCCTCGATTGCTGCGTGGCTGTTCTTCAACTCGACAAACTCGTGACCCATCAATGTCCAAGCCGGGAGGTACTCCCTATTGAGCATCAAAGACCGCTTGAAGTACGTGATCGCTTTGGTGTGGTCCGCCCGTGACGAGTAATAGTTGCCTAGACCCATCAGCCCCGCTCGACTGATCGACTGAACACATGACTCACCTATCAGACAGCAGACCTCCGCTCGATTCCGATCGATCTCGGCATACTCGTGTGCTAGCTTGCCCAATTTTGCGCGTTTGTCCATGACATACAGCATGTTTGAGTAGATGTCCACGTCTTCCATTCTGTATGGATCCGCCTTCTGCACAATGTCAAATTCCTTTTCGGCTGTCTCAAAGTCTAGGATGGACAGGGTCAGCGACGCAGGGTATCGTACAGCCAACCCACCTCGCATGTGGTAGTATACCAGCGCTCTTTGCGCTTTGAGATGTACGCTAGTTGGAAAGATGTCGAGCAGCTCGTGTATCATGTTCATCACCAGATCTGTGGCAGTGTGCAGATCTAGCATCACGGTAATGGCGAAAAAGGTGAGCATTGGAGATGACGGTAGATTCTCTTTCAGCTCGATGAACTGACGTACATCAGAAACAGAACAAGGTGTACCTATATCGTACTCACCATGTCCGCCGAGTTGACCAGTTGCGCCATTTGACTCCAGCAGCTCCAATTGTACGGTTTCTCCGTTACACTCTGACCAAAGCACATAACGGCAGCCTGTCTTTGGTCCAGGCGCATGTATAGTATTCCCTTGAGATACAGCAGGTATGGATCCGTTTCATCGGTAAGCTCGGCGAGGAGTTGCGAAAGTATGGGATACAGGAATAGGCGTTCTTCTTTGGTATCGAGGAAATGAGGCAGTGATTCTTGAGCCTTCCTATCCGCGGTCTATACTACTAGTCAGCTTGCTCATGCAGTATCGCAAACTCAACACATACCAGGTAGGCAGAGTATATTCTCACAAACCTAGATCGCTTCCCCCGAGCATCCTTCAGGATCCAGACCACTCTGTCAAATTCCTTCATGTCGAAATAGCTCTTAGCCAGCTGGAATTCATCCTCCTCTAGGATATCCAACTCCTCCTCGATCTCGACACCATGAGACGTCCGTGCTCTGCTGGGTCCAGCAATGGAAGAGTCCAGCGGCCCTGGCGCCGGCAAGAAATCGCCTATTGACGGTCTCGGTCCTCTGGGAGGTGACGAAGGCATTTGCGGCCGTTGAGGTGGTGGGGAGAATGGAAGGTGAGGTACTGATCTGTGCTCTTTAGGTATTGACGATAGCAGCTCTGATGCCCTGTCACACATTACCTCAGTCCGGTTTCAGTGTCGCGTGAGGCCGTGCTCACCACTTTGCAGCGACCATCAAACCCCTATCCCTCAGCTCTCGGACTGTTTTCCGCAGCTCATGGGCCATCTCGACCCTTGCCGCTGGTGTAAGTGTACTCCCCGGCATGGCTGCTTTTGCTGTGCTCCAGGTCGAGCTCTAACTCTTGTTGACTTGCTTGTTGATGCTGTTGTGCGCTTTCAACGCGACGAGGACATGGCGAGGACATCCTCCACCGACTGTTGACCGCCACAAAACACGGAAGCAAAAATCGGCGGTAGCGATCCCAGACTTCAGTTCGTGTCGTCCAACTCGGACTTCCTTGACTCCATAGACAGCACAAGAGACAGCATCCCACTGTTGCATCGTACAAATCGAGGAGCAGACAGGCCTCACGCCCGTACCTCGAAATTTCAACCTACAGTCGACACCGTCCGATTATGTCCGCCTCACCCGCCGCCTCTGACGCAGCGAGTCCCTCGGCCCAGCCGGATGAGGAGGTTCACTCGGAATCAGGCATTGGAGCGCCATCGGGAGCGGGAGAGGCTACACAGGCGCTCTACAACCAGGTTTTCGGAGATGGCTCGGATGTGTCTGATCTCTCCGACTCTGAGGATGAGCGGCCAGCGCAGAGAGGCACCGCCAGGAGAGCCTTTCCTCCGCGAGGAGCCGCAACCGAGACTCAAGACCGAGACGAGGACGTGGACGAGGATAATGTAGATGAGGACAAGGATGAGGAGGACACGTATGTCCCCGGATCAGCAGCAACGGTGGCCAAGATTCCTAAATTCAAAAAGAAGGCAGCGGGCGACGACGCGGATAGGGATGACGACGACGACGCACCGGTCCAGCCTAGGAAGAAGAAGTCGAAGAGTGAGAAGAAACGAAGACGGGAGAGGCAGAAAAGCGATGGGGGAGACAGGGACGATGACCAGCCAGCCGAGCCAATATACGATGAGGCCACACGTGAGTCTCACGAGGACGACGCTGCCATAGTGCTAACAGTCACCGTCGCCTAGAACGTCGGATGAATCTCGAGGCGCGAATTGACAATATTGGCAAGAAGCCAAAGGTCACTAGGCGCAAGAAGAAGGGAGATGATGATGTCGATGTGAGCGTGTCGTTGTTTGTCGGTCAGCTTGGCCCAACTGACAGCTCCAGATCGTCGACTCTTACCACGACGAGATCTGTGTCAGACTGAAAGAACGGATGATTGCCGCAGCCGACAAAGACGAAGAATCCAATAGCAAAAAGCTACCAGCGACCGCGAAACTTGCGATGCTGGACGAGGTCATGGGTGTCTTGAGAAAGTGAGTTGCGCGCCGCGGTACTTATCATATCGCGCCTGATCTGACATTGCGATAGCCAAACATTGTGGCAGTCTCTCTTCGACAACGAAGTTCTCATTGCGGTTGGTAGATGGCTAGCACCAATGGAGGGGAGCGCTGCACTACCGGCTGTAGGCATCCAAAAGTCGATATTCGAAGTACTGCCCAAGGTAAATGAGTATTCTCTGACGTTGGCAATTGGCTGATCACATCGTAGATGGATCTAGACACCCAGACACTGAAGGAAAGTCGCCTTGGCCCCGTCGTCCTTTTCTACACAAAGTCAAAACGTGTCACTCCTGCCATCAACCGACAAGCCGACGCTCTCGTCCAGGCCTGGTCTCGACCCATCATCAAGCGACCCTCCAACTTCAGGTCAAAACACGTGGAAACGCTCTCAGAGGCTGTCGAGACCCAAAGGCGAGAACGAATGGATGTGGATGGAGAAGGGGATGAGGATGCCTTCGAGGAGCGACAGGCGGCTGCCTACGCTGCTCCGCGGAAGAAGAAGAGATTCGATGTCCGAGCCGCGCTACAAGAGAACGAGGGAAGGAAAGGTGCCAGGCTGTATCTCAACAAGGTGAGCACCAATCAAGCGATCGCGATTTTTAGCTCATGTGACTCTTCCAGGACATCCAATACACTGTTGCGCCCGAGTCACAGACCCAGCATAACCGAGAGAACATGTCGCATGTCTCGCGTATCCAGATGGACAACAAGAAGTTCAACAAGTTCGCGAGGACGATGAAGGCGAGAAAGTAGACTCAGGTCAAGCGGGAGCGCGAGGATAGAAACGGATCATTGTTGTAACATCGCTGTCCCTTGTATCATGTATACATCCTCCTTGAGAATGTCAGGCCAAATACGATGCACGGCAAGGTGGATTGTCGATCGCCGCAAGTTGCCTGCGACCTCCACTCTTCCTGTCCAGACTCAACTCCAGAGTCTCCAGACTGGCACAAGACTGGCGAACTGTACGGTACGTCATCACCTATGCGTTGCCCTATCGCCCGGCCCCTATGCGACTTGACTGCCTTTTCCACGACCGCTCCTCTTACCGTATCAAAGCAACATCAGCAACTCATCTCATCTCGGACGTTTGTGTTGCATGAAGCCAAGCAGAATCATCGACGGTAGTTGCAGAGCACTTAGAGTAGTCCCGACTAGATCGATCATCGTCCCCACATTTTACTCAGCCCAGCTACCAGGCTCCCGCAACATGTCAAGCAAATCGCAGCCTCGAATCCTGGGCAGGGAGGAGCTGAAGACCGACTCCAAGTGGCTCAAACTCGAGAACATCAAATGGGAGGATGAAGATGGGAAAGAGGTGAGCCATTCGCGTATACCTCTCTTACAGAACTGATCGTCTCAGCGAGCATGGGAGTGTGCCAATAGAGCTACTCGGTCCAAGGCAGGCATCGATTGTGAGTCTAATCGAAAGAATAATCCGAGAGCTCAACACATCCAAGCGGTTCATATTCTCGCCTTGATCCATCATCCTTCCAGGCCCGTCTCGACGATACTCATCGAGCAATATCGACCTCCAGTGGCCGCCACGGTAATTGGTATGTGTTAGACAATTGTGAACACGTCGCATTCGACTGAGGCCTATCAGAATTTCCAGCGGGACTTATTGACGAGGGAGAAGATGCCGAGTGAGTATGATCATTCGGCCAAGATACTGCTCGCTGAGGAAGCTCAGAACGGCCGCTTTACGGGAACTCCACGAGGAAACAGGTTATGGCAGCGGCAATCAAGGTGAAGGCAATGCCAAGATCCACAAAGTATCGGATATCCTGGTCAAAGACCCCGGGCAAGTCAACACACTTCAGACGCTTGGCGGGTATCACAGCTGAGCCTTCCCTTCAGAATGACCGGTGCAAACATGAAACTGGTGACGATCAACGTTGAGCTAGGAGAGAACGACGAAGACCCAGAACAGCATTTAGACCAGGTGAGCGGTGCAAAGGGTACCGAGGTGCTAGACTGAGATGAGCGACACAGGGAGAACACATCGTCAAGAGAATAGTCCCCTTGAAAGACTTGGAGAAGATCTTGAAAGGTGAGTTCAAACCCTTCGGATCTTCGGAGCTGGCTTCCAAGCCGGGGTTCTCGACTTCTGGCCGAGAGCTGAAACGACCTCCAGACTACTCGGACAAAGGATATGCGGTCGACGCACTCGTAGCTAGCGTCGCTACTGGTCTATCTCTGACTAGTCTCGTCGGCTCGTGAAGGGAATGAATCCTTTCAACTCCACTCGCTGACTTCGCCTGTGGTGCACGGTGTTTCAGCTTACAGATCGGTCTCAGCTGGCCTTACACCCGAGAGGGTACAAATATCGCCCGGTTCACGATCGCTGTCTCGTCATCACTCCATCATCCATAGCTAACGTGTAGCACGTGTAGCAACAGTACACGTCCACAACCTTACCCACGACACGCTTTCTAGCATACAAATCCTGGATCGTCTGTACATCCAGCTTACAGCGGGCACCATGTCCGATTATGACAAGTCTTTCTCAGCAGGCGGTATGACTGGAGGCGGTATAGACCCGGCTGTTACAGACGCCTTCGCTAACAATTTTACATTTCTCGATATCGATGAGGGTGATAGAGAGGAAGAGGAGTTCGAGGGGGAAGAGAACAGTGGCATAAACGATTCCCCTCAGAGCAACGACAGTACCGGCCCCGCCGACATAAGCCCATTCTACAGCGAGGTCTACCACGGTGCTAGCGACGTCGACTACACAAGCTCCGACAACGATACTCAATCCGACGAGCCGCTCTCTGGCCACACAAAGCCTCCCAGCAAGAAGAAATCGTGGTTAAAGCCCTTCTATCATATTAGACGCAGGCGTGACAAGGGTAAAACTAGTGTGCCAGGCAGACATGACAAGGGTAGGACTAGTGTGCCAGATACGGCACCTTCGCAGGAAGCACTTCACCCCCAGTCAAAGCAACGTCGACCAACTACATACAAATCGAAAGCAGAGAGCATCCTCGGAACCGAACTCACTGATGAGGAGCTTTATGCCAGCGACCTGGTGAGGACCAAGTACAGTTCGCTGAAACCGGCTAAGAGGCCCGAGGGCGACACTTCGTGGCTGGACAGCGGAACCAGCAGAGCTGATGACCACACCGGCATGCCATGATCACAGGTTGTCGAAGACGCTCAGGGTAAAGCCGCTACCGAGGATGATGGTCCGGAGAAGTAGTACTGTTCTGCGGCCTGCCATATAACGGCACCTAGCAGTCTCCTTCAACAGGAGTGTGTCTATGAGAGAACGATCGGGAAATCAGTAGGGTTAGGACTCGACGGGACATGCACAGTATGGCTGAACACCGAATTACTGACGGCAAACTATGGTAGTTCGTTCTACAGTAGTCTCAGAATTGGGCTACACTCAGCGAAGTTGTGGGTTGGCCTGATCCATTCGGCTGTGCGAGACCCATAAGAGACGGACAATGAGGGGGCGACGCGACACGGGATGCAGTGATGCGCAGTATCACTGATTATAGCCATGCGAAACTTAGATCTCACTAAGCGCTGTGCTGGGTATTACTCAATGCCCTTGGCCAGTCCTGATCGCCCATCGCTCACTTGTGCAGTGTGCTCACATGGAACATTCTGCCAAAGCCGAGGTGTCGGAGCTGAGAAACGATGGCTCCATTGGATGGCATTGAAGTGACCGATGGCGACGGGCAAGATGAGCAACCAGCGGGTCTCCTTTCACTGCATGGAACCTCCTGGATGTCCACCGATGACGATGATCACCAGGAATTGCAAATCGGCACCTTTTGCAACCATTTCGAATGTCATCTCCATTGAACTCGACTGGCCGGTCGGTTGCCTGTCAGAGGATCGCCGACACGCACGCTGGTTTCAGCGTCGAGATGTTCCGCTAAAGTGGTTCGTATCCTTTGAACAGGGACACGGCCTACGAAACGGAATGTCAGCTCTCGCCCCACGGTCTCCTCACGCAGTGTCCCCTCCATTGACTTAGCCCTCATGAGACACCTCCGGCAGCGGACAGGATACGAGAACTCCCGAGCCCTGCTGTTGCCCCGGAGGCTATAAAGACTGGCCACTCAGCCTCGATCCACTTCCCTCATCACTCATACAGCACAACTCACTACTCCCACCAGTCAAGACCATACCCAACCAGAACTTTGACAATGCCAGCCTCCGAAGCCGCAACCAAGATGTCGGACCCCTCCAACGTATCCGAACCCCAAGGCTGTGAGTTATTCTCTAGGTGTGATATAGCAAGCTAAGCTTACATTTCCTCCTCAGATAACAGTGTTGCGGAGAAGAAAAACTTGGAGAACCGCGACAAAGCACAAACTGTGCTAAGCTACACCGATGCCAGTACCGGTAAGTCCCAGAAGTCAAGGTGGGGTTTTACCGGCAAGCCGTGGAAGAAGTGGGCCGGGAAGTCTGAGGCTTCCGCGGAAACAGCGCCCACGAACGAAGTCGATGCAGGCGCCTACGGCTATGTCAGTGACGAAGAGCCGGACGGTCAGGAGGGTGACGAGGAGGCCGGGTCGGAGGAAGAGATTCCCAAGTCCAAAGGGAGCATGACCAAGGCCGGCAAGCTACTCGGCGAAGACCCCTCGAGACTGGCCCGACTGGCGTCTGAAAATCGTACTAACCAGTCGGGCCGATAGGCTCGAGGACCACCACAATGTCGCTCCCAGGCATTGCGGGACGAGGAGTCAGAATGCGTTTCGTAGTCAGCACAGGGGTACTATCATATGGTAGCACCGTACTCGAGGATGAATGATGATAGTTGACGACGAGTCAGGGTGCCTTCAGCCATCAGAGTCGCCAGTTGATGTCCATTGGTCACACTTCCTCAGACTCACAAACGATTACTTGACAATTCTCACGAGGCGCTGACGACCTCTAGACGGGCAAGGTATGAAACTCTGAGCATCGACTGCAGATATACGGGATGGTCGCCCGTGTGACTGTATAAGACCAATTGTGGCTCTGAATGCTGAAATGATGCGGACCATTGTTCAGTCTATGTCAGTCGGTGAAGCGTGTAGTGTGAGCGCAAGTGAACTCTGAGCTTTTTCCACTGACCTCGACAACATTCGCTCGAGGAATATTCTGGCAAAAGCGATTCGACTGTGCTGGATCAAGTGACCGACGGCGAGAGACGACGCTAGCGCGCATCTCCTTTGAGTCGACTCGACTGAGTCGTCGATGATGACGATAACGATCAGACCTTTGACATGATCACCCTTCGATGCGAGTTTCGGATGTGATTTCAAATAAAACCTCCTTTGATCTCCACTAGCAGGTATGCTGCCCCTGAAAGAAACAGGTGCACATATGATGATGTCAGTCGTTGGTGGTCTTCGCGGGAAATGATTGATCCTTTCGAGTTTCGAGTGAAACACAGCTGTGAACGTCGTCGGCCAGGCTCTCCTCTGACCATCTTCATGCTAAGCATTTGATCCTTTGGCGCTGGCCAGCTGAGACTGACTCGTTTTGAATGTGTAGAAGGATGAGAAGATCAAAACCCGAGCCGCTTCGGACAGACGGAGGGTATATAAACTGAGGGGTAAGCGTCGATACTCTTTCACCAAGTCTCATTCGATCCGACCAACCAGTGAAGATCATATCCAACCCAAGCCATTGACAATGTCTGCCTCCGAAGCCGCGACCCAAATGTCGGACCCCTTCAACGAGTCCAAAAGTGAAGACTGTGAGTTCTCTTTCAGGTCTAGTGTGTCATACTGAACTTCCCCCCCAAGACGGGAGTGATGTAGAAGAGGTAACTGCCAAGACCGATAATCGTGACAAGGCCTACAGAGTGCTGGGCCGCACTGATCGCACTCAATACGAGCAGTCAGAGCAGCCGACCGACATCCCACCAGCTACGGAGGGATACACCGAGATCAAAGTGGACTCGACTGCCTACGGTTACGAAAGTGACGAAGGAGGCGAGCCTATCAGCAGGACGAAGACAGGTGATTTGAGCAAGGCCAGCAAGGTACTCGGCGAAGACGTCTCAAGCTTGACGACTGACAACACCAAGCAGTCGAGTACTGGTCCCACCAAGAAGAGTGGATGGTCTAAATGGTCTCGAAAATAGACCTCGATGTCGTTCGCAGACATTACGAATTAGTCGAGGAGTCGAAATACGTTTTGTAGTCGGCAGTGGCAGTGGGGGACTATCGTGTGGTTATACCGTACCCGAGGAAGGATGAATGATGATAGTCAGGGACAAGTTAGGGTATCTCATCCTTAAGCGCCGCCAACTAGCGCCAACTGCTGTCCCATAATCTCACTTTCCCATACTCACAAGAGATCACTTGAAGAGCTGATCCTGATGAGGAATCGGTGACTTCACAGTGGACAAGGCCTAAATTTCTGAGCAATGACTGCAGATGAATAAGTTGGCTGTCTGTGTGACTGTTGACAAGCACTGCGTGCCGGTGAGTGCCATAAGCTGTTACGACCTGACACCGAGAAAGCCCGGAGGTCGGTGTCGGGGGGAAGAAGGGTCGTGGACGGACTCGAGTGATACCAGAAGGGTATCACTACTGGACTGGAGACTTGGTCTAGAAGAGACTCAGTCGCGAAAGGGCAAGTCGACTTAGATACAGCTCGGAAGGATCAGAGGGCGAGCGAATGCGAGTGGGCTTTAGAAGAGTAACTTGTTGATAGATTGATCCTTGGGAGAGGATCAATCAGGATATGAACTGCTAGCTATATATACTGTACAGAGCAAACTAGATACTTAGGAAGACTACGGTCATAGTCGACTTGGCGACTATGCTCATAGTCGGCCCTGACTATGGCCTTAGTCGGCCCTGACTATGATCATAGTCAACCCTGACTATGAGCATAGTCGGTGGCTTCACCAATCGGGATAACATGTCCGAGACCACCAAAGTCGAATCACCCCGCGAGTCATCTTCCATACGTGGCAGGCCACGCTGAACACGAGTGTGCAGACGACAGTAATGTCGAAGCTGAAGTAAGCGAGGAAGAGAGAGAGGAAGATACCGAGGGGGGAGGACATGGGCACAACCTCCAACGGGAGAAAGGGAAATGAGAAGGCCTACAAGTTGCTGGGGATCACTCAGGGGACTGCATCCTCCTCCCGAGCCTCCGAGGGGAGCCAGCCTCAGCATGGAGTCGATCCTGCTCCCGGCAGCGACGCTGAGGGTGGTGATAATGATGCTGTCGTCGACGGAGTCCAAGAGTGCACGCGGAGGACAGGTGACCGGGACAAAGCCAACAGGGTTCTTGGAATCACTCCATCACGCTTTGCAACTGGGAGCAACCAGTCGGGTCCAGGATCTCGACGAACACGTTGAAGACCGGAAGTGTGCGAGGTCGTACAGGTAGATGACGTACGGTACTGAGAGAGATTTGAGTTATGGTGTCGTAGTCGAGAATGCATGAGCGTGTCGCTCTGGCGTACAGTGATAGCACAGACTTAATGATTGTTTTACAGTGTGCGGGATGTCCACGTGAGGCTCCCCAGTGGTCCAGTCCTGCTAGAGGGTACATGTCATCGCGGTGTCGATGGCTTGGGCTCGTCTTTGATGCCCGCGTGGCGCTTGTAGCTCTCTATCCTGTCCTTCTTCAACTGCTCGATCGCCTGTCTCTCCTTTTCCGATCGGTTCGCCATGTAGTCGAGCGTCATCTCGTCCAGTCTATCTTCAGTAACGCTGCGAGCGCTTTAGCAATCTCACTGAGATCCATAGCATTGCGAGCACTCACTAGTTTTGCATACATTTTGTCCAGGCTGTCATTTGGGACCTACACGCCCAGGCCATTGAGAAGGTTCGATTCTGCGAGCAGGCAGCGAAGTCTATATTGGATCAAAATCAGTGTAGTCTCCGATGTACAGCTATACACCAAACTCACCCCTGACATACTCGTCGCATACCTTCAGACCATCCTTCTTCGCCTGCTCGAGCACTGCAGTTTCCTCCCGCCGTGACAAAGCCTGCATCGAAGTCAATCTGGGTCGACTTGAGAAGGCGCAGGAACAGAGCGACCGCTTGGTTGAGTTCAAGCTAAGCTCAGATGACAACTACGAGTAGTCGATCTCAATCTGCTTGGTTTGTGGTTGATCGATTGTTGATCGACGACGATTTGGAATTAATCCTCGATGATCTCCCAGCCTGGAAGCGTCGGCGATCGCCGAACAGCATTCACGTGATGGGCAAAAGTTGGTTGCCGCTGACGACAACGAGCGATAGGATAGCCGCGACTTGATGCGTGATGCTTTGCTCATATCGTACTTTCGCAGAGCCGGCTTGTAAGTTGTTGGACATATCGCAGGCCATCGGACATAAAAGGCCGGCTGAACGATCAAGCTACCTCCAGGAGGACTCACGCAGCGAGATCTAGACCAGGCATCCAGTCTCTGCAATCATGGCACCCCATCCGTTGCCTATCAACCCAGCTCTGCCCTATCAAGCTCAAGCTGGACCATTACAACAACAGTGGTTCCAGCAGCCAGCTTACCCATATCAGCAGTATCCTGGCGCCTATCAGAACTATTACGCAGCTCCCAATCAAAGCTACAACCCCTTGGCTGCACCTGTAATCAACCCCTCATTCGGTCAGAACCTCTTCAGGCCAACCGCTACGCCTGAGGGATACTCCTACCTGGCACCACCTCAGTATTATGGACAGAACCTCTATCCAGCTCAGCCCTATCAGCAGGATCAGAGTCAAGCATACCCGAACAAACGGACTAGAATCGACAACCCAGCTCAGAGTCTCACTCCCAATCAGGCCGGACCGAGCGGGACGAGCGGTGGCGTGAAAGCATGGAGGAACTGCTCGTTGGTGGGATGCAAGTTTGTCGGCTCGGGCGATGATGTCGAAGTACATGAGATGGACAGGCATCTGATTTACCCGCCCGGCTACAAAGTGGAGAGAAGTGAGGAGGAAGAGCGATATGCCAAGCGAAAAGGGTGAGTGTATCCCTTTGGAATTGTACGCCCAAACTGATCACCTCCTACCAGACCTGCTCCTACTATTGAAGGTACCGGCATTACACTGCAGACAGACGAGGATATCGCAAAATGGGTCGCGGAGAGAAAGTCAAAGTGGCCATCCTCGAAACGTCTGGCAGAGAAGGTAAGCATGTCGTCGGTCACAACCATTTACAGCGAAGCTGATGATGAATCGCGTAGAATGAGGAGAGACAAGCGGCTATCGCTCGAGGTGAAATGCCGGATAGAGGTCGCGGTCGCGGTCGTGGGCGAGGCGGATTCAGCTCGCGTCGAGAAGATCCCGCTGCCCGGGCGGAAGACTGGGGACGTGAAGCACCTGATCCTAGTGTCTCATACCCTGGAAGGGGTCATGAGCGTGGACGAGGAAGGGGTAGAGGGGCGGCACGGGGCGGTCGGCATGGTGCTCCGCCTGGAGGGCAAGATGCGACACCTCGCGATTCCGGCTGGGCGAGGCCCCTTCAAACTCCATCTCAAGCTCAGGAACCCGGTGTCCAACCATCGCCTGTAACCAAGACGGACACCTCGGAGGCACTAGTTGACGTGGACTACGACAGCGGACACACCTCGGACGCGTCATCTAGTTCAAGCTCGCTCTCGTCGTCGAGCGAATCAGAGTCCGACTCGTACAGCGATTCGGCCTCTGAAGCAGATGGGCCCGAAGGGTCCTCAAAGGCAGCTGGGCCGGCTGAACCGCCCGTAGCCGAGGAAGAGAAGGGCGACTCGCGGGGCAAAGCGCCCTGCAAATACTTCGCCAGGAACGGACGATGCAAGTTTGGCCGTCAATGTAAATTCGATCACCCCGTGAGTTGCTAGAGGATACTGGAGCCAGAGTACCTTTGGCTGACTTTTCCAGGTTAATCAAAGTGAACCGACAAACAGCGCCAACACCGCAATTGCAGATGGGCTGCAGAAAAAAGGTCCACGACAACCGCACGCTCCTCCCAAGCGACAGAACCCGTTTGAAAGGCCTTCCATGCTGGCCGATGTGAGTCGGAGCAAACAGTAGCTTACGCACACTTGCTGATGTCACCTAGTTGCTCGCGGTCCCTATCCAAAACACTCTATCGCAGCTGTCCCAGACTATCCGATTCTTGGTCGCCAACAATATGCTGGAAGGAGTCGAACTGAAACCGGGCGACGCGGATGAGCAAGAGCGCGAAGCCAAAAAGATTGTGGTAGTGGGAGAACAAGCCGGATCCGAGGATACCGACCCGCCAGCTCTTGCTCCAGACCAGGAATGAGCCGCAGGGGCGTCTAGACGGTCTGACTTGACACACGCTTCACGTCTCATGTTCGAGATGTCATCGGTCCCTTGCCTATTGTTCTCAAAGACTCGTACTGACACATTGTCAAGCCACACGTCCTGAAATCGGGTCTCGAAATTTCGCGACATCTCTGACGCGTCGCCAATGTTTCGAGTGGCTGGATTCGAATCTCGACTGCGACACGTATCACTGATTTTAGGCTACAACCTACCTGCTACCCGCTAATCGCGGAGCCGGACCGGCAGCGAATAGTAGAAGTGCATAATGTTGACGACGTCCCGGGTATAAGGACTGGTCAGTATTCAGTGGATTCCCCCTTCTTCATCGAGCTCAACAAGCACCTTCGCCTCGCCTCATTCCCGACTTCGACATTGACGACCTCACGACCCACGCTCACACAGCACCTCACGCTCTTTTACGTCCACCTCTAACGTCCACTTTCAATCCCCATCTTCAACAATCGATTTCACACCTCTCCGGAATCACAAGACAATATGCGATCCTCGACCTCTTTCGCCATTCTTGCGCTGCTCGCTTCCGCGGGTAACTCTCTCGCTGCTCCTATCAAAGCCCGAGACGTCACTGTTGGTCAACAACGCCAGGCTGCTCCCGGCGATAAGGGACCCTTGGTCAACGGAGGTGCCCAGATCCTCCCGAACAACCCACCAGTCAAGGGCAGTAATGGTGTGGTCGACGTCAAACAGGGCAATCTCGCCGGTCATGTCATTCAGACTCCTGGAAACAGCAATACCATCGCCGAGGTCAAAGGCGGCATGGCGGATCAAGCTCCAACCCACCAGGCCGACGTCAAGGTCAATCTTCCAGCTGATGGACCGGTCCACGACACTGTTAAACAGTCCAACGGAAGCAAGAACCTCGTCGGAGAGGAAACCGATCCCAACAGCAACTTGGCTAGCAATCTCCTCGGCAAGCCCAAGAAGGAGAAGAACGGCAAGGAGATCTTCAACGGCAGCCCAGTTCTAAACGTAAGTATCCCCAAATGTTACAATTCACTCGGGCTGATGACTTTCCGATAGATTGGCCTCGACCCTGAGGGCCAAAAATCAAAGCCGAAGCCAGCTCAGGCTTCGCAGTCTCCCAAAGCCTCTCCATCCCCCAATCCTCCTCAGAGCCCTCCTCCTGCGCAGTCCCCTCAGCCGGCTCAGCAGCAATCCGGATCGGGTTCCCCCGCCTCCGCTCGACCATCCCCTAGTCCTCAGGCTCAGCCGTCTCCCAAGCCCAGCCCCTCGCCCTCGGCCTCGCCCGCCTCCCAGCCCAAGCCTCGCCCTTCCAAAGCCAGCGATGAGGACAGCTCCTACACCGGTGGCCATGTCTTCAACATTGGCCTAGGCGACCACAAACAGCAAAACGGCAACCAGAAGGGAGCGATCCACCTCGGAAAGCTAGGTGGTCACAACAACCAAGGTGGAAGCCCGAGTAAGCAACAACAGGGCAGTCATTCCAAGGGTCCTAACCGACTTCACAACGATGGCGATGGGTACGTCGTCGGACTGTCAAACGGGATCGGAAGGCGTGCCGCCGGCGCCAAAGACGGACACCTCGACTTAGTTGTCGCTCATGCCGAATTCGCCAGACTCCCCACGAACGTCATGCCCTGCGACCGGTTCAGGGCACACGGTGAAGCCGAGCTTGTCGATCTCTGCATTCAGGCGGACCTGCTCGCCTACGCCCCAAAGCACTACCACGTAAGTCTTCGATCTGAGGTATCCGCGCGAGATCCTCGCTGACATGACTAAAGCGCTGCCCTGAGGCACTGCAGCATGACATACACATCCACGGAGACTCCAAGGACACGATGAACACCAAGTTGAGCAAGGACGTCGCCAAATACGTCAGACTCTGTATCGACGCTGGAGCGCTCTAAGGCCTGCTCGCTTCTTTCTTTCTTCTCTCCGGGTTTTATAGGTTTCTTTCATGACATGTATACCCCTGCTCCGCTGAGTCAAGCCACGGCCAAGCCGGACTGAGCATGACGCTCGCACCCTAGCAGTATGGTCCCATCCTACGGCTCACTCACAAACCTTAAGCGGCGATCGCCGTCCTGGTTGAAACACTGCTCAGCTTAGTGGTGCGTTGAAACCAGCTCGCTCGCTCACGGTCCCACTGATCTCGAGTCGTCGACAACACAAGCTCTTGGAAGGTCGTGTTTGTTGGTTGTTATTACCAACACTGTCAGATTAGCTCGCTGAAATGCTCGCGGTTGCGTCAAATCTGTTCGGAAAGTCCTCATCGCTATCCGCCTACGCCCTCCATTCCGCATCACCGTCCCCTGCCTCATCCTCCACATACCTGCCGTCCACCGCAACAGCCTCGTCCAGCACAGCAAGTAGCTCGAAGAGTATTACTGTCGGACTATGGCGGGTTCTAGGAGCAACGCATAAGACGACAGGGAAGGAGGTCAGCGTTTGGATCTTCGAGAAGAAGATCCTGGATGGTGTCAAAGGAGATAGCGGGGGTCGCAACGCGGCTCAAGCCAAGGAATGGGTCTTGGACCAAGTCAAGAAAGAGGTGCGCGGGAACCATACTGTCTAATTTTATGTTATGGAAGCGGCTGATCGAGATTCCAGGCCACCTCGTTATCCCGGCTACGGCACCCTGATATCCTACACATGGTTGAACCCCTAGAGGAAACGAGGTCGGAATTAACCTTTGTCACAGAGACGATCACGGCGTCATTGGGCTCAATCTTGAATAGCAAGGATGGATCCTCGCGGCGAGACAGATCGGGGAGGCCGCCTGCAGCCGAAACTAGTGGACAGGTGGATTTGGATGAAGTCGAGATCCAAAAGGGAACCCTGCAAATAGCCAAGGGTCTGGCATTTCTTCATCAGCAGGCAAAGATGGTCCACCTCAACCTCTCACCAGAATCAATCTTGATCAATGCGAAGGTAGGTATAGGCAGCTTGTGTGATCTCATACTCATTGCGACCCAGGGTGACTGGAAGCTATCAGGCTTGAACCTGACGACACCACTGAATCAACCGGATGGCTCGACGACTCGGTACGAGTACCCAGAAATTGACTCTCGCCTCCCTCCTCAGGTACAGTGGAAATTGGACTACTTAGGTGAGTAGAGGACCACGTCTTCCTTTTGATCGAGTCGATGCTGACAACAAGCGTCTAGCGCCGGAGTATGCCCTAGATTCGACAATGACGCCCTCGAACGATCTGTACTCCCTCGGCTGCGTCTTGTTTGCTGTACATATGGGAGGAAAGCCACCTTTCCAAAACAGAGGGTCCATGCAGAGTCTACGAGAGAACGCCGAGGGTTCGCTTGCCCGTCGGGATTGGATGAACGGCTCCAAGTGGGAACGATGTAGTGGCGAGCTGAGGGGTACGTAATGTCGGGGTCTGAGTGACAAGCTCACTGAACAGACTTCTTGTAGACCTTCTTCCCCGGTTACTCACACGGCATCCTTCGAATCGACTAAGTCTGGCTTCGCTACCATCTCACTCGTTCTTCTCATCATTGGCTATATCAACCCTGAACTTTCTGGATGCGACGACATTCGCCTCAAAGCCGCGCGAGGAGAAAGCGACCTTCTTGCGTGGCCTAGTTAGGGTTCTGCCCACATTCTCCGAGAGATTGAGAAAAGGGAAAGTGCTACCGAGTCTGTTAGAAGAGGTGAGTCACTCGTCAGCCATCTGGAATGGAGCTCACATTCTGGCTATAGATGAAAGATCCATATCTGCTACCGTTCATCCTGCCAAACGTGTTTGAAATATCAAAGACGCTGTCCAAAGAGGAGTTTACGACTGTTTTGCCCAAATTGCAACCGCTTTTCATCCTGAAAGATCCACCCCAGAATATGCTCAGTGAGTGCCAGCGCCAGACATAATGATAGAACAGCTCTGACACATGCAGCGCTTCTGGAGCACTTATCCCTATTCGAGGAGAAGACAATACCTGCTATCTTCCGAGAAAGTGAGTTCTCTCGTTCAGTGACGCCAGCATCTGCTGACGACGGCTTAGACGTCATGCCGTTGATCTACAACTCTTTGGAGTGCGAGCATATGCCAGTTCAAGAACGAGTGCTCAAAGCCGTTCCACATCTTTGCGAGATCTTGGACTATGGTACTGTTCAGAATATCCTACTGGTCAAAGTCGCCGTGAGCTGTCTACTTACCTGACCATCAACAAAGACTGACGACATTATTCAGATCCTCTTCACTCGTACCAAAATCCTGGCAATTAAAGTGCAAACCTTGGACACGTTCACCTCCATGGTTAAGACTTTGGATAAAGTGGGTTGGCTCGACTTTGGATTGATGACAGAGCTGAGACAATCTAGGTCACGCTCACCACAAAGCTCGTGCCTCTGCTAGCCAAGATCAAGACGAAGGGTAAGTGCATCGCTACTTGAGGCGCTCTCTCACGCTGACTATGTGTCAGAACCCGCGGTGATGGTGTGTCGGCCCGAAGCTAGCCTCATTGGCGTCCAAAGCTGACCGATCTCAGATGGCTACATTGGCCGTACACGGGGCGATGGGCGCCAAAGTCGACCGTGAGGCCATCGCAACTTTGGTCCTCCCTCAACTATGGGCCATGTCAATGGGTCCACGTGAGTCTCGATTCGCATCGACCTTGGCGTGCGGACTAACGCCAGACGTCCACAGTATTGAACGCTGAGCAATTTGGACGTTTCATGACGTGAGTCCGGAACGCTAAACACCCTACACCGCTGACATGGAACTGTAGTGTGATCAAATCTCTAGGATCTCGGGTGGAGCAAGAACACTCGCAGCATCTACGGGATGTCCGTCGTATAGAACAACAAACGGCCTCGTTCGCCAACGGAGCCTCCAACGGGTCCAGCTTCAACCTTGCCCCAATTGGCGACGCGGAGATGGACTTCGAGGCTCTGGTCAAGGGACAGAACTCGACGCCCAACCCTATGTCACAACCTGTCATGCCTTCAGCCGCGGACCCTTGGGACGATGACAGCTGGGCGAATGGTGACTCCTCTTCCTCCTTTGTGAGTCTCAGCAAAGAATGTCAATGTTATGTCAGCTGATCAGGGTCACTTACAGAACTTCTCAAATCTGAGTGTTGCTGGGAACACAACGCCGTCGTTATCGTTCCCGACGTCTATACCGAGCTCACCCAATCCTCATCAAAGCTCATCTCGGACGGCCAGCTCGACTTCTGCCAGCATCGGTAATGGTAAACTGAAGGCTCGGCCCATTCCCTCCAGCTCATTCAATGCGGCGTTCTCTGGGTCATCCTCCAACTTCAGTACGCCTCTACAACCCAGTACGACGCCCTCATACTCGGCTTTGCAACCCTCTCGACCAAATCCTACATCACCAGCACCGGCTACTTCTGGAGTCAATTATAATATCTCACTCGCGCCTCAACCACCAGCCTTCACTCCACCTCCACCTCAGCCAACATATCCGACTTACGCGCCCATGGCACCTATGCCGCCAAAACAGCCCTCGCAGCCTTTACGGGCAATGCAGACAGCGTCGGCTGTCTCACAACCGGTCAATAATGTAAAACCCCCACCAGGCTGGTCATCCGGTGTGATGCAGCCCACGGTAGCGCCAAAACCAACTCTGCCCAATGTAGCGAATCAGAACTGGGACGATTTTGACCCACTGAGATAGGGCGCTTGAACACACCTCGAGGAAGCCAGTGTGATCTGGAACACTCGTACAACAATGCATATGCTGTGTCTCTGTCTTGATACAGGCCGCTACATAGTGTGAAGATAAACAACTACCGCTGAATGCCCCCGTTATACAGGCTCCTCATTTCGTCACCGAGACCTAGTCTGCGCTTGCCCTCGAGGTAGTGCATCGCCTCGAGGTAGGTATGTGGCACAACAGTCTTTCCCAATGGTTCATGGTCCTCTTTTGCCATTGTGAAGAAGAACACATTAGTCTCCTCCCTCAGCTGTAGGCGCACGAATGATCAGTGCAATGTACAATTGGAGGATGCCATCAAATGAAACACTCACGCCAGTCTTGACATCTTCGACCTCAGCTCGGACCATGATGTGGACTTTGGCCTCTTCGTCCGAGTTGGCACCTTGAGTCGGTCTTGTGGTCTTCACGATCTTCGAGGTAAGACGTAGGACTGCGCCAATTGGAACGGGAAGCCGAAATGTGATTTGATCGAGTGCCAAGAATCTCATCGGCTTGGAAGCGAACAGAGCTGCGTTGGTAGAGCACAGCTCGCTGAGAATGGTCAGCGAAGCTGCTCTCATATAGGGTATTGCACTCTGTTACTCTGTTGCTTTGAGCCAAAATAACTCACAACGCCTGTTCCAGTGTCAGCAGGTGGATGCATTCGCGGAATTGAAAGTCTGAGCTGACTCACAGATCTGATCAGGATACCTCCGAACACCTTGCCGTGCAAATTTCGGTCTTGAGGGAACATGAGCTGGACGCTTTGGATCTGATGGGGCGCCCGATAGTCAGTTCAGGTCCATGAAGAGCTTGCCGGCTAACACTCACCTCTGTGTCTGCCATGGGGACGACCTTCTCCCCTTTGTACGTATCGAGTTGGGTGTCATCCCCGACTTTGAGCATTAATCCGTGCAGCTCCTCGGCTTCCTGTGAAGTGGGCTATGAAATACAAAGCGTCAGCCTCGAGACTGGTTCTACAGAATTGAGGACTGACGGGAACCTTGTCCAGAGCCATCATGGCATTTTCCTTCTGCCTCTCTCTGTGACCTAGATGCCCCGTGAGCTGATGACGCCAATGTTTGAGCACCGCACTCACGCTGGCCTATTCGCCAAAGAGCCTTTTCTTCGTCTGTCTCAACGATGAGCGCTGGGATTGCTTTGGCCTTGCTAGTCCGAGAATCGCGACAGACCATGGCAAAACGACCCAACAGCAGGGTTTCCCATTGCTCAGGAATTTCTCGTGATGAAGACACCTCTGCTTTCTGCGGGCTGGTCTTGGAACCTTGCATTCGGACCACCACTTCCATTGACGATTTGCCGGTAGTCGCCACAAACCCGGAGAACCGAATATCTCTAGCTTCTGATCAGTCAGTGTGTCATGTGGAGTGGATGCGCCATCCACTGACCTGGCGTTTCCCGTACCCAGATCTCCGAGCATGTCTAGTCGATCCGCAGAAGCGGTGGCGATGTAGAGTCCTGCCCTAGCGCTCGCTTCGTTGAAGCTGACCACAGGATCGCCTGATTGTGAAAGAGAGGAAGAGGGTAGACAGTGTTTGTAGGCCACGGCACCAGCGAGAGAGTCGAGGTCTGTTGCAGATTGTAGATGATCAGCTTCTTCGCCAGGTCGACGTCTAAGCCCACTTACGTTCGAGCAGCATGCCCATGCCTAAGAGTCAAGTTCTCATCAGTTGTGGTACACCAGATATTAGTAAAACTCACGAGGGGAGCCAGTCGTGTCCACATATCGCTCAAAAAGCGACTTGTCGCTCGCCAGAGGGAGATCAAAGGTCGTATAGCTCTCACTCATATATCTCGGCCTCATTAACTCCTCCAATTGTGCTTCCGTCAGAACATCGCCGTCAATCCCTCCTGCACCGTCCTCAGTATGCTTTCTAGATGTAGCCGCGCCTAACGCTGCAAGTTCAGGATCCTTCAGACTTAGCCACGGTGTCGACAGGGCTCGCATAGACGAGAGCGAGTTGAGTACAGACGGTGCCGAAGATCCTAAGCACAGGTCAGCAAGTCTTGCGATGATATTCGAAAGACTACACACGGGCTATTGTAGTGACAAGCTGGTCGAGCGTCCGTAGAGTTACCAGCCGCTGAATAGGGGATTCCGGGGCAAACTTGAAATTCTTCTCCTGTACCGCCGGCAGGGATGTCGAGTTCCAACGTCGAGGGACGTCGTTCCATGATAACGAGCGCTCTTTGAGAGCCCGTAGGGCGGTCCCTCGCTTGACAGGCATTCAGGGTGCAATGATGGTGCGGATAGTCGCCGAGAACGACGCCTGACACTTACTGCTTGCTCGTTGGACACCTAGAGTCTTGAGTATCAAGTAGTTGTCAAACTTGTCAACAAGCGCTCGGAACTCGGTTAGCTCCGCCCGGCATTTCTTTATCTTATCGGTGCTGGAGTCTGCGGCGCTATGAAGCTAGGTATACAGCATGCAATAGTCGCGATTCATTGTAGATGTACAAGAGGAGTGAGTTCAATCTAGCTACCGACGCTTACTGGAGCGTAGCGACCCCCAGAGCCATCCCGCATGTCGCTATCCCCAAACCCACCAGAACCACCTCTAGATCTTCTCGAGGTTCCCGGCACTTTATCCAGTATCGGGTGCAAGGTTCCTGGCAGTAGAGCCTACATCGGATCAGCGTTTACATCTAAGGAGAGACTGATGATGGCATGGTGTGCTCGCTGAATCAGAGATTGGCTCACCTGACCCCATTCCCTCATATCCGTCGGTCGACCTCGCTCTTCGATAGCTTTCCTCAGACTAGGCAAGGTCAGCTTAGTGACCTACCGCGATAGTCTCTGCACCACTCACCGCGAACGAATCGCAGCAAACAGCAGTAGACCCATTACGATCAACAGAAAGAACGTTACGATCAATTGGTCCCTGGGAGAGTCGCGCTCTTGGAAGTTGTTCGATCAGCTCAAGTTGCCTCGATGATATTTGGATTGGACTCACTGAAACATCTCGCTTCGACATCACCCTCGGTTCCCGTTCCAACGTCAGTATCCAGCTCTGGAACCTGAGCATCTGCGGCTTCGTCAATATGCGTATACAGTTGGATGGGCGAAGACAGACCTTTACAGATGCCAAGCTTCTGATCCAGGCAGAATTGACGCGTGCATGACAAACACGGCTTGGACGGATCTGTAGGCCTGAACAGGGGTATGATGGTTGAATTCTGGAAGCAGATGCCTAGTGGGAGATCGGGTCAGCATCACTCGTAACGTTCATCGATGAACAGGGATCGCCAGGTCATATCCCCCGCTCCGACTACGCCAACATCTTTCTAGTACCGCTGACAGCCTTCATTCCTCCTCGACGGACACTCACATTTGCAGTATGATAGCACCGGATCAGAAAAGATTGATGCCGAGACTACCTGGATCTACGACAGATGAGGTTTAGTCAACTTGGACTTCGAGCACTTGATGTCCATCAACTCACCAGGCTCGCCCTTAGCAGCGTGGCTAGAAGTAGCCTAGCTAGGCGTTTGCTAGGCGGCGATGAGCGAGACATGGGTGTTGCAACCGAATACTGTGACTGCCTTGCGCCGCCACGAGTCCCTCACAAGATACTGGAGCAACCTCTAATTCTATCGACCATCAATCGGTTAACAGGAGAGAGATGGCTACTGGGCGGAGCTCGCCGCATCATCACTTTGTGCGATTTAAGCTTTACGAGACTAGTCGTTCCTGGACAGACTCCCTGACAACAACCCTGGATCAACGCTTCTTATTTGGCCGGAGTGGGCGAGCGAGACGCTATGTTTGGATTCGACCTTGACAGAATGCTCGTCGACTAATCGTTGACTATCGCCTACCCTACTGCTCGACACACTGCGTATCACATCCCACCCGCTGCAACAAGCCCGCTCACATAAACCTGCGTGGTCGCGATACTGTAAGCGGTAGATCAGGACTACGCGCCGCGACATCGAGTGTGCGTTCGTTCGACGTGTCGAACATTTCAAAATCCCTTCGAAGCTTGCTTGAAGCTCCTTGCGATTTCGCTTTTCAGCGTCGATAGTCTTCACACCGATGGACCGCACTCCGCCGCGTGCTTGGAGAGCAGGCGGCAAAGGCAGATCCCGCTCATCTGGGGTCTATATCCTAGCCGCCTCGGCCTTCCTGTTCATCCTGTACTCGACGTCCAACTGGCCTCAAGATCAGCTCAACGACAGTGTGAAATCCCTCAGCGCATATGTCGGCACTTCTGCCTGTCCAAATGCGTCCAACCCCATCTTACCGGTGGATACACCCCTCAACCCTTCGCAGCAGACGTGCACAAAGGTCAACTCGGGTCACAACGACTTTGACGTGGAGATCTGCCCAGTCAGATCAGAGTGTAATCGTTTTTCTGTCCGGATCGCCCGGACCGACATGAACGCCTGCAATGCGATGGAGAGTAGAAATTTGCTGGAGGACGGGGTGCAGAGTACGGAAGCTAGAGCGACGTGGCTCAAGGAGATGCAAGGACCGGACTCGTTTGTGCTCAGAACGACAGGCGCACAGAGATGGCTCGCAGAGGATAGCGTGTATGAGGGACAGTGCACCTACAGATTCGACGTGTCGCTCAGCACCGGTGGCGCGTTCTGGCTCGAGCTATGGCACATGTACACGGTGAGCAGGGCAGTGGGGAGTAATATGGCATTGGCTAACTCCCCGTAACAGAACTACGAATACTACGACGAGACGTACCCTTCTCGACCCCCTATGACCTTTGACAAACTACTCCCGGCTCCGCTGAAGATGAACATCTGTCCGCTCAGGTGTCCCATGGCCTACGCCGCCCGCCTCGCATCTGCCGAACCGGAATGGCCTCCATCGGCAAACCCTCCTCGCGAGGAGGCCGATCTTCCGGAATGCTCCGTGGTGGGGATGAGTCAAGGAATCTGGCTCCAGCGTCATCCGATGGATGTCACTGAGCCTCCGGCACCTGTTCTCCCACCGAGAGACTTCTCCTCTGGGCAGACATTGATGGGTCACTACGAATACCAACCTGGTTGCAAATGGTCTCACGCAGGGCGACAGTTCGTCTCTCACGAGGGATGCTATAAGGAGCCGTCGTCCTCAGTCCTATTTGCCGGCGACTCTCACTCGCGATACGTCATGCAGCATTTCATCTATCGATTGTTAGGAAACGTGGGATATTATCCGGACAGCGACAGCGCCAAGGGCGCTCTCTTCGTCAATTTCCACCGAGAATACACTGGAGAGGTGGAGAAGGGAAAACTGGAGATCGACTTCAAGTGGGATCCAATGGTGGATCAACTATTGCGATGGCCTTTGGACAAATTAGTAAACTACACCGCCATCGTCTACTCCGTCGGCGCGTGGCCCGCAAAGATCCCTTGGAAGGAGGAGGAGTTTTTGTTGAAGCTGGAAAAGGTGTTCAAGCACATTCAAGCAGCCATTGACACCGTGCCCGAAGGAGGAAGCAAGCCAAATCTGGTATATCTGGTCCCAACTCCCTACCCACCCCATCTGACGGAAGCCTCGAGGCGGACGCCAGACCACCGAACCAACCTGGAGTTGATGAGATGGCGAGAATCGACAATACCCCTATGCGAGAAGTATGGATGGAGGATTGTCGATCAACTGGGCATCGGAATGCCGGTCAGCTTAGAGATCATGGCCGCAGATGGACTTCATCTATCCCCAGGTCCGGCTCATTCGCCTATAGTCGACGAGGTCGTCGGCAAAGCTGGTCTTTGCGTCAGCAGATAAGACAAAACTGCGACTCCTGCTCGGTTTCTTTGTTCAATACTTCTGGGTTATGGGTAATTTTCATCGATACAAGCACTGCCTACTGGTAGGATACACTAGAATAGTACACCTAGACGACATATCATGCATCCGAGCCTCCAGCACCACGATACCATCTAAATCGATCCTGTCTCTACTCTCGGGCATTGCGAGATCTCTGGGACGCCGTGGGAAACCAAAAGTCGAGCAGCACTTCGTGACCGTGCAAATCCAGTGATGTGCTTTTACAGATCCCCATATGACCTCTAGCGCCATGCTTGGGGCACTGCGGAAGCAAGCTAGCACTCCTTCATGGAGCCTGGTCCTCGAAGCTAGCGGAAGCCGGACGATTTATCGGCCTGCGGCAGCTTGGACCGCAAGGCGCCCAACCTCGACATCTTCGAATTGCTCGAGGTCTCGCGCATCACCGCTCCAGTCGACGAATAGCTTGAACGGCATTGCTAGGGAGCAAAAGCCGACAGCTCAAGGTATATCTGCTTTCAAGCAATGGTACGCCTCACGGGCAGGCAGAATCGCAACTACGACAACACTATTATCTGCGACGCCCATCGTAGTGATTCCGAACCCGAATGCTGTATTGCCCCCGGCGGAGACTGTGGAGACCGGCAATGTCTTCTTTGGATATCTGGCAGAAGGTCTCCTTGCCATCCCGACGTTTGGATCGTATACTATCACCATCATCATTTTCACCCTGGTCGCCCGAACGGCTGCTAGTCGATTGGTCGACTTTTGGATGAAGAAACGGTTGAAAACACTGTACACGGTAGTCGGGCCCGCTCTCATAAAATATAATGAGAAGGTGTCGAAGGAGCTGGTTCCGGAGGCTAGGAAGAAAGGTGCCTCATATACGGAATACAAAAAGATGGTCAACGAGGCGGTGAGTGCTAGGCCTGGCCCCTTGTGGACCGTGAACAAGTCACAGCTGACCATATCCACCCGGTAAATAGGTCACGACGTACGCCACAGCGCTCAAGAAGAAGCACCGATGTAATCCCCGATTCAACATCTTCATCCCTGCACTCTGTCACGCCCCCCTACTCCTCACTTTCTCGCTCACCCTGCGGAGAGCTCTCTCCATGCCGGGCAGCCCTCTGGCAGCAGAGTGGGCACCTGTCTTGGGTCAGCTAGGGGAGACGAGCTTTGATGCGGCTCTGATACTGGGTTTCTTGATTTTTGCGAGGGGTATGGGTGGACCAAAGCTCTTCGTCCCGGCGAAGAAGGACGACAAGGTGGACACCTCGAATAAGACTTCGCCCGCCTCGAAAACCCCTGCCGACCAGGCAACTCCTGCCCCAGACGCAGTCAGATTTCAGCCGCCGGTAACACCTGTCTCCACCTCCCAATCCGCGGCCGCATCGGAGAAACCGCCACGGACAGCACCTGTTGGACCGAGACCAGCAACCCCCAGCGTTCCCCAAACGGGCAAACGATCCCCAGCAGGGAGTCGACAGCCGCTCCTCCCGCCAACGCCACAACAGAAGCCTGTTGCACCACTGATGTCCCCACCGGACTCATCTAAGGCTCCCTCGCGGAAGACGCCAAAGGCACACGCACAAGCGGAACCCGAGTCGGATGCCGATGCCGCTGCGCCCCTCATGGATCCTATACTCGGAAACAAGACCGCTCAGGCTGCTGCCTCTGGCGTGCTGTTCAAAGGGTTGATGCTCTTCTCCCCTGGTATCGCCTTTTACGCTATGTCCGCTCCTAGCGTGAGTACATTACTTGGCCCTTGCAGTTCACCACCGGTTGATGAAAGCTGATGACGGATGCAGGCACTGGTGTTGTATTGGATCATCTCGGCCTTGCACTCGTACGGCTACGAGTTCTACCTCCAGCGCAGAGGTCCTACTCGGTTATCCAAGGCAGATCTAGCTCCGGAGAGCGCACCATCAAGCTCACCATGATCACAGTTCTTACCCGCTATGAATGGCGTGATCAGAAACCAGATCGTCATCCAGTAGAAAAACAGCATGGTAATTCGTGACTATTCGATCATTCCTGCTCGACGTCGCTCACATCGCAAGATTCATGCATATCGCACAGAAGGATCACTTGACAGCTTTCTCTCCTCGTTGTTCACCTCCTGACTCGATGATGCGACTACGACTGATCACTCCGAGTCAGATTCGCTGCGACAGAGTCGGTGTCACTCTCATCAGACTGTCCGACAGATTGGACTGACGCCTTCTTCTTTCTCGAGCCTTTATTCTTCCTCGGCATCGTGTGACTGGCTTCTGTCGGAAGACTCTTTTCGGCCCTGCGTCTCACTACACGAGCGGCGCTACGGTGCATCTGGTTGAGACAATCGTCCAAAGTGAGTGTGCCCTCGTGCTCAACGTAGGTGTCGTACAACGATTTCGACACTTGTGATGCGCGCCTGTTCGACATCTTCCAGTCCGAGAGCTTGGTAGCAACCGTTTGGCGCCAGCTTTTGACGGTTTCCCCTTCGGCGCCGGACATCTCTTCATCCGTGATCTTGACCACTTTGCGATTGGCCTTCTTGTACTTGGTTCACATGGTGGGATTCCATGACGTAGCTGTGAGTATCGATTCGAGGGCGTTGCAAAACTCTGATTCGTCCGAGAGCTGAACCCTATCCTCGTAGGTCGTGCCGGGACGCTTACTGGTGGGGTCAGTTTCCCCGTAGTTGTGCGTGCCAATGAAGTCCTTGAGCGACTGCTCAGTGTCTTTGTCCGCTCTGATTCCAACAGAGAATCGGACGTTCTTGGGATCGGATCCAGACGTAGGGGCGGCTGACATCGTAAGACCACTGAAGGAGGTTGCAACCGTGGAAACGTCGGCCATTTCTGCTATGGATGTAGGCGTTGCGAGTTCTAGGGCAAGCTGTAGAGATAGGATGAGTTGATGATCACTTAACCAGGGTGGCAACAGGCCAATACTACTGGTCTTAACTCTTATGTGCGCGACAGTCGATGGCCCAAACACACATGCGACCTGAGAACCTCCTTTGAGGCCCACACATGAGTGCGGATCTATCAAAGGATGTTACGCACATGTGACGTCTGGATTGCTCCAGTATGATTGTGTCATGGGTCGAGCAGGGAGAAGGCCAATCCAACCAGTGTGTTCTACGCTTCTCCTCTTCACCAATCCTGAGTGACAAGTTCATGACTTCATACCGCGGCGCAATGCGACCTGGTGATGCATCTCTCCCCTGTCGGTTTCCGTTCCAGCTCACTTTTACGGATTTGCATTTGCACTGATAGTTACGATATAGGAACCTTAAGGCTTAACACAGGCTGATGCGTAGCAGAAACCCCTTGTACTGAACTTCCACACTCGCATCATGTGACCAGCGCCTTCTCGTTTCACTGAGTGAGGGTCGTCGAATGATCAAACTGCAACCACTGGATGTTGACCAATATTCATATCGCACAGAAAGACACTCGCCGTGCGTAGACCATAAGACTAAGACCCCATTTCCCGCGGCTTGCTCCTGTCATCATACGTCTTCCAGCTTCAAGCTCCCGCCTCCCAGCTCCTAGCTAGATATCGCAGCCGACTACTCCGTGTCGGACTCGGCATCACTTTGATCAGCCTCCTGCTGCTCTTTCAAGGCTCGACTCCTCGGCATCGTGTGCTTGGCTTCAGAGTTCAGATGGGAGGCTCGCTCTGGCAGTCTGCCTGGCTCCTCCGTTTGCGTACCTATGCATCTTGTCGATGTAAACGTCGGGTGGGAGTGAGCCTCCTTCCTTGTAATACATCTTGTACAGCGATTTGGACAAGTTTATCACCCGTTCTTGGGGCATTTTCCAGTTGGAAAGGCTGTCGGTGGCGGCGGAGAACCAGTCATGGATAGTGTTGGCTTCTTCCTCGGTGAGCAACACATGGCGCATCTGCATTACGCTTCCATTAGGCATCCAGAACTCCTCATTAACGGTGGGTTTCCATGAAGCAGCAGTAAGGATCGCCTCGAGCTCACTGCGGAATACTGGCTCGTCGGTGAGTGGAAGCTTGTCATCCGTGGTCTCGAGCTCGTGTTTCTCAGAGGTAGTATCAGTCTTTGTGCTTCCACATCGGCTGTGCGCGAGAACGAACTCTGTGAACTTTTGCTTGGTAATGTCGTCCGCTGTGACTTCGATGCCGAGTCGAAAGTGGTTCGGGGAAGGCCGGGTCGTCTTCGAGGTCGGAGCAACTGAACCCAGACCAGCCGTAGAGGAGGTTGGAGTCGTCATGTTAGCTGCGGATGTGGGTGACGTGATGAGTATTCGAGTCAGTTGTAGTCTTGTAGACAGGGGGATAAGATGAAGACCAGGGTAGCCAACGTCTAATCGTCTTTATGTATAAGGCAGGATAGCCCAAACGCACCTGAGACGTCGAAGTGATAATATCCTTTGAGGCCATATATGAGTGCGATTTGGTGAAAGGATCCAGCGAGTCCACTGCCAATGACGAGTTATGCTGCGCTTTCGGAGGCGAGACGTCATCTCGAGAAGTCATGAGTTCATATGTTTGAGCCAGAAGAAGGCCAGAACTTCTGACGTGTTACATGACGATACAGCGGTGATATTTGCTCCGCATATCGGTTGAGGCTTTACTGTGACTGATTGTTATTGTGTACCGTTCTGGTTGTTCGCTGATTCCCACATTCTTCACTCCCCCGAGGCCTCTGCTCACTCCAGCGCTTGCCTCGTCTTCCTTCCAGTCTCCGTATGAAGTCGGCATTACCTCCAACACTTTGTCCCTGTCCCCCCGTACCCGCCGAGCTCCCCAACTACGGCCTCTCCGTCTCGCCCATCTCGCCCTCGTCGTCCTTGTGATGTTTCCTATACTTGGGCAGTCCATCGACTATATCCATCACTCTCCTTTCGTAGAAGATGTGCATCGTAGGCTTGAAAGCGTCCGGCAGACCGACTTTCTCCGTGCCAGCTTTGCCCTTGCCATGTCTACTCTCCTTGCAGTTTTCGTCGGTGTTGGACTTCTCGTTGTGCTCCTTCTGCTCCAACTTCGACTGTCCATCCTCGGTCTCGTGTGCCTTCTCTTTCTCGACGGCGGATCGGGCGAACTCGAACGTTGGAGGAAAAGCGATACACATGTTGCGACCCTCGTCAAACAGGGGGGAGCCGCAAGCTCGGCACGACGTCTTTCGCGGGAGTGGGGTGGGCGTCTTGGACAGCGGGTGAACCTCTCCATGTGCACTAGTGATGATCGAGAGTCAGCGTGGGCAGTAAAAGGCACGAAGTCGTCCACCCACCTCATGAACCCGAGCCACTCGCCGGAGCTGTCGAGGCGGACGTGCTCTTTCTTGAAGATTGCGGCCATTTGGAATGGAGCGCCTAGCACGATCATCAGCTCAGCTTGACAATTTGACCTTAGCGTCGACTTGACTTACCGTGAAGCCTTTGGCAATCCTCGCAATGGCAGTACTTGACCGAAACGGGGTCCTCACAGAAGACAAAGGCGGCTGATCCAAACGTCAGCACTGCTCCAGACGCGACAGTCGTGGACAAGACTGCCACCGCTAGGAGACGGGATGCTCACTCTTTCCACACCAACAGCTCTGTCTCCATTTCGTCTTCCAATCGTCCCAACTAGCATCTTCTTGGAACGGAGCCTGTTTGATCCAATCCTCATCCTGCTTCTTCTCCTTGTCATCCTCGTCTCCAGAGTCGTCGGCCTCGCCCTGCTTCTTCTTCTCGGCTTTCTGCTTGGTATCCTCCCTGTCCTTGACGTGGCCTTTCGAGTGGTCCTGATCCGAGCGGATCCGTTTGGTAGCCGGTCGCGAGGTGAAGTCGGACATGATGGATGGGGCTGATTGGTGTTTGGTCGTGTGAGGGTTGCGTGAGGCGGATCGTAACGGTTGTGTTGTGCTGGGCGTTAGCTATTCAGCAAGTGTAGGAAAGGTAGGAGTGCGAACAAAGTCGTCGGTATTCTTATATCCTTTGATACATTGTCATGACCCCACCTCTACCCTCTAGCCTGAGCTCATGACTCGTGCGACACTTGCATGACGACGGGCCGTCATCCAAGTTGTGAGATCGGTCAGAGGATCGGTTCCTGCAAAACGGAAAACGATCGAGATTGGATTCGGAACGCGGGAATCGAAAAACGTGGTTGCCACGTGTGCTCCACGCGCCAGTGCTGCTGTCTCTAGTCACCTCCAGTCCTCCACCATACGAGAAGGTTGCGAGGCGGTGGCCCTGCTGTTACTGCTGCACTCTATAGTCAGTACATGCCTCGCTCTCTGGTCTACCGCGGCTCACCTATGCGCCCATTCTACAATGTCAATCCTCACGTCCGATGAGGTCACGAAACGATGTCAGGATTTGGTGTACCAAGTCGCCTATGCGTTCTACGACTCGCCCTACATTCTCTGTCTCAAAGTGCTCGCCCAGCTCGAGGTGTGAGTGGGAGATGGGCGTGGGCACAGAAATGATGAATACTCGTGCTAACGGTGCTGAACGGCTGTAGATGCGCGGAGAAGAGATTGGCGGACATGTTCATGATATCGCCCAATGAGCTCCGAAAGTACCTCGGTACATTGCACGTCCATCGCTTGATCAAGAGGTACGCAAAATCCCTGGCTTTAGTGGCTAGAAACAGAGCTCATCTAGGCAACTAGATACGTTAACAAGGAGCGATCTCTGCAGCCAGATTGGAAGAAAGGTCCGGCTCAACCTGGACAACCTGAAGCCATACGAACACGAGACGTGCCATACTGGTATATCGACTATCGGGAGTTTGCCAATGTGACAAAGTACCGAATCGCCATTATGAGAAAGCAAATCGACGAGAAAGTCAAGTCGGAAGTCGGACAGCGGGGATATGTCTGCACAAGCTGTTCCAAGACGTACGATTCATTGGATCTATCGCACCTGTTCAACCCGTCGACCAATACGTTTACCTGTGAAAACTGCGGTGTGGGCGAGCTGGTCGAATTTGATCCTGCGACAAGACAAGATTCGAATTTCGATGGGAACGGGGAGAAACAGGACAAGATGCAAAAGTTCAATATTGCGACTGCGCCTATACGAGACGCATTGAAGCACATTGAGGGTATCACAGTTCCCAGCGTCAACATCCTAGCTTGGATCGCGCTCAACGTCAAGAGCTTGCCGGTACCAGGAGAAGAGGCTGGAAAGCTGGATCCCACCGATAAGCGGTTCCAGGTGGTCATCGGGGAGGATGGGGACGAGAAGGAGAGGCTGGAGAAGGCACGGCTCGTCGAAGCCCAGAGGTGTGTTCCGGCCGACCCGACACCTGTACTGTATATAAGGCTAACACGTATGCGTGTTTGCAGGACACAAAATGCCTTGCCTGTATGGTACACTCACTCCACGGTGACGGGATCCGCAACAACTTTGGGCCTCAAGAACGCTGCTGGACCCTCATCTTCGACCTCGGCACCTGGCGACCCGGCTCAAGCTGCAAAGGACAATGAAGCGGCGTTGGCGGAGCATTACGCTATGATGATGGAACACGAGGAAGATTCAGTCAAAGAGGAGAAAGATCGGTCGAATGGCGAAGCACTATCTACACCGATCGCGGTGCCAGAGGCAGCGGTGCCCGAAGTCAAGCGAGAGATCGTGGAAGATGACGACGAAGATGAGATGGAGGGTATCGTGGAAACAAGTACGCCCATGGTATCGGTCACTGGAACGAGTACGCCTGCTATCGGTCTAGAAATGCACAAGACAAGCGACGTAGATAAAGGTCCGATGCTGTCAGGTAGGTGTTGGAGCAAAGAGCTGGTTCCCAACACGTGTGCTGATATCCTGCGAACTTCAGTCGGCGGCATCATGAAGCCGCTCGCGGAGATCACTGATGAGGACCACGAAGTTATGACCTCTGAGGAGTATCAAGTGAGTTCGGCGCGAACGTCCCTTGAGATACACACTGACTTGCTGATTTCGTAGGCATGGTACGATGCGGTTGAAGCGAGCATGTGACACGGGGCAACATTGGGCATCGTCACGATAGAAGCAGTTCATTACTTGTTGTCATATTATACTCCAACTTTTCGGGCCAGCGCATGGCATAGCATGGAATGGTCTCCCCGTAGAAAATGTACAACACTATACTCGATACTCTCGAGCTTTGCAAGCGCCGGGCGCAACTCGGCCATCATGTCCCCGTACCGAGGAGGCCCGTGCCCAAACTTCCGTTCAGCTGGGACTCTGCTATCCTTCTCCTATCCACAGCAGCGAGTCGTTCCGCCTCTGCGTCGGCCAAGAACGCCTGAGCTAGTCTAGCTGCCGTTTGAGCACGACTCGTCTGCGCCGCTAGCGTCTGCACGTGTTTATAATGCGCGTTGAGCTGTAGTTATCCCAGTCAGTCGTTGTACCGGATATCAAGCTGCTCGCAGAACTCACATCGATTTCCCACTGCATCAACCCGAATGGGACTTGCAGGGCCGGCAACTCCCTCATGATCCGCTCTTCCTCCTGTCTCCTCTGCTCAGCCGCCAGCTCCTCTGGCGACTTGGCACCTCCCGCCATTTGATCATCCACATCCATCTTGACATCCCGCGTTTCAGCCTCTGATTCAGGTTGTGAGCGATCTAGCGAGGATAACTGTTTGACGGGTGACGAAGACGGTTGCTTTGGCGGGACCCTTGACGACTCCATCTCCACCTTGACGTTTGGTTCTGCCGCTCTGTGTAGGTTCTCCTGGGAATTGTACGAAGGACCAGAGGGAATGACGGAGGGTTTGGTTGGATCTGGACCAAGTGGTTGGGCAGATTTCTGCGGTGAGAGCGCCTTCCTCTCCGACCAAGACAACCGGCCAGAGGGGGTGCTTGAACTCGGAGTGGGCTGATTATAAGGGTTGCTCCGGTCTTGAGCTATCGTGTTCTCCGCATTGATATTGTTGTTAATGGAGTTCGGCTCATATCTGGACTTGGCTTCCGTCTGTGATGATGAGGAAAGTGGAGTGGCGGTTGGACCGGCGTATGGGTTCGTGCGGGCGAGTGGGGCGACAGGCACGATGGGTGGTCCTCCAGATAACGCTCTTGGCCCTGTGGGTATCCTATCAGATCTCGGACCGCTAGGTGGGAGTCTCCTCTCTGCTCTCTCTGCCCAAGGTGGCTTGACGCCCGACAACGGCACGGGAACTGGTATCCTTGGTTTTCTCTCCGGTTCCACAGGCGCTCTATCCACACTTCGGCGATCTATACTTCGGCGGCTCGACCCTGGCCCGGTTGGCGGCGGTGGAGAGATGGATCTCCTCTTGGGGGAGTATGGTCTACGGGAGCGTGCCGGCGAGTAGGCTCGTTTCTCAGGTATCCTCTTGTCTGAAGATGGAGACCGTGTCGACCTGGACACCGAAGATGAGGAGGAAATGCTCGGTGACCTTCCCCGATTCGATCGGGATGGCGGTGGCGGTGCTCGAGTCTGGAGAGAAGGAGGAGACCGCGACCTGTCCCTCGTAAAAGGTCTATCGCGATCTCCCCTGTCTCGCCGTTGCCAGGGTGGCTCTCTGTCCCTATCGCGATCTCTGCCGTCTCTGAGGTTGCTCGAGTCGAAGCGATATCTACCAGCAGTGGAAGGCGGCGGTGAGGGTGATCTACGCCTGAACGTCGAAGCCGGAGGCGGTGATCGCCTTCGTTCCGGCGGCTTGATCGCTGAGGGCGGTGGGACTGGGGATGTGATCTGACCTTCTTCCGGCGTTGCTGATCTACCTTTCGTACCGCTCTTCTCTAGTTCTCTAGATGGTCTGGGCGGCGAACCTCTCACCGAAAGGGGTCTAGAAGGACCGGGGGCGTTAAGACTCGGTCTGGGCGGTGTTCTATCCCGACTCCTGTCCCGGGAATAGGGATATCTGTCCCGTTCTCTATCTCTATCTCCGTCTCGTCCCCTGATATCTCTGTTATCTCGGAATCCCCCAGAAGGAGGCGGACTCCTGGCTCGGTTGGCGGGCCGGAATGGTCTATCGTCCCAAGGAGGTCGTCCGCCTCGGAAGTCTCTATCCCTTCCATCGCGTTGATCTCGGTGGTCCCGGGGCGGTGGGGAATAAGTCCTGTCTCTCGGGTCGCGGCGGCGATAGTCCCATCCCCTATCGTCTCGTCTGTACGACATGTTGGCGAGGTTGCCGCTGTATATTTTGTGCCTATGCTGTCAAAGTAACAGATCTAGATCGCCTGTTGATCGCATGAGTTGTCTGAACTCTGCTCAACTTTTGTACGCAACCCAGCCGAGTTACCGTGGGAAACCATGACCGGGCGGTCAGTTGCCGGCTCATGTCCACAGCGCAACCACAGCGCCCGGAGCAACAGCATCCTGTGGGTGGATCGCAGGTCAACAGACCTTCAGTGACGATACTACTACTCCAGCGTGGACTTAACCGGCCTGGAATTGCTGATAGATCTGTGCTTCGATTCGTGTCATCCTCTTCGACCACCCAGAACCACCACCCTCAGCATGCTGCCCACACGCCTGGTCGCCGGCCGGGCCTCGACCACCGGATGGATCGGTCTCGGCGCCATGGGTGAGCAGTGTCGACGAGCACATAGTCTACTTCTGGGATTCTGACATGTGACACATAACTGATAGAGACTTCCAGGTCACCACATGGCTCTGAATCTGTTTACCAAGACGTTTCTTGCACATCAAGCAGCATCATCCAAAGGCGAAGCCCCTTCGTTTCTCATTTGCGAACAGGACGACACCCGAGCGGACAACTTCATCGCTGCTCTGAGGGAGAGGGCTGGGTCGGAGGCATCAGACAAGATACATCGAGTCGGATCAGGCAAAGAGTGCGATATCAGATCCTACTAAAGCTGACTGACATGTTTGTAGGATCGCTATAAACGCCTCTAGTATAATGACAATGTTGCCCTCCACGCCACAGGTCGAATCTGTATACCTGGACAACGAGAATGGTATCCTCCCCGCTTTGAAATCCATCCGAGAGAAGCTCCCTCCTCTGACATCACCGGAAAATTCGCAAGCTTCGACTGGAACTATTCATACGTTGTTGATAGACGGCACGACGCTGGATCCGACTGCAGCAAAGCGGATCGCTCAGACTGTCCAAGAAGAGACTGGGGGAGGTGCTGTGATGCTCGACGCACCTGTCTCTGGAGGTGTGTGACCAAAGGTATAGTGGGTGCTGGTTAAATGACGGTGGAAATAGGTATTGTCGGTGCCGAGGCGGGCACGTTGACTATCATGTTTGGATCCCCTTCGTCCGAAGCTACAGCATTAGCCACTCCCCTGCTGCAGATGATGGCTCGGGAAGGAGGTGTGATAGCGTGTGGGGGAAATGGAACCGGCGTTGGAGTCAAAGTTGCCAATAAGTGAGTCCGTCTCCCCGACTGTCCGCACAAGGACGCTCACTCTTGCAGTCTGATATTAGCCATCAACCAGATCGGTCTGGCAGAAGGGCTCGCTTTGGGAAAATCCCTTGGCGTGGACCCGCTGCTATTACACAACGTCATCAACGGTTCTTCCGGTAGGCTCCGATTTTCCGGTTCGAAGTATCCTGTTGATCCCCGGCTCGCTAGGTCAATCTTGGTCGTCGAAGGTCAATTCGCCCTTGAAGGAGGTGCCCAACAGTCCCGGATCGAGGGACTATACTGGTGGCTTCCAAAGTCGCTTGATGCTAAAGGTCAGTTGGTTTCATTTCCCCTGTCTCTCAATGCTGAAAGGCCCCGCAGGACGTCGGCCTCGCTCTCTCAGCGGCACATGCGGTTGACCTCCCTACTCCTCTAACGTGGGCGGCGAAGAGCGTCTATGATGCGGTCTGCCAGGAAGGTGACGGAGCAATGGGTTCAAAAGATTTCAGGTAGGCCACGAGATTCCGATTGGCCCATGCGCTGACTCTTCCTAGCGTGGTCCTTCAGTGGCTTTTGCAGAAGAGAGACGAGGGAGTTGAGCGAGGATGGAAGGATGGAAAGCCAGATATTTGAGCAAAAAGGCGGTTCGGGGGGAACACCCAGTCCAGCGATAAAACAGTCGAAACACATCATCTCCTCTTGACCAGCTTTCATCCAGCAACTTTGCATTTCTACGTAGTCACAATAACTAGTGGGCGACCTTGCTCTTGCTGGAAGCTAAGACTGAGGTCAGCGGGTTCTCACATCGGCAAAAAGCATTTGACAAACCGTATGGGTTCCTTGGGTCGTTGGCCTGGTCTGGAGCTAGAAGTGGTGTCAATTACTGTCACACAGCAGTACGTCTATGCAATCGAGGAAGGAACTCACTGGCCAACATGACGGCCTGGAGCTTGCTGACACCGTACATGACGACGGCGGTAGCAGCCATGAAGGGCCACATGGGCTTGACAATCTGTGAGAGTCGCGTGTTTCACATAGAAGAGGGTCCCGCGAGGTCGAGTCATGATCAATTTCGGTTGTACAGTTGATCCGATGCGGCATAGCGTTGGATGGTGCAAGGTTGAGGTAGATATCAAGGAGCAACTAGACGTCAGTGATCCATCCTCTCACTTCTCCTTTCGGCCGGGACTGACAGCAGTGGGGTAAGCTCTCAAGCCGAACATCTTGAATATGCGAATCTGGCTACAGCGAAGGGATCAGCTTATCGTCACCAAACGAACACGCAGCTCACTCACTGATTGGCGATGGATGCAGGATGCTTGACCTTCACTGTTATGCCAATCTCAGCTTGAAGGAGCGGACAGCAGCGAGCTCGAGGAGGAGACGGGGGCCAGCGGAATCAAATCTCACTGGGCGGGGGGAGGAGGGCCAGCCGGGAATATACGGAACTTTTCCTCAATGTGGCACAAAGCCAAAGGTGCACTCGATCAGCTCGGACGGCGACTCTTGCAGCTAAGTGCTCTTGATCTCCTCGTCGTCCTCAACGACAAGTATCAGTTGGAAGACATGCCCGGGATTTGGTGTGAGCGGTGTTGGGACAGGGCACTGGTCCAGGCTACGAGCTCCTCATGAAGGAGTAGACCTTCGAATCAACTAGACGGCCCCGCGTGCGACGTCCGATATTCCTTGGGACGGAAGGTCATGGCATGGGATTGCTACTCGTACTGCAGTCATAGCCATGAGCTGAGATTATCCGCACGCTGAGTACCTGGGGGTTAGATGATCACTTTGGTGCACCATGAACGGTCAGACAAGGCGCATCAGGACATCAGCAGCGGCTGTAACTTATACGAGGCGGTGCTAATAATCTTGGAGACCGGGCACCGGCAGAGGACCTTTTGATGAGACTGTCCATGGGCCACGCACCATGCGTCTGAGCATCCTCGATAGGCACTGCGTTCGGGCAGCAATTCCCAGCTTTCATCTGCTCTGTTCTTTCAAGCTGGCTACTAAGTGCTTCCCTTGCGACTTTGTCATCTGCAAAAACAGATTGCCGACAGCAAAAGCCAAAAGTCGTAAATTGAACAACGCGAGACGCGTTTCATCCTGTCTTGTCCGTCGTTCCTGTCGTTGAGTATCGCCATACCAGCCCAACAGCCGACAGTATTCCCCACGACCCAGGCGACGGGTCTCACAGACTCGCCAGAACACGCTCATTCAGCGCAGGAGCACCCGTTCCATACACTGGACGTCGGTGTGCCAGCCGTCTAAGTCATTTCCGGAGAAGACGCTCGTCGCGCTCAGCAGACAACAGGCCCAGACACGATGGCCGATGGAAGTGGATCTGCAAATCGATTCACCTTGACGGACTACGAATACGACCGGGACGCCAATGCTCGCGCTGGATCTAGCAGTGGGAGGTTGACGCAGGAGGAGGGCTTGGAGAACAGAGACATGGCCAACGCTACAGCGTCCAGCAGTCGTGGTACCGCAGGAGGCCGGGCGCTTCCAGCTGGATCTGGCAGCTATGAGAATGAGGATGGAGACACTCTTGCGAAGGGCAAATCGACAAGCTCGAATGGGTCGACAGGTCAACGCTCGGACAAAGGTCGATTAAGACTGCATCAACCGACAGAAAGGCCAGTCTATCCTCCAAAGCCAAACACCATCACGTCCGCCCAATTGGTAACCTCGCCCGCGGAGTCCATGTCGGCAATGTCATACATTTCCTCAGGATCAGACGTTCTGCACGCATATCCCCGAAGTGCCTCGACGAGAAGTCAACTCAGTCAAGCGGGACCGACCTCCCCGTCGACTAGTGCCATCAGACCATTACCTCCCCTACCGCGGTCCTTCTCTTCTTCAACGTCAATCACTTCACCTCTATCTCCCACCGCAGCGCAATCTTCACCTCAGACGCCTTCACGCTCGGAGCCCATGTCCCCGCCTCTGGCTGAGTTCTACGATACCCTCCCTCCTCGCGTGGCAGATCACCGCCCAGTCTCAGACGCCTGGAGCTCACAGGACGTCGAGGTGAAGGAGAAAGGGCAATACCCAGAGGACTACTTCTCATCCCGACCTGCACTTGTAACTCGACCTTCTGGCACCGACAAGGTATTGACGGTATGGCAGAAATTCTTCCCTGCTTCATGGCCTTGTCGTTTACTCCTCCTCACGGTCATTTTGGAAACTCTTATCGACATTACGATCGAAGGCAACATCCTTTGGCGGTTCAACGCAGAGGTCGACTCTGGCAGTGCATCTTACCTCCGAGTGGAGAACAGTCGTCGATTACCGGTCTATCTCGTCATCTATGGTCTTGCGCATTTATGGCAATTGGTCCTAACGTTCGTCGCGGTCAGGTCGAGGAATACCGTTCAAGTCGTTGCTGTGACGGCGTTCAACTTTGCGTTCTTGGGATACGCTGTCATTCAGATATACGAACTTCGACAACTGCTCAATGGCGATCTCGAAGGTGGTTTGACTTCGGGTGTCAACGAAAACGACCCGACACTTTTAACCTTGCCGCTCAACGTGTTGACCGCGGTCGTCATCGGCGTAGTGGCAGGAGGGTGTGTGGCTTTGGTCATTCTGTCGTATTTCATCAGAAAGGAGTTCGGGTGAGTGCCAATCTATCCAACGCTTCGCGACTTGGCCTGATGATATTCGATAGATGGCAGCGGTATCGATTTCTGGGTGCAGACCTTCAGATCAGGAAACTATACCTCCGGTTTCAGGTGTACGAGTGTATCTGCTATTTCAGCGCTTTCTTCTGTGCGGGCTTTGGCATTCAATTCATCTGGCTCGGTGAGTCGCAGTCACCGATCTGCGCGACATCAACTGACCTCGCCTATGCAGTGCTACAGAAGACGGATGTCGAGTATATCATCACTTGGATAGCGTTCCCGCTACTTATTCTACTCCTGGTCATGGGACGTTTCGCCGCGAAGTACGAGAACAAGCCGAGCATGGTGAGTTTTTCTCAAGCTGACGCCTACACGCACACAACTGAAGGCCCCACAGGCGATCTTCATGCTGGGTCTGGTCGCCGGCTGCGCGTACTTTATCTTCAAGCTAGTCCGGATCTGGCAACAAGAAACCACTACCTACTACACCTTGACGAAATCGCTCACAGTTTTTGACGCCCTCAGCATCGCCTCTTTGAGCTCATGCTTCGTTTATGGCGTGCTGGTATGGAAGGATTTCGGAAAAGGTCTCAAAGAAGCTGGTAAGTGACAAAATGATTCGTGCTCGGCTGTATCTAACACCTGTGTAGTGCTTGAACAACACAAGGCGTCATCGTTGCACTCTGTAACAGGTCTATGGGGCACGAAGAGTAAAGATGTCGAGTCACCGCAGGTCGAGCTCGACATGGCCAAGAGGAGGATCAGTATCGACTAGAGGGCCTAGCGGGCTAGGTGCCGGGGAGGATCAGAGGGAGTTTGACCATTTGTACATTTTGGGAATGTTGGCACTGTACCCTATGCGATATGCGGACTGTAAAGTATGACACCATGATTGCTAACACAAGCTGTTTTGGGCTTCACCCCATCGAGGCCCATGACGTTCCTCTGTGCGACTTCGGGCTCGGCGATCCAGAATCGGAGCACTGATGACCATGCAAGCACGGAGTCTGTCACTCGCTCACGGAGTCTGGCAGGGGTGAGACTAACAAATAGTGAAAGGGCCTCCGGACGGTCAAGGGAATGTTGTCTGGGCGACATTGAAAGGATGTCCAGTACATGCTGTTTACGCTTGACTGATCGATCGTGTACATAGCTATGATGGAGCTAGATGTACAGACGGGACATCGCTTGTCCCCCTGACCTCGCAGACTTAGTACCATGATTGGAGTGCTATGTTTTGCGGTTCTCCTGCTGATGGGCTGTGTCCAAGCGACCACTTTCGTCAATGTGAGTCGTGCACCTGCGGGACTGAGCACTGCTGACTTCTTCCAGCCCATCAGGTGCGTTGAGGACCATTACCTCATGGTACACACTGATGCTCACCTGGTCCACTCTACAGAGACTTCGGCCCGGATCCCTTCATAGGTGAGTGATCACTAAATGTCAGCTACACTGTGCCATTCTGACCCTGCTATCAGTTTGGGATAATGTGACCTCGTCAGTACTCACCATTCTCTTACCCGTAGCTCAGCCCGCGTGCTTACTCTTGATAGGGCTTATTACTTCATGACCACCTCTGGCAACGACTTGAAGATCACCACAGCGCCTACTATTGCGTGAGCCATCTCCCAGGGTCTCACCGAGTCTCGAGCTGATATCTGCTGTTCGTAAAGCGGACTCAAGACCGCTACCCAACAGTAAGCGACTTTACTCGCTTGGTCGGCTGAAACTGACTTCTTTAGACAAGTGTTCACCAATTCGCGAATGCAGACTGAAGGCGAGGTCTGGGCACCGGGTGAGTCGGGACATGTCGCTGCAAGGTGTCAGTGCTGTACTGATGAGTGCCAGAGCTGCACAAGTTGGATGGCTCTTGGTACATCTACTACAGTCTCAAGTCCCAGCCTTGGGTTATCAAGGGAGGGGCCAATGTCAGTGATGCGATTGAACCCTTACAAAACGCCTGCTGAATCGCACCTTAGCCACTTGACCCGTACACGATTCCCATCAAGCTCGCGGAGACTTACGGGTATGTTTCCCAACGTAACCCCTAGAATGCGCTGATGTGCTGTCAGTATCGACGGAACGGTGCTCACCGTCAAGGGGGTGAACTACTTTGTATGGTCATGCCTTCTGGCTACCCAGTGGAGGGCGGAGACGCAGAGTCTTTGTATTGCGAAACTGATCACGCCCACCCGATTCGATCCCGCATCGACGGCAGTCATCTCCATCCCGGACCAGACTTGGGAGCGAGTTGACCGACCGTTGAATGAGGCGCCCGCAGCTCTACAATGGGCAGGCCAGACCTAGTAAGTAGTCTGTTTGTGACGTCCTTCGGCGGAATTCGACTGACCATGCTTCAGCTTGACCTATTCGGCCAGTCCATGCTGGACAGCGGAATGTAAGTCTCGTACCAGGACCTCAGAAGGTTGATCATTGACGTATCTCCGTGTGATCAGACAGTCTAGCTTTGGTTAGTACACATCCTGGACCGCAATAGGAGCCATGTTGACCTCGTTACAGCTCCACTTGACCGGTGAAGACCCACTCAAACCGGCATCTTGGACCAAGAAGACCAGTGGACCAGTGTTCACCTCCGCCAACGGATGGTACGGGACCGGTCACAACGGGTAAGCGACTCCCCGCTATCAGTCGCACACGGCTGATTGGGCTGTCGCCAGACTGTTTGTCAGTCCTGATGGAACAGAACTGTGGAACGTCTTCCACGCAGTCACCAATCCGAAAGGCTCGTGGTGAGTGATCGAGCTCTGGCCTGGCGACGTTGTAGCTTGGAGCTAGATGATGACGCTGACCATTCGATACTCAGTGGAAACGATCGAAAGACATTTGTCCAGAAAGTCAACACCGCGACTTTCCTCGAGTCGGGACCGGTCTTTGGGCAGATTGAAGTGTGAGGATCCGTCACACTCGGACAACAAGGTCGATATGCTGATGGGCTCCGTAGTCCCGGCGGCTCCGTAGCTGGCCCAAAGGGCGAAGGCTTGGTTTCACCTAGTGCATACAGTCTGCCTGTGGCGACGGGATCAGCGGCGTCTACCATCCGGACCGTGGTGCCGAGAGCGCAGGTGACCAGAGGTTGTCCCGAGATCGGAGCCCCTGATTGTGTTCAGAAACGCTCGTTCGGACGGAATCGACCGGCCTAACGCGAAGTCGAAAGACCGTAGCATCCAGATCAATTGCAGTTTGTTGTCGTCGAGACGAGTTATACCCGATGTAGGCCAGGTTACATACATACCATACATGACATGAAACGAGATCTCCAGCTTGTCTACTTCGCCTTTCGCTTGATGCCGAGGAGTTTCTGCATTCCTTCCCGCTTCTTCTTGATCTGCTGTTGAGCCGCGGGTGTTGACGAACCATTCGTCGATGCAGTACCACTTGGCTCGAGAGTCTTGCCTTTCGCTGCTAGCAGACTCGCCACAGATGGCTCGGCTGGACCTTGACCATTTCCTGGAGCCGGTCGTCGCTTGATAGTGACGCTAGGCAGCGATGGATCCTCCTCTGCATCCGACGGAGCGTCTTCGCCATCCACGGCTGCGCCCTCTTCTTCAGCTCCGTCCGCGGAGACTGCTTTCTCCTTGCCTTTTCCCTTATCCTTGGCCGACAAGCCAGACGCACCAGAAGGTCCTTTAGCCGGTACTTTGGAGAAAAATTGCGATACCAGCGCATCGTCCTCTGCCTGTTCTGCCTTCCTCCTCGCTTCCTCTGCTGCAGTCTCCCTCTCCGCGTGTAAGGACGCCAGTAGCGCTTCTGGGTCGGCATTGACGTTGTTCTGCTCCAGTCGGGCATTTCGTTGTCTAGAAATCACTGTCAGCTCCAGGGCATCTGAAACATACAGATAGCTGAGACCTACCTCAAATCGGCCAACTCATCCATCATCTCCATCTCTCGACGACTTTGCTCCTGACTCCTCTCCAGATCCGCCATGGCATCCTTGTCCCTCTTCTCCTCTCTGATATTGCCATCGCTATCATAGTCGTCATCGGCGGCCGCGTCGGGGATGGCGCCCGCATTGCCATTGGGATCGGTGTCGGTCCAATTCTCGAAATTCCTCGTGGCGCCATGCTCACAGACATAGTCTGCGTTCTTCGGGTCGGTCTTGAAAGTGATCTCGGAGCTGCACAGGGTGCATTTCTAAACACATCAATCGTCAGTTTTGTGCGACGTTTGCGTAAAAGTGGCGATAAACTCACAATGTAAAATCGGAAGATCTTGAGACCGTAGTATTCCTCTCCCTGTGCGGTTTCCTTTCGAGCATTGAACTTTTTGCCCTTGTCTAAGCAAAAACTACAGTCAGTAACGTAACGACCAGTACTGGACATGCAGCCTCAAAGCAGGTGAGGGTGTAGAGAAGAAGGGGGAATGAGCGGCGGAATTGAGACTTACAGATATACTCTCCACATCTATTACATCTCATGGAGAACGGGGCCATCAATCTGATCACGATCTGTGGGTCCTTGCCGATCTTTCTCCTCTTGATCTTGGACGGGTCGAAATCCGGCGGGAAGCTGAGTAGGTGGCAGAGTCAGCATGACGTCTGATTTTACTACGCGACTCTGGAGACTTACTATTTGTTCAATACCTTACGTTCGGACATATTGCCGTGACTTGCTGGCTGACAAGGTACTCAGTGGTTCCTGTCGGCGTCCACAGTTGACGAAGCGACAAGTATCGAGGCGGCCCACCGACAATGAGTAGTTCCAGGTGTCTTGCTCAGTGCTGTCGAAGTTGTCGCGTTGATCAGTTCGGTGGCAAACCAGACGGAAGCAAATTGCGGGACTTGGGTTCATGGCCCATGGCCCATGGCCGCCACTTCCAGATCCTCCTCCTCCCACGCGTAGGTAGCTTCCTCCTCCCCTCTTGATTTTTTTGATACAGATTGCATCGACAAAGCGTACGAGTACTTTGATGTACGAGTACGAGCTACTTTTCATTGCTTTATATAGTCTACTAATAGCACAAACAGATGTGGTCATTGGTCTTGGTCTTTGGTCTCGGTCTCATTCTTGTTCTCATTCCTGGTCTCCCAAATCCCAACCGTAAACTCTCGTCGTCTGGTCGTTTTGTCGTTCCCTAATCCAACTCTCCTCCAATCTGTCATCGCCTCCCCTCCTAAATTTGAGAACTAAAAACACGGAAAACCACTATGATGCCACTGCCGGCAAAGATGCCTTCGATTGCACAACTGGGAAGAAGTCTTGTCTCAGTTGAGCCAGAGGCGGAAGCGTCGCGAGAATGAAGTCGGGAATAAATGATGAGTGTATTGAAGACAATGTTTCCGACGTAGGAATCCGGGATTACTGCCGAGAGAACGATCCATGGGGGGTATGATGCTGGGGTATATGTGATGTGGGTGGTTTGGAGGGCGTGAGTCGTTATTCGATTCCTGCAGTCTGCGCGAGTGGTGCCTTTGAGCGAAGTCAGAAGGGTGTCCATCATCACAAAAGTTTCTGCGACTTACCTGCATTTCTCTCATTCTCGACTGCGTTTCCTATCGATGAGCTCCGCCGACAAAGCTTCGTTGGGCCTTGAGGAAGAACAGGTAGATCTCCTCCTCGGCCCGGACGAAACTCTGCTTCCAGAAGCCATACGACTCGTTCTCGAGCAATTCGACAAACGTAATGACCAGACCCCATGGGTGAGGTTTGGCCGTGATGACCCTCTCGAGCAACACTCGACTGATCCTCTCAGCGATCTGGTTGGGCTCCTCGGCTCGAGATGCGGCGCCAAAGAGGAAGAGTACAAAGTGGATGTAGAAGAGCGTGTGTGCCGAGGGGAATCTCAGCTGGTCGGCAATCACAGACAGGAGGTAGTATTGACCTAAGAGTCTGTCAGCTTGAAATCCCGAATTTTTTGCACCATTTGACTCACCCTCTGCGTCTAGTGCGAAAGCCAGACTGGCAAGAATCGCGACCTCAGGAGCTTTCGAGTCAAACTCTGCGATTCCAGCTTGGGTCGCTCGCCTGGAGATGGCAGTGGTCCCAAGGTAGTACACCGCTGCGTGGAGGAGGGTGTGATTCCAGGTGATGACCATGTTGCCGTCTGCGCCCATTGACTTGATAGCAATCCTGTTCTTCAACTCCCCGACAATAGCTGGTAGTGGGGGTGAGTTGGTCCTGACGTGCTGATCGATTGCAGCTCGGATTCCGCCAGACGACAGGGCCCCAGTGTAATCTAGTCGGACCTTGGGGAATCGCTGCATCTCTCCGATGAGTTGATCGAGCGGTTTGTAGTAGTCCGGCAGGGGTCCTTCGGTACTTGGGAAGGCCGAAAGGACGATGTTCCTTAGCTGGACGCAATGTGGCGGGATGGCAGTAGCCAGAGTGTGGTAGTATTCGACGAGGAAGTCGGGGAAGTCGTGCATCAGCACCAGCAAGACTCTAATCGTCGCATGGTACATGCTTCGAGACGATGGCGCCATGTCGGTCTTGAAGAATGGTGCCATGAATCGCAGCAACCACATCAAGCATCGATGGTAGTCTGTCCATCCTTCTTCTTGTCCAGAGAGCAGCTTGGCCATGAAGAATCGGTGCGAGATGATCGACAGCCATCCAAAGGCGAATCGAGGGGCGTATGTCGGCTGAGTGATGCCGAGATTGTTGGCAAACGATTTCAGACAGCCGTAGTACGTCTCTGGCAGACTGTGCTCGATGGTCTGCAGCTCGCTGAGCAGACTAGTGAAGAACCGACTCCATGGGCGCTGAGTGAACGACTCGTCGAGCTGTCGCTGGACCAGGCTGTAAGACATGATCGTGATGATCTTGTTGAAGTAGTAGACCGTACGGGTGACACTTGATGTTCCGCTCTTGTCACCGTAGTTCTTGATGATCAACACGATCAATTTGGCAAGCGAATCTGTGCCGTAGAAGCGGCCAGTGTCGTCGAGCTTTCCGCTGTCGAGGTCGACGGCGCAGTTGATGGCAGTTCGGTAGAACGCCGACGACACGTCTTCTCCACTGAGAATGCCCTCTTTTTGCAGGTAGGTGATGTACCCGACAAACGACGACTCTGGGTTCTTGCTGGTGCTGTACTCTCGCACCCATTCGAGGAAGTAGTGCGCCAATCGCTCTTGCAGCTGGGCGTCGATTTGAGACTTGCCAGCGATCTCATGGTTTGGCTCGGTGATGGTCTCGACTGGAGCCGGGCGCGGTCCTCTGAGGTCCTCGAGTAGGGAGTCGACCGATTCGTTGGCGTTGCCAAGCTCTTGAGCCTTGAGCAAGGCAGCCAAACTCGAGGCGAAGCCATCTCTTGGAACCATGGCGTGGTTGCTCAACGAGCACTCTCTGACGAGGTTGGCGACAAAGTCCAGGAGCTCCGGTGCGAAAGATCGGATGATGACTTGGGCCAACTGTGTGTCGAGATCCGCGACACTGATAAACCCGACTCGAATCAGAATCACAGTGACTGGGACGTTGAATTTCCGCTAAGTACCAAAGTCAGTAACCATCAGGACGTCGGAATTGCATGTGCTTACCGAGTCCTCGGCGTAGATGAGCCACTGCTTGACCTCCTTGTCCACCTTTCTTGACAGCTCGCACAGATTCTGCAGGGTCAAAGTGTAGACCTCGCGGCCGAGTGGGGATTGCGACTTGTACAGAAGCTGAACGACCTTTTGCGAGATGATCAACGTCGTGCCTTCCCGGTTGGCAGAAGAGTGAGCGATGATTATGACGGTACGGATGACCTGTCGGATATCGTGGTCGGCGGGAAGAGCCATGAGGGAATCGGCTGGGGTCTGCGCAATGAGTCGCTCCAGCTCGGCAACAAGCTCCTGGAACTTGTCCAGCGAGGTCTGCGCCGGCATGACCTGTGGCGAAGGCGCATTTGGCCCAGGCGTCTCCGAGTACATGGGCGAAGGACCTCGCTTGAGCTCTCCGGGCCCGAGCTCATCTCGTTGCGACTGCTGAGCCTGCTGCTGGTAACCTCCGTAATCCCCGTTGGACTGGGGTTGGATCCTAGTATGCTCGCCAAAGTCCTCGTACACCCGAAGTTGACTGGGCGTAAGACCTCCGCTTCGAATTCGCAAGGAGTCGGGAAGCGCAGAGTGCGAGATGGCAACTCCAAACGAGCCACCATCCCAGAACGGCTGTTGGCTTCTGGCCTCCCTGTGAGCTCGTCGAGCGGCGTATTGAGGGGCCAAGTTGACGTCGATATCCTTGGCGGCTTTTTCCATGGCAGCTTTCTTGATCACCGAGCATCCAGCGTCGATATTGTCATTGACGACTCCGGAGATCATGGCGTCCGGCATGTTGTCCTCGGTGAACCCGTTCTGACCGAGCATGCTTCTGATGTTGGTGATCATGGCCGTTCGCAGGGGCTCTTTGCACGTCACAATGGCCAAGTTGCCAGCCAGGTTCTGCACCATCAGGTGAGCAGAGTGACGCATCTTCTGCGCATCCCCTTCCATGCCAAAGTCCTTCTGCACCAGATCCCGGGACGAGATGCCCGCGATGGTGACAGATCGCTCGACAACCGGGTTGATAATCTCCCGGATTGCGCGGTCGATAGAGTGGTGCACAATGCGTTTACCGGTAGGTGCCGTGAAGATGGGGTATTCGCCGGAGAACACCAGGACCTCGGGGAGAGCGGCGACCAGCTCGTCGATCCTCCGGACAAAGGCCTCTTGAGCAGCTTGAGCAGCTTGTTCCGATTGGAAGGCTTGCATTCTCGCAAAGGCGGGGTCGACCGGGGGTTCGAAGCGTTGTGCGCCATTGAGCAGCTCTGAGGTAGCCTTCTGGTACTCCAGATCCAGGCGGTTTGGCAGCTCTGGCTGGGGTGGAGGTGGTGGCAGATGAGTTCGGAGGAGGTCGGAAGGCTCAATGGATTCGAGCTTGATGTCCAATTTACTGAGAAGAACCTCAATCTCGAACTTGAGGTTCAGCCTCAGCTCGGCAAAGTGGTAGAATTCCACCAAGAGCCTGATCACAGCCAGCATCCAAGGATTGGGAGGATGGAAGACGCTAGACTCCTTACACGCCATCATCAAGTTGCAGACGAAGGGAATGGCGACGATCAATCGCTTGTTGTCGTATCCCTGGATCAGGAGATCCTTGACCGAAAGCTCCTTCATCCTGATCGGCTTGTTGCGGGCGAGAGTGAGTCGACCGAGCCACATTGCGACCGTCTTGAGTGTCGTTCGTTCCGAGGCCGAAGAAATTGTGGCTTCCGAATTGAGCAGGTCTCTAGCCTTTCGAAGGGTCTCCCAGAGGACATGACGCTCCAAGACTGGCGAATTGACTTCTTCCAGCACCTTCATGTAGATGTCGTGTCGATTCGCTTCCAGGGCCACACGAACGTCGATGAAGTAGTGGGCAAACCATCGCGAGTACTGATCCTCGAAGACTTTCACGAGATCCTCTGCTTTCGATTGATAGTTGCTCGGGGCGATCTGATTGATGATGAACATGAACTGGTCCTTCTTGGCTGGTTCGGGCTCTCTGTGTTCATCGTCGCCTTCCTCCACCAAGATCGGAAGTTTGAGAGCGGGAAAGGCCAATTTGACACCTCCCTGTAGATCCAGATCCTCTCTCTCTTGCAACGCAGATACGATGTCATTGATGAGGACCGGGTGCGACTCGTGCAGTGCCGGGATCTCAAGCAGCGACCTGCATAGACCAGGAAAGTCGACCAGAGATCCCCGAAGGACACTGAGAGCGTTTATACCGAACTGGTAAAGCGGCTCCTGAGGCGGCGTTTTGATGGCATCCAAGACGTATCTCGTCACGACAAACGCCGGGATATCCTTGACCAAGCGGAAGTCGATGATCGCACCAAAGAGGATACCAGTCATGGTGAGCTCCTTTGCCGGATACGCCTTGACAAACTTGTACTCGTCAAAGACCGCATGGAGAGCAGAAGCGAAGAGTTCCTGCTCCCTAGGATCGTCCGAGGATTGGTATCGCTTCAACTCGGCAATCACATCATCCAGCTTGAGCTCTTCGGCGTACATCCGGCGGTACATTTCGTCGTTCTGCGCAGTGATTTCCTTGCTGAATTTGGCGACCGAATAGCCTTGTTCCTCTTTGGAGTTGGGACGCAGGTTGAGCAGTCGGGGGTGAATGATCAAGATGTCGGTTCTCAGCCGCTTGAATCGACCGATATCCTCTCTCTCGAGCTTCCTGGCGTTTCTCACCACTCTGATGATGGTCGCGTACACTTCCTGACCCAAGGGGAATGGTGGAGCAGGCACATTGTCCGACTGGTGTTGGTGTTCCATTTCCAAGCCAATCTTGTACTCGGCAAACTCGAAGACGCCCTGCAAGAAATCTTCGTCTTTGACATCGACAGCATCTGCTAGCCACTTCTCGAAGTCGAGATACTCCTTGTTGGCCGCAAGAGCAGCAATGTCGAGAGCGAACAACAGATTGTCCGACGCCAGGAGTTTGTCAAGGATCTAATCGAATGTCAGTAAAGGTGTCACATCAGGACCTGTGCATCACTCACCTGAACTTCGAGACCAATGTCAATGATCAATCCCAGATTACTCTGATCCTCGTTGTAGAAGTCGGACAAGATCTGAAGCAGCCTGGCTGGGTCATTTGTGTACAGCTGGTGGAAGACCAGCTGGCGCGAGGTAACGTCCGAGGAGGTAGTAGACGAGAGGTACATCGACAGCAACCTGCTGTGCAAGTTGGCCACAGGGGCTGGAAGAGGTTTCTGCAAACGACAGATGTCAGCTCGACATTGTTGTGCGTTAGCGGTCATACTCACTTTCAATCTTTCCAGAGCAACCACGACAAGTTCAGAGGCTAACCCGGCAGCCTTGTCCAACAATTCTGTAGCCCTGCGGCCGACTTCTGCTGTCTCCTCACTGACTCGCTCTTCGTCTGCCATACCACACGCCGCAACGAGGATTTGGACCAGGCCCAAAGTGTTCCATAGTCCTGCACCCTGAATCTCTGCTGCCTGCTGCATCGCGGCCTTGCTGATAGAGCCATCTGTCGCAGGCGGATCGATAATTCTAGAGTAGACGTGTGGCGGAGGAGCGTTTGGCATTGTAAAGAGTGGGAGATGGTCAGGTGCTAATGAGGTGAGGAGGAACAACACGGCCAGCAAGGAAGACATGTTTGTCCAAATGGGCGACTCGAGGTCTGCAGGAAGCAGTCCGGCCAAGGGGGGTTGCGGTGTCTGAGGTGGCATAAGGAGGAGGGGAATGAATAGGGGCAGCGATGAGCGATATGCTGCTACCGTGTTCGGCCTATCGAAAGCGCGAATGACCTCGGGGAATGAGATGCCCTCCTGTCTGTTGTCAACTCACGCCCGACTCTGAAATTCTTAGACACTCACTATTGCGCATAGCCCTTTGACGACACCGTGAATGTCAACCATTCTGCCTTCCCTGAATCCCTCACACAGGCCATAAACAGAGTTGCCCGCTTCTTCGGACAATAGCTGGTCTCGATTTGGATCGTCGCTGTCCAGGATATAGCCAGCCCACCATCTTCTAATTACGGCTTCCACCGTTCCCTCATCCTGAGTCAAGTTCTCTCCCAACTCAAATAGGATATCTTCCAATGGAATGGTCTCTGGGCCTCGTGGCGGTCCGCCCGGAACTAGGGCGGAGAGTGTTTGTAGGATGATTGCAGGAGAAGAGAACTTGACGGATATAGAGGATAGGAGTGCTCCTCGCTGACTAGAGTTGAGAAGTGAAGAGTGTGGGGCTGTCGGATTGGTCGGCGTCGGCGGCCTGGATGGATTGTTGCTCGATGGGGCGGATGACTTCGGGTACACTGCCAAGATGAGAGATCTAGCTTCCTGTAGAGTGAGATCTTCGGATGAAGGTGGATAATTTGGGGTAGAATTGATCGACCAGAATGGGATTCCTGGTGAGCGCAGTAATTCCAGTGAGGGTTGAAGGGTCTGTCGCAGGACGGAGCGAAGGACTTCGATGCTGGGATGTGTAGGAGGAAAGACGTGAGGAGCGGCGAGTGTATATGCTGTAAGGGAGAATAGATATGCGGGCGGCAGGTTGAAGAGTCGAATCGATGGCAAAGGTAGTGGCGGTGATCCACTCGAGGACAACATCGTGAGGGCGAAGTGGGGGGCGAGCATGACATCTCTAGCCGCCCTAGCCGCTTCCGTGACCAGTAATCTCCAAGCTAGCGCTGCTTGTCCGGTTGAGGGGATGTTGGGCGGAGGTGCAGCCGGATCGTCTTGGTATTGTTGAGAGTGATCAATGAGTTTCGACAGTATTGGCTGAGCGGTATGAGATGCTCGCCGCAGGTAGTGATGATACATCTCCGGGCCATGACTGGATGCGAGCTAAGAAGCTGATGTCAGTCAAGCAGCTACCAGCAGAATACTTGTGTAGACTATATAGGGGCAGTGTTGCAATGGTGCCGGGAACAGCGGGACAAGACCTATCACTCACAGCTCTGACCTCGACTGATGCTTTCTCGAAGCTTTCCTCGGTAAGGGTCGTAAGGTAGAACGCTACCTGCGCTCTCACAATGACTGCTGTCCCTCCTTGACCTTCTCCTTGAGATCCTGCATTACGACCGGAGCTCGCTGGTGTCTGAGGTGCGCCGAATCCCGGCGGCGGTCCTCTGACAGCCCCCGCCCCTCCCCCGCCTAGACCTGGGGGTGGGTTGGACATGATGGGAGGACGCTTCTGATCCGCACGTCTCTGTCCTTTTGGATATTCTTTATCGACTCTTGAAGGGCGAGTTCAAGCCGATGTGGGGGGAGAGAGGGGCGAGCGGAGGGTTCCGTGGTGGTCTCATTGAATCATCCCCAGTGTTTTAGGGGATGGTACAATATAGGTGATAGAAGGATGGTATGCCAGCGTTTGACAAAGTTGAATAAAGGAGTTGACGATGCGTTGTTCCGGTGTGTCGGCTTCTTCTGGCTCCGACTGATGATCCTAAAGCAGCTGCCTGGTCTGCCTGGGTATTTCTGTTGTCTTGACGAGAGACACTGGTCGTTGCTGGATGTCGTCTACACGTTATGTCCAATCTAGCTCTGCTGTCTACCGCTCATCCCAAGCTCAAACCCGCTCGAGGTGGAAGGTGACACCGGGCAGGAGAGCTTATCGGAGTTTCGGCAAAACGCCGATCCATACAAATCACTGAAATCAGATGTGGCGTAATGATGCATGCTACAACCAGACCTCGACGCATGTATAGCTACGCTCCAAAAGTCATGCTCCTATTGCCCACCTTGGGCTGAGTGTTGTCCTTGGGCACCTTGCCGTACGTCGTATCTGTCACCGCTTGCACCCCTCCCTTGGACTTCTTCGCCTTTTTCGCTGGTCGACCGGAGGCAGACGAGTTTGGGTTGTCTAGCAGATTTGGCGCGGTAGCGTAGTCGAAATCCGTCAAACCAGTTTGCAACTCTGCTCGAGCGGCCTCGAGCTTGATCTCGGTAGCCCGTACAAAGCTTCTCAATGCTTCCTCGTCGATGTTGCTCGCCGCTGCATCCACATGAATTGTCGTAAATCGCAGTATCCTTTCAAGCCGAGCGACTCGAGCTTGGACTCGTTTGGTACCCTTGGTGTTGGCCTTGGCGACTAAGGCATCCGCTTCGCCGACCGTTACACCTTGGTCCTTCTCTTCTTTCCGTAGAAGAAGATCCAATTGATCTTCGAGGACTTTCGTGTCCTTGTCAGACAATGCCTTGGAGTCGGTACTCAGGCGAATCACAATGGAAAGCGGAGTGACGATACTCGCGCTCGACGAGCCTTCCTGTGGTTGCGCATCCGTTCTGCTTTCGCGTTGGTGCTTCTTGCTTCGGCCAATCTGGACGATACCGTCCTCCACCACACTTGCCTTTTTGGGCTCGGGTTCCGATCTGACAGTGGTAGTGGTGACAGGAGCCAACGTCGTCCTCTGTTCCACGGGCACAAAGGCCACGGTCTCAGGTTCCATTGTGGCCTTCCCTGCTCCATTGTCCTTCTCTGTTTCAGCCTCTTTGGCGACCTTCTCCACCACCGGAGGAGCAAGTTCTGCTTGCAGGCTGCGCTTGAGAGCTTCAAAAGGCGAAGTGGCAGTTTTTGTTGGTCGCAAGGTTTGCCCGAATAAGCTCGAGCTTGACGCTTCGGGCGTCTCTTTCGAAACTCTACTCGAGGCGAGGGATCCACCGAAAAGCGACGAACCGACGTCTGGAGCTTCGATTCCGTCCACGTCCATATCCCAGACATCTGCTACCTCAATCGGCTTCACAGACAGAGTGTGGGTGATAGTCGGCAATACTGGCTGTGCAACAGACTCTGCTGCAGGTGGCTGAATCGAGGCAGAGTCTTCCTCGCTGGCTACATCCATATGGCGCTGTTCGCTCCATGTTTGTCGAGCCTTCTCGACCACTTCGAAGAGAGGCCCAGCTTGGTCTTTGAGTCGTGGGTCTAGCAATCTCGCGAACGCCTCGACGGTCGACGCCTGCGTCAAAGCCAGCTTCTTCAGTGTCACGCCGCTCATGACCATGCTGCGACGTAGCATGTCAGCCCTAATACTCTGCCAATGTTTACTAATCCCACCGCTTACTCACGTTGGGGTTATATCCCATCGTCTCGCAGTTTGGTCTCTCCAAGCGTGCAAGGCCTTGAAGATGAAGTACGAGGCGGCCGATGCGGATACACTTGGAAGATATCGCTTCATGGTTGCTTTCCAGCCTCCGTTCCCATGACCAGTCTCCTTGTCATAGCCCTGTCGCGAGTACACTTGCAGCGCTGTGAGAGCGGATCGATCTAGCACCTGTCGCATATGTTTCTGCGGGTTCAGTCGCGGGGAAGCAGCGCGTTCGCCAGTCCCCTCGGCAGCATCCGGGTCCACCGAGGGAGCTCTTGACATGCCGAGAAGGGCGTATCGCAGGTTGTCGTAGATGTAGAGCAGGTAGTGGGTGTCCGCCTGAGCATACAGCATCATTTCCTTGGACAACGGTCTGACACGCCAGTCCGCTCGCTGGTACTCCTTCTTTGCGTCGAATCCACAGTAGAGCTTGAGCAGGAATCGAAGAGAATGCCCCGTCATGTCTGCGGCATCTGTGTCAGTTCCTGCTGTTTAACCTCGGACAAAGCTTACCTAGAACTTTGGTAGCATGGTATGTGTCGAACAGATTCACAACGTAAATGTCGAAATCCTTCTGCAGCCATACGATATCCGATTCTGCACCATGGAAGACCTGACCACAATCAGCTGAGAGCCCAGATAGGCATATAACACCGCTCACTTTGACGATGGACGGGTCGGCAAATACCCCGCCGAGCTTGTCCTCCCTCAACGCCCCTCTCAGTTTGAGTGTGTCCACCACCCAATCTTGCTCCCTTGTACTGATCTGCATCAAGCAGGTGAAGCCGTAGTAGCTTAGGGTGTCGTGATGCTCCAGATCCACGGCAATCTCCTTTGCCTCTTTCAAAGCGGCAACCATCTCGGCCAATTGAGCGGGCGTATCCACGAATGTCGCTTGACTGGGGTCGATAGGGTCTGGCTTTGTCGGCTCTGAAGCCGTGAACATGGAAGTGGGATAAGGGAGATGTCGAGTCTCATACCAATATGGATGCCGACGGATTTCCCTCTCCTGTCTCATCTGGACGTCACGCAATGAAGGATCGACACTGAGCTCGATATCAATTGGCGCATCATAGTCCAAGGGTACCAGAGCATGATGCTTAACTGGAAGTGTCGGGGTGAAAGCAGGCCGGTCTATCGAATTGTCCACGTTGTCTGGGAAGGACGCTTGAGGCTTTGGTCGAGATTCAAGCGCCGCCCGATCGTCATTGAGTGGGTCGTCCAAGGATCTCTTCTTGGCGGAGAAAGGCCCCGCTTGCTGTTATGAGACCTGGGTCAGAAGAAATCCCACGTCTTGAAGAGAGATCTACCCACCTTTACTCCTGCTTGCGCAGCCAGAGTTGGGTCAATGGCAATAGCTGCCTTCTTTCTTTGGCCCTTGATCTCATCCAAGCAAGTGTCCTTCAAGGTGTCAACGCGGGATAACATCTAAACCATAACTACTTACAGCGTCCTCAAGTAAGCTGTCAACCGTTCCGACAATGTTTCTCCTGTACATCTCCGTGACATCCTCCAAGTCCAACAGCCTTGACCTGGCAGGCCCGACTCGCGCTACCTTGCCCTTGGACGACTGGCCGCTGCGATCCAAATGGGACAACAGACGTTCCGCCACCGCAAGGACTCTAGTGCTGGCTTCTTGCAGATCCTTGGCCAGCTTTCGGTCAAGCGTCCGGTGAAAGTTGAGATCCGATTTACCTGGCAATCCTGCGGCCTGGGTCGTGACGGTGTCTAGAGACTTGGTAGTTTGCGCCAGAAAGGCTGGAAAATCCGTGCTAGGTAATGGCTGCGAGCTTCTCGGTCTCGAGGGGCCGGCCTCGGGCGTGTTCGTGGAATCAAGCATCTTGTCTGATGTAGAGGGTGTCCCTTTCCTCGTAGGCGATCCAAGCAGAGGAGTGGTCAAAGTTGTTCGCACTGGATTCCGGGGCCGTTGTATCGCTTTCGTGATCCAAATTTCCGCCGGAGTCGATCCTTGATATCCGCCAGTGTGGAGTCAAGGAGCCAGTCGTCAAAAGTAGGTGTCTATGACTCGTCTTCGTTGTCGCTATCACTGCAGTCGTGATCGGTCCGACTAACTATGTAGTACTGCAACGGTTGCTGCAGCGCTAGTCGTAGCAGCCAAAAATCAAAAAGTCAATATCGCAGGTAGGTGGGCTCAGATAAGTTTGATCCCGCCAGCTCGAGATCCGATTTGGCTGAAATTTCAGGCCAGCATCTACCATCCACCACTCTACACGACATCCTCGCCGACGAGCAAACAAAGCAAGCTGCGACCGACAGTCAGCAGGATCGAGATCAGTACAATCTTATAGATTGTGACGGAAAACCGGAGACTGGGAGCCTCTTAGATCGAAGAACGACCTCAAAATGTCATTTTCAAAGCGATCGCTCCTAAAGGCCAGCCGGTCTTGCTCAAGAGGTGAGTCAAAGATGATACCGGGTGGCTCGAAGAGACTGACACTTTTTCTCCCTTGCAGTGTCCCTCAGGACGGAAGCCACGACTAGTGCAGCAGTAGATTCCGCCGGACCTTCTAACGAGACATCATCGAAACCAGCTAAACCGTCAAAACCATCGCCTAAATCCCGAAGTCCTCTACCCCAGCTCAAGGTCGGACTGGTGCTCTCCCGAAACCCTTTGCTACAGAAAACGCCTCACCCTCTCGAAAAGGCATACCATGACCACTCTTTTAAACTGCGACATGCGCTGTCGAATCCGGTACCGGAAGACTTCTACTTTAGACCAGGATCTCTGCCAGAGCGACGATTCCAACAGGCACAACACGACTTCGTCGTAGCGACATACGGAGCGAGAATAGCTGGAAAGGCGCCTGCAGTCGGAGACATTCCCCCTGAGAGGCCTTTGGATGAGGTGGATAGGTTGAAGTGGGTCAAGGAGGATGAGGCGAGAGGAGAGCAGAGTCTGGAGCGGTTACCAGAGCAGGAATTGTTCTGCTTGACGCAGGACAAGAACAGCGGGAAGTGGGGACTGCCTACGGTGTTGGCATCTGGAAAGGCGCCACTGCATGAAGTCATTGAGAGCGAGTTGACGGGTGTTGGAGGAGCCTTCGATGGGACTGGAATGGATACATGGCTTGTCACGAAGAAGCCAATAGGTTACATCAACGAGAACGGTCAGAGGGTGAGTCCTGTGTGAACAATGATATCGCTTGCATTCCACTGACAATACACTAGACGTTCTTCCTGCGATCGCATATATTAGCCGGAGAGCCCAAGCTATCAAGCGGGGCGATTTGGAAGTCGTGGGCGTGGTTGACTAAGGAAGAGGTCCACACTAGGTTGACAGCGCAGGGGGACAAAGAGCTGTGGAAGGGGACCAGGAACATGTTCGGCGTGAGCTCAACGACGGAGACACCCCTGAAGGTGGAGTTGTTGTCGGAAGAAGACGACATCCTGGATTAATTCAGCATCATGCATTGCACATTACAACGGGACGGGAGGAGAACTGGAAATTGCTCATTCAATCTGGACCCAAAGCCCTCCCTGTGGATCGTCAGAGACGTATGCTTATCCCATCGACTCACCTTGAATGCCAACACCACATCACTGACAATCCAGGCTCGATCTCTCCCACCCCTAGCTCTGCCATCACCTGCAACTGCGTCTCGCCACTGATCTGGTATTTGAGTGTTAGGGGGTTGAGCCGCAGTTGCCAACGTGATCGACGTGTTGCCTAGTCCAGCTAGGTGCTGATGTAGCAAGACCAGGAAGGTATGGGCTATCGCTAAAGCTAGCGGTTGTCCAAGGCACTGCGGGATGTTAGTGCAGGTTGCGACCTCAGTGACTCACCATCCTCGGCCCATAGTTCCAGCTCATGAACCCTTCTCGCTCTTTGCCCATGTCTTTCCATCTATCAATATCAAATTCCTCGGCATTGGCCCCCCAGACCCTCGGGTCTCGCTGCATGAGCACAAAGTTGAGGATGATAGAGGTGTCTCCAGGCATGTACAGTGGTGGACCGCCTGACGAGGAGGGAAGGAGGGATGGTCGCAGCGTTCGACGTATACTGCTGGATGTTAGCAGGGCTCGTGAATGCCTGGAAGCCGTTTCCTTACTTCAAAGGCACCGGTGGGAAGAGTCTCAGCGTTTCATTGATGAACGCTCTGGCTTCGGTGACTACATCAGTACTGATTCTATTTGTTTCAGAGAAACACTTACATTGTCGCAGTTCCCGGATGACGTCCTTGTTGACGCCTATATCGCTGCTGGTGGTGGCGAGGATCTCTTCGCGTACCTTCGCAGCTGTATCGGGATGAAGAACAGTTGCGTAAGTGAGTGAAGACAAAAGCGAAGCCGTCTGGAGTGTAAGATCAGTATAATCGTTGGACCTCAGTCGAGCGCTCACGGTATCTCTAGAAGCCAACAGGATGTTGATCAATTGATCCTGGATCAACTTGGTATCTGAGGCGTACCGTCAGTAACTTGATAGATCAGTGGATGATAGGGCATCTCACCCTCGGTAGCCTGGACCATTTGGTCAATCAGGTTGGCGGACTTTGACTGCTTGACAGACATCTCCTTCATGTCCATAGCCTGCTGGATAAGAGGTGCAAAGAAAGCTCGAATAGTCGTCATCGGCTCTCTGAGAGGGTCTTTACCAATCTCAAAGAGGGGCTGAGAAGACAGTCAGCCAGTCAAAGGGTGAGGAGCTTGTCTGCCCCAACTTACCCATAGGGTACCGATCTTGACGCGCTTGCCAACGATCCTCTGAGCCTGAATCAGAGCGTCGCCCAGATCTCCTCTCGCCTTCTCCCACTCTGGATCACCAGTAGCGGTGCTGAGATCTACGCCACAAAGCCAGAGAATGGACATCTCGAGGGCCAGTTGGCCTATACGGGTTTGGATGTCGAATGACCTGTCTGTCGGTAGACTTTCCATGAAGCGCTTGATGCTGGGCATTAGGAGTGCTGGTGATATGTGTGCCGGGTGGAAAAAGGGTCGCATCAAATTGCGGTGCTGGTCTCTTCATAAGCTGATCCTCGAGCAGACATACTGCAAAGGTTGACCCACGAATTTCCACCTGAGGTCATCAGCTCGACTCGGGCCTGCATACCAGTACAAAGCTTACCTCTCGCCATCAGAGTTGAAGATGCCATCGCCGAGAAAGTCCTCTGCTCTCCCTCTGAACTTTTCACCTTTTGGAAAGTTGTCGAAGTCATCCAGCAAGGCGTGCTTTAATACTGCAGGATCGGTCGATATGATCTACAAGAAATCAGCGCAGTAGCGGGTTCTCAGCTTACCTGATCTTCACCCAATACTCGTGTATTGTACGTTGTACCATATTGCCGGCCAAGGAGTACCATCATCCAACCCACTTCCTCCTCTGAACCGCTCTTCGCCCAGTCGCGAAGGATGTCGAGGTTCAACGGCCATTTTCCCTTGACTCGAGGTATGTCGGACGCTCCCAGCTGTCTTGCTCGATATGTAGTCACCACGACGTCCCAGTATGACCTCAAGGCGAATAGCGCTGGCCACGAGAAAAGGTACAGCGCAATCACCAGGAGATAGTGGTTCCAACCCAGCCCGACCTGTCGGAGACCTATGTTGGTGAGAAGCAGAGGTAGGACCGCTGTTTTGAATAGCGCGGGATATAGGAAGTCAGAGCCCTTCATGATCCTCCGTACAGCCTCGTGTCTGTTACCTCTTCATCGCTGTGCGGTAGAGTTGGATTCGGGGCGAAAGTGAGATCGCTGCTGATTTGAAACTCGATGGAGCGGTCTTGGCCGTCACTCTCGGGCGAGCTTAATGTTTGGGGAGAAGATTAGATAGCGGATTTCGAACGATCACAAACGATTGTCCGTTACATGCGTAGTACAACCGAGTATACAGAGTAACAACACAAACCCAAGAGAAGGCGGAAACACCTAGGTAGAAAGGGATACAAGAGTGTAGCATCCCTCGTCGTTAGCTATTTACGTATACTTACTCGTCTTGAAGTGTCGATCACCAAGTATAAACAGCCTCCTGTTCTCCATCTCAACCCGAGCTAGAGGGAAGCCCGCTTAAGAAGCTGGGGCGCCGGCGTTGCTGAAGGTTGGGGCGGGGTTGCCGCTGACCTTGGAGCTGAAGGGGTAGTTTCGGATGACGGGTCCGGCGACGATGTTCTGGTCGTTGACCTGGGCAGAGTCGGCCTGGCTGGTTAGGACGGCGTAGGAGATACCCTGGGGGTTGGGGAGGTTGGCGACCTTGCCGTTGACAACTGGATAGGTACCGGTAGCAAGGCCGGAGATGACTTGGACAAACTTGCCGTTGAGGTCGATGCCCTCGGCGGTGATGGTGCCGTCGGCGCCGATGGCGAAGGCGGGGAAGGCCTGGACTGGGAGGGTTGGGTTGCTCTTGGGGCAAGATCGGATGAATCCTGCAGCAATGGTGTAGACCTCGCTGAAGTCGAGTGGGGTGTCCTCTGGGCCGGACCAAGCAGAGTTCTTGGAGACGGCGGAGCCGAACCAGGCCTGGTGTCGGGCCTCAGTGGTGAGGATGGAACCGGCAACGGTCACGTAGGCGGGCTCGGTGATCGAGGAGGCGGCACCGAGGTAGGCGGAGACACCCACGTTCTCGATGAGGGTAGCGGTAGCGAGGAAGCTGTTGACATCGGTCACGCTGTCAAAGTTGTAGGTGCATGGCTGGGTGGCAGCGGCGCCGAGGGCTCCGGAGAGGAGGGCGACGTGCTCTGAAAGATGTATATCAGCCATGTCGCTCGCAAGTACCGCCAGAAGACGGACGGTCTGCCCTACTTACGTGCTTCGTGCTCGGCCACGTTAAGAACCCTATTTCTAACCCAGTCGGGGTAACCGGCCTTCTTGAAGTCGGCCTGGGAGAACTTGTTGAGGAAGCTGAAGAAATGGTCAGCGTGTTGATGATACAAAGGGGTTGGCGATCACTCACGTGTGGTAGAAGTTGTCCTCAAGGTGCTCAAGGGTGAGGGCGTACTGGAGGATGTCGCTGAAGGCTTGTCAGTATTGGCAGTCCCAAGTGAGACCGAAGAGCTACTCACGTGTCGGTGACGGCTCGCTTGGCGGGGGCAGCGTTGACGGCGGCAGCGAAGGCGAGGAGGGTGGCAGTGGCAGTGAACTTCATTTTGTTTTTTGGGTTTGTTGGTTGAGGTGGCTGAAGGTTGAGTGAGTTGAGCGGGGGGGGTGTTGGTTAAACGAGTGTGGGTAGGTCGGTTGAGGTCTGTTGGGTTGTTGGTTTGGATGAGCTGGATGAAGAAGAAGGGATGGGGGTTGACTTGCTCATGTTATATACACGTCTGGTCAGCTCGTCGGCCCATTGATCGTCAGCTGTAGGCTGCTGTAGGCCGGGTCGATGTCAACAAGGTGAACCAGAGTGAACCCGTGACATCCATGCCGAAGCGATGTCTCGATCGTTGTCACGATGTCATCTTTCCAGCGCGAGTCAAAGACCTCGGGCCGGGACATCCCAGGATCCAGATGGATGGCGCGATGCGATCGTCCGATGTTTCAAAGGACAGACTGGTACATCCGTTGTGACATACCCTCGTCTGGATTCCATGCTCAGTTGTGTTGTTTATACAGCTTGTTTAGGTTACAGCTTCGACCCGCCGACACCTATGTCACCGTTACACAATGGCCTGTGCGGGGCCAGTCTGGCACGGGGATTTGGATCTGAGTTTGTACACCGGGCGTTGCGGTTGAACCGTAATTGAAGGCTTGAGCGATCAATGTTTGCGAGATGTTTGCGTCTGTTTGCGTCTCTGTGTTCCTCGAGCGATCGGGCCAAGAATGCCGTTTTAGCCTGGTGACGCTTACTTGCAAATTACAAGCCACACACATCGGGCAAGCTGGCATGCCGCCTTCCAACTTCATATCCGGCGTTTGCAGCAGACAGAAGGACGCATGATCTTGCCGTGACCACTGACAACAAGCCCAACTTCTTGCGTATGTAAGCAGTGACAAGCACTGCAGAGAGGGGAATGTTTGCGTGAAACGGAAGGATGAAAGGAGATGAAAGGAGGGACTGGAATGAATCGCGTAACCAGAAACACCCGTCCATCGGGAGATATGATTGTTTGGTTCGCCCGTCATCGAGCAATCGATGACAGAACGTATGAAGCAAATGAAGCATGCTAATCTATGCTAATGTGCAGATCTACAGTGGCTCCAAAGGCGCAAGAGGCGCAAGGGCCTCCGCAAACAAGGCCGTTCGCTGGATGCTATGTATGGTGCTGCATTGGTGCATAGTCTTGCATAGTATCAGCGGCGTCGTGTATCGTGACATGAAGCTATGTATCATAGGCAGCGTGACAACGAAACTATCAAACACCAAACAACTTCATCCTCAGACCACATCACACGTCACACTCCGCGCTCGTCCATTCTGCCTACACCGACATCACCGTTGTGAGCCTTTGTGAGCCCATGACCACCGCTATATGATATTGCTGCAAGATCAGGTTGCGCATCCCACCTGACGGGCAGCCCTATGTGTTCTCGACTAGTAGATTGTGTACATACAAACGTGTATGGAGAGGTGTGATTATAAGATCTGGAAGACCTCGTACGACGTTCTAGGGTATACTGGCGCGTGAATGTGCTGGATATATGGTATGGTGCTATCTTTACAGTGTATGTTGTGCTTTGCTCGCTCACATGATCGCGCAATCGCTCTTACTGTCCTTGGACTCCTTTGCCCTCTGATGACTCTTCTTCCGGCTCATTGGCATACCCTCACTCGCAGTCTTGACCACCTCGATCCCCACGGCGACTTCTTTCCCCCTCTCTGGAATCTCACTGTCGAGATCGAATCGGATCGCACTTCTCCGCCTGCCATCCACTTCACCTTGAAGCGCGTCCGAGGAGTCGGTGAAGACGGAGGCTCGGCTGAAACTACCATTCTCGCCTACTCCATTGGATAATGGCTCTAGCGCCGGACGTGGATGTGCTGCTCCAGGTGGTAGATCGGCTTTACTCGGGTAGTTTGAGGACGACTTCCGCTGCCTCCGCTGTTCGGCATGCAAATCGATAGAGGAGCCCAAGTTCGTCTTTGACCGTTTCAGGTTATAGAACAGCTTTCCCGGTAGTGCGGTGAAGGGTGTTCCGCCAATGTCAAATGGCTCGTCTGTATAGAAGCTGCTCCGGCGGGAGGATGCGGCGCTAGGTCCAGCTTGTGGACCATGTACGCTGAGGTACTCCTGTTGTCGGGCTAACAGGGCCATCTGCTCGCCAATGTCGCACCTGGAGGAGGCCGAGTTGACGCAGTGGGTATGGCAGATCAACCCGCAGTTTTGACATAGCACCCCAGCCTTTTTGACGCTCGCATGGCATATCCTACACAGGATCGCTACTCCTGATCAGCATCGAACCAGCCCCTGCGGAACACCACTCACCTTTGCCAAAAGTCGTCTTGATCATGTTGTGTTCCCTGAAATCGGTTTCGGATCCGTCCTTCCCATGGGAGCTAGCGAAGCTGAACCGCTTGCGAGCAGCGTCCGATGTTGTGTCGGCCATTGAAGGAGTCCGGGACACGGGCCTCGATGTCTCTGGTGAGAATAGTCTCGAGCTATCGACATGTCTCATGTCCATACTGACCCTACGTAAGAACGGAACACTGTCTTGTGGTCGGAGGGACTATGGTCGTCAGCTTTGTTTCGAGAAGACGAGCGACCAAGCTCACTACATCCGGGTTGAGTGCCTTCACCCAAGGATGCTCGAAGAGTACCAGAGCCGCGGGCCTTTCTCTTGGGTCCTTCACGAAACAGTGCTTCAAGAAGTCGACCAACTCCGGCGAGATACCTTCAGGCAGTGGCGGCAAGTCGTCCTCCACGATACGGAAGAGGACTGATGGAAATCAGCTTGGACTCTCGAGAGTGCGAAGTCACGCTCACCAGTCATACTGTTGGTGATGTCGGAATACGGTGGTTTGCCAGTGAGCAGCTCGATGATCGTACAACCAAGCGACCTAACTGATCAGCTGCTGCGGTATCTCAAGACTTGGTCGACTTACCATATATCCGAAGCGGGCGATGCACCATTCAACGAGATCACCTCTGGAGCCACTATACCGATGTCAGCATGATCACCGCCGCAGTTGTTACAACACTCACTCCAGTGGGGCGTCCCAGCTACGTTGGATACCGGCTTCAGAGGCATCTTGGCCCTCGAAGCCGTGACCACCTCCTGCTTGAAATTCTCGACAGCCTTCATGTTCAAAGAAACACCGAAGTCTGAAAGTTTGATGTTACCGTTCTTGGTGGAGAGGATATTGGCGGCCTTGAGATCGCAGTGGACTACGCCTTGGGAATGTAGGTACGCCAGACCTTCCAAGATCTTGGCGACGTAGGACGAGACGAGCTTCTCGTTGAACTTGCCAAATGCCTTCAGCGTCTGTCCGAGACTACCATTCTCGACGAACCTAATCTGGTCAGTAGGGACCACGCTCGAGCTTTCAACAACTCACTCCAGTACGATATTCAGGTACTCTTCGTCCCTCGACATGCCCTCGTACTTGACGATGCTGTAATGAGAAAGGCGCTTGAGCAGCTCCACCTCGCTCATTACGTCTTTCACCTCGTCCTCCTTCATTCCAGCTAATCTGATCCGCTTGATAGCCACCATTTGTCCCGAGCTGAGGTTGAGAGATCTGTACACTGATCCAAACTGCCCGCGGCCTATACAGTTTCCTAGTTGCTGCGCGAGATCAGCTATGTCACTTCATGTGAGACTTACATATTTGATCGGAGGCAAGCCAGGTTCACTAAACTCGATGATCTGTAACGGCTGATTTTGACTTATCCTCGTTCCTGACATGCTGCTGTCCCGCAGACCGGATAGTCCACCAGAGCTGCTCATCGTGCTGAGATCAACCATACTGTTGATACGGGGGTTTTGCGGTCTGTCGGAATACACGCTGTGGTGACTTGTGCCATACCCCTCAGACTGCCGTCGCTCCATTTTGGAGATCCTGGTCCTGTCATGCACATTCGTCGACTGGCTCGAGGTCAACATAGCCGACTGCATCGACATAGGCAGACCTCTCGTTGGTGAAGTTGGCCTGGAGTCCATCAAAGGTGAAGGCGAGGTGGATCTTTTCGGCACGTAAATCTTTCCGCTGCCTCTCCGAAGTACCGACGGTCGAGAGCCTTCTATACTGGAGCCACCTGCCGAGCTAGCCTCGTCCTCCTCGTTGACCCTCGGGACCTCCCCACTTCTCGAGTTGTGGTGAAGGAGCGGCCTGGGCGAGGCTCGGTGCCTAGGACTGACATTGACGCTGGGTCGAGCAGAGGATGATCGCATACCCTCCAGCGCAGCTAGGCTCTGGCTGATGGCCACACCTCTGGCCTCTTCTGCGCCGGTCAGAGCGAGACTATCGCCATTTTCGAGTGCTAGGCGGAGATCCTCCGGGAGGTCCTCGCTGGATAGGAGCGTGCCGAGAATCTTTTGCCGAGCGATGTGTAATGTTTTCTCACTCATCCTCCTCTCTCGCATCCCCGTCATGACAGGCTCGTCACCAAATTCCGAGTCCCCATCCGCGACAGCCACCCCAGAGTGATCATCCGCCGTGACCGTTCCGATCGAGTAGGCCGTGCTGGTGCGAGTGTACCCCGATGTGACTCGTGACCCAGTCGAGATCAGGCTAGGAGTCCGCTCTCTAGAGTGTTGGCCAGAGGAGGATCCAGGGACACTGCTCCGCTCGGAGAGCGCTGCACTCCTTGGTGGTGAGGGCACATCGGCACCTGCGAAGGATACCTGAATCTTGGATCCGATGGTATGCCTTGGTCGTAGGGTAGGTCTTGTTGAGAGAGGTCGGCCGATCGGAGTGGTAGATCTTGATGGGGAAGCTGTTCCGACCGGCGACTTCGGTCGGATGGAGGGCGATATAGTGGGTTGGGTCGTTGATCGTGGTAATGGCTGTCTGCGAGGAGAGACAATCTCCGCCGGGTTGAACTGAGTATTCGTGGGCGTGCGGAAGGCTGGATCGTCGATCGTGCTGGGTCTGGCCTTGGTGTCGATCGACAGTCTGGCGTGCAATTCGTTCGGGGCATCCGTGCTCGATCTTGGCATCGAGGTAGACGTCCGGAGTATCGTGCCGTCCCCGCTGGGAGGCCTCGAGACTGGAGGGGATACGGCTGCCTTGCCTCTTGGACTACCTGATGGTGAGGTCGTGGCCTTCTGATTGGCAACTCGACTAGGAGATCGAGACCTTGCGACTGCCGCTTTTACCGGACCAGCAAGCCTTGCAAGGGAGATGATTGTGAGAGCAACTCTCCCCAAGCTGGTCTCCGAGGCGTCTTGCAGATCTGCCAATCCGAAGATCTCGCGGGGGTCCAATCCGACAGTCTGACAGGCGGTCACGAATCGAGTCAGGTTGGTCGCACGGATGATCCCATCGTCCGAAACGTTGACTCGGGTGATATGGGCGGGTTGAGCAGGAAAGAGATGATTGAGAAGGCTAGACCAATCAGCAAAAGCGTCCTCTCGGGGCACTCACAAGCAGAGGAGGACTCCGTCCTTCATAGCCTCAACCCAGACTTTCCTCTCTCGCTCTTTCGATCGTTCCGACACTTGCACAGCTCGAACTCTTGATTCGATCATTCCACTGATTTCTGAGCTGCCATCCTCTGGCTCACGGCCGACCGTATTGGCGGCTTTCACCCAATCACCTCCCCAGCCTTTCTCCATACGAGACAAGGTTGTGAGATTCTCATCCGCCGTTCTCCTCATCTCGGCGTTCTTGTCAGTCTGAACGAATGTTGATCCTCTGATGACAGGACTCAAAGCCCGGATGAGGAAGGACGTAGCCAGTCGGAGTCTATAATGATTGAGTGAAATCTGAGCGGAGCTGGTCGACGTGGCTGTATCTGAGCGGCTGCGTGTGGCGTATGTCGGCGTCGGTTTGACTGTCGGAGGGCCTCGAGCAAGGTCAAGCCCTGAAGGGAATTCGAGCTGTTTCGGTAATCCGACAGCAGTCTCCCTTTTCGGTTGGGCCTTCGGCGTGACAATCTCCCAAGAGAAGCCGCTACCAGGATGATCCGAATCGACGTGCTCCTCGGCGGCTTTGCTCAGCTGGGCAGATGCGGATGTCGATTGGGGTACTGTCCTTCGAGGTGATGTCGGTGAAGGCCTGACGGTCTCGTCGCCGCTGTATCTCGGTCTGGCACTACCGCTTCTCGTCGCATCGAACATGACTGACAATGCGTGCTTCCTAGGCGAGTCGCCAGCTGAGGGACGGGAAGGAGCCTCGAGTGGCATTTCCTCGTCCTCATCTGCATTGGCGTAAAGAGCCAGAGCGGATGTAGACATGGATCCACGAGATAGCGATGGTGGTTGCCATTTGCCATCTTGACCTCGTTGTATTGCTGGCAACAGAGATGGCCCGAACTGAATCTTCTTCTTTGTTTGGTCTGGTGAACGAGGTCTTGGCGGTAGATGCTTCTCCTCCCTTCCACGTTTGGGCGCATGAGTCTCCTTGGTCGAGCCCACAACGTCTGATCTTCGCTTCGCCTTGTTCGTACTGTTCCCCGAGCTCGAGTTCGACTGGCTCTGCTTGTAAGATGATGAGTCGCCAATGATGGCGCGCAATCTCGAGCGTATGGTGGGATCCGATCCTGGCTCGGGGGAAGACACCCTTGATCTCGATAGGAATCCCTTGATTCCGCCGCCTCCTTTGCTCGGCCCCGCCTGTGCTGATTTGATGAGATCATGTCCTGTCGACATGGTCACCTGCGGGGGCCGATCGTGTGTCGGATAGGCGTGGAGTAGGTGAGGAGGTCGAGGTTGAGTGGTGGCAAGCATGTAGAGTGTGATGGACGACGTCGTTCATAAGAGTTCGTGAATGGGTCGTGCGTCACGAGGCGGTGATCAATCTGAGCAAAGTCCTCGCTTGAGGAAAGGTTGTGCCTTTGAAACAGAAGTCCGGGGTCGGTCGGTCAAGGACGAGATCGATGAGATGGGGTCGCTTAGGTTCTGTCAGCACATGATCGACTGATGCATCGCTTTCCGCCATCGATACCTGATTGTCCGGTGACTCCTATTACTCACCTGTAAGATCGCCAGTCACGTTGACCCCACTCTGATTGGTGAGTTATTGCAGGCTGGATAACTTGACACAGATGATACAGGTTTTGCTATGGATACAGTAACTGGATGTGGCAAACGATAGGGGCGATGCCTCGAGATCAGGATAGGGAGATATGCAGATGATGTGGATGATCGACAGTGGAGGTGATGAGTGACCGAGTCAGCAACTGTTACATTTCGGTGCAAAGGATTGGTCGACTCACCAGTGATCAACCTTCAGCGAACGTAACAAAAGACACGGTGGAAGGATGAGATGATGACCCTCCTCTTGTCCAGGTCAGATAACCTCTGCTGATCGTCGTTCCGGCTTTCTGCGATGGTGATACACCGGTCAGTGGAGTCTCCCCCTTGGCCTCCCTCGAGAGTTGTGTGTCGCGGAAATGTGATGGGTCCTTGAAACGACAAAGGCCCTTCAAAAGCCATTGACGTCGGTCATCCTCGACCCGCAGCTCCTTGCTCACTTCTCGGTCCTCCTCGGCGTATCGTATCGTCCAAAGGCACGCGCTATCCTCCTATCCTCTCGGATGCTATTTCTCCTATCTCGACTGCCTGTGTGTCGCGTCGTCCTGGGATCCTCCTCAAAGGCACTTCTCTGCACTGCTGGGTATCGGCGAAGACGCACTCACAGATGATGACATGCCACAGCCTGGCACACGGGGATACCCTTGGCTCGCGTGATCTGAGGTACCTCTCCAGCTTTCCCCCTCTTATCTCAGGTCGACGATGCAAGAGGCGGATACTGCAATATTAATGTCACCCTATGTCACCGCCTTCTACCTATCACCACCTACTCGACGTTTCGTACGAGCATAACAAAGCGGACTTACGAATACCGCAGGAAATCCGCTCTCACTGAACTCTGCCTCTGGCTCTGTACCCCAGCTTGGCTACACGCCCGTGTTGTCACCTGCAACGGATAGATCGGCGGATGGCGGAATCTTCAGTGCTGGTCGCCATCGGTCCTGATCGAAATCGTTCGGTAATTGGTACCGGTGAGCTGCATGATCTGCTGACCTTCAGTGGCTCCCTTCTGCTTGCCCGCTCGGAGAACGCAGCAAGTGCTAAGAGGTCGGCGAAGCACGCAAGCAGATGTCGCAGGTACCTAAGCGTTCGTTCCCTCCTGTCGAGTAGCGGTTGAAGGCAGATATCGAGTCGCCGAAGACAGCCTGTACTGTACCCGATCCCTGCTATCTCCGCGGACGACGACCCATGATACCGCACCAGCATGTCTGCATGCGGACAGGCACTTAGCCATGTTACGGCTTGCGAGGATGACCGAGGAACCAGCGTAGAGTACTCAGTACTTGAAACCTTCACCCATCAACATCCTCGAGGACGAGGACGACCTGCAGCATGCAAGCTCAGTTAGTAACCGGTTACGTAAAACTCGTGCTCATTCGATCGTCTGGCATGGGTCCGCTAGGTTCCGCTTCTTGGCCCCTTGGGCCACAGTAGTGACCAGGCTATATATGCTACATCATAATCCAGGTCTGAAGTGATGTACAACACGTAGTCATGTTTATACACTCGGGTTTAGACCTCCGCTTCTGCCCCTCAGGCCCCTTTGTTCCCCAGCTTGATCTTGAAAGTCGTCGCCGAGGGCTCTGGTGGCATCACCTCGTGGGTCGGGAACACCATTCCGCCGTATCCTCCAGGTGTGGCACCAGACGGGGTCGTGATGGCCGGTGACTGTTTGACGTTCGAGTCGTACATAGGGCACATCCGATTCGCCTCTGCACCATGAAATCAGCTTTAGATCTGGTAGGCTGGCATATATTATACTCACTGGTATGACCAACGGCACCACAAGCGCCGCATCGCCGACGCTGGATCCACGTAAGCCAACACCCCGCAATTTACCAGGTGGACGAGCACTCACCCCCGCCTCGTCGCCTTCGAAAGTCTCCAACTCCCCTCGCATAGCCCGTTTTCGCGCTTCCCTCCGTAGCTTGTTCTTCTCGTATGCATCTATTCGGGCTTGCAACCTGTCACAAAATCAGCAATTGACGCTCCTCGACGTAGCGATGTTACGTACGCGACTTGTTGAAGCGCGTCTTCCTCCGCGTTTCCAGTCCTCTTGATCGCCTCAGGGTGGTTCATGTAGTATTCTAACTTCTGTTCCTCCACCTTTCGCATGTACGCCTTGATCACCGCTGGGTCCCTGACGATCACGACGGACTCTTTGCCTTTGATCTACACAGGGTCAATCAGCAGCCTTCTCGACTATACCACGGCCGACCCTTCCGCTGACTCACCACTCTCTTGATACGCATGACCTTCCCTGCACCTGCGTGATTGCCAGTGAAGGTACTCTCACCATCGGCCGAGAATGCAGGCGACATGTCTCGTCCAGGGCTCTCCAGTGCCGGTGTCATGGCTAGAGACCCTCCTCTTGACCTCGCTCGGAAGCTTTCTCCTCGAGAGAAGCGGGATCCAAATGCGACAGGCGTCTGAGCGACGGGCTCTTCCACCTCGTCCTGCGGCGTTAATTCCGGTGCAACGGGGTTGCTTAAAGCGCGCCATTGTTCGTCCCAGACTTTCTTCTTCTCCTCTTCGTAAATGTTCTGCTGGGCGGCATGTGATATCTTCGGGTTTGCATTTCCGCTTTCTCTCTCAGCATCCCCTGTTATAGCCCGTGTTAGCTTTCTCCCCACTTGTTTACGCCCTTGTCCACTTACGCCTTCTCCCCTCATAAGTTTCGCCCCGACGGAGGAAGTACCCTTTCATATTCGTGGTCAAAAAGCTGAAACCTTCTCCTCTTCCAGTCGGCTCTCCAGCACCATGGACCAACAACCAGGCTTTCTGTAGTTCGGCTTTCTTGTAGTTCTCCGTGGTATCCCATACAGCCAGCTGTTGCTCCAAGTCAAGTCCGCCCCCTTCCATGCCCTCGTCTTCCTTCTTTTTTCCCTCGGCCGTCTTGGTGTATCCGGCATCGTACAAGTGCCTCTGACCTGCCTGCATCGCTTCAAACAGCATAGCAGCTTCGGGTGTGCACGTCTCGAGGACCTCCTTCCGGGTCGTGGGGAAAGAGTATTCGGGGTTGAGAGTCCAATGGCCTTGTCCGGGTCCCGGTTGCTTGGCATACATGAGAAACTCCTGAATACCTCGAGTCAGTCTGTCTATATTATCCCGACCCGAATTGACTCACATTGCCCTTGATCTTCAGACGTTGACGCAGCTGGAGCTCCGTCTGATCTGGGAAATACCTCAACATCCGATTCAGCTTCAGCCTCCTCATACTGTTCTTCTGCATCAACAGCCAAGCGACGATCATCAGCCGCTGCTTGGAGGTGTCGGTGCTTTTCCTCGCGTGGGGCCCGGGGACTTCCGACTCGTTTGGCACCGTCTGTCCTACTGTGAAGATGTTGTTGATGGCGCGGAGGTGGTAAGAGGTGTGCCCGTTGATGGTGTGTCTGCAGTATGTCAGCTGAGTACCGCCAGCCAGTGCATTGGCCTTACCTGATGACTAAGAAATCGGTAGTCTCGGGCTGGTGTCGGAATATTGGTGCTCTGAGCAGGTTGTTATGTATGACTTGTGTCACTCCGCCCTTCTCCACGTATCCCAGTAGGAAAGGTTCCGCGTCTCCGACATTCAAGACCGAGGGCTGACCAAAGTCGAGCTATAAAAGATCAGGCATCGTCCTTGAAGTAAGCCCAGAACACTCACTTTTGGAATATGCTCGTCTTGCTCGCCCTTCTTCCTGTAATAGTTGACCATTGTTGTACCCATTCCGTAACCACTCATTATTGGTGGATATTCCTCCTACATGTATCACTGTCAGCCAACACTCCACCAAGCACGCGTGAGGACTGACCGAAAATTCCAGCAAGACATATGGGCCCTTTTCGCTTAGAGTCAGATCCTTTGAAGTCTTGAATCTCTCGGACGGATCCGCCATCATTGCTTTCTTCTTGCTGCTGATAGACGCCGAAGGGTTGGACTTGAGCTTTGAGAACGTGATGGGGACGTTGATAGGGAATTGCAATGCAGGTCTACGCCACGATCTCGCTTCTTGTTTCGACAAACCCGTCTTGTACTGCGACAACGGTCAGCCAGCATCCATCACATCGTCGCAGGGCTTCACTCACGAATGGCAGTTGCAGAGCCTTCGCTGGTCCAGAGTGGAAGACTTCGATAGCTCCAAACGTCTGTCTGATCCGATGGCGGGACTCCTTGGACTGCTCGTAGATGTGGTCGTTGGAGAAGTTGTATGGATCCAATTTAGCGATGGCCTTACTGCTGCTCAATTTGGCCGATGCTTCTGGGACCTTGTCGGTAACAAGTTGAACAGTCTCATCCTCGTCCTCGAGCAAGCTGGGAGACACGCGTCTGGCATCCCAGATCACGTCTTGGAGCCAGGTACCAGAGTCCAATATGTCGTTCCTTGGTGCCAATGGGTCGTTTACCTTCTGTTCCGGTTGATCCCTACGGTCCATGAGTACCTAGATCACGAGTGAACTTCGCGCACTCACATAGCACACAGAACGATATCTTTCTCCCAATCCGCCAGATCCAATGTCTTCTCCAGCTCCTCGGCTTCAGCCTCCTCTCGTGTATGCGTGGATTGGCTGTCCAGTGCCCCTCCGAGACGGATGTCCGCTGGAGGCTGCCTCATTTGTTGTCTCCTCAGCAATTTGGCCTTTCTCGTCCATTCCGGATCAAAGTTTGCTCCAATGGGTGCGTCATACATCGGCTGGTTTGGATCTCGATCTGGCAGAGGTCCCAGCGAAGGTTGAAGGAAGGACGCGAGCGGTGACATGTCATCAGAGTGCGCGGTCTTGAAATGATCTGCTGTTGTCTCAGTGGTGCTCGCAGAACGCGCTCAGCTCTACTTACGCTGTATGTGAACTTTATCGTCCCTCTTTCGTTTACCCAGCGCTCCGTTGAGCGCTCTGCGGAACGCTGGACTGTCGTAGAACACCTCTGACATCTTGAGTCTTTTCCCAGGAGCAAAGTCCGGCCACAAGACCTTGACTTCCTCCATGACATCCAGTATCTTCTCCTTATCCTTTCGCTTCTGCTCCTTCACTTTGACTTCTGCCTCTCGCTGCATCTGCATTGCCCGGTTGTACCATCTCGCCTCATCCCTCTCTCTCGCCGCCTTCGCCCTCATTTCCTCCTCCGTGTCCGCGGGCATTTCAGAGTCGGAAACATCATCCATGAATTTGGCATCGTCGTCTTCCGCTTCCACCTCTGCAAATGCTTTTGATGACCTGCCTCCTCCAGTCTTGCTGAAGAGCGAGGAGAACGACTCGGGATCCACTCCGCTGTCGAGCAGGATCTTGTTGATACCGAGCGAGGCGGCACCCCCGATGTCCTCATCGTCAGACTGCGACATCGCGGATCACAGCTTCCCAGCGCGACTAGTGATCTTGTCAACAGCTGTCCACTTGGTTCAATATCTACACCTGGCGGTCGACCATAAAGTAGTCAAAAAGTAGTGCTACGAGTACTGGACGTCTAGAGGACTCTGCTGGACCTCGCTGCTGGTCGAGCTCGAGCTCGAACAACGAAGCTGTCGGCGAGCGCCGCAAGCGAGATCAGTGCCACGTAATGACCACGTGGCCGGGATTGCGCTGCATGTTCGCCCTATATTTATGTACTCCGCGCGTTGTACCGCCAGTCGGACGTCTCTTTGTTCAAGTGCGGTTCACACCTATACCAGCGCCTTCGGACCTGTATCATCTAATGGTCCCCTACCCGTCACTTCGCATCGAACAAGGACGGTGGATAGTGACGAGTCTGAGGCTGGGCACAAACGAGTGGCAAACGTGAGATTTGAAACGCGCGTCGCAGTCTAGCAGAAGAGATAACTAACTTACTGGCAACGCATGGATGAGCCGCGTGACAATTCACCGAGGATGGTCATCACCCCGGTGAGTACGATGCTCCGGACCTCCCCCGACTGTCCAGGCCTCCAGTGCAAAGACGGGGCCAAGACGGGCCAGTTTCGCGGATTTTGCCACTCGCTCCTAAGTTTGGGCCATGACATGACATTAACCCGGAGTTCGGGGGACTCGAGAGGAGTACTCGTCAACGCGTTCCGACAGGTCGACGCGGGCCATGTTCATGGCCGACGGCATTAGCAATATTTCACGCCAGTCTATGTGTCAGTCATTCTCATCACCACCGTTGAACGTTGAGCGCTGAGCGCTGAGCGCTCGCTGTGATTCTGTGATACGTGAGTCATCTGAAACTGCCTTTCCATCGGAAGGTGAATATTGAATGTCCTGGGAGTGGTTGGTAATCCAAAACGCCTGCTTCCGACGGAACTGGACGCGTTTCACGCTAAAATCGGAGATCCCATCGAGCGATTTCAATTGACAACAGCTTTCGTCACGAGCACCGAGCGTGTATAAAAGGAGCAGCAAGTCTGTCGAGGCATCCTTCATCCAGCGCCATCTTCCACCGTTCACTCCTCAGCAGCTTCGATATACATCACCCTACGCACATCAGATCAGCAACACTATGGCCGACCTGAAGAATATTGTGATCATCGGTGGTAAGTCACCTGTTCCGGCAAACCCGGAAACCGGATACTGAGCTCGCATCTCGCAGGCAGCATATCCGGTCACACCTTAGCCAACAATCTCGTCGACAAGCTGCCCGCAAACCACAGGATACTGCTGATCGATGCTTTGGATTTCGTGGTCTGGCCAGTTGCCAGTCTGAGAGGCGCCGTCGTCCCAGGTGAGTCGCACCAGTCGAACCCATGGGCAAAGTTAAGGCTGTAGGATGAGTACTGATGTACATCGATTAGGTTGGGAGAAGCGAGTACATGCGCCGCTTCAGACTGAGTATGTCTTCTCGGCTGGCTCCGTTCACCAGGTCATCGCGCCCAACAAGGTGATCGAGCTCAAGAAATCGTCGGTCGTTCTCGAGAAGCCTTTCGAGGGCAAGACCGAGATCTCATTTGTCGTGAGTCGAGATGCACTGTGAACGCCGAACGGAGGTCTATGACTGACCTTTATCCCAGAAAGCAGTCATCGCTACCGGGGCATCCCAGCCAGCCCCAATGCGTCCTGCTCCTGGCTCGACCGAGGCTGAGTATGAGGCCCTGCTCAAGGACTATCAGCGAGACCTAAGCAAGGCCAAGAAGGTAGTCGTCGTCGGTGGGGGAGCTGCCGGAACAGAAGTCGCTGGAGTGAGTACGAGTCACTACAGTATCATGTATGTCACTGATGATTCTGGCCCGATCGTTCAGGAGATCAAACACCAATTCCCATCCATCGACGTCACGATCGTCCATTCGCAATCGCAGATTCTTAACCCGGCCACCAAAGGCCTCACCCCCGCGACCAACAGGGACCCCAAGTCAAAGTCCTGGAGCGCTGCCCCTACCCCATCCAAATTCAGTCCGCCGATCGAGAAGAAGCTCAAAGAGCTGAAGATCAACCTGATCCTCAACGAGAAAGTCCAAATTCCCCAATCCAAGACTGGCATTGCTGTGGGCGAATGGGACGGATCCTTTGGGTTCCAGGGACAGATCAAGAAGCTCAGGCTCAGCAGTGGGAAGTCTATCGAAGCGGACTTTGTCTTCTTGTCCGTTGGAAACCAAGCCAACGGCTCAATCGTTGAGAAGGCAGATTCGGGAGCTATCGTGAACGGCATGGGCAAGATGGTCGACGTGGATGACTATCTCAAGGTAAGTCTCCACTCAACCAAAGAGGAATCCGACTAAGAACAGTCATAGGTCCAGTCAAGCAACCCGGATTCGATCCTCACTGCCAACTACTACGCTATCGGAGATGTAGCTGCCTCGCAAGAGTTCAAAACATCGCAGACTGCCCTGGCCAATGCAAACATCGTTACTACAAAGTAAGCAAAACTCGTCAACCGCACTTGGGACTTTTCTGATATAGCTTAGCCTGCTAGCGGAGCTCCAGGGCAAGCCTTTGAAGAAATACACCCCACCAGGAATGCACGCTCTCGTGAGTCCAAGTCGGTCATTTCTGAGGTGAAGCCGTGCCAGGGCGCTAATGCTCACATGACAGGTCATTCCCATCGGTCCCGACCATGTACTAGGAGGGCTCACAGTCCCCTACCTCGGTAGTCTTGGGCTCCCCAACTTCATGGGCAAATCGGCGAAGGGTGTGAGGTTGATGGTGGAAGACTACTTTTACCCTATATTCAAGGGCGCCAAGCCGGTTCCCACGGCCCCTCTTCCTGCTGCTTAGCCGTTTGTAAACTTTGTATCAGCTTATGGTTCGGGCCCTCGGGGAGACCTGTTGAGACGGTGACTGGAGTACTTAGACCCACCTAGACATGTATAATATCGCCTGTTGGCTATGCTTTCTGAGCTGGACTGGATGGCTTATGTAGTCGGACGGAGTTGAAGCATAGAATCAGAGAGAGACCAGGCACCATGCATCACTGTTAAGCACGTTAAGCCATCACTTCGTGGGCGCCGTCGGCGGTAGTTACGACTAACGGAAAGTCATCCGCGTTGCGATCGTCGATCGTCGATCGTCGCTTCGTGCTGTCCGAATTTACAACATGACTGCACCGACGTCCAACCTCCCTGGACAAAATCCAATTGTCCTCACCACATCCCGGTCAAAACGTTCAAGCTAATACGATGGATAACATCGCGCCCATCGACTCGACATTGCAGTTGCCAAATGGATCACTTATTCCTAATCGCCTCGTCAAGGTGAGTCTCAGGCTCAGACTTCCATGACGCGGACTGAATAGCCTCTTTTTACAGGCGGCGATGGAGGAAGGTATTGGACACCGGGGAGGATGTCCAGGACCCGAACATCGTCGTCTATATCGTCGATGGGGTTCCGGGGGCTGGGGCATGATCATCACTGGTACGCTTTAAGCACAGCCATCGCTCGTCGACCCGAAGTCGAGGCTCCAGCTGATCCTTTCGATTCAGGCAATGTCCAAGTCGATCCTCGTCACTTGGCCTCCCCGCACGACCGATATATACCGGATCACTCCCCGGAAACCATCGCCTCTTACGCTTTGCTCTACTCTTCCATGATATCGTCGGTTCCAGTCGACCAGCCGAAGCCCATAGGCTTGGTCCAATTATCACACCCGGGTCTGCAGTCGTCATCGACAATAGGGTTCTCGCGCTGGCCCTGGTCTCCTGCCGTAGCGCCAATATCTTCGAGACCGGACATGGGCTCGAGTTTGACGGGGTGGCTGATCGCTAGAGCTGTATGGCCAGTCAAGAGTCGGAAACTAGGTACCGAAGAGTGGATGGAGGTAGTAGATCGATTCACCACGGCCGCTCGGATTATGCACGAGGCTGGATGGGATGGCGTACAGATCCACTCTGCTCATGGGTACCTCCTTGCAGAGTTCCTATCACCCTTAGTGAGTCACATGAATTCAAACAGGCTGCAGACAATAGAAGACCATTGCTGATCTGGCGTAGACCAATCCTGATGCTATATCACTCCCGGGAGCACCGAGCGGACTGGATCCTCGATTGCATCTACTATACCTCATCCTCGAAGGCATATCCAAAGGCACGCCCAAGCAGTTCATCAAGGCTATCAAGATCAACTGCTCGGATTTCGCGCAAGGAGGTTAGTCCTGGCTGTGAACGAGAAGCTGTTCGTTGACTCGATCTAGGCCTCGATGAAAGTCAAGCTGAGGGTGTGGTCAAGGAGATTGTATCGTGGGGGATGGTTGACATTTTGGAGATCTCTGGCGGCACATATGCTAATCCCGGTGGGTCTCTCGCTTCTCGCAATTGTCCTCCTTCTCAGACGACTGACTGCGCTCAGCTTTCGCCTCGACTGGTACCGCAAAGCCCGCCTCGTCCACTTCCAAGCGTCAGTCCCTCTTCGCCCACTTCACCACCTCACTGTTGGCCCACCTGCCTTCTCCGCCTCAAGGTCCCGCTATCATCCTCACCGGAGGACTGCACGATCGCGCCCTCATCGCATCTTCGCTGAACGAAAGAGCCTGCGATCTCGTCGGGATCGGTCGACCTGCCTGTCTCGTTCCGGACCTAGCCCGGGAGATCATCTTAAACAGTGATCTGAAAGACGAGCAAACCGAACTTGGTCGGTATGATATACCCGGTGGTGAAATGGTCAAAGCGGCACTTGGCGGTGGCTGGACGTCCAGTAAGAACCCATCGACCAGTAAACCAGGCATACCGCTTGTGGGAGCTGGCGTCAGCACCTTTTGGCACGAATGGCAGCTGTCCAGGATGGGCAGAGGGGCAAAGCCGGATCTGACAATGCACTGGATCTGGGGTGGGCTCTTTGTCGAGCTAGTATGGTATGGTATACTGGGAGGGGGACCACTGGGCTGGTGGGTGTCCTTGACAGGAGAGAAGTCGACATAAATTGGGGTGGGACCGATCAGTGTTTGAACTGCGACGAGGGCTGCGCCAAGTTACACTCGCTTCGGTCCTGGATTGCAGCATCGGCTGAATCAAAGGCTGACGCCTTGGGGTCGAGAACATACGAAGTGGGTACAGATGGTCAAGTGGTCCAGCAGATCAAGGACAGACAAGTTGACGTGAATCACAATCAGCTAGACATCCAGAAAGCGGCACATGATGGTCGACCCGCGGTCTGGAATCACCAGCTTGGATAGTGCAGGATCTATTCCGCCGCTGTGTGACTGTGGTTACTGGATCGCGGCATAGGAGGCATCTCATCGAGTTCGATGTGGCAGAGAAAAGCAGCTCACGAGCATGTGCTTGTCACGTATGCCATCATCTGGTACATTGCTTGTCCATGCGCCCGATCTGTGCCCGGAGCTCGTCCAAATGGTTTTGCTGTTGTCTTTTTATGTGTTTTTTCCGCCCCCAACACCTCATGACAATCTCGTCATCGTCTTCATCGGTGGCTTCTCCGCCTATCATGTCGACGTACTTTCGACGGTAAACTGTCAACTTGGCTCTGTTCCCTGTTGGCGACTGGGGCAATGTTTCCATGTCTTGAGGCGAGGATGAGAGAGCGTTGATGGAGTAGGTGCTAGACGATTCAGCAAGCCTTTGCGTTTCACCTGGTGAGGACGGCGCACTGCTCAAGGGCGAGGAATCGAGCGGTGTGTCGGATAATTGAGTCTGTAGCTCGTCCAAGAAGGATGAAGTGATTGACATGACAGGTGATTGCGTCCGTGGCGAAGATGGTAGTCCGGCCAAGAAGGAGGAATTGAGCCATGGGACAGGTAGTTGCGTGGGTTGCGAATCCGGCACGCTGTCTACGAAGGACGAATTGTGCCGTGCGACATGTGGTGGCGTATGTGACGAAGGTGGTAGAGTGGGTTGCGAGTCTGGCACACCGTCTACGAAGGACGAGTTGTGCCATGAGACAGGTGGTGGCCCATGTGACGAAGGTAGTAGTTCGGTCCGACTCCGAGAGGCGAAACTGAACGACCCGACAGTACGTAGTCTTATCTGTGGCAATCTTCGCAAGATTGAGGACGAACTGTGCAACGCGACAGGTGGTGGCGTGGGTTGCGAATCTGGTAAAGCGTTTCTGAAAGCGATCATCAAAGAGGAGCTGCGCCAGTCACTGCGATGCGATGCGGATGTGCTGAGTAGATTTTTGGCGGGCGGTACATTGTCATTTCTCGATGCGCTAGATTCCGGCTCCGCAACCGGCCTCGGCTGTCGAGGCCTTTCGTACGGTTTACGAGGAGCTGGCTTGGTAATCGTCCTGGGGGTCACGGGCGTCGAGGGCAGCTCCGGAGGCGGTGTCAAGGGCGAAGAAGACATGTTGCAGGGTTTCACCGATGGTGCTCTTCGCGTTGACGATTTGCGGCGAAGTCAAGTCGCGTCGGTCGTCCAGACTCCAGATTGTGAAAGGTTCAAAGCTGGGCCTATGTCGTCAGTCGAGATCGTTGAGATCTGTTGTTGCTTCCTTCTTCTGGGCGGCTGGACTGGCGGACGAGATCAAGACGGAGAGTAGAAAATCAATCACGATTCACGCGCGTTAGAGTACCGTAGAGTACGCGACGGCGTCACGGACCAAGGTTAAATCGGGTGAATTACAAATCAGCCGCATTAGGAGCGATCAGAAATGCACGGCTGAACCACGCCATGGATTAGAAGCAAGAAGCTGCTTTCTAACACGGAGAGAACGTCTCCTTAATCACGACTTCAAGATCGAGGTTGAATCATTACAATCACCAACTCAAAAAAAGCTAATCTGAAAACGCAGCAGCTTCAGCAGGCTTGAACCAAACAGAGCGGAACCAATTTCCGCGCTAATTCCGATGAGTCAGACCGACATCGTGCCCACTCAGTACTCGAGACGTTTGGCTTTGGTTTGGCTTGGAATGTCCTCCGTCGTCTGAGACTCCAATAGTCAACGACAAAGGCAAGCAGCATGGAGCACATGGTAGATCCACAGTTCGAGTACTTCGCCGCCATGGAAGGCGAAGCCGAATCGAACGCCGAAGCCGGTCCCTCCATCTCCGAGCTCGACATCACAAGCGCCTACGACCGGATACCCAACGAAGTGGAGAGACACCATTTCAGCGCTTTAATCGACCATGAAGCTGGTGGAAGTGGCGGTGAGGAGGCAAGCTATGGAGAAGAGGGTGATGACTCGAGACAAAAGAAGCGATCTCGAGAAGAGCCAGAAACACCAGTGATCAAGTTGAAGAAGACTAGGCAGAGTCGTGAGTCGACAATAGGGTTGAGGAACATGTGAAGCAGGCGTTGATCGTTGAGCTCTCTCTGGCAGAGTCATGTGATGGTGAGCGAAAGATGAACGAGTTCGTTGAGTATGGCTGATCATGATATTTGCAAAGCCTGTCGAGCCCGCAAGTCAGTCAATCAATCTTGTAGTAAAGCCTCGGTCACTGACTTCCCACTCGTAGAGTCAAATGCGACAGACCGCCGCCTTCAGCGGCCAACATAGATCCTAATCTTCCAACCAAGGATAAATGTACACATTGTATTCAGATCAGTTCGCCTTGTGAGTGAATATTCCCGTCGCGCAGATGTTGATGGTGTGCAGGCACATTCGACTACAAGCCCAAGAAACGAGGTCCTCCGAACCTGTACGTCTGCACGCATATGATCGGCCGAATAATCGAGGGTGTGCAGCTGACGGATGCAGGTACATGCGCAAACTGAAGGATGGGGAAGTCAGCGCATCGCCCGGATCTCAAGATGGGCGGAGTGACAAATCGATGCTGGGAGCACTTCAAGACTTGCACCAACTTGCCGCGGCATCGGAGCGCAGGACATATCCTCCCAATCCAAACGTACAGGAGACATCCAGCCCGTATGTCACAAACACCAGTTATTGGCGATCTGGTCAGAATCCGGACGATGGAGGACCCGGTCCAGGGACACTTGCCGAGCAGAGAGCCATGCACGCGACCTCGCTCATGCACCAAGGAGCAGGGACCGCTCATCACATGGGAAAAGATGTCGAGGCAGAGTGGGAGCCGCACTTGTTGAAGGTTCTCAACGCAACGTCACACTTGACTCCAGATGGATCCTCCAGACCCGGCACGGATTTCTCGCACGGCAAAGGATCACTAGTCAGCCCGTCATCCAATCACTCTGGACGACAGGGCAACACTGTCTCGGATCAACAAGTCGGCCCTCACTCGCAATCCCCTCTTTATAATCTGTCGCCGATACTTCACTACCCCCACGATAGCAATAACCCCCTGGACGCCGTTTTGCCACGAGGCTTGCTGTACCACGTCATCGACCTATTTTTTGACTACATCTACGCGCTCATTCCAGGAGTTCACAAACCGACGTTCATGCGAGATCTACACGAAGGGAGGGAGGAGCAGCCGGAACCAGAAGAGTTCATCGCGCTGGTCATGTCGATAGTCGCGGCGACATTAACGCAAATGCCGAGATCGTTTGTCCCGCTCCCACGCAGAGAGGTCAAAGAGCTGGCCACGAAGACCTGTAGGCTGGCTAGGGAGTACTTGTGCAAAGACTTCCAGACGGCAACGTCGACCAGATGTGAGTATTCTCTTGCCAATGACGAGAGTATATCAGTGCTGATTAGATGTCCCAGACGTGACGGCCTATCTGTGAGTATAAAGAGTCACCCGTTGAATCAGTTCTGACACCCGACGCAGCTCGGCGCTAGCGATGACGATGCTGGGCATGCCAATGGTGGCGTCCGAGTTGTTCGGGAGCGTGTGGGCGCTCATGATTCGCAATCGATGCAACGAGAAAGAAGTGAGTGTCTCTCGTGCAATGTATACCAACAGCGCGCTGACTGTGCCAAAGGCCCAGCCTGAAGACAATGAAATCGAAACGCAAATGAAGCGAAGGATCTTCTGGCTGGTATACGGTGGCAGCGTCTCTTCGACAATCAACGACTCGACGACACTTATGGTACACGAGGAGATGTGCGCTGAAACTCCGTTCCCTGCCGCAGTGTGAGTGGGACCATCGTGTACCGTCCTCTCGCTCACATCGTTGCAGAGACGACGAGTACATCACGGCGAACGAGATTTTGCCCCAACCCGAGGACAAACCGTCGGTGTTGATTGGCTTTATATACATTAGCCAGCTGTTCAAGCGTGAGTGGAGAAGCTTCGCCAGAACACCGACTCGAAGCTGATCCAGCCAATGATTGCCTGCAGTCACAGGCCAGGTGCTTGGGCGCAAGATGAGGGATAGACGGACACCACCGAAAGAGGTGCTCTTGCAAATGCGCCTGAACGAGATCAACGAGCTGTATGACCAGGTCATGAGCCTTATGGATGACTGTCCAGAGCCCCTGCGTCTTGATTTTGACAACGATGGTCGATCTGCAAGGTGAGCTCGGCGATATCAACATCGTAATTTGGCTGATAATCCACCTTTACAGTTCATTCCCGGACGACTGGGATGTAACGGCCTCGGCCGAACTTCAGCAATTGTTCTTCAATCCCAAAGCGAGCAAAGCCGCCATCAAAGACGCTTTCCTCGTACAGCAGGGCAACATCTATGTCACTCAAGTGAGCACTCTATGCGACGATCAAGCACGATGAGGACTGATGGCATGTAGCAAATGGTCAGATATATGATCTTGCAGTATCGCGACGAGCTGGTCATGCTGCAGCGCGAGGAGATGGCTAGTAAGCCTCACGCCGGACTGGGATCCCGTGAAAAGCCCAGGAGGCAATCTTCCAGTGTGAGAAAAGGGGAATTTGACAGAGCCTTGTTTACGGAAGAGGAGAAGGACTCTGTTGCCAGCGATCTGTTGTCAATTCTACAGGCGATACCGATCCAGGTTATCGGTGAGTACGACTCCAAGCGTATTCTCGTGAGAGTGTGGCTGTATTACTAACCTCGGTATCAGCGGTCAACAGTATGCCTCTGGTGATGAAAGTCCGCTTCGTGGCGTCGATGCTCTTGGACGCTATTGGACCCGAGGTGGAAATGCACTCTATCCCCCAAGGGCTTTCCAACCGGATTCGCCGGGCGCAGAGTTATCTATGTGAGTACACACCGGACCAAGTCATGGCGCATTGCTGACGTCAATGATGTAGGGGACTTCTTGAGGGTGCTGTCGGAGATCGAGAGCTTTTACGGCTTTGACGAAGACGTTGTACGAAACACATGAGTGCACATCAAAAGCGACAGTGGAACATTATGCTAGCACTTGCGGTGGAGCAAGACTGGGAAGTACAGTCGGAAGACCAAGAAGTTGGGGCTCAAACGCTAACCCACTCTGTCGTCGTCCTATCCTTTCACCGCTGACGTATTCAGAATGCTGATGCTCATTTACTGTAGTGTTATACCAGAAGAACGGCAACCCTTGTTGTTGGACCCCTCTTTCGCAACTGCGGAGCCTGCATACTGGGCTTAGCAGACAAGGTGGAAGAACGAGCCGAACACACGGTTCGCGCCTAAAGCGGGAGTACCGAGCTCTGCCTCACGGGAAGAATCAACGTCATTCTTGGAAAATGCCTACAACCAACGACCACGAGACTGGTGGTTCCACAGGGACCAGTGACCATAATACTCTGACCAGGAGGAGGCATCAGCTTGCAGCTTCCAGGGGCGACCACACCCAGGGCGATGTCATCGAGGAAGGGAAAGGCGAGGATGTCGGGAACAGCTCGCAGGACGACGAAACGGTCACATCCGCCATTCCGGACATACTTATCCACTTCGATGATCTATTTTCAGCGGATGACCTGGAACCTGGGGACGATATCTCGAAAACTCAGCGACTCTCCACTGAGAGGTCAGACGGGCGTCAGCTCGACACACATAGCTGCCTACCCAGTCCGCTTACTGACATGAGCTCAACATCGAGGCCAGGTTCAGGATGCAGTTCGCCAGCAGCTCAGTCCAGCAGTACCGACCCAAGCTCAGACTCGGAAGGGGATCATCCGGATCAGAGTCAGGGGACTGCGATGATCCAAGTGTACATCGCACCTGGGACCGTCGACTAGCAGGGGGTCACAGAGAGCATGGAGAAAGTCGGAAGATGAGACGCATACTCGTAATATGCTACCTATAGTGGTCTTAACCTGTTACTCTCATCACAGCTGAGACCAGCGGTCTCCTCGATCCTGGCTTTTGTTTTGAATATGCAGCATGTGTCAGGTGCAGTGGGATGCGGTGAGAGGGATCCAGCTGGACAGTGGGCATCAGAGTGCATCAGTTCTGGGCGGGCATTTGCCACCTCGTACGCAGTGACGTAATCTCTCGAGATCGCACCTTTCATGATTCATCTGCGCACGAGATGAGAGGCAAGCAGCGTGGGCGAAGACTTCAACATACATACCTGACCAGTAGTACACGACCTTCCCACCACCGCGCTGTGTCGTTACCCTCTACGTAGTCATCGCAGTGCCATGTCGCTAGTTACAGCAGAACGCGGGTCCATCTTCCCGCCATGGCACTTCTCGCATTGGAAGGCAGTAGACGATAGAGTCCGGGGAGGGGCTTCTACCTCTCACTTGGACCACACAGAAGTCTACATCAACGACGAGTCTGAGAAGGGCCGAAGAGAGAATGCGGCTAAGTTTCACGGACACCTGGGTGGGCAAAAGACCTGATCCATCGAACGAGACCGTAATCTGACCTGGATTTAGACATCGATACTCTTGGTGGCGCAGGATTCGCCTCGCAGCGATACACATTCGCCCCAGCTCCACTCCACCTACCGCCCTTGAAGTACAAGGGTGTCTCAATCACCTACGCTTTGCCCGGATCCTCAGCCAAGGCCGCCAACACATTCACCTTGGTGTTGAAAACGTCGTTATCGGTCCGGCCCTCGCCAGACAAGCCAAAATTGCCGCCTAATCCAGAACCAGCGTCGCTCTCTTACGAAGTCAGCTTCACACCCGAAGTGGCATCGAGTCTTGGTGGTTATGGAAAAGTGGAGACCAAGACGAAATACTTCCCATTTAGCGACCTCGTCCCGACGTACAGAGGCAGAGACGTGCCCCGCTCCGACCCGAGATACGAGCCGTTCCACAGCGAGAAGATATACGAGTTGAGCTTGATGTGCAGGAGCGGGTTTGGAGAGCAGAAAGGGGACTTTGAGCTGGTGCTCCTGGATGTCGCCGGATGGAAGAAGGACGAGGAGGAACTGTCGGGAGCGGGGGGTATTTGGGCTTATGTCCGTTCGATCCTCCATGGTCTCCGGGCTTGGCTATCGTCTTGGTGAGCGAGGTCCTCGCTGAACACCCACAGGATAGGACTATAATAGTGTATCACATATGTAAGATGGATACAACAGTACAGGCTATGTTTCTAATCATCTGATCCCATCGAGTTCATCGCCACCAAGATCTCGGCAAGACCCCGACTGTCCCCACATTGCCTGTAGAAATCCATGGCTATACACCCCCTGATACGTTTCCCATGAGCGATACAATCTAGGAGATATGTGAGGAAGCGGGAGTTGATTCCTGCTACACCTAGACCCCAGGCAGGCCAGCCGAATCCCTTCGCCATGGTGGTGGGCAGCGACAAAGGGAATCCCGAGGCCGAGGTGTAGGACAGTGTGAATGGCACTCGGGCGTCGGTGAGAGGTTCCAACGTTGGTACCAGGTGCTGAACAATCTAAAGCCAACGTGTCAGTCAACGCCTTACTATCCAGTGTGTGGAATATACTCACGGCTTCGAACTTCTCTGGGATCTGTAAGAATGTGTTGATTCGGTACCTGGGTAGAGCGTCAATTACAGCTCGACAGTGTGTCGGTAGGACCTGTGCCCACTCACCAATCTTGGATCCTGAATGGAGTCCCAGCACAATCCCACACAAAGCCCTCGCGCCTCGAGTCTGGCCAGGTGTAGGGATGAATCCCCATTCCTCCGGCCCACTCCCCCTCAGCACTCCTATTGAACCGAGTCATGAGAATGCCCCGACCTCTGACCTCGCCCAATGTCGGGATACGGTTTTCCAGAAACCACCGCTTCTCCAAGAAAGGCTTAAAGGTTTCATACACCAGTTCCGAGAATCTTTCATTTGAAGCGTCCTCTTCTTTCAGTAGCAGGATGATAGTCTCCGTTGGGTGGGCGTCTAGGAACGAGTGCAGAGTCTGCAGTAGGATCTTCAACGATGATCGCTGCGGTCGGGGTCCATGATACACTAAACAGCATGAACATGTCTCGATAGTGGAGATGGTGTGGTTACTTACTGAGCAGCTCCTCGCCAACTACCCTCAGGCGGACGTCGAAGAATCGAATCCCGTCAATGAGCTGTTGACTAATCGGCGTGCTGGGCTGCTGGCACTGAGACACCGGGACTGAGCACGATAAGTATTCGTTGAGTATATCAGGGCGGGTTGAATAGTTGTGAGGCCACTCACACCCGTACATTGCGCATGATTCGTGAGTCCCTGGTAGACAGATATCACTCAATGACCGATGGTCGGGGATCGTTCCAAGGAAATCACTGGTCTCCGGGACCTTGTAGATCAAGATCGTCTGGCTATCCCCTCCCTGGAGCAAGGCACTTCATAAGTACAGGAAATACATTCGCAGGGCTTCTGGAGTCCTGATGGCAATCGGAGACTCACCATGCGGCGATGGACACGGTATCGCCCACTCACACCATCCTGCCTCAGTTCCTCCCACTTCCCCCGCCGGGACCTACTTGACGAGCTGGACTTTAAGCTGACGCTCGCTTCGCCTTTATCCTCGCCTGGGTCCATAAACCAGATAGTGATCTCAGATCCGGGATCCAGCCCATTGATATCGACCACGGCTGAAACACCTGATGACGAGGTAGATATCGGCAACACGACACATTCTTCCCCTTGCGACCGCGTCGTGACTTCTAAGACGGGGAGGTTGATGCTCTTGATAATGAGACTCATCGAAAGCTGAGCAGGAGTGAGTGGTGATCGATGATCGCCCAGCGCTGATGAGTACGGGTACTCAGTAGACTGGATACTAGAGCCAAGACATGTTCCGGTGACGATGGAAATGCATTCAGGTGGACGGCCAAAGTGGAGGTAAAGGGCTGTAAAAAGGGCCTCATGACTCGGTCGATCGTCGAGCGTCGATCAACAATCAACGTTCAACGTTCAACAGCGGACACGACTGAGGTTATCGCACAAGCGGTTGGAATGGATACATGTCTACAAAGGTCCACCTAGATCTATTCTGCTCCAATGGCAAGACCTGAAGATCTATCTTTTAGTCGCAGATACTTCTGCTAAAAACCTCCATCCGCATCAGGAACGTCGACGGAAGCCCAGCCGAGTACCAATCCCTCTTCCTCCGGTGGAGACAGTTCTCTTTCGCCGAGAAGACCAAGACCGACCACATCGTCTCCGGAAACGATATCGTCCAGAGATTTCATCACACCCGGGAGCACCTCCCCAGGCGTGAAGACCTCCTGATAATCTCCCGAGTAATCCGAATCCGAATCCACCTCGACCTCCCATACCAAACTCCCCTCGACGCCCTTCTCCACCTTCACCTCCCTGCCAACCAGACCCACCCCGCTATCTGGCCCCTCCCGGCGCGCGGCGCTGAGCGGGGCGTTCTTGCCCAAGGAGAGGAGTCAGATGTCTATAACAATATCAGTAAAGGAATCACAAATGACGCAAAGTAGATCTAATGCTCACCGCTGTCCTCGTCGGAGCCGTAGAACTCGTCGTCGTCTCCCTCGAGATCTCCCAGGTCCTCAAAGGTCACCTTGTATCGGAGGATACCGCCGATACCACCGAAACCCTTGACGAACTGACTGCCTTCCTGCGATTTGTTGGTCACAAATTCGAGCGTGGCACCAAAGTCCTTGTACTTCTCGGCGAACCACTCGAGCAGGGCTTGCGCCTCGGCAGTGGATTCCATCTCCAGTCCAGTCGACTTGTCCATGAACTTCTCCCTGTCCTTATCGGCGGGGGAAGAGTACACGATGATCTCCTCGCCGGCGGCATTTCGGAGCGTGTTTCGGGTAATGTCCAAGTTCTCCCAGACAATCAAGGTCTCCACTGCACCCATATCGAGAGCTTTGAGGGTGTCGACAATGCCGAAACAGTACTTTCCGGTGTCGAGGGCGATCTCGTCGAAGTACTTCTGAATCAGTCGTTTCTCTTGTACGAACTTGACGTTGGCCAGCGAGTCGGCAGCGAGCTCGATAGCCTAAAGGAATGCTTCAGCACAACGACCAGCCAATATGGGCTCAGCACTGACTTGGTTGAAACCGTTCTCTCCTCCATAACTGACATCGACGACCTTGACAACCTTGGCGAGAAGTCTGGGGTCGAACAAGTCACTTCCACTCAAGTCGGTCTTGAGCTCTGCACTACCGGCCAACACCAGACCAGCAACATTGACCTTGTCGTTGGTGATGAAATGCTGGACTGCCAGCTCGGCGACTTTTCGCACATAGTTTCGCCTCGCTTCCTCTCGCAGACGGGAGAAACGCAGAGCAGATTGACCACCTCGACCGTGCTTCTTGGGAAGGTCGACCGTGAATTTGTGGACGATCTCTCGGGTGTTACCGGCGAGAGTACCGAACAGCGAACCGTTTCCGTCACTGGGCCAAGTCAGCGTCGTGGTCACGACAAAGGAACGCGGCGTGCTCACATGATGATGAAACCCCATTTGGAGTCGTTCTCCAGGAGCTCTTCTAGGGCCTCAACGTGGAACCTACTGTCACACATGTACAGAGAGCTGGATCATCGTCAGCGATGATGGTATCAAGTACTCGCTGGATACGACTCACGTGTTGATGGGCTTAAATGGCGTCAAAGCGAACGAAATCTTCTTCTCCTTTCCTTCGTCATTCAAGACGGTACCAACAAATACACAAAGACCGTTGTCGGGGACTGAGAGGGGTCAGAAGGACTGATAATATCGCTGTCTCGTTTACACACCTCGGTTGAAGAGCTTGAGCTTCTGTTGCGTGGACGTGATGGCCGACAAGACAGATAGTCTATGCGAAACCATCAATACTTAAAACTCTCCCAACGAGGACTTATGTTCACCTATTGACTCTACTCTTGATGTTGGAAGCCGTTCCGTACTCCGTCGTCAACATTCCACTGGCCTGCGAGATCTGAGATCCTGAGCAAGGTCAGATCTAGGTCGCGAGTTTGAAATAAAGATGTATCACTTACTTGGAGGCAAGATCAGGGTGATACACGATGTACCGGCACCTCTGGCCACCGCGAGCATGTTCAGGAGCTTCCTGTATCTCCAAATCTCGATGGCCTGGTCGGTCTAAGGGAACAAACGAAGTTTCAGCGTGATCCTTCATGCGGTTCTCCGTTATGGAAAACAAAGCTCACCTCCTCTGACGACATTTTGGCGAGCTTTTCTTGATATTTGGTGGTCGATCAAGAGATTTTTCTGACTCTTCTATCAATATGATAGGAGGAGCTGGCTATCAGACTGTCGACTGATCCGTGGATACGATGTTGTTGAAGGGAACGACAACTGTGGCGAGCTCAACTAGCTAGCATCTGGCAGGATTCCAGGATTTTGGAGGGCGGAATCAAATCTATGTGGTGGCCCACTATACAACCCGGCCGTTGAGTCGACGGAGATCGACACTCGTCTCCGTGTCAGTGTACCGAGATTTGTAATGGCCAGCGACGATGGCGAGCAAGGGTGCCATGATAGCTTCAACGCTGGCTAGACGTTCAGACGTTCAGAGGATAACTCACAAGTCATTGTCACATACTCGAAGACACTGCTACGCTGTCCAAACGACTCGACATGTCGTCCAATCTCGTCGAGATCACCTCGCCGGAACATTTCAAGGAGGTTCTGTCTAAGGATCTCAACAGGGTATCATGCCTCAACTTTTGGGCGCCATGGGCAGAGCCATGTGCTGCGTTCAACAAGGAGATGGAGTCGGCCGCGGGCAAATTCCCGTCGATACTGTTCCTCAAGGTGAGCGTGCTCCCGACAATTGAGCATATCAACTTATGAAGCGGAAACCCTGCTAGTAAACCATTTGCGCGATGACGCTGACGAGAGTTACCCTTCTGCGCCTGTTGCTATCATCAATCCCTCCTCGCAACCACAATGTTGCCCGCGACTTCCACATCGATACCACAATCTCTCTCGGCCGATCTCACCCGCAGATTGAGGCTGAAACGCTTCCCGACATATCAGAGTCGTTCGACATCGAAGCCGTCCCATCCTTCTTGCTTCTAAGGGTGAGTCGACGTTTCCAATCTGTGTCCTCCATTCAAGCTCCCCCACCCTTGACGTCAATATACTCGGGGTCACTGTGACATCTTATCGACCGATGGGGCTGGTGCATTGTGTCATCACCGTTAGAGAATGCGGATCCTTTCACTCTATCCCTCATTTCGCTATAATGGCTCCCACTCGCCGGCTATACCCCAGAGAGAAGACTATGATAAGCGAGAGGCGGGAGGTTTTCCCGTACACATACACCACCTCCGACTTGTTTCCCGTCCTTTCACTCGAGCAGGCGAGGTGGTCGAGTAGAAAGAGTATAAGAGCAATGGCGACAGGCTGCTGTGAGCGACCCCGGTCCCGCACCCAGAGGTCAACGCCCCTGCAATGCTCTCACCGTAGCTCGCCGCACCAAATCTCTTCTCGATCTTGATCTACTCGAATAGAACCTCTTGCTGACCGAGTATCTTCTATCTCTTACCTATCACTATGGACGCTTTGCCACCCACCCCTCCAACCCCTCGCTTCACTCCCCGTAATCTACCTCACATCTCCCCTTCGCCTACTTCATCGCCACTCAATCCAACTCAACCGCATGACATTCTGGCCCACCGTCGTCCTTCTGCCAACTCCTTCCATAATCGCAAACCATTCCCGCCCACACCCGACTCTGCGCCCCGACTGACGCCTCGTACGCCTCTCTCATTCCTTGCCAACTCTCCCTCACTCGGTTCCAATTTCTCACGCATCTCCTCTGCGTCTTCCCTCGGTTGGCGACTACTCACTCCGCCTCAATCTCCCCAATTCACCGGGCTGCCATCTCCCTCCCCTCACCAACTACCTCCTGCGAATCTGAACCTGGCCAAAACCTCGAATTCCTTCGACGGCCCTCTGAACGTGAAAATCCGTTCTTCCCGCTCTTCGGAAATGTCGACCGATGGCGGTTCTGATTCGTCTGACAATCAACGACATATCCCATCGCCATTGGACAAACTGAACTACCTACAATCCATCCCCGCGTCACCTCCTATCGTCGTACCCTCGGCTCAACTGTTGGAAATGCCACTCAATACGATCGCTGATGCCGCCTCCCAACATTCCATTGCCTCACCATTCGTCAATCTCAACTCTTCGCCCTCTCCTCGTGGCGCCAAACCTGGACCCTTATCCTCCATCTCGCCACTGGTCAATGCTCGTCGACAACTCGCCAACCGCCGTGGATCTGGCTTGGCTCACGAAATGAACCGACTTGAATTGGACAATGTCGGTGACGAAACTGGCTACGATGCGGATGCTTCCCTCGACGACGAACCCAACGAACCTCCTCAAATCCCACCTCCCAATCAATCCACTCTGACTACGAAACAATGACTACCTGCCATCCTTCTCGCTCTTATCATCCTAATACCTTACATTACCCTTTCACCTTCTTCTTACTTTCTTTAATATACCCAGGGACACACACTGTTGGCCCGACATTCCGGTGCAGACGCTTCACTTCTCCAATCTCTCCTATCTCAACATTCCGGCTCGACCGGCTCATCATCCACCCCACAATCCACCTCTACCGCCACGCCAGCTGCCCCCGCCCCCGCCGAACCAAAGCAAAGGACCGAAGAGGAGATTGTCGCCCGATGTAAACAACTCATGAACAAGCACAAAGTGGTTCTGTTCATGAAGGGCAACCCCTCCGCGCCCAAGTGCGGTTTCTCTAGGCAGACAGTCGGGCTTTTGAGGGAGAAGGGAGTGGAATTCGCTTGGTTTGACATTTTCTCCGACGAGGACGTTAGGCAGACTTTGAAGAAGGTCAACGATTGGCCAAGTGAGTAGTAGAGGTACATCAAGTGGATTTAGGCTGACGACTCTGAAGCATTCCCTCAGATCATTGTCAATGGCGAGTTGGTGGGCGGACTGGATATCGTGAAGGAGATGATGGAGAATGGCGAGTGGGACGAGATCATGGCCGGCGAGGAGGACATGGAGAAGGAGTAGCGGGTTGGCGTATCTAGAATCGTCTCATATATGTATAATATGCTCACTGACGATTTGAAGCTAGTCCGCACATCTGTATGGGCATCACAAGCAGGTGCACCGCAAGAACTACAGTATCACCAACCTGAAGGCTTGAAGAGCATCTCGGTCCAGAAAGCTGAAACGATGGATGCCGTAAAATCCGGAGCTGTCCGAGTCAATATGAGCGAGGATGCTGAAGGGCGCTGAGCTGACTCGATATCTGGACTCGAAGCTGTTCGAGTCGATGACCCCTGTCAAGAGCACTTAAATCATCGCATATATCTCCGGCGATCAAGCGCTCGATCAGCTTACTTCGTGCCGATTCCTGCCACGCGCAAAGCTCTGTGATCTCCAGCAAGAGCAGCACCTTTGCCGCAATGTCTACCCTGCCCTTTTACCTCATCAACGCATTCACCACCGACGCCGGGCCCTTTTCTGGCAATCAATGCGCCGTGGTCATCTTTGAGAGTACCTCAGACCCGAGATGGTCTGACGACAAATACCTCCTCGACGTTGCCAGAGACTTCAACTTGGCCGAGACGGCTTACATTGCACCGATAACCACAAATCGACAAGGTGACGGAGACTGCGAGTACTACCTAAGGTGGTTCACAACCGAGACGGTAAGTCCTATAAGTCCTATAGCAGAATAAACTAACGAGATTCGTGACTGACTGCGCGCTCAGGAGGTGGAGCTGTGTGGACATGGCACCTTATCAGCTGCGAAAGTCGTTTTCGGCCTGAGCCCCTCTTTCAACACTGTTACCTTCCAAACTCGTTACGCGGGCCTCCTCACCGCTGTCAAGAAGAGCAGTGCGGAGGAGTTACTTCCGAAGAGTCTCGATATACAGATCACACTGCCGATCATGCCTGTGAGCGAGGTGTCGGCAGAATATGACCAAAGGGCGAGAGAGCTGTTCGTCAAGCACAGCTCGGTCGAGGAAAGTGATATTGTCAATGTGGTCTCGTTCCCCTGGGGACCGGGCTGCGCTTTAATTGAGATCAAGGATACAGTGGACTTGAAGAACCTCACTGTCTCAGCCAAGTCGCTTGTGAGTGCAGATCCGAAAGCGAAGAACCGGGAGTCTACTTGAATTCTTCATTTCGCGGCAAGCGGAGACATGCTGATAGGTCGCAATTCTAGTCACCTGTATCCACTGGCATGGTTTTAGTTACTCAGCTCATGACGGAAGAGTCGAGCTCGGGGGATAGGCTAAGAGTCAACAGCCGGAACTTTATCCCAGGAGAATCTATGGATGAGGACCCGGTGGTACGTCCACTTCCATTCCCCCAGTGCCACGCTGGTAGCTGACCTCCAGGACAGACCGGCTCTGCTCACGCCGTATTGACGGGATATTACCTGACTCATAAACACCCCTTGGCGCGATTGCCGGCCAACCTCACCACCGGGGATTCGAAAACCATCATCATCGAAGCCCTTCAGCTCAGTAGACGGGGAGGGAAATTGGTCTGTACTTGGAGCTCGGGGGCAGCTGATATAGTCGGCCAAGCGTGGGAGATGGGCCAAGGAAGCTTGACCACCTTCGCGAAGCAGTAACCCCACGAAATGCAGAATTGATGAAAAGCCGGTTGCGAAAGCTTGCATTGGGGGAGTCATGATTCCAGGTGTCTTGTCTGTTCTCCTATGAATGAGGTGGGTCCACCAAATACTCCTTCAATCCATCATGATCGCGCCCCTGGCGAGCAAATCAGCGCGAGAGGGAGACCAACTTGTGTCGTACTACTCACTGTCCTCGTGCCAGCCGCCCATGGCGGAGATAGCATTCCTCATCTCGCCAACGGAATCCAGTCGCTTGCTAGGTTTGGGTCGGCGGAACGAGAATGGCGATTGGGGCTAGACGCAACATATCAGTACAAACGGAGGTAAATGAGTGGCGTTGTGGACTTACCGGTTCGACCTCGAGCGGCGGGAAGATTAGCATGGGCGTTTCACCGGTAGGCGCACTGGTTTGACTGCGTCTCGGTCTGCAGAGTAGAGCGCCCATGTGTATCGACAAATATCGGTCCGATAAGTTGAGGATGGTGTTTGACGACCAAGACGAGTCGCTGAATGGCATGAGAGCTGTCCACAGGAGGGGATGATGAAAGGATCTCGTTGAAGGTTGCCGTGCACACATATGACGTCGGGGTTGATTGATGGCGTCGTGTAGCGTTATGGTGAAACGACCTGCCGATCATGTTCCTGGCCTGAATAGCGGCTCTGCAGTGCCTCAATCGACTTCTCCTGAGTTACTTCTTGCCCTTCTTCTTGCCCGAGCGCTTCACAGGCATATCGTCCTCATCCTCGTCCTCATCGACTTCTTGGCCCATTGTCGTCTCAATCTCCACCAATTCCTCCCATTCCCTGACATGATGATATCGCTCGCCGCCATACCCAAAATCCCGCCAGGTCTCCAGTGTGAGCCTCGCATCGTCAAATGACGTCTCGGATGACTTGAGCTCCTCGGCGAGACCAGTCAGCGTAGCGAGATGTTGGTTGTGAACGGTGAACAGCCGAGGAAGGCTGTTGACTATATGAGAGGAATTTGCGTCAGTCCGGCAGACCCTGCTTATAGCACAGCTTGGATAGCTATGGAGATGGGCTTACTGAAGTACTGCAATGTCCACGTCAGCCACAGCGGCTCTTCGGCAACAAACTCCCATCCAAGCTTGGTGAACGCTTCAAAGTATATCTTCTCTGCTTGATCTATCAACATATTAAGCTTGAGCAGAAGCTTGTCCTGTAGCTAAAGTCAGAAATGTATACCAGTCTCGTATAGCCATCATGCAGAAGTGTCCCACTTACAAGTTTGACAAGGACACCGTCGAGCGCTGCTCTGTTCTGCTGAAGCTTGGTATAGTGCTTCAAGACACTAGGCCGAGCTTCCGTCTCCTCCATTTGTATGATGTTGCTATACCGATGGATCAGATTCAAGTCTTCCTTGCTATTCTCCCAGATGCACTTACTCCATCTCGGTCGCTTCGTCTATACACCCCTTGCCTGCCTTCAGCCCGTCCACCAGTACGACATCATCCCATGTCTTGAATAGTATTCTGAACTCTCCAATGAGCAATTTGATCATCCTATGATATGTCGTTTCCTCATATCGAGATTTTGCTAAGGCTACCACAGGAGCAGCGGGCGTAGGCGTAGAAGAGCGAGAGGAACGTGAAGGTGCGGGCGAGGGAGAGGGAGATGGTTGGGCGGATCGCGAGGGCGTCAGAGACGCCAGGCGTGACATCTTCGAAGGATGATCACGTTCCAACAGCAAGTCCTCTTCCGTCAGATCCCGCCGAGTATGTGGTGATTGATGCGAGGCAGGTCGGCAACAGTGAGCGCTGAGCGAAGAGACTGCACCAACATTGCAACACAGTGGGGTGTGGATACCAACTTTTGTTACTGTCCGAGCCATGAGATTCTCCGAAATTCCTCCGACGACTTGAAGTTGCCGATTTGCCACCGTCATCGTCACCAGTGACCACCCAGATTTCGGCAACCGGGCAGCAGTCAACTCAGCTATACTCTGCACACGACGAGCTACGGGACTGAAGTCAAGCAGCAACGCTCTGATAAAGACGCAGCAAACCATCAGCACGTATGCCTCTTTAAGGTGGCCATCGGCAACGGAGCGCATCAGGTCACTACCAATCTTCTGGCTCAAAACAATCACAGTAACAACAGGTCCACGGCAAGTCCGCGGTCTCCCGACTCGCCATGCTACCTCGTCTGAATCGTCTAGCGACGTCTCGGCACACTCTGCACTCCCCAAGAAGTCTCTACACCCCATCGAGATCGTCTCTGGCCAGGAATCCCACACCGTATCGATATGTCCATGTGCAGACGCGAGCGATCAGCTTTGGCAGCGTGCCGCGCATGGTGGCCCGGGCGTTCAAGGTGCCGCTGTATGGTGCTGCGATAGGAGCCGGAGGATTTGGATACGCCAACTACAAGCTAGAAGGTGGGCTCATCAAACACGGTTCGACCTGGGCTTGCGCGGCAGAAGTTATGGCTAACACTGTGATCTAGGCGTTCGCACGGCAACCAACGAGATGCTAGGCAATATCTCGGACAACGTGTCATCTGTCTATAAATCCACGTCGGATACATTGTCGAGTACCTTAGAATCAGCAACAACTATCACTGGCAAAATATCACAGCAGTTGGGAAACACGTTCAACGATACATCCGTCGAGTTGCAAGATGGTGCCAAGGCTTTCCAGAAGGGCACCCAAGAATGGTGGAGCGCTGTCAAGGGCAACCTGCCAGGTTGGTTTGACACGGCTTCTCCCCCGCCTCAGGACAAGGAAGCAAACGGAGGATCAGGTGGAGGAAAGTGGAGACCCGGAGAAGGACCAGGACAGCCATCGCCTTCGCCGTCTCCGTCGGGCGACGCGGCATTGCTCGGCCTCGCAGGAGCCATGAGCATGGCAGACAGGGAGGAGGCAGAGGAGAGGGAGTCGAAGAAGGGTAAAGGGAAAGAAGGATTCGGTGGATCTCCCGACAATCAACTGATGCAGTTGACGAAGAAGTTGATCGAGATCCGATCGGTACTGCTGAGTGTGGACCAGAGTGACGCTCTGAAACTGCCCAGTATCGTGGTGATCGGGAGTCAAAGCTCGGGGAAGAGTTCAGTCTTGGAGGCTATCGTCGGGCACGAGTTCCTGCCCAAGTGAGTCAAACTGAACCCAATACCTGCCAAAGCTATCTACTGACCATCACTCATAGAGGCGACAATATGGTCACGCGACGACCTATAGAGTTGACCCTTATTCATACTCCACCCGACTCGCGGTCGTCAAGCGCCTCTGTCGAATACGGTACCTTCCCCGGACTACCACATCTTGGCAAGATCACGTCGTTTTCGACCATTCAGAAGACGCTCACGGATCTCAACCTGGCTGTGCCCTCGGAAATGGCAGTATCTGACGACCCTATCCGCCTAAATATCTACTCCCCTCATGTTCCCGACCTCACGATGATCGATCTGCCGGGTTACATCCAGCTCAGCTCTTTGGATCAGCCTGAAAAGCTGAAAGAAAACATCAACGCTCTATGTGAAAAGTATATCCGGGAACCCAACATCATCCTGGCGGTATGCGCGGCAGATGTCGACTTGGCCAACTCGCCCGCCTTACGAGCGAGCAGAAGAGTTGATCCACTGGGAACGAGGACAATAGGTGTGGTGACGAAAATGGATCTCGTCAAACCCGAGATTGGAGCCAGTATCGTCCGAGGAGACCGATACCCCTTGCATCTAGGTTACGTCGGGGTCATCTGCAAGCAGCCACCAGCAGGCGCTGTGTCCTCTGGCGGTATCTTCCGGTCGATCACCAATAGTGGAGAAAAGCCCAATGTCACTGGTGCGGTGTTGAAGCGGGAGGAGGAGTTCTTTGGCGGTGACAACGCCAAGTACTACAGTCAGGGATCTAGCAGAGGTGACAAGAAGATCATGGTTGGAACGGACACCCTGCGTCGAAGACTGATGGACGTTTTGGAGACCAGTATGGCGGCGAGTCTGCATGGCATCACGAATGCCGTACAGCTCGAGCTTGAAGAAGCGAGCTATCAATTCAAGGTGAGTCTTGGCTGACATGATTCACCGAAGCGAAGCTAGGATCTGACGCCTTCGCTCAGGTCCAGTACAACGATCGACGAATCACCTCAGAGTCTTACGTGGCTGAAACGGTGGACGCGCTGAAAGCCAGGTTCAAGGAGTACTCAGCGCAATTCACCAAACCCGCCGTCAGGAGCAAGTTGAAGACGATGCTCGACGACAAATTGATGAACATCCTAGAACAGCTGTACTGGAACGACCCAAAGTTGCTCGAACTCAGCAGGCTCGCTGAGGATCGCAAAATGACACCAGAGGACCTCGACTCGTACTGGAAATACAAGTTGGACACTGCTTCGTCACTCTTGACCAAGTCCGGCATCGGGCGGGACTCCACGCTGCTCGTTTCGGATGGTCTACGTGGTTTGATCGACTCTATCACCGCTGGCGAACCATTCAGCTTTCACCCAGAGACGAGCGAGAAGATCATTGGATTCAGCCATGAGATTCTTCGGGACAGGATGAGTCTGACGGCGGATCAAGTGGAGAACTGCATCAAGCCTTACAAGTATGAAGTCGAGGTGGACGATAGGGAGTGGAATATGGGCAGAGAACGATCCGAGGTCGCGTTCAGGGAGGAGATCGAACAGTGTGAGGTCAAGCTCAGTGAGATCAGAGGCAAGGTCGGCGGTGGAAGACGATTGGGCGGACTACTGCGCTATGTTCAGGAAATGGAGAGTCACGCGGAGGAGAGGCGGCAAAGGCGTATGAGCGCGAGTCTGAGCACAGACGGAGGCAAGGAGGAGGCCGCAGAGGTCGACGATGGTCCTACCTTGGACGCATACAAGTATTCCCCGGCGCAAATCGTAGACGGTGAGTTGTCTCTTCTGGAATCAGGGAGTATAGGATGCTTTGGCTGATTGAGATAACTAGGCCGACACGCTTTACTCCTTTCAAACCGCCTGGCACTGCTCAAAGTCCGATCCCAAGCGCTCAAATCTAGACGATGCAGGAGCGGGCCGGAACAACAAGCTTTCTGTCCTGAAGCGTTCTTGGCCGTAGTCGCCGACAAGCTCGCTTACACCAGTACGATGTTCATCAATATTGAACTATTGGAGCAATTCTTTTACCAGTTTCCAAGGGAGATCGACTCCAGGATCCTGTACGACCTGAACGTGAGTACTGAAACTGCTCAGCCGCTCGACCCTGTAGAGATAGCCGGGGTGGACTTTACTGACCCGATGTAGCGCGATGAGATGGGCAAATTTGCTCGAGAGAACCCCAAAATCCGCCAACATATAGAATTGCAGGAACGCAAGGACAAGCTCGAGCAGGTAATGCGATCCCTCCAGAGCTTGGTCAACCTCCAGAATGAGGGTCAGGGGTCTAGTAGCGGCAGGCGCAAAGATGCGGGTCTGTTCACAAAGTTCTTCTAGTTGGAGGCTGTTGGAGGTAGTGTCATATTACGTTTAGTCGAGCAGAAGATTTCGGATGTTGTACTCTACACGATGTACCCTGCTCTATTTGCACTACTAGGTCAAGGTGACTGTGACCCGTGACTCACGCCACTATGGCTAGCTAGAACCTGCTAGAACGTGTCACACGGAGCCTCACCTCGCCCTGGATGGCATTCGGTGACTGCCCCCCGGAGCCGGACCTGCCCTCAACAGCTGAAGCGCTTCTCTGCGCTACTAGGCGCTGCTCTATATACGGTTAAGGAGTGTCAAGGAGGCTCAAGTGGTTCATGGGGCGCCGACCTCGGACCCGGGTAGACCTGAGACGGGCCCGGATATGCCTGGGTCGACTTATATTGGCAACAGCAGGTCGATGCAGCTGCAACTGCCATCTTCGTCAGCGCCCAGTGTCCTCCAATACCCGCCCGCGACCACTCGTATCTCCGCTATCTCCGTGTCCACATAGACTAGGCGGGCCTGGTGACTTCCAGTTATGAGACTTCGAAACCACAAGCAGCCACAAGCACGCTGAGGTTGTCTCATATCTTAGCTTGTCTTAGCGATCTTAGCGTCGTGGAAACTCATCTCCGGAAACGACGGGCTGCTTTAGTGCCATCTTGAACATTAGATCTATGGCATGCTCAGGCCTGCTCAGGCCAAGCAAAGGGCATTGACAGGCATCAACCAGCATTGACCTGGTGCGAGAGTCTAGACAGCCACTAGATAGCCGTACAGCCGTAATGATATCCCTGGCCTAGCTGAGAGAAACCCGACCTACCCCGACGACCATGTGCTTAGCGACCGGTTAGTTCACAGCAGGTCCACAGAGCACGCAGTTGTGAGTAGACTGTCGGAGGTTAGTCACTGCTGGTCAGGAGGCCAGTAGGGATACATAAAGGTGCAAGGCTATCCGATGTTTATCGATGGCATCCACAGTCTCCCCAACACCTAACACTCCTTTCCACGACTCCTTAACAAAGCGCCAACACAAAGTCCCCCTTACCCAAGAACAACATCCGTCATGCTGTCGACTCTCCTTGTCCTTCTCTGCGCGCTCAACGCCGTCATTGCCTCTCCCATCCTTACTGAAAGAGCAGTCTCCGTCACATGCCCGCGGTACACCATCATCAACACCCGGGGTACCGGCGAGTTGCCAGGCGAGTCTTCCGGATTCAGGACCATCAACTCCCGAATCACTGCCCAACTGTCCGGTGGTACCGTCTACAGCACAGTCTACGCCGCTGGCTTTGATCAGAACTCGGCTCTGGGTACTGCCGATATTGTCAACAAGGTTCAATCCACCCTCCGAACAGACCCAACTCACTGCTTCTACCTCGAGGGTTACTCCCAAGGTGCGGCTGCGACTGTCAATGCGCTCGAGAGACTCACCGGACCCTCTTTCGACGCCGTCAAGGGTGTCTTTCTGATCGGAAACCCAGAGCACAAAGCTGGTCTCGCCTGCAACAGGGACACCAATGGGGGTACTACCACTCTCAATGTCAACGGTCTTTCTGCCCTCTTCGGCGGTATTCCCTCCAACTGGGTTTCCAAGACTCTCGATGTCTGCAACTTTGTGAGTAAACCGCTGGGTCAGTGTCGATACGAGCTGACCAAAACACCAGGGTGACGGTGTTTGCGACACCCTACACGGCTTCGGTATCAATGCCGCACATCTCGCCTACCCGTTCAGCACGGGGACCCAGAAGCAGGGTGTAGACTTTGCCCTGCAAGTTCTCGCCTAGAAGATTGGATCAGGGGGTGATACAGGAGTGGTAAAAATGGAAGAAGTGAATGTGTGAAGTGTCTTTTCATCTGAACATGCATCTGAAGATGGCCGCGCAAGGAATGGTACTCCGAGAACGGGACTGATCAGGACAGACCTTGGTGCTTGATGGGTGGCTTGCCGGCCTATGTCAGCGCAACGCCGAGACGGAGTGTCAGTCATCTGTGAGTGTATAGCGGGTGTGAGTGTCGCGGCACGACTGTGCTGTTGACGAGGGGAGCTGGAGCCGGGATGAAGATCGCCTTGGTGATCATTCAACAAATCCTGACCACGGGTTCTCACGCAGATGTCGATCTGGAGTCACGTATGCTGCTGAGGACGGATACTTCTTGACGAGTCTACACAGGTCTACTGTCTACACCTCTACCCGTGCCATTCCGGGCTGTAAAGAAGTGCAGTCTGGAGTCCTGCGTGTAGCGAAGTGCTCTCTACCTTGGTTCCACATACCCTTGTGGCTTGTGAGGGACGGGACGGCATAGGGGACGTGAGAGGATGCCAGAGAGTGAGAGGTGAACGATGAAAGATGAACGATGACGCATGTTCGGTTGCTGCTCTGCACATGGCACTCGAGGAGGACGCGTTTTGGTGGCGGTGGTGACCGCTTTGACCCTTACACAATAGGCAAAACGACGCGTCGACGCTCAGGCACATTATCACCTGAAACCTGAAACGCGTCCGTGCACAAGGGGGGAATTACCGCTTTGGGTGTAAAATCACAAAAGGGGAAGCGAGCGCGTGAGCAGCCAGGAGGAGAATTCTGATTCTGAGCAGGTGAGAGCGTAACACAGAGAGAGACGACCATTGTGAGAACATTGAAAGCTGGACGTGATAGTAATATTGAATGGTGTCGTCTCCTCTCATAGTTTCGACGTGTTCTCCCCGACGGCGACACAAAGTTCGTAAGTGTATCGAGTAGCAACCATCCATCTTTCGACTTCGCCCCTTTGTGCATTTTTCTCCTACCCGGCTGGACCGTGCTCGACTCGACATTACTCGACATCACAAGACCTCGTATAGAGTCTCAAGACGAACAGCCACAGCTTTCGTCAACACCTCCGTATCACTATCCAACAGCGACGCCACGCCACGCGAAGAGCTGAGAGCTAGCTAGACAACGACAAGTTTACCCCTGACCACCATCAACGCGTCTCACACGATCAGGACTTGATACGAGTTCACGAGTTGGGGTCGATTTTGCCGCTTCATCCTCCGTTTGCCATCTACACTCGCAAAGGACGGGAAACTCTCCTTTGGTAAGTCCAGGTCGTCCCCACTCACTCCCATTCCACGGTAATTACGATATCCACGTCTACCGTTATGCTCGGCTGATCACCCAGACCTCCCTTTCAGACTCGATCAGCCGGTCTCACCACATCACTCCCAACAGAGCACAATGTCGATCCCTCATCAGGCATACCTGCCTATGCCCAGCAATGCGGCCTCAGGATCTGGCTCAAGCTCCAGAATGGCCTCGTCTCCCACTGAGGCTAGTGGGAGCAGAGTTTCGAGTCGCTCTGGCGCACCAAAGTCCTCTTCCCGGAGAACGAGAGGTAGCACGGGCCCCGCGGTCCTACTTGGAGGAGGAGCCGGTATCCTAGGATCAGCATCAGCCAGGAGTGCCAGCACGGGACCCAGCAATTCGGGGAACATGAAGCAGAATGTACCCACCCTTCAGGTCCAAGGGCAAGTGATCAACGAGGTGAGTGATGAGGAGCTCCAGACCAATCTCTGCCTTCAATCCTTCAGAGTCTCCCATCTCAAACACCCTCCCGTCATCCTGGAGTCTCGCCACAGGTAGTTCCAACGGACGCAATCGGGTCCAAAGGAGAAGAAAGGAGGTTCTGGACGGCAAAGGGCCTGCGTTGAGCTCAATTGGCCCGATGCGTGATGGAGCATTGATGACTTCCTTCACACTCGTCAGCCCAGTCATTTCAAAAACTCTGTGCTAACCGATCAATAGCCCTCTTCTCGAGCTCCTTCACCCTTTCTCACTATAGACCCATCAGCGCCTCAAACAGCATCGCCGAGGTTCCCTATCCACTTTGCTAGCCCTACGACGCCGACTTTCCCATCACCGGTATCGCCCGCGTTTCCGAATAGCATCCAGCGCGCACCTTCGCCTCTGATGCAGCGGCCTCCGTCGCCCATGGTAGCACCTATCCAGCACCAGGCTGCCCAGCGTCGAGCTCCGTCGCCAAAGCCAACTGAACCTCTCAGACTCAAAGGCAGTCCCAGAACCAGTTCCAGTGTTCCACCTCTGCCTGGATCTACCAATTCGCTTTCGACCACCGCCTCGACTTCATCGAGAACGTTGAAAACGCCTCATTCCAAGCTAGATCATCATAACGCTCAGGAGCCCACCATCGTCAGCAGTTCCAGTCTGAACTCGCACGACACGCACCATCAGCAAAGCCCAGCACCGGCCATGCCCATCAAGGCGAGGAATGAACGTGCCAAGATCGCGGGAAGGAGTCAAGTGCCTGATAGGAATGGAGCAGGCAGTCCAACTCCAGCTCAGAAGTATGCTCGAGATGAGGCAAAGAGGAGCATGGAAAGCGCGAGACCCACCAAGAAGGACGAGTCGACGCCACCGCCCCCTTTGACTCGAGAGCCTTTGCCGCCCACACCACCCAACCGAGCCACTCGGGCTGCGTCTGCCAAACACGCTTCGCCAAAGGCAAGATCCCCGCCACGACAAAGACAGCCTCCTCCAGCACCGCTCATCCTGCACAACAAGAAGGAAAGCCGTCTCAGTCAGGACTGGGTTGACATCGGTGCATCGGTCGACTTTGGTTCTCAGTCCTTGGCTCCGAGACAAAGCGAGGAGCGAGCCAAGAGCACCTCGCCACTGATCCCAGAAGGTGCTCGGGTTCCAGTGATGCCCACCCGAGCTCGACTACCGGCCGCTCAGATGATTCCGATGAAGAGCACCGATGAATCGCCCTCTCGACCTGGATTTGGCCGTGCCAATACAGCGCCCCAACCGAACGAGAACGATGCCAGGGCAGAGAGACAAGGACGTGGATCGCTAGATGCACTTCGAGCGACGAATCAAGGTCCTGCCAGCGTATCTTCAACCCCGAGATTGCGTCAAAACTCACACAGCACTCCTCCCCAAGCCATGCTCGACTACTTCCAGCAAACCCCTCCAAGCTCAGGATCCTCCCGTATGGGCCTCTTCCGTAACGACACGACAGCTGGCAAGAATTCGTCGCCCCAATTGAAGACTCGAAGATCGGAGGATGCTTTGCGACCAACGGCAGAGCAAGCGGCATCTCGGAAGGATGGGAAGAATGCCCAATTGCGGGGACTCGGAATGGGTGAGGCAAGTGTCATGCCAGATATCGAAGGTGGAGAGAGGAAGTCGTCTGGATTGTCACTCAAGAAATCGTCTGGAGCGTTGAAAGCTCTGTTTGGAAGGGGAGCCAGCGGAAAAGGCAAAGACAAGGATCGAAGTGAAACTCCACCTATGCCAATCCTGGATCACTCTCGCGCACCTAGGGAAAGGCAGTCCAGTGCACCGATCCTACAGACGACACGACACGAATCCCCTAGACCTTCGCTCAATCTACCCAGTCGACCTTGGACTCCAGGTTCATCAGCACCCACTAAAGGAGCCACAAACTCGCCGCAAGCGAGGTCTTTGCAGATTGCCAACTCGACACCCAAGAGCGGCGATGTTGGGACTGCGGGAAGAGCGAGCTTTGGCGCAGAAAGAGCAATGTACCCGGCGCCGCCACTGCAAAGGACAGTCTCACAGGGTGCTCAGCCGGCTTTGATGGTTCCAAATCGACAAAGACTACCAACCCGAGAGCTGCCAGAGCTGCCACCTCCGTCCCCGGTCCCAGTCGCTGAAGCGCAGCACCAAGTTGCATCGTCGTCGACAAAGCCACCGGTGTCCGCGATAGTTCTTGGAGAACCGGTGCCCACGACTGGTGCTACTGGTGCCACGAACGGAGTCCTGCCATCCTCGAGTTTGCCATACCTCGCGGCTTTGCGGGCGTCCTACGTCGAACCGAGCAAGTCCACCGTCGTATCCAAGATCGTCGACGAGCAACCCGCAGAGGACACCGAGTCCACCTCCCCAAATTTGTCCTCTGCATCTACCGCCAAGCCCAGTCCGCTGAGCGTGACGTCGGTACCAAGCGTCGAATCGCCAATGAAGACGTCCAAATCGCTGCATCTCCTTCAATTACCCGACCTCGATCTCGACTTTGACTTTGCCTTTGACAAATTCGGTGCTTCCCCCTCGACACCACAAAAGAACTCGCCGCAGAAGTCTCGTCTATCGCCGAACAGCCCAACGCCTCAACGCAGCTTGACCACCAGAGTCTCCCCATCCAGACTCTCGCCTAGGGTGTTGTCGAGGAACAACTCGGAGCGCAGACGCTCCAAATCTTTCGATGGGCCGGATCCAAGGCCGTTCTTGGGTGATATCTGGAATGAAGTGTCAACCTCGTCGTCAACCAGCACGAGTCCAGCCCCGATCTCTTCTTTCGCTTCCCACAGCATGATCAGGCTCCTGACCAGTCCACCATCGGCCTCGGCACCAGACTTTGCCACGGAACCGATGGAGCCCACGTCGAAGGTATCAGAAGCCAAGGTGGACGAAAAGGCTACTACACAAGTCGCAGACCCCACTGCACTTGAGAGCGATCAGTCGGCACCTTCGTCCCTCGATTACAGCCACGACCAAACGCCCTCTGGAGCATCGTCGAGTTGTGAATCACCCTCGCCCTCGCCACCACATACTCCCGAAGAGAGGACAACGAGACAATTGGACTTTGGCTTTGACCCAGAGTTTGACAACACGAGCTCTACGCCAACCCCGCCACCACACCAGAAGGTCATCAAGGATCAAACAGAGCCTCAGCCATTCATGCACAACATGCCGCCAAACATCCCATTACCGGCCCTACCGACCGCGCCAGCGCTATTGGAGAGTCCTATGGCCAAGACCAGCGGTGATTCCCCCAAGATGTCACTCCAACCTTCTGCGGTGATCGAGTCGGCCAAAGTGCAAGTCAAACCAATGGTGGAAGAGGTGAAACAGTCCGGTCAAAAGATCCGACCGGCACGGAAGAATGTGTGGACGTTGACGCGGAAAGTGGAAGTCGTGACGCCAGACTCGAGCATGACCACGTTGAGTATTGCCCAGGAGCTGGGAAGAGTGCTATTCGAGTGAGTGTTTGAGCTGCCCCAGAGAGGCCCCAGAAAGCTCACGCATTATCTAGCTTCCGATCTCCCTCGGCCGTTCCTCACCACGTCACGGATCGAGTCCACATTGTTCGTACGCAGCTACTGCCGTTGGTAGCGGAGATCGACAAGCGATACTACGACAGCCGACCGACGGGCGAAGAGGCCAGTTCGAAGCGGATCCTAAGGGAAAAGTGCTTTGAGTGGATCGATACTTTGTTCTTCGAGCTACAAGTCGAGCAGCCGGCTGGCGAGAGAGGTGCCTGTCTGGAGGGTTTCGCGGCCATTTTGGAGAGGTGGGTGGCTCAGCGCATGTGCGTTGATTAAGACTGACGAGCTGGGTGTTAGCGCTTGCTTGAGTGAACTTGCGATTGAGCATGATTACAACCATGTCCGGCGGTTCAAAGACGTCATGATAAGGTGTATGAGTTTTGTGATGAGCAAGCTCGGAGCCAAGGGTGTCTTCCACAACACACTGCTCTTCAGCGGTCGATTCCTGGTAGGTGATCGCTCAGCTCGCCGATGCGCTTTCGATTAGGACGGCTCGGCTGACTCTCGCTTCAGGCCTTTGCCTTCTTCAGAGTGCCCCACATTGGCGAGCAATTGGTCACTGTGCTTCAACCACCACGAGGCGCTCTGATGCGGTTCACTCGCGCGGCATTGCTCGGAGCTTCGATGCCAGTATCGGCTCAACCTCAATACCCGAAACACCTTAAACCGCTCTGTTTCGACGACTCTCGATCGTACACTGCTCGACTGGCCGGCTTGGCCCCCGAGTTCAACAACGAGACGGAGCGTGACGCGTTCTTGTTCCAACCTGGAAACTGGCTGCGACGATGGCAGTCTGACGATTCGGAACTGTTCCCCGCATTCTACCGAGCCTATCATCGTCAACTGGCAATCTTCCTCGGACCCGCCATCGAGCACTACCAATCGCAAAACAAGCCATTGCCCGCTTCGGTCTTGCTCCGAGCACCAGGTTACGCCCATCTCGCCACGATCTTCGCAAAGAAGTGCCACTCGTACATCCTTGGATCGGTCAACGCAGTCACGACTTCGTCCTCGTCTCATCACTTTGAGGCGACGGAAACTGCCGGATTCAGAGGTTCACAAAAGCCCGCCGTGCTCGAGACTGCCAATCGACGGCTGGTGGAGACGATTACGACTTTCACCAATCTCAAAGTCATGGTGCCAGACGCCAAGACCAAGCGGGTGATTTCGTGCCACGGTGAGATGCTTTACACTGGCATCATCGACTTGTGGGTCAAGAGCCTCATCTCCAAGACATCGCTTTACGCTCCCAAAGGGTGTTTCTCGCTTTTCGACATGTTGGACGGTATCGTCGACCCACCACTCGACGCCCTGACAGGAGAGCGGAGGTTGAAGGAGACTTCCTTGCTCGACGTGCCGCATCTCATTCATGTGATCAGGCTGATCTTGACCGAGGGCGAACATGCCTTGACGATCGTCAAGACCATTGCATTTGTGTTCACCCACTGGGAGGTTTTGACGGCTAGGGCCGAGGATAGGAGGGAGCTGTGCTTGGAGCTGCTATTGGAGAAGCCACTGTTCGAGCGGTTGCTGCTGTTCTGGTCGCAGTCTGTCCGATCTTACGTCCTGCGTCTAGTGGTGAGTACGACAAGAAATGGAAAGTCTAGGCGATCCTAGCTGACAACGCCGTAGGTCTTCCGATTGGGTCACCTTCACACCAAAAAGGAAGACGGGATCGCGCACGATGTCGAGATGGAAAGTGTGCAATTGCTCCAAACTCGCTTGGACAGGATCAAGAAGAGACACGACCAGCTCGAGCCCAAAGCCGCATCTGAAGCAGACGACGAGGCGGACAAGGACGACGACCTGTTTTTGACGCCTATCGACGGTGTCAACGGCATGCCGAGGAGTCGATCCACCATCACCATGGTCGCAGAGTCGCCGCGGACTGGATCGGTGAACAAGGCGGAGAAGCTTCTGGGACTGGGTTTCGGAAATGTCGACAAGCCGACGGCGGAGATTGAGACTAATGGCAAGATGGGCAAAGCCACGAGCTGGCTCAAAAAGTCTTTCGGAAAGCAAAAGAAGAGAAAGGATAATGGTGAATCACCCTCGCCTTCTCTGACCTCGCTCAGCCCTTCTCCGAACCACTTCCAGCTGAGTCCCAACCCGAACGCACTCAGCCCGAATCCCGCCCCGAGCCCGAACCAGCTCAGCCCCAATCCGGCTCAAACGCCAAGTCTAGCCAACTCGCCTTTGGCCCGGACGCCCGCACAGAGCCCGTCGTCGGTCTACTCGTCCCCTGGTCTGCCATACCTGTCATCACCATCGGACAGCAAACTCGCCACGACACCTGATATGCGACGGCAACCCGCGTCATCACCCTTCAGCGCGGCGCTTGAGTCCCCCATGATCCCCTCGCCGACCTCAAGCGGCGAGAGCATGTCGTCACCGACGAGTCCCAGCATGTCGTCGATGAACCGCAAGAACAAGCCACCAAGGATCACAACCCAAGAGTCGTCCCCCGTCACCGACAAGGACCGATCTTCGAGCGGATACAGCTTTGAGTTCGAGCTCAGCACCATGTCCCCCCGATCCGACACGTTTGACCCCGCGCCAAGTCCCCACAAAGCTCCCAGCTCGCCAGTGGGTGCCAACCCCCTAGTCGGGGGCAAGAGGTCGTCTCTTCCCCCCTCCCCGAGACAGCCTGCTTCTCCGCACATGTCGAGGTCGTTCTCCAAGCGATCAAGCTTGCTGCCCCCTCCAACGGCAAGTATCCTCGCCAATGAGATGGCAGCGAGTCCAGGAAGCAAGTTGCAATTGGAGCGAATTCAGGAGGAGGAGAGAGGGTACGACGCAAAGCTCCACGCGTACGCGATCAGGATGTTTGCAGAGCTGGAAGATGCACAAAAAGAGGTGAGCTCGATTCGACCGACCTTATTGGGAGTAAAGCTGACGAGAGTGCCTTAGTACGACGAGTGGTGGAGTGATGGCGGTATTGGAAAGATGGACGGCGCACCACCTCGATTGACGGTCGCCTGGCCATTCCACGACGGGGAGGATTAGAAGTAGATGTGCGAGGAGAGAAGAACAAGGAGGAGGGATAGCATATTGTGGCATACATTTTGGGATCATTTCTGACAAGAATCGGATACGGTGTGTGTATAATATAAAGACCTGTAACGACCTCACGAGGACTCTTGACATTTGACATTTGACCGACTCGTAGGATCTAGTGATAGTTCATGCAGCATACAACTTGGGTATCAAGTGCGGGATATACGATATTTGGTTAGCTAGTGACTTCTACACCTCTTCCATTTCCTCGTCTTCGTCATCCTCGTCTTCTACGCCGTCGCCGCCGTTCTTGGGACTGGAGGAGTCGACCACGATGGCACTGGGTTGGGGTGATCGATCCTGCGCTGCTGTTTGCGCTGTTCGTTCGGGCAATGAGGGTTGTGCTGGTTCTTTGGGTACCGCAACACTGTCTGGTGCTATGGCCTGTGCTTCGTCTTTCCGCTGGCCTTGCTGAACACTAGTCGAGGACTCGCCCCCGCCGCCACCGTCACCGCCTAAGAGCGCAACGAGCTCTTCTCCCACTTGTCCCCTCCTCGTCTCGATATCCCTTCTGACGAGACGCATCTCCCCGTCTCGCTTGATCACGTAGGAGACTTGATCCGAGAGTAAAAGTGTCATCTTGAGTTCGTGCGCCATATCCCGGATCGTCTGGGTTGAGCGGATGAGCTGCGATGTCCGGAGTTTGAGGTGTAATGCTTGTGTTGTATGGTTGTGCGGTGCCGGATTCGAGCGAATCTATACAGGTGGATCAGCATAACACTCGCTTCCTTGCCTTACGAGAAAGCTGCGATGGGGGACAAGGTCACCACTCACATCGCTCAACTCGACCAAATCCTTCAAACACCCTACGACGCCTTTCAATTCCCTGTCGATCCTAGCGTTCCACTCTTCGTGGACTTTGTCCAATTGCCTCTGATGTCTCTCCCCCAGCTCTCCCTTCAAGTCTGATTCGTCTGTTTGGATGAGGTTGGCACCGTGTCGCCGAAGTCGGCCTAGGGAAGCGGTTGGGATGGACGAGGCGTTTAGAGCGTCCGTCTGGAATGGCTTCCTGGCCGCCATCGCGGAGTTCTGCCTCTTCGATAAGCTGGAGGATCAGCGCTGAGAAGCTGGGTTTCTACAGCAGCCAATCCTTCAGTATCTTCCGGCCGGGATTGTGCGAACCTTCACTAGCTTCACTTGTTAATGTCGAGCACGTAGAGCTTGAAGTATGGCTACAATGAAGGAAGAGCCGAAGAGGTGTTTCACCCAAAGACAGTTACACCTTCGGCTAAACTCCGGAAATACTGTCCTACGCTCGTTTCAGGTGGAGGATGTCCAGCAAGGGGGAAGACTGCACGAAGTAGGTTGATTTCCTTCCTTCTCTGCATGGCATCACAGTCCTTATTCGATCTACCAGTAGCAGTGATCGAAGAGCGGTGGGATCGCTGAAGACGAGATAGAGTAGGCAGATAGCAGTGGAGGCGAGTATGAGTCACGTCTAAGGAGTATAGAGATCGAGCAGCTTCGGTCAACATGCTGCTCAAGCGGATGTCAGGAAAGTTGCCTCCGTACCTCGCCGTGCACATTCCAACACTAGGTGAGTGGCCCGCATGTTCAGCTACCAGTTCTGCTTCCGCCAAGTGCCTAGCTGACATTCGTGACGCCTTTCAGAGGCTGCTGGATTGACTACGACAGAGAATTTCCTGTTCACCCCGCAAACCGTACTCAAAGCCCGACTTCCATCCCTCCCTCCAGGCCACATAGAGGATCTAACAGCACATTGCCTAGCCCACACTGGACCACAAGTCATCAACGGTGAACATGAGCTAGAGTATCAGGAGAGAATGCTGTCGGGGGTCTCATGGGAAGGATGGGGAATCTCGAACTTGGACGACCTGGTCGATGGGTGGGATGGGATCGGCATAGTCGAGATCGCGGGTGGAAAGAGGGTTGCCAAGTCGGTAAGTCACTCGAACGACTTTAATTTCTACGGGCTGATTGGTTTCGGGGGTAGTTGCTCGCGTTACATGGGGTATTGCGGAAATTGGTGGAGGACTCCAATGCGATTTGCAGGTGGATCGACACGGACGGTGGTTTCAGCGCATCAAGGGCGAAATCAATCCTAGATGCCTGGGGAGTCGATGTGAGTTCAGCTGTGTCGTTAGCTCCATACATCATGAGCTGAGGGCTATGTCAGGATCCAGAGGTGGTTCTGGGGCGATTGGTGGTATCAACCTGTTTCCAGATCGAGCCCGATTTGTTCGATCTTATCTCGGTGATGCAGTCCGAGGTGCAGGGTATAGAGGTGGGCATGCAGCTCGTACGTTCCAAGACTTCTGAGCTGAAAGCCTCTGGTCAGTCATCGATGGGATCACTGCGCATGATTGTCGTCGACTCAATCACGAATCTATTCAAGGATACACTGATGTCTACAACGTCTCAAGGTGAGTCAGCTGTCCAGTTCCGTGTGCTTTGCAAGCTGACACCAACACAGGCCACGCTGCGATGATTACCGTAATGGAAGAGCTGGCAGAGATGACATATGCACATGGTCTGACCACATGGGTGAGGCTGCACACGATGTCCTAGCCATCATGCTAGCTGTGTACCCAAGGGGGCGAATAGCTAAGCTGTCACTTCTATAGGTCATCAACGGTGTGGCGTCGTCGCTCCCTTCCAACCCGTCCTCCGTCTTCTCGGCCACCACCACAAAACCCGCTCTCGGCACCTCATTCACTTTCACCACCGATATCTGTCTACTACTGCAAGAAACTGGACGGGTATTTGGCCTCGTGGACGAACAGGAACGTGAGCGATCGAGGAAACAAGCAGGTCTGAGGGCTGTTGTGGAGGTGTTGAAGAGTAGAGTCTCGGTGGGTTTCTCTTCCCGTACGAGGAATCGTGTAGGGCTGATCTGGATGACAGCCTTCGGGGATCTGGACAGTCTTTGAGACAGTCAGCTGTTTCTTTCTGAGGGTAATCCCAATTCAAGCTGACGTATGCTCCAGGATGGGATACAGCTTTTCGATGTGGTAGCCCCACCGCTGGAAACGGAGAGGAATAGGTTGTTGTCGAGGGGGATAGCAGTAGGGCCAGCCCGGCCCACTTTTGGGCCACTTAAGGATACAGTGCTGCCATGAATGTGAGCGTCGTTGGGGCTACTACAACATGCATGGTGTGTACTAGAGTCGGTCTCGTGAGAAAGCATGAGAAGACCTGTGTACATAGGAATGAAAGTAGCTTCTATACTTCGACCCGAGCTCTACATGATACAACGTGACTATCATCTTCGTGAGAATTCCTGTGCCCGAATTGTGCAAGGTCCTCACTTCTCAACTAGCATATGCGTCCTCCTCCTCGTCGCCACGACCTGGGATTTTCTTCCCGTCGCCCTTCCAATCGCGGTGTCATCATAACGCCCATCTTCCCCTCGTAAATGTGTCAATTGGTCGTAGTCCTCGTCCGGGTCGTACTCCTCCTCGTAGCGTGGATGTTGCTGATGACCTCTTCCTCCGCCCCTCTCGAATCGCGTGTCGCGTTGAAACGATTCTTCGTGATGGGATCGCTGAGAGTCGTAGTATATCTGCCTAGAGGCCGTTTGGCGTGGTGTGACGATCTTCTCGTCATTGTGCCCGGATTCGGGGGATACGTCCCACTTTGGCGCCCTCGAGCTGCCTTCTTGAGCAATCGCATTGGTCTCGACGGCAATAGGATATCGAGCCGAACCCTTGTTCCTGGAATGGTCATTTTGTCGGCTGGAGTCATCGGCATGGATGAAGTCCTGGTCGCGATCCTCCTTGCGGTGAGAAATGCTCGACTTGCTCTTGGTTGACCTCGACTTGGAGCTGCCGCCGCTTTTGTTTCTCTTGCTGACCTTCTTGCTCCCAGACACTCTTCCGTGGATCAATAGGTCCATGCTGATCTTCCCCAACCATCCCGCTCCCAAGCCCATCACACAGCCTAATCCGATGACTCCGCCGACGAACGTGTAGACCGGGTAGAACACATTCAGGATATCACCAACAAAGGCCAGCGGACCCAGGATGAACGTCCTTGCTATCAATCTCCCCGTCGAGGTGACGGGGTATAGGATCGTGAAGAGGATGTGTAGTACCAAATGCAGGGTGTTGAGAAGTAGTGGCACAGGAATGGCCAAGAGCGTAATGGCGAGGTAGAGTGGATACATAACAACCCCCAGGATGATCCTGAATATCGACACTGAACCACCATTCTCGGAGCCGGAAACTGCGGGTACGGGCGACGGGAGGTGAGGTAAATGATACGGAAGGTGATAGTTGTTTGACGAGCCGTCCGCTCTGTAGTTCGGTCCCCCACTGAAGGCCAAGGGCGAAGAGCCCGAGAAGAGGGACGATGTTGGTGGTAGGTGTGAGAGAATCTCGAGCTCATCGGATCGAGTGAGAATCTGGAAGATGAGGTAGAAGGCGGCGACGTATACTAGAGCACGAGGAAGAGTCAGTACAATGCCTGATTGCATGGCACGCTTGGGATAGAATGAAGGTGAGTGTGAGAAGGGCGAAAGCCAGCCTGAGAAAGGCATCGCCCCAAGTCTCGACCGCAAAAGTCAAAGGAGGGTCTTGGTACTCACGAACAACGACTACTGGACTCATTGGCTCATCCTTCTTCTTCCTCTTCACCTTGACCTCTTCTCCATGCTCCCACTCGGGTTCTTCGTCACTATACGCCGAATCTGGCGTGGCGGCAGAGTACATACTGCCACTATTCGTTCTTGTCCTTGTTCGATGGGATTGCTGCGACATGGCCGTCGACGAGCTGTGTTGTCGAGGTCGAGGTCGACGCGTCGGGTTGAGCGTTCCTTCGACGCTGGCTCTGTCGAACGTGGACGAGCGGCGCCTGGGAAGATGTTGTTGGTCTGCCATCTCCGGAGCGAGTGTCCGTGAGTGATGGGAAAGTAGACCGAGTGAGGATCAGGAGCGCGTGGGAGGATATTGGGTATATGAAATGTTATAGTCGGTCGAGATCGAAATGACGCGAGGCGACGGACCCAAGCGTGGGGAATGCGTGGTCCTAGGTTTCCAGGTTGCCTAGTGCACTATATTTGCTGGTTACAGACGAGGAGGACGACCTAGGAGGAGTGGTCAGCCGAGGTGGAGATGTTATACTTAGACAAGCCTACTTACCGGGTATGGCTGAGGATACTGCAAGTTGGGCGTCGTCGTGCCTGGTCGATCGATAAGTCAACTCGCGGCTGACCTTTGACCGTACTATCTTGTGAGTCGAGTGACCGGAGGCGGTAGATGACGGCGAGTTCGAGGACCGAGTAGACTGCCTGGCCACTGCACAGCTCGCTGTAACGAGATGTTGTTGGCTCGAGGTAGTCACCCGAGTTGCCTCTCCCCCATTCGCACTTTTGGCTGTCGCGAGACCCGTCGTCACTCACCGGATAAACAGGGTGACAATCCGGGGGTGACCGTCACTGAATCCGGGGTAACCTGCTGTCACCGTGAGTAAGCAAGTGGGAAGAGGGAAGAGGGCGATGCTGAGGCCGGTGAGATCGATTCCAAATTCCAATATTGAGCTCGTGACTCGTAACGTTGCTGCTCGCAGCAACTTTGAGGCAGCAACAATCTGGTGATAGACTGAAGTCTGCTGGAGACCATCCACGTCGCCCATGTGTGTGATGACACGAAGCCTCGCCTAAGTGGGGAGACTGGAATCCCACCGATTGCAGCGAGAAAAGCCAGAAGCTGTGGCCTGCCGTCTGCCGCCAGTGCCATGCATGACAACAAGCGCATCTGTCCCGTCATTCATACCATCATGATCAGAGCTAGTGCATGACCCTGCACTTGGTGTGTGCTGATTGTGATGCCAGTCGGCCGACTGAGTACAACAGCGACCGAGATACCGGACGGTTTTGGCCGATGAGTTTCAGTTGTTTCAGTCAGATCAACTTCTTGTTGCAATTGTGTTGCAAACAACTACCTCTACCCACTACTGTAAAGAAGAATCGCTCTGTCATTTTCTGTTCACCCCTCATCTAGCCTGAACTAGCGAGCTACCCGCTATAGAACCAGATACATTCCCCCTGCCCATCGAGCACGCGCAACGGGCGTCAGCTCACCACATCTCGCCTGCTGAACCTACCACCGCGCATGTCCACGCGGGATGGACACGATTCGCCCATCCACATCAACCCCAGCGCTCCTCACCCTTCGTCGACCATGAGCACACCCATCTCGGCATATGACTACGGGACGCCTTCTGGTGCATCTGGTTCTGGAGCTAGGAATGACGTGGTGGACGAAGAGGACCTCACGGAAGATGATCACCTTCTCCAGCAGAACAGAGGGGATCATATGTCCGATGAGGATGATGGGACGGATTGGACAGACGGGACGGATGAGACTGTGGATAGCGATGGAGAGAGTATTGATACAGTGAGCACGGGCTGTGCTAAAGCGGAAGCAGCGCAAGCTGTTTGGTAAGTCATCGTACGTGTGTAAGATCGCGGTATGCTGATCAGAAACAAGGGGGAGGAAGAGCCGCTGGGTTCTGTTCATCAGGTCAGCTACCGTCTTTCTCATAAACGAATGGCTAGCTGACAATGTGTGACAGTATAGCACTCTCAGCTTACATATACTCGCTGGACGGTTCGTCTTGCCACGAAGTGATCACTCAGGAGCTGACACGACGCAGGGATGACGACGTACCAATATCTCTATTTTGCGTGAGCAGGCTTCTGATCACCAGAGTGATGCTCTCCACTGACTGGACTGCAGAACATCTACCGTCCTAAAACATTCTTTGTCCGGGACCATATCCACCGCCCAGGCCATCATCATCGCTGTGGGCAAACCGCTGATGGCCAAGATGGCCGATGTGTGAGTGACCTCCTTGACTTATCGATCTCTTCTTCCATGCTGATCTATATAACAGCATCGGGCGAGCCGAGACCTTTATCATTGTTACCACACTATATGTTATCGGATACGTGAGTAGTCGTTCGGCTACTCACGTTCTGCTTTCTAATCCCTCTTCCTCTGAGTTCGGGAACAAGCAGGACGTGTTCTGACGCTACTCAGCTGTTGATCGCCTCCGCCAACGACATCGAGCAAATAGCAACTGGCGAAATCGTCTATGCCTTCGGGTATACTGGACTACAAATCCTACAACAGATAGTCATCGCGGACATGACGACTCTTAGGTATAGGTATGTCGATGGAAGCGATTCAACTCGAAGTCGGAAAGCTGACAGACCTGACTGATAGGGGACTAGTCACTGGCCTGGTATCCGCGCCGTTTGTGATCAACATCTTCGTCGCGGCAGAAATCCTGGAACGCGTTCTGCCTAACTGGTGAGTACGACTTGAAGGATATTGACGTACTGACACTTCACAGGCGTTGGGGTTATGCTATGGTAAACGAATGAATCTCTGGACTACAAACATCACACTGACGATTGCCCAGTTTGCCATCCTGGTCCCAGCCTCGCTAGCACCCCTCATCATCGCTCTGCTCTGGGCGCAGTATAAAGCCAGGAGGTTGTGGGCTCTACGGAATTATCGCTCTTCAAGCCGGTAGGTCTTATGACTAGTCTCGCACTTCACTAGCTCACCAGCCTTCGTAGGACGTGGAAGAGGCGGGTATATGACGCTTGCGCCGATATGGACTTTATCGGCCTCTTTCTCGTCGCCGCTTCGTTGGCTCTCATTCTATTGCCGCTTGGATTGGCGCCGACGGCGAAAAGGGGATGGAAGACCCCTATCATGGTGTGTCGTGTCATGCCAATTCGTCCGGGACTGCTGCTAATGCTCAACAGCCCGCAATGGTAGCCCTCGGCGCGCTACTGTTCCCGGTGTTTCTGTGGTACGAGTGGAAATACCCCCGGAAGCCCGTCATGCCGATGCGATGGCTCACCAATGGTCCAATCCTGGGTGCATGCCTCATTGGCTTTTTCGACTTTACCTCATTCTACCTTCAGGGAACGTATCTCTACTCGTAAGCGATGTCGTTATAGGACAGCAATGGGCTATGCTGACGAAGGGGCCAGATACATTTATGTCACCGAACCAGAATGGGATTATCGCAAGATGACATACTTCGCCGCGACGCAATCGCTAGCTTTGACGATCTTTGGGGTAGTTGGTGGTGCTGTCATGTTTGCCACGCAGCGCTTCAAGGTGAGATCCCCCTGCTAAAGGGATGATAAAGGTGCTGATTCTTGCCAAACGCAGTACATGTTATTCACGGGTCTGCTCATCCGTCTCGTCGGAGTGATCATGATGATCAAGGCTCGGTCAGCAACTGGTACGACACTGGAACTAGTCGTGTGCCAACTCGTCCAAGGTGTCGGAGGGGGTTTTGCCGCCATTGCCATCCAAGTCTCTGCACAAGCTGCTGTCGCGCATCGAGACGTGGCTACAGTCACAGCGATGGTGCTACTGTTGACCGAAGTGGGCAACTCGTTCGGATCGGCAATCGCGACCGGGATCTGGAACCATTCCATGCCGAAAGCCCTGTTACATCGACTCCCCAATATTAGCGAAGAGCTGCGCAAGGAGTTGTTTGGGAGTATGGAGGACATCACACTCTACCCCGAAGGCAGCGAGATCCGACTTGGCGCCATTGCCGCATATCAAGATGTCATGTGGGTATCGGCTGAGTAGTAATAACCACCTAGTGGTATGATAAGCTGACTTGTGGTACAGGTATAGGCTGGTCATGGGAGCTGTGGTCGTGGCGACTCTGCCGCCTATCATGTGCCTGATTTTCACCAAGGATATCCGGTTGACCCGATCCCAGAATGCCGTGGAGCACAAAGATCTCGCTGGAAGGCGGACAATCGACGGGAGCTCATCACCGGAGACTGAGCCGGGGGACAGGATCCATCTGAGTAATTCCCCTCGAACGTCGACGAGGGGGAGGACGGTTCGAGATCAGATCTCCTACGAGTCACTCGGGGAAGGATGGTTGACGAGGGGATCTCAAGGTGTAGCTTCGGTGATGCGGGGTGTCAGGGGTCAAGAAGGGACGCCGTACCGCGTCAGAGAGCTGGAGAGGGGAGTAGAGATTAGACGAGGGGTAGAATAGACGACGAGCTGTCTCCATCGTATTGTTGTTGTACCAATGTATGAGACGCGGCGATCGCCGCTTGTATGAACGTCTGCTGCGATCAGCTTCTGGTACAGGACTACAGCATGGAGGATCAAAGCAGGATACAGCCTATGCTTAAGCTTGCTCGATTGACTTCCAGAGCTGCTCTGTAACAACCTCGTACGAGTCGAGCTCCGCAGGCGCCGCCATCATGGACTCGCCGAGCGGCCTCGCGCTGCCTTCGAACCCCGGCACTCCCTCTTATGGTACCTTGAACCTGCCCTCCGCGTCGACAAATCCCAGCGCGCCCCCCCGTAAACGCAAGAAGAAGAAGGCTGCCGCTACTGCTCAGAACGGCAGAGATCTCAGTCGCCTGGACTTGGACGAAGCGGACGATGTGTCTGAGGATGAGATTATAGCAGCGCCCGAACGCTCGCGACGCCGTTTAGACGACTACGATGAGGATTACGATGAGGAGGAGGAAGAGGATGACGAGGAAGTCGACCCTGATGTCGAGGTTGAGGGCGATGATGGGGAGGATGCAGAGGGTGATGGACCTGGAGATGGTGATGATGAGGCGGGAGAGGGAGCGAAGAGGTTGAAGGAGAAGAAGGGGAAGGTGGTGGTTGGAGTCAGGAGGAAAGTGAAGCACGAGGGACCTACCGCAGAGGAGATTACGCAGCGGGACACTTTGGCCAAAGGACAGAGGTTGTGAGTCATGCCGAGCACCGCAACATGCGGTCCACGATGAGGAATCATGCTGACAATCTCGATAGACAGCTGCGCAGTGTGATGGATCCAGATCAGGTCAAACGCCATGATGAATTCAGTATGATCAGTATCAAACCAAAGCCTATCAACAAGGTGTGTCTGCAGTCCTGGCTGGCCTAGAACCATCTCGCCTCAGAAATCCAGGTAGGGAAGGATGACTCGAGCTCATCCACGCTATAGATCAACCGCGATATGTTTGATCAAAAGGTGGAACATGGTCTGCAACCCATATTGGCGGGTATGGCCAAGATATTCGCTGCTGAGCTCGTTGATCTTGGTAAGTGGCCTTGGCATCTCAACGCTTCTCAGTCACTTCATCGATATCTCGGACCAAGTTCCCTCCTCGACGTTCTGCCTTCTAGTCGCATTACAAGACCCCTCGTCCCTTCGCGAATACTCAGACGAAGGAGGAACAGTGCTGACAATCTTCTCAGCCAAAGAGCTCCAGAGCCATTCGCCAGACCCAACAGGACCTCTGAAACCGTATCACCTGCGCATAGCCCGTCAGATCCTGGCGGAACAGGGTCTCAAGATCGACAGTGGCAGCGCCAATACCGGGAGCTTGAAACCGACCAGAGCGCTGTTCAAACGGTGATCAATCGATCTGTGCTTCGATTCTTCTACTCCACGATCAATCGAGGGCTATAGCCTTAGACTGGCGTGCAACCAACTCCAAGAGCGTTAGCGGTCCTACCTGCCCGAACAGAACTGCATCGTCAAGTCGAAACCCGACTATCTCGTTATCTGGTGTGGTGATGATAACTCTGCGCCAACGACACCACCAGCGATTTTAGGTTGAGTTAAACCCACGCTCCGGTCAGTGCCATGTGCGACGTCCGACGTGACATCGCTGGTCAGATGTCAAGGGAGAATCAGAAGGTGACAGGGAAGCATGCATATCTCCCGGAATATTGCGCACACATATGAACATGGCCCAAAAGTGCCTCATTGATCTGGTTCCCATTATTTGCAGTTATCTCCCTTCATGTCCTCCAATACGAACCCTCTAAAAAGATCGCCATCTAAATTGACGGGATAGCACATCGCGAGCTCGATATCGCACGTCTACTCGTAGAACTGACATCCATACTCTGCCGCACCTTCTCGTACCTGGCGTGTCATGTTAGCAAGGGTCAATCGAGAAGCCGAAGCGAGCTTCCGGTGGAGCTCGTCCTCAGACATCTGACACTCACCATCGTAACAATGTGATCACCGATAACCCGCTCGGTAAAGCCAACCTCGCAGTAGCAGAAGTAATCTACCCCAATCGTCAGCGCCCCAACCATTCCCTCCCGCCTTTGTCTTTGTTGTTGACTGTCACTCACAGATCCATTTCCTCTTGAAGACCTCGATATCGGCATCCGTCATTTCGGGGTGTTCTGCCCTCAGCGCAGGGCCGATCTTGTCGTCAAAGTTTGCCAGGAATCTCCGCCTCCATTCTCTCAATGTTCGCGCGTAATGCGGCTGAACACGATTCTTAGCTTGCAGTCTGGCCAGATGATTACAGAGGCCACTTACGCCGATGTTTGATACAGAGTCAACGACGAGGGTGTTCTTAGAGCCGACTCGGATAGACTCCATGAGGTAGGAAATGGTAGGTAGGAAACCGCCCGGGAAGATCCATTTCTGAATGAAGTCGACGCCTTTTTGATCTAAAACCATGTCAGTAAGATGCCAACGGGAAGAAGAGGGCGTAAGGGTGCTCACAGTCGTCGAATCGAGATTCTGGGATGGTGATGACTTGGATACAAGCGGCTCCGGTTGAGTTTAGAGCAGTGTTGATGGCGCCGAAGTATCCAGGAATGAACTCTTTGCTAAGAACCAAAGTCAGAACTCCACAGGCAGGAGAGCAATCCTTGAGTGGACTCACCCGACAGCCTCGACCATCTCGATGGAAACGACTCGATCGAAAGAGCCCTTCCAGCTCTGGGGCATGCTGGGAGATGTCAGCGAGATATCGCTGTAGAAAAGAGCCACACGCACTTTCGGTAATCCATTAGCCAGACTCGAATACGTCCCGCTAGGCCCGCAGCCTTGATCCTCTCCTCGGCGAGCTCCTTTTGCTGCGACGACAGAGTGAGGGTGTCGACAGTACATCCTGTCGACCTCACAGCCTGCGAGAGAGGGATGTTAGAACAGCGGAACGCAAAGAATCCACAACTCTACAACTCTACCCACCTCGATAGCGAATGATCCCCAACCAGAGCCGATCTCAAGTACTCGGTGACCTGCCTTAATGTTCGCTTTCTTGATGATATGCCTGCAGCAAGGGCGATCAGCTCGGGTGTTCCACTAGCCTGGGAAGCTGATACTGACCTGATCTTTCTCAATTGAGCCTCCTCCAGCTCGTCCTTCTCGTCAGCTCCGTGAGGCTTGTCAGAGTGTCCATTGACGCCCTCGAACTTGTTGCCCAATCGTTTCAAACCGATGCCACCGTTCACGGCACCAATATTGCTGTTGTCGTTCAGATCACCATCTAGATCTGTGAAGATACCACAAGAGTAGGTCATGTCCCTCGACAAGAACGATTCGAACATGCCATTGGACAGGTCATAGTGCGCCCTGATGTTGGAGAGCGAGTTGGAAATGGTGTTGGCGAACCGAGAGTTGGTGATGTAGGTGATGACAGAGAAGAGTTTGGAGGGGAGAGTCGATACTCCTGGAATTGGGTCGTTCTCCAAAGATGGTCTGGATCGAATGAAGATCTGGAGATGCACCGTCAGTAGTGGCTTCAATCATGACAAGTTCGAAATGACTCGCCTTGAACACCTGGACGAGATCCGACACCTCGCAGTCACCAGCCATGTACGCCTCTGCGAACCCGAGGTCGGCTAGGACGACCAATCTGAACCAAAAGGTATTCCTAATAACCCTGATATCCGCGCGGTCCTCTGGCCTGACTACTACCTGCTCGCTTCCCTTCTTCTGGACGGGGAAGGTGAACACGCCTTGGTCCGCCGTGAGGATCCTCAGCTGTCCCCAAGTGATGGACACCGACATCATGGATATGATGGCCATTCTCGACGCGGCGATGGCAGGTGGGAACGAGATTGTCGAGAGCGAGGAGAGCAGCGTGTCCGGGATAGAGAGCAGCTTGTGGACATATCCCTTGTGGGTGGGCGTGTAGGACGCCGCTGTATTGGGGATAGAGTTGATGTAGCTGTCGCTGGACATGCCTGGTTTCGCTACTGAGTCCTGAGAAGTGGTCGCGAAACCCAGCCTCTGGCGCAGCGTGTTCTGCTCTTCTACGACGGACATGGTGTAATTGAGGTGAAAGACAGCGTGAAGAAGAGAACTCTAGTACAAGTGCGAAATCGAAATGGAAATGGAAATGTCGGGAAGTTGAGAATGCACGCTGAACGTGTTCGGCATCGGCAACGCGGCAACCCATCCCCGCTTTAGGTTTCACAGAGTGAACATGGACTCGAACTCGTATCGCGAGGCAATTGCAACCGAAAGGCCATGGTCATCGTGGGTCAACGAGTGGACTAGTCCTTGCTAGTGGTGTAGTGATAGTCCCCCACTGTGCGCAACCCCACCCAGACACCCCACCCTGTCCTCGCTGCCTCATGTTCACTGTCCGCTATCACTCACGCTGTCCTCGCTGTTCTCGATGCTGCATCCTCGTTGTCCGATCGCGAAGCCGTCGCAGATCCCCGGATTCGTCACGATCGGGACCTGAGACGTACGTAAGCGAGAGTGGGGGGTCCCTGAATCCAGGATCAAAAGTCGGATACTTGCCGCGGCGACTGATCGAGACCGCGGACATCACCGCCGGGTAGCGCGGACAACGGTGATACCTCCGTAGTCGCGTTGTCTTTTTGCCACCCGGTTGACGCGACTTTCCTATTTTCACGCGTGGACATTACGGCGTCCATCTGCGAGCCGCTTTCAAGCTATAGATCAAGTCTGTGCCATCACCCTAACCATCCTTCTTCATCGAAATCATCTCACTCACCATGGCGGGAAAGAGCCTGAGCCATCTTATGGCCATGATACCGCCCACAAACCCGGATACAGTAGCCGACTCATGCTCTGATGGCTCGGACGATGAGGCGATCCAACCGAAACCACTCTGCGAGGTTGAGAACAACGCAGGACCGAGCAGAGGATACGGAGGCAGGAGTACTCTGGTCGGTGCTTCCAGATACTCCACGCCTCCGAGCGTATTGAGGATCTCCGCTCCAGGCGCTTCTGGAGCTGGGAGGGAGAATCAGAGCAGGCCGGGAGTCAGCAGCAACAGAGTAGGCAAGACAGAGCAGAGGTCAGTATTCGGCGCACCAGCGACATACTACACTGCGCAATGGTGAGTCGCAACGATCAACTTGAGGTTCTGTTGAGTGATTGCTCATGTGAGTGTTTCAGGAGGAAGCCTCAGACGAAGAAGGTGAGCTCAGAGAATACCCTTTTGATTGCTCAAAGCTGACCGTTCATGTGCTCCCTCACAGCACAGTGAGCTCTCTCCTGGGTGATGGTGTACAACAAATATCATGCTAACTTATATCAGAGACATGGGACGGCGACGCATTCATCAAGGTCGAAGGGGCGAGAATCTGGATGTTCAAGGAGGATGGCGACCTGTCAGTCTGACTCACATCAGGCTCACGAGGATACTAACAACTTCATCAGTATGGGCAATTCGGCTCTTGTTGGGGGACTACCTGGCAGTGGTACCGAGCTAAGGATCGGCGGTTTTGATCTGGAGATCGACAGTGAAATAACCGAGCACGAGTGGGACCTTCCTTCTTGTGCTAGGGATATGGCTGATCTTAGGTCGCTATAGATTCAAGGACGGCACTACGATCCTCAACAAGCCCTCGGTCAAGGCCGTGCCCATAGCTTACGCTCCATCAGCCTTTTCTAAGCCTTTCCGACCGCCGAGTCAGACACATCAACCCAAACAAATGTCAGGATACATCCCTCCTACGGGCTATACCAAGGTACCCAAAGCCACAGATTCTGCTCGTCTGGACGATGATTTCGAGGTGGTGCCAAACTCAACTTCCTCGCGATCCCCACTTCCTCCACATCAAGACAACGGCAGCAAGAGATCGATCGCTCCGTCTTCGTTTTACAGCAATCCCAAACCAAAGCCAGCGCGTATAGTCATCGGAGAGAAGAGCAGCAAAGGTCGCGAGGAATGGGGAGGGGCGATGTACAACCCAAATGCTGAGGGAGCCGTGGTCATGAAGCGTCCCCCCGAGGCGGATGCCAAGAAGAGGTGAGTTGGTTTACGGTATTCACAACGCAAGTACTCACCAGTAACAGGGGCTTGGACATCATCGATGTGGTGGTAGATCCGTATCTCAGCAGCAAGATGAGAGCTCATCAGAAGGAAGGTGTCAAGGTGAGTTCCGTAGACAGGAGCGTTTGCTGACCTCTCTAGTTTATGTACTCCTGTGTGATGGGCCTGACGGGAGCAGAGGCCCAAGGTTGTATTTTAGCCGACGAAATGGGTCTTGGAAAGACCCTTCAGACCATCGCTCTAATCCATACATTGCTCAGTGAGTTACGATGTGTTCTGGCTCGGCAGTTAGTTTGACCGAAAATGCTAGCGCAATCACCTTTCAGTGGACAACAGCAGGTGTGAGTGTATCATCAACAAACAGTACTGCAGTCAAGCCGCTGACGATGTGCAGTATCGGCAAAGCACTGGTGGTCTGTCCCGTTTCGCTGGTGGAGAATTGGAAGAAGGAGTTCACAAAATGGTTAGATCAGCTAGCGGACTCTTTCTGATATTGTAGCTGACTCTTCACACAGGCTGGGCTCCAAGCTGTCCATTGTTGCGATCACGAGCGACGCTGAGGGTCCAATCACAGGTTTAGTAAGTGCTCTTACCCAGCTGCCTGGCTGAAGGCGTGAAGCTGACAAATTTCCGTACTTCAGCTACATAACAATTCACAGCGGGTCCTGATCATTGGGTATGAGAAGGTGAGTCAAGAGGCAGCACACCATCTGTCATCGTGCTAACGACATTTTAGCTGAGGAAGCATATGTGAGTCGTCATCCAGCCAACGTCGACTTGTTCACTCAGCTGAACTAAAAATTCCAGCAAGAAGCTCGCTTCGTGTCAACCACCCATTGATCTGATCGTATGCGATGAAGGTCACAGACTCAAGTCGAAAGACAACAAGACCACCAAGATGTTCGAGGCGCTGAGAACACGCAGGAGAATCAGTGAGTCTACATCTCATACAGGGATGACAGACGAGCAAGTACTGAAGAAGGCATAGTCCTGTCTGGTACACCGGTACAGAACGATCTGGGCGAATACTTCTCCATGGTGTGTAGCTATATTCATCGACGGCAAATTGCAACGGCTAACAGCGGACGGGCAGGTCGACTTTACGTGCCCCGGACTGCTCAGCACCTACCCGAAGTTCGTGAAGTACTACGAGAAGCCGATTATCAAGAGTCGTACGCCAGGATGCTCCGAGCAAGCTTTGGAAGAAGGCAAAGAACGCGCCGAGGAGGTGAGCTACATCCAACTTGCGAATTATCCACCCGCTGAAGCTCTTTGCAGCTTGGTGCTCTATCCAAAGAGTTCGTCCTTCGCCGTACCGCCAACGTTCTGGACAATTACCTCCCGCCTAAACGTGAGTCCAAGCGTGCGAGCTGAGCTGAAACTTGCAGACGAATACGTCGTATTCGTGGCACCATCTATTCACCAACTGAAGGCCTTTGGAAGGATCCTCGATCGATCGCTTTTGAGTCAAGTACTGGGCGGAGATGCCGAGAAGCAGCCGTTGGCATACAGTGAGCAAGATGGATTTTCATGCCGGTCATTTTGCTAACTGCCGTCTAGTCGACTTGCTACGAAAGATCGCCAATACGCCTACTGTGAGTCGAAACAAGGTGTTATGTTTCTGACTCTTCAGATCATGCGACTCAAGAAAGCCGAGACGAGCAGATCTGATCATCTGGTGCAAGTCACGAAGAACGCGTTGGCTGATCTGCCCACCGAGTTGAATATGTACGATGTTCGTGCAAGCGGTGAGTCCGTTTCAGTCCACAATCGTGTCTCCGCTGATAAGATGATTAGGCAAGCTGTTCGCCTTGGATCGCATGCTGCACTCTCTCCACGAGAACACGGACGAAAAGGTCGTCATTGTTTCCAACTTCACCTCCACGCTGAACATCATAGCCAAAGTGTGCGAAGCGAAGAGATACCCCGCACTCCGCCTGGATGGTAGTACGCCACAAAAGCAGAGACTCGAGCTGGTGGACAGGTTTAACAGAGGACGAAGGGATGACAGCTTCATCTTCTTGCTCAGTGCAAAAGCCGGTGGTGTCGGTTTGAACCTGATAGGGTAAGTCATACAGCAATTCGTGGTCTCTTCGTAGCTGACACGATATACAGTGCATCACGTCTCATCCTTTTCGATAGTGACTGGTGAGTGGGAGTTGGACAAGCTGTCACTCGAGCATATTCTGACTTGTCTCAGGAATCCATCGACGGATCTCCAGGCCATGGCCCGTATCCATCGGTGCGTCATGCCCCCATCTCGATGAAGACACAGTCTAATCTCCCAGCAGTGATGGACAGAAGCGACCAGTGTACATCTACAGACTCCTCACGACCAACTCGATCGACGAGAAGATCTATCAGGTCAGCTTTATCCCTGGTATGCGTCGCATAAGCTGAACGTGAGGGTACAGAGACAAATCACCAAGACTGGTCTGGCCGATCAGATGATGGATCACAACCAAGTCCACCAAGGCTCCAAGGATTGTGAGCTCAAGAGCACCATAGCGCCAAAAAGGCGGCTGATCAGTTGCAGCATTCACGTCGGCCGATTTGCGCGATATCTTCTCTATCAACCATCGCACGGATGGATGTCAGACTCGTCAGTCCAGCTCCAAAAGTGTGATCCTTAACACCTTGGCTAACAACCTATTCCTCAGACGACCTGCTGTCGTGTGATTGTGCACAGGCGACTTCATCGATATCTTCTCGGGTGCCGAGTCCGGAGAAGGGAGAGGACGAAGGCATGGGGTCAGACACCGATGACGAGCTATTCGCCGGTTTCAGACCAGCTACCAATGTTCCCTCGGAGCCAGTGAGTGAGGTCATTCTCGGATAAATCGCCCAGCTCACTCAATCACGTCTAGTCTACGAGGGTCACAAAGAAGGTGCGTCTATTCTAGTAACATTTACATCACAGACTCGGATCGCTGATCCTCTTCATTACAGGCCGAAGCGGAACAACGAGCCAAACTCGCAGCATTGAAAGAGTGGTCACACATCAATGGCTTTGACAGTGATTCCTTCGCAAATCTTTCCGATACCATCCTCTACAATTTCATGTGGGAGGATTGGGGCCGCAAAGGCCCATTGCCAGGGCAAGAAGGCCCCTATCTACCCAGTTCGCCGCAGCTGGAAGCACTGGACGAAGACGAAGATGACGACATACAAGCAATATCTCCCCCGAAGAAGAGGAAGTTCGAAACGGTCTCCACGAACGGTGAAGCGGCAAAGTCCAACACGAAAGACCTCTCGAAATACAAGTTCGACTCGTCCAAACGAGCAGCATCCGACATCAAAGATGTTCCGCTCTTCGACTCTGCGTCGTCGGATAACGGCATCGTTGCGGATGGTCAGGATGATGGCGTGGCGGGATCAGTAAACTCTGAGGATGAAGACGAGGAGAATATCTCGATCGTGTCGACAAAGAAACGCAAGGAGAGGATCGCGGATTCGGAAGAAGGATCAGACGGTCAAATGGACAAAAAGGTCGGTAAAGCGAAAACAGGATCTACGAAGAGAGAGAGTGCCGCGGCCAAGAAGAAGGCGGCGAAGGCGTCTGCTTTCAACGACGATCTGGTCAAGGAGAAGAAGTACAATGTGCTCGAGCTGGCAGAGCAGGGACAGGCTGGACGAGTCATGTTTGTCTTCGAGAAGATATCCGCGAGCAAGATGTAGGATGAGCTCGTGTAGAGCCCAGATGGGATTTAGAGACGGCGTAGGATCAATAACGAACGAAATGACTATGACCATGATCATGTACTGACGAATGCTGTATGAAACACACGTGCCTATCAGCACGATCACCACATCATGCCAATAGACACATATGCATATATCATCGAGCTTAGACCTGATCAGACGCAGTATCGACGTCATCGACACCGCTCATGAGATCGTCGTCCACATCCTCGACGTCCATAGACTCAAGACTAAGAGTGTTTTTCAGCTTGTTGTCGTAAGCCTTCACTGCTTCTCCCAGAAGAGCGGAATTGCGGCTGATATCATCCCTGCTGAGGAATGTCGGCTTCGTGGTGGTCGCTCCTTCCCTCAAAGTGGCCTTGAAACCCATTCGGCGCAACTCCCCCGGTGTGTGCTTACTCAGCGCCTCTAGACCAGTAGAGGAGTTGCTGTACATGTGCTTAGCGACGGCGGCCCCGATCCTACCATGATACGCGGCAGCGATAACTATTTGGGTTGTCAGCGCCACTCTGTCATCAGAAGGTGAATTGAGGTAGTGATCCCCAGACCTACCTGAGAGTTGTTCACCCGAGCTGTATACGTCATCCAAGATTAGATCGATCACTCGCGCAGCTCTCTGATCCTTCTCCTCTTCCGTCTCCCTCAGATACTCTTTCTTGGCCAATCTCTTCACCCCATCCAAGGCAGATTTCTTGTGAGACTCCACCATGTGACTCTCTACTGTCGCTCTCAAAGCCTTTAGCTCATCATCGCTGAGGAACTCGATCGATCCGTATTGATTTGATCGACTCTCAGCCAGTGAGTTCCTGCATTCCAGACACTGGAAGAAAGGATCCGCATCGCTGTTTGCCATTGAAGCCTCGAAGTCGGCGACGTGTCCGTAGATGCTCAGCAGCGCTGAGAGGTCGAGTCGCTTGTCGCAGGGGTTGACGTGGCCTTCCTCTCTCAGATCCTGTATCAAGTCAGCGATCGGTAGAAGAGTATGGGGATCAGATCAAACTTACCTCCATTATCTTCCATCTATCGTTACCGCCGGAGGTTCCACTCCATACGTACATCCCGGTGTCTGGCGCTCGACGTTGAGGGGAGGCGTAGTAGTGACCAGATTGAGGTACCGACATCCCTTTCGCAATGTTTCCTTGTAGAGTTCTCCTCGTGCGCTCGACATCTTGGTATCCTCGCTCATTAAGACCAGTATCCTGCGGTGCGTAGACTATCTGATGCTGATCAAGGCGTCAGTCCGCAGTTCTGTCAGCACCCTGGCATTCACTCACAAAGCCTTCGGTAGACAGGTCAGGGTAATCATCTGCATTGCTGTTATGTTTGCCTAGGGCAAGGACGTTAGCCTTCGTCGAGCAACAAGACGATACGCCACTACTGACCGTGGCCATGTCTACCGGGACAGATGATGAACGCCATCTGGTGTTTGCTCCAGTCCAGTTCGTCCGCGGCAGATTCTATTTGGGTGTGAAGATCAGTCAAGAGTGAAAGCCGGGCTGGGACAGGAGCTGAACTTACTGTGAGCAGCGTTCTTCTCATTCCAATAATCCGTCGACTGGACTTGGCTCATGTTCGCGTCCAGATCCGGGAGATGCTTGATCTCCCATCTTGGCTCGTAGTGTTTCACTTTCCTCTTGTATTCCTCCATTAAACTGCTCGGATCGGTTTTCCGTATCTCACACGATGAACATGTTGTCTTGCCTAGAGGTAGCGTTTCATTCAGCACATAAGTCGCGGCCCTAGACCTTTCCAGAGCCTTCGTTACGATGTTGCTCAATGGGTAGTCCTGCGTAGCTGCGATTGACGGCAGAGTCGATAGATCAGGCAGCCTCACTACAGCCGTCTTGTTGGCAGTGGGGGCGTAGGTAATATCGGTTCTCAATCCACCATGCGTGGGATCCAGCTGGAGATCCATCTGCTGAGTGGACGAGTGCTGAACTGGCTGAAGACCGCGGTAGTATTGCCTCTTGTAGTCTTGATCGATCCGGTGGCGGGGCGAATGGAGTCGATGCGATGGAGAGGGGACTTATCCCGAAGACTGATCATGGGGGCGAGCCCCATCTTATAGTCCTCTCTATCTCGAGAATGTTTCGGCCGTCGAGAGTTGAGACGGTTCGGTCCGCGAAGTCGACACACTTGAGACTCTCCGTCGTCGTACTAGCCGCTCCGTCAGAGGGTGTATTAGAGGTTTTGGAGTATATGTGACAGTTCGGACTTCTATCCCTTCGACGATCGGTCGTCCGCTTCGAGAGGCGTGTGCGCGAGAACAAAGGATGAGGGGCGAGATAGCAATTTGCCCCAACTGGACATCCTTGGATGTGGCCCTTTGCGATATCTTGCGTCACACCGTGTGGTGGACGGGGTGGAGGGGGTCAGATGTTGTGTGAGTGTGAGAGTGGGGGAGGGAGGAGTGTGATCACAAAGGAGGTGGAGAGCCAAGCGATCACAAACGGAAAATGTGCAAGTCCCGTCCGAGTCTCCGAGTGTCCTGGCGAATCGAGATGACGATGTATATCGGCTTTGGTCTGAGTTGGAGGGAGGGAGCCCACGTTTGGACAGCAAGTCCTTTATCCTCACCCACTTCAAACCTCTCCAGATTCGCGAGCGCACTCGATCGCCTGGCTTAGCCCTTTGTGTCGGTGCTGTGGGTGCTAATGGATCTGGGTAAGCGGCGCTGAAGCAGGATTCTGTCGGAGACCATTGCAAGTGTGCACCGATATCGTGCTTCTCCTTCTCACCGATAATCTGCCGAGAAGTTTTAGCAAAGTCAAGCACCTCTTATCTCCTTCGAGCTGTTATGCGACTCCACCAGCACCATTTCGGCCGAACTGACAAGGTTAAGGTGGGGGAGTGGTCGCGTCGAAGGTCAGTCCCGAAGCGTCAGTGTAAGTACTCACACTTTGGTGAAAGATGCATACTCAGTACAGCTTCAAGTCCAGAAGGCCAAAGCTCGGGAGAAGGCCCCAGTGGCCTGTGAGCTGTAGAGTGAGTCGTGGGGGGAACGTGCGTAGAACCCCACGAAGACGAAGAGAACAACAAGTCCGGCGTGGGAAAGTATATACAACGAAGGGGGTGGCGCATAGATGATGTCAACAAGCAGGGATGGGGTGTGTGAATGCGTACAATTGGCAAAGGTGATGAAGGAGTGCAAAGCGGGGCTATACAAATGGAACGTAAGAAGTACAAATCGTAGGTCCAGGTGATGAAAAGCGGCGCTGGTCTATGGAAGGATGAGTCGAGATCACCATTGGACGAGTGTCAAGGCGCCCTTCGGTTGTGAAGGTTAGCAGATCGTCGTATACTATTTTACGGGCACTCACGTGGTGAACCATATCCATAAATCTTTTCGCCTTTGATGGCTTCTCGGCTGGCGGATGAGAACGCCTCGGCCGTGGACTGTGCAGCTCCTCCGTACTCTTCTGGCTTCGCTCCTTGGCAGCAGATTCCTTGATTCTACGCTTGGCTTCAGATCTAGACATGCCATTGAAGCGGGGCATCGGAGCTGCCTGCTTGGTGAGTTTGGAGCCGACGCCATCGGGATGGGGGGATCCATCGACCAGCTTGCGAGCTTCAGCAATGACGTTATCGAGACCCAGCTTGGCTTGCTTGAGTGAGTCCATTCCCCGTTCATGAGCCATCCTGCTCTGCTCCTCGAAATAATCCGCAATGTGTGTCGCTTGGGTTTCCACGTATTCAGATAGTATATCCAATTGGGCCTTGACTTGGCCGAGCGATTCCGAGTCCATGGACGGTGCATGTGGCAGAGGCGGCATGTGATCTCGTAGGCGTTGACTACCAGCTTCGAGGGCGACGCGGGATACCTTGAGTCCACGTGCGGCCCGCCTGATGATGAACTCCGTCATTGTCGAGCTCGTTTCCGCCATGGCATGTAGCAATGCGAGAAGTTCTTGATACTCCTTGTGAAGCTCGGCCACAGTTGGTCCGTAAATACCGCCGAGAGCGTGACCCAAGTTTGAGGTGTAGAGCCTGAGCGAGGACATGTACCGCTGGAACGGATTGTAATCCATGATGAAATGACCGATGTGCGCGGACCGCCTGTATAGCATGGACGAAGAGAGATTTGAGGGATTCGGCGTGTCGAAAGAGGCGGAGGCGTTGTGAAGGCGCCGGAGAGCTTTACGCTGCCAAGAGTGCTTCAACGAATGGTCGATTATTGACAATCCCCGTGAGAAGGCGTTACCGTGCTGGATCGTCAGGTCCGTGACAGGTGTATTGTGGTCCTTCACATCCTTCATTTTGCACTCATGGGTTACCGGTACGATCCGCCTTCTCTTCTGAGGTCTACCATCGTCATCCGTCGCGATTTGCTCTGATGAAGCAGGCTTGCTTGTCTTGATGGAGAACCCGGAAAGAGCATCTCGGATGAGCTGCAGATCGGGAACGCGCTGTGTGGCGAGCGGTGCGGCAGATGAAGAAGCAAGTGCATGAGTGGAGGTGACTGGAGAAGGCGTAACCGACAATCGCTCCCAAAACGTGGAGGTTCTGGCAGTGTTGGAGAGCAATGACGAAGCACGATCACTCAAGGTGTTTGTCGCTGCCGTCAGAGCCGATTTGCCAGGCATTGTCGAGAAGGCTGTAGGGTAGATTGACTGGATTACCGCCAGGGATAGGACTGAGGCAAAGGCCATCCAGGACAAAGGGTTTGATCTGAACTTGGGTTAGCAGAACTACGAAATGAAATGCGACAAAACTCACATAATCCTGCCTAGCCCGTCAATACTCCTAAGTCGTGCCAAGATGCTGGCCTTGATACTGGCTCGATGGGGCGCGAGCGCTCGAATTTCAGGGGTCTTGAGGGTTTGGGCGACTACGCTTTCTAGAGGCGTGTTCGTTGATCGTGCGGGCGAATCCTCCTTGGTCGACGTTTTCAAGCTGTCCTCGCTCGCCAGTAGGTGGTAGGGCGCCTCCTCCGTGACAGACAGGATCTCCTCGCTGAAAGAGGCCTGAACGTCCGGTGCGACGTTCCAGAGCTTGCTGCTGGCCTCTAACCAGCTTTGATCGACTCCTCGCTTTGAGCTCGACCGCCTGAGCAACTGCTGCCTGGTGAAATGGTCGGAAGCTGGGGGGAGATTGGCGATAGATCCAAGGGGGGTGACAGCTGCACTCATTGTTCCTGATGACGTGGTGAATGAGTTGGAAGGATCCGGCATGATGAATTTGACCTGTGAGGAGGAGACCGAGTCGATATCCCGATGCAAGGTGGAACGCGAGTCGCCCAAGTCGGTGAGTGTGCCTTCCGCATCTATGTAAGAGCCTCCGTTGAGACTGGTAGACACCGCCGAGAACTGAGCCGTGGAAGAGGTCGCATCCCGGGGTTCAGCGTTATCGTCCTCATCGGTGCTCTCATCCCACATGTCTCGACTGGTAGCAGTATCGCTATTCGTATCCGATAGGACGTCGAGTATCGAATCGGGGATGGAAGACCCAATAGTAGACGCTGTTTCATTATCATCGTCCCCTACGAGAAGGAACGAGCCCTCGAGCGTCTCCTCATCGGACGAGTGGTGATCGGAGTTGGCCGGAGAGGACGAGGGTGAAGCGTGTGATCGGCTGCGCCGGGGTGGTGTCTGTAACTGAGGGATTGGCCGGTCTCGCGATGGTTTGACTATCCTCGCCATTGTCGGCAACTAGAGGTAGGAACGCGTCAGCTCGAAGAAGGAGGTGACGGTGACTTGTCAAGCTTTTTCGGCCAAGCTATCACTCACATTCGCGTGATTTGCCGCCTATCTCTGTGTGTGGGGTACGGTGCAGTCCGAGCGGCTGTACATGTATAATGCTCTGCACTGGTCAGCTCTGGTAAGGCCGGACAAGGACCTCAAAAGAACGACGACGATCAACTGCTAGCTCGAATGGGGAAATGTGGTTCGCGAAAGGAGGGACAAGACCGCCAGGCTTCGCGCAGACAGTCGTAATAGCACCTGTGTGGCGGTATGCTACCGATGTATAGGGGATGGGAGGAGCTGTACAGCTCGGTGGGACGGGGAAGACCTGGCAGATGCTGCCAGGTGGACAGGCTCTATGCCCTACGTGGAATGGGACACAGACTCACCCTTCCCGCAACAGTCGGGAGTGACCGGAATCAGGTGGCCACGAGATTGCCAGCGGCGAGATGTCGAGTGTCAACGGGCAATCCGTATTGGGCGTTCGTCGGAGGTATGCTGCTGTGGCCTGAAGGTCTATGATTCTTGTTGACGACCCTAGGGATGATAGCGAGCAAGTGTTGAGACCGAGGATGAGTGAGCTCGAGTCGTAGACCTCTAGATACGCCCGAGACTCGCCGCCAGGAAGTGAACGGACCGGTTGGACCTAATGGCCGGTTTCAAATTTGATTCCGCTAACCGTACTTCGGCACTGATAAGGAGCACAGGGCCGCTGGCGATAGTGGCAGTGAGCCCAGGAGCTGGGCACGCCATGGAAGAGACTGCATAAGGTGGACAAGCACGTGCATAGACATCTTAGAACATGACCTTTGCATTGGCGTACATTCTATCAGCTAGGTATGCTCCGTCTTTGGTCGTGAGCTTCTTGACCATATCCTCCCCGCCGTGCTGCCTCATGAAATCAGCTTGAGAGGCGATACTAACCTGCCGTCGCTTAAACCCTCTGACCGAACGACTGAAGAAATCACTCTTCAGCCAGTCCGCCGTCGCAGTGAAACTCTCATGATCGGACGGCCGATGAGACAAGGTTTCTGTGTCTGTCAAATGGTCGACCGACAGAGGTGGCGGTATTGGTGAATTCATGATGAACGAGTAGGTGTCGCGCAAGAGCTCAAAGTCTACAAGAGTCAGTCATGTCCAAAAGCACGATGGTATACACGGTAAACAGACCTGTTGGGAAGAATATGTCGAACAAGCCCTGTTTGACCAAAAAGGTCTCGCATGGGACCATGGCGCCGCCAATTCTGGTCTGCACGACTGGTCCGGTTCTGCCGGGCACAGCATCTGGTAGCTGGTCAAAATCGGCAACCAGGAGCCGATGTTGGGGTAGTCGTGTCCGCAAACGTTCCAGGAAGCTAATCGCCTTGGTTGGCACAAAGTCTGGTTTTGAGAGATTTGGTGCGAGGGGTAGCGCTGAATAGACTTTCCGCAAGAGCGGTGATGCCACGAACGCAGCCGGTACTGCAGGGTTGGTGTTTGAGGCTGGTGGCAGACTTCGACGGTAGGACAAAGCTCGCCTAATCAGAGGGTCCATGATTGGCTCGTAGAGAAGAGTGAAGTCCTCTTTGTCATCCACCACAACGATAGCCTGAAGAGGGTCGAGAGTCTTCAGATCATAGCGGATCATGTCGTGGGCAAAGTTATCCTAGTTAATTCCGAATCAGCGGAGCTCATTTACGACGATAATTCTGAGCTTACCAGAACTTCAAGCGCCACAACATAGCAAGGATCTAGACCTCCTCCATCCCATTTGAAGAAATCCTGCTCTATTATCTCCACATGATCCATAACTCCCGCGGCCCTAGCCCGCTGTCGCTGCCGTCTTGCTAGCTGAGGACTGATCTCGATGATATTATACCGCGTTCGGGAATATACATCCGGGTGATTGGTCTTGATATAGGACATTGCGTCGATCATGAAGGAACCATTTCCGGCTCCCAGCTCGTATATGATCAAATCCTGGTATGGGAAATGGTTCATCTTATACGAGCTTAGTATAGCTGACACCAAGGCTTGAGCGAAGTATGGCTAGACACTCTTGAGCACCACCTTCATACCTTTCTGGAAAGCGTACTCACTTTGAATAGCTCGGTTGGCGTGTGCCATACTTGCTTTCCAAGAGCATCTGTCTGTTCACCAGTGTATTCCGCAGCATATCTAGCGGCGATTGTCTCCTGGAACTCAACCTGATCGGCGAAAGATGTGAAGTCATAACCGTTGTCCGGAGGCGAGAAGATGGTGGCGTTCTTTGAGAAGTATCCGTAGTGCGGCTGTTTGACAGTAAGCATCCCATCCCGTACTCGTATCGGGAATAGCGCTTACGTTGTATAGACTATCGTCTATGAAGTCTCTAACCAGCATTTTGACCTTTGTTGGAGGCTCTTTGCTATTCCGCAGATCATCCGCCGTCACTCGCTTGTAGGTGAGATGCTGATAGAAGGTTCAGCGTTCTCTCTCAGCGATACAATGCAGAGACAGACTATTGCGCTACGCACTTCAGGGTTGGGATCTTCGGTGAAGATTAAAGATGTGTTGAAGTTGAATCTGATATCGTCTCTAACGTTGTTGGATGCTCTGCCCTTGCCTTTCCCTCTAGCTTGTGTCTTGCCATCATCCTTGGCGAGTACCGAGTGAGATGTCGAGAATGAGCGATGACAGTCGCCACCTGCGAGCAACTCTTTGCTCGGGAAGACAGCTCGTCGTGATGAGACGCCGGATAGATGCGAGCTCTGGAGCACCCTACAAGCAGCATTTCGCGAGCTCGAGGCGGCCATGCTTTCGAGATTTGTCTATCTGACTGTCGGGTCGGACGATGGTAGACTGCACCGAGCTTAGCTGCTCGAGCCCTCGACGCAACCTCGACGTCTTTGACAAAGTCGGTGCAGAGTCGACAGAGTCGAAGGTCATGCAGTCCCGGGCACCGTGTTGGCACCGTGCGTAATCTGTGTCAGCTTGAATCCCGACGGAAGTTTGGACTCGCGATCGCCTTTTTGATTCCGTCGCCACCTAATTGACCTTTGATTTCACCGAATCCAATGTTTGCGACGCGTCTGCTTTCACAATCCTTGATTTCCTGCTCACTACCCCCACCTCATCGCTTTAGCAGGATCACCGACATTCGCAACGGGCCTGTGGCGCACTGGAAAACATGGCGTTGCCGCAGAACAACCTGTTAGACATGTTCGCCAAAGTCAACAGTCTGCAGGCCGCAAAGGAGAAGATCGTAGCAGTGAGTGCTCATCTACCCTGACCTTACACCAATGCGATCACCGATCAGGCTCAGGACTTCATCGCTGACTCAGTGTCGTAGCCCAAGTTCAAGTCTTCGAGACCGCTCCAGTCGACGGCTCCCTCGTCATCCTCGATGTCTCGCCGCAACGAAAACGCAACAACGCGACCGGTGACTCCTCAGACGATAATGCGCGGCAAGCCTTCTTCGTCGCGATCTGCTCCTGCCGCTTCACTGGTTCCAGACTCTGACGATGGAGAAATCATCGCCATTCCCCCACCCACAAGTGTCAAAAGGGCGCCTCTGCGTACGCCTGTCACGTCGACGCCAGTCGCCAGCACACCAGCGTCAGCCTTTGCGACTGTAAGTAAATTATGACGCGCCATCACTGTGAAGTCGCTCATACAGCTCTGCTGATGCATGTACACAGTACACAACCCAAAGATTGCAGGGAATGATCATAAAGAATATGACGGAGTTGCTGCAACTGAATTCGCTGCATTTCCAATTAGCGACCTCGCCAAACAACACGGACGAGGATCCAGACATGGTTAAAGCGAAGATGTGGGTATCCGCTGCCAATGCGCAAGGCTCTGAGCTGATATGTCAACCTAGTGCTCTGTTGACTAAGCGGGTCCAGGAGCTACAAGGGATCGTGGAACAGCGTTCCTCGGAATCGCACCAGACTCCGGCCCCAACAGTCAGCACCGCCCCTCCATCGTCACACCGGCATCATGCCAAGGAGGTGCTCTATCCCACTCCGGACACTCCCGAAGATGCTGGACCTTCGCGCCACTCTGATCGCACGGCTTCCTCGTGGAATGTCGAACGGCCTAAAGGCCTCTCCAGCGACGAGGCTCATGGCTCGCCTGCTTCCCGTCGACTACTGGTGCATGCTGAATCGGATTCAGATACAGAGAATGTGCCCTTGGCCCTGCGTTCGAGCCTACGCAAACGACGCGAGCCAGTCCCGCAAAGTCAACATTCTCGCAATATCGAAGACAAGGCGGAATTGATACCACCATCTTCTCCTCCTCCACACGGACCAGCGACCTCTCCGGCCCCGCCTGCCTTGCGTCCAGTCGGGAGAGTACAGACTGCAAAGACACACTTTGACGAGTTCGCCGACATTCCGCCTGAAGAGCTATTTTCCTCTCCCCCCGCTTCGCCCGTTGCGCGTGCACCTCTTCCACGAGTCTCTGGATCGGCACCTCGCTCCGTCGCTCAGCGTGTGATTCGATCTCCATCACCACCTCCCAAGAAGTCGGTGGCTGTCAAAGCCAAACCAGTGGAGCTCGAGAAACGGTATCCGTGGAGCGACGAGGTGGAGAACAAATTGAAATCGTATTTCAAGCTCCCGAAGTTTAGACAAAATCAAAAGGAGACGATCAACGAGACAATGGCTGGCAAAGATGGTAAGTTGTGTCTGTATAGTCGGGGGGAGGCTGACACCCACTTTCAGTCTTTGTGCTCATGCCTACTGGAGGAGGCAAAAGTTTGACATGTACGTCGAAAGTGACTTGGAAGACCGCATTGGTAGCTGATACTGATTGTCACCTCAGATCAACTACCAGCGATTTGTAATTCTGGTGCCACCAAAGGGGTGACATTTGTCATCTCACCCCTCATATCCCTTATCACCGACCAAACGTCGCATCTCATCAAACTCAACATCCCGACGATCGCATACACCGGCGAGATGACTGCGGCAGACAAGAATATGGCGCACGAGCAATTGAATCGCGATACACCTTACACCAAAGTCGTCTACGTAACACCAGAGATGATGGTCATGGGAGGTGTCATCAAGACGATTCTACAATCGTTGCTACAGCGGAAGATGCTAGCTCGGTTCGTGGTCGACGAAGCCCATTGCGTTAGTCACTGGGGTCACGACTTTCGCGCCGACTACCTCAAGCTCGGGGACTTGCGTCGCAATTACCCAGGAGTCCCCATCATGGCACTTACAGCAACAGCCCAAGACAAGGTCCAGGATGATATTGTCCGATCTCTGGGCATCACGGGTTGCGCCGTCTTTAGGCAATCGTTCAACCGACCAAATTTGCATTACGAAGTCAGGTTAAAGAAGCAGAACCCGATGGCCGATATGGTAGCTTTCATCAATCGACAAGGCCAGGGAACGAGCGGTATCGTCTATTGCTCATCGCGGGTCAAATGTGAGGAGACAGCCAAAACTTTGACGGAGAAATACGGACTGCGCGCCCGACACTATCACGCCGGTATGTCAAAGGGCGACAAGCGACAGGTTCAAGAAAGCTGGCAAGAGCACGAATTCGAGATCGTTGTGGCCACCATTGCCTTTGGCATGGGAATCGACAAATCCGACGTTCGATACGTTATTCACCACACTTTACCCAGGTCGCTCGAGGGCTACTACCAGGAGACCGGGCGAGCGGGCCGAGATGGACAACAAGCGTATTGCCTTCTGTACTACAGATTTTCCGATGGTGAATCGATCAAAGGCCAGATCCAATCCAACAGGGAGCTCAACAACGAGCAGAAGGAACGTCAAACGGATGCCATCAATGAAGTCTTGAAGTATTGCGGCAATACGACAGATTGTCGTCGAGTACAGGTCCTTTCGTTCTTCAGTGAGGTATTCGACCCAGCCGATTGTCACCAGAGCTGCGACACATGCCTCAACTCCGAACCCGGTAGCTTCAAAGCCGAAGATGTCTCTGAAGACGCCAAAGCTGCAATAAGGCTGGTCCAAGACTTCCGTGATCAGGACATCACAATCGTCAACGCCGTCGCCTGCTTTATGGGCTGGAGAAATACCGCTAAATCAGGCAAGAATATTGAGGGCAATGCTTATCATGGCGTTGGCAAGCATTGGAAAAAGGACGAAGCCATGCGACTGTTCGAGAATCTCGTGCTGGCAGGCGGACTCGAAACCTACGTAAAGGGGGGTACAGCAGGATGGTCTAACACGTACCTCACGGTCAGTGCCTTTCATCCATGTGTCAATCGTGAAGGAAAAACTAAACTGCTGTAAAATAGCTCGGCAAGCTGGCAAGGCAGTACCTCAATGGCTCTAAAACGGTAGAGATGAAGTTCAAGGTGAAAGCGGACAAACCGGCCGCTGCGAAGCCAGCTAGCAAGAAGGCCCAAACGCCAAAGGGCAAAGCAGCTACAGACCAGACTTCGATTGGATCATATGCGCAACCCACCAGCAACCCAATCGTCCGGAAGCGATCCCGCCTTCAGATCGAGGCTGAGGAGGCAGAATTCGACGATTCGGCTTGGGGCGACGAGGGAGGCTCGGCTATTGGTTCCAGCGAGCCCGATGTGCCGGGCGACATGGACGATCCTATCAACGATGGAGATACAGAAGTCGATGAAGAAGAGGAAGTGCAAGTGATGTCGAAGAGGCAAAAAACCGTCATCAAGGCCCTGAAGAAGGCGGCAACAAAGGCAACCAGGAAAGCGGCATCGACCATAAGGGACGATACTGAAGGCCCTGCAAACAAGTGCTTCGAGCAGCTCAAGGCATTGAGGGGGAAGGTGAGCCAGCTTGGAGCTAGTTATCATAAAGCTAACTCGATGTAGTATGGCTCGGGCAAGTCAGCTCCGGTGCTGGACGATGAGACATTGCAAATGATCGCTTTGACTATGCCTACGAGTAAGGCATCATCAGTACCGAGTCGCTTGTGCTAGCTGACTGAGCTTCAGACATGAATGCCTTGAGACAGGTGGAGGGTATGAACGAAGCACTTCAAGATGTGAGTCTATTCTGCTGCTTTCGATGCAACAGAGCTGATAACCGGTAGGCGTACGGAACAAAGATATTGGGTATCTGCGTCAAGAACAAGCCAGCCACAACCACCCCTGCTGTCAGGCAGTGAGTTTGAGCGACGTGGACAACGGTCGGGCAGTCACTGACTTCCCGTTGCAGATCCGCGCAAACCACGACCTCTGTCTCTTCGATGACACAGTCCTTCGCTCATAAACCTGCAACAAGCACCGCAGGTCCCAGCAGGCCTTCCACTGCACTGGCCGGTCGTGGGCTGGCAGCGAGGGGTTCACTTGTGTTGGCCAGAAGCGGAGCAAAGAGACCTGGCTTTTAACGATTTTCTTTCGGCGTCAACTTGTGCCGATTTATGTATCGGTGTGGGGAAAGGGATATGACTGCTACGACAGGCGATGATGTCAAATGTACGAGGCATGGGAGTGTTTCTAGATTAGGTTTGTCAGACTGAAAGGACATGAGCCTGGAATTCCTACACTTGGGAGACGAGTCCAGCACCGTACTGTGGCTGGCATCCGCTGGCCCTCGCGGACTTTACGTGGCGATCCCTGCCCTCCTCTTGATACTAAACGGCGACTCGTGCCCTCTTCTTGACACTAGAGCCATGCATGAGTGGTCCAAGTGGTTGAAAATCGGTTCTAACGTGCCATCCAATCCTTTCTCCACCATCCTACTCGTCTCCTGCCTCAGCTGCCGCAGCCTTCTGCTTCGATAATTGCTTCATACGACTCATGTAGCTAAGGCAAGTTAGCACTCCCTTCCGATGTGTCCTTCAGAAGCGTGGGTACTGACTCGTCATATTGGCATCTACAGCAATTTGTCAACATAGGCCGAATCTACTTTGCGATACTCGTACTCACTTCTCGTAGGCGTGTTTCTCGTCCTCACACTTCCATGGCAAGTAGTACTCGCTCCTTCTGCATTTATTTAGGGGGATCAACAGACTGTATATGGCATCACATCAGCGCCGTTTCACTTCCAACACAAATCACAGTCCGAGGTGACTGTGAACTCGATGAAAAGCGCGACTCACGCCGAGCACTGATCTCTCCACTGGAGCGGCAGTCGAGCCGCCTTCATCTCTTCCACCGATGCTGTGTTTGCGGAAGTCATGTTGATGCGTGTAACGTCCCCGGGCCGACCGCTGTTGAAACTTGCGCCGTCGCTATCGATAATGTTGTCGTCGCCATTGGCTCCAGTCGGTTCGCAGCTGCAGCGCCGGTCAAGCTGGAACGGAGAACATGGTCGACTCCGCGAAATGGGCGGATTGAACCGATTTGATTTCGGGGATTTGGCGGTATTTCAAACGTGGCAACCCCCGCTCTGTGCGATCTGTGCCTTCTGAGTTCTCCTTGACAACAAAGTCGCTTTGTGATCCTGTAACTTGCCCGTATCATGACAACAATACAGTACAGCACGACCGGGGTCAGAACAAGCACAGCAATAGTGTATCGCGCTGTTTCAGAAGAGCCCGATGGTTAGGCCGCCAAGCCGGGAGAGACCTTTGGGACATGTTGAAGACATGATTTATACTCATGGCTAATGCACCTCTCAGCTGATCATGGACTTCGCCCGTTCCTTGACCTTGATACCCCACTCTCCACTCTCGCAGCTGGTCTGCACTGCCTAACGCTCCTCCTGTTCTTCTGGTGCTGGTTCACCACTTTCGTCCGCCTTCGCTCCTTCGATTTCGACTCTTCTCGTTCTCATCCATTCCGGCTCCGCTTGACTTCAGGATGTTGCTCTCTGTTCTCTGCTTGTGTATCTTCTCCACACTTTTACTGGCTGTCCCGGTGACAGAGCCACTTCATGCGGTGCCACTTAAAAAAGTCTCCCATCTCCGCAGGAGAGAGGTGAGTCGACAGCGCTACTTGTCGGCGTGTCGCCAGTGCGAGGCTCATGCAGGTTGGACCTCGGTCGTAGGCACCTTCAGAGGCTTTCCAAAGGCATCAATCCAGAGCACTGGAACGTCTGCACAAAGCTGGTCAGCTTTGGAACCTTGAACCTCGCCATCACAGGTGAAGCTGACATTCCGCACAGCCGGCTCGGATGGACCCGACCCCTCTGATCTGGTCGCTCGAGCGGAGTCTTGGGTAAGTACTCTACAAGATCGAGTTGTACAAGATCGATCGAAAGATGTGACTAATGATGTTTGCAGAAAAGGACGCACGATTCGCTGCGACTCGGCGAGAGAATGTGGTTCCCGCCTAAGGAGGGAGATCAAGCCGAGACACCCTCGACGCCCAGAGTCCTGGTCAACGTTGACCCGGCATCAGCGACACAGAGAGTCGCAGTTGCTCAACCAACAACAACCGTAGTTGGTGGGTATGGGACAGACTGTAGAGTGATCCAGCGACTGATCAGACCGCAGCAAGCGGTAGCAACGCCAACGGATTCTCCATGGAGGCGGTGGACGCGAGCAACGAGGCCCGTTTGACCAACTCGACGGACCCGGCACTGGGCAATGCCGAGCCGTATATCATCGAGTTCAACGACATAGGTGAGTGCGCTTGGACGCCGTCGACATGGAGCTTATGATGCACAGGCTATCTCGTCGAGATCGAGATTGGCACGCCTCCAAGGACATTCCTGATGCTGGCCGATACAGGATCAGGGGATACCTGGGCTCCATCGACGTATGTGAATAACCAATACATATGTCTGCGTACCTTGCTGACCATCCCCAGTGAGTGCACAGAATGTGGTGACCATCCGGGCGTCGGCCTGGACGTCAGTAATACTTTCAGTGAGTCGGCCACGCGGTCAGGTTCGAATCACACTGTGATAGCTGATAGAAGTACCGGTAGAGGCGACAGAGCAGGAATTCTCCATCACTTACGGATCTGGATCTGCCTCTGGCTTCGTATGCTCTGATCGAATGAGTATCGCCGGGATGGATCTGGAAGAACTTCCCTTCGGGGCAGCCACTCAGGTGAGTGGTTTCTCGTGAAGCAGACAACTTGAATATAATAATCCTCGACAGACCTCTGTGCAATTCTCTGCCGAGAATATCCCTTTCGCTGGCCTCATTGGGCTGTCTTTCAGTGTCAGTGTCCCGAGTCTTCGCCTGTATCGGAGGATCACTGACGCTTCCCTAAAAGTCTCTGTCGACGCAACGCGTTCTTACTCCGATCGATGCGATGAAGCGTGACGGTCTCATTCGTCAGAGCATACTGGGCATCGCTCTGGGTCGCATCAGTGAGTACTCGTCTCGTTATGATAAGCGGACCACTGATGGGCGCGGCTTCGATAGCTGATGGAGAGAACAACGGAGAGCTGGTATTTGGGTCAGCCAATCCTGCAAAGCTCGACGCGTCGACTACGCAGGTGTGTCTCGACGGGCAGATGGTCGATTTCTGTCGCTCATAGAAATTCTCTTAGACGCTCCCGGTGACATCCCAAGTTGGCTTTTGGCAAGTCGCCATGGCGGAGGTCACAGTCAACGGAGAAGTGACTGCGTCGGGTCGTCAAGCCATCTTGGACACTGGAACGTCCCTGATGATCGCTCCCGAGGCCGAGTGCGTCAGAGCTATGAATGCCTCGATGAAGACTGATGATTATACTTTAGTGCGACAGCATTCCACCGCCAAATCGTCGGCGCAAGATCGTGAGTTGGCCGTACGCTTTGATGCGCAAGCATTGACTGATGGTCGTACTTGTCGTCGTATAGGATCGGGAGCGGGATGTTTTCGATTCCCTGTACAACGGATGCCGTCGTTGCTTTGATCTTCGGCGGTGCTGCGTTCCAGATCGACGTCCGAGATCTTCTCTTTGCTCCCCTTACCAACAACCTGGCTGGACAGTGCATCTCCACTTTATCCGCTGGTACAGTGGTAGACGACCAAACCTGGCTGCTTGGAGGTGAGCAGCCCGTTCTACCTGCAGGACCACAGCGCTGATGAGCGACTCACTCAGACTCCTTCCTGAAGAACGTCTACATGACGACAAATGTCGAAGACAGGACAGTCCAACTTTCCGCTCGTACCGACGTCCCTGGATCGTCTTCGTTTGGTGTAGTCAATGCCGCGGCAGTAGGCAACACTGCGGGCGCGGGAGTCAACAGTACAAACACCGGGGGCACGTCCAACCGGGCTATTGCCTCGGCGGCTGGGCGATCCATCAGCTGTCCCCCTGCTCTCGTCTGGCTGTCAGTGACTCTGCTGCTGTTCGCATCAGGACTCTGAAGCTTTGATCAAGGATACAACATCATTGTAGATACACTATACTCCCGTAACGAAATGTACAGTACAAATGTCCATCCCAGCTTTGTGCAACTGCTGTACTTGTACATATCCCAAGTGAAAGTATTCAACGGAGACTAAACAGCTCAGAGACCGGGTATCTCCTTGGCAGTGTGAAACGTTGTTCCGGTCATTCCAGAAGCTATACTACCAGGCGAATTCTGGTTGGGGGGCAGGGGGAATAGATCTGCTGACCGAGCGTGAGGAGTCGAGGCGTGGTGGTCATCGAAGAAGCTCGGTGTTTTGGGGGTTTGAGGAAATTGCCAGGAGCCGATGGATTCGGCGAAACGATGCTGTGATCCGGCCGAATCAAGCGAGGGTTGCTGTCTGACCTTTGGGGTACTAGGTTCTTGTAGGTCGGACTCATTCGAGTTGATCGAATCGATAGGGTCAAGTGGTAATGGACGGGAATCCGAGGAACCGGTAGTCGAGCTCGAGTTTGGCATGAGTGAAGGCGCAGCCGAGGATGAAGACATCGAACTGGTATCGTGATCCAAAGATCGCAATATCCTCTGTCTCCGCGAGTTATCGAGGATATCCTGTAGGTCGAGCATTGGCGATTCTGGGAGATTGAGCGTCAGATCGATACTTGATATGGAAAAGAGTCCGATAGTAGGCGAAACCTCCGCTTGAGATTTGTTGAGCCGAGCCTTCGAGGATAGACTGGCGGAACGAGTCGGTACCACTGGGGTTGAAGACCGAGAAGCCTTTTTCGACTTTGCTTTCACCGGCACTTCGTCCTCTTCTTGCTCAGGGCGCGACAACCTACTCAACCAGGACTCGCTTCCAGACATCCAGGAACTTCGACGTGAGGTCGAGCTAGCTAGAGTCGGCTGCTTGGCGTCATGTCGTCTCATGTCGATCGGCGCCTCCCTCTCCATGGCCGCAGAGATGGGTACCTTGGGTTCGTCTAACGGCTCAAGGGTATTTGTGGTGGAGGACAACGAGGTCTTGAGGCCTGAACCATGAGGCACCCTGATGGACAGATTGGAGAACGACGAGGAGGACCCTTTCTTCGCACCGGTCTTTGGCGGGCTTTGTGAACTGGGTGAGAACGCCTTCCTGAGCCTATCAAGAAGCGAAGTCCGTCTCTCGGGGATCGAAGGCCTGGGACAGCTCTCATCCTTGACTGGGACATAGAGTGGGCTGATGGAGATAGCGGCCCGTTTGGTTGGCAGGCTTTCCTCTTCATGTGCCCGTCCAGACTCCACTCCGAACGTGTCGGTCCTTTGCAATGGAGGAAGTTCCGTCGATCCTGGGGTTTGACTGTCGCTGATCTCACTGTATGTGGAAAGTGCTCGTTCCGCTCGCGGCGTCGTCCAGGCTTCATGTGGAGATGCCACTTGCGGGCTCGATGCGGTAGATGTCGGGATGATCCGTCTGCGAGGAGGGCGTGGGCCAGTGTGCATCTTCTCCGTCGATGCCGATACGTCGGTCTGCGATTGGGAGTTCCGGTACAGGCTGCCTGGACTATGCCATTGCTGCTCCAAAGAGGCGGGTCCTCGGCTTCGAAATGCCTCTGGCGACTCTAGACGGTCCGAGGGGGCCGAGGAGCTGTCCGAGCGTTGAGAAGCTTGCCGGCGATACGGAACTCGAACGGTTTGGCTTCTGTTAAGGCTGGGCTCGGTGCTGGGTGAATTCGAATTGAAACCCGTGGATCGCGTCGATTCTGCTTTGGACGAAGATGGTATCAGGAGCGAAGGCATCGAAGAGCCAAATTGAGATCGTCCGTAGCTCCAAAGGGATCTGCTGGACTTTGGGGTGGTCGTGGACAGCTCGCTCATCGCCCAATCTGCCAACGAGGTGCGTGGTGGCTGATGGGCGGATCGATCCTGGCGCCAGGACAGCCATCGTCTCTTTCTCGGTGACTCTTGCGTTTCCGAACCCGACTCTCCTGCCGACATCCTGATCTCCTGGTCACTGGCAGGTTCCATTTCCCGGTGTGGCAAGAGGGAGAAACTGGCTGAATGGTCGTTCCGCACATCGATCAGGTCCAGAGACGTCTGCTTACGCAGTGCGCTACGAGGAGGGCGGCGAGGGCTTTGTGGAGGGGATGAGTAGAACGCAGATTGAGTCGGCGAGGGGTTTTGTGAGGAGCTACTGGTAGATCTGCACGGTGTGGTATCGTCTTCATGTCTCGATAGGCTTTTGGTCCTGACAACTGGAGGCGAGGTAAATGTACTGCCTGCAGGAAATGATGCGTTAAGGCCAGACACCCACTCACCTCTAGATATCCTGTCTCCGGGTCGGTCTACTGTCGTGTTGAATTGCGTGTCAATCGGCCTTCCCAGAAACACCATGTTCTCCGCCTTGCCAACCTCGACTTCCGCTTCTTCCTCTATCGGATTCATCCTCGAAACTTCACCAGCCAGTGATCTCGCGCGAGGCTTGTTCTCAAGACATGAAAGTTGAAAGACTGAGCAGCATCAGGTCCAGTATGACAGCGTTCGATCGTCGACCGAGGACTTTCTTTCACCGTTGTGACAAGTAAGTAGTGAGTCGTGACTGAGTGACATGAATTATGCAACCCAAGGTCAATCCCAGCTCGCTCGTGAACCGTTGTTCCCCGGCGCTGTCTTGGACTTGGCCTCTGCCTGCCTCTGCAGGCTCAACTAAGCTCACTGCCGCTCACTGGTATGCATGAATCCTGTCTAGGGTGGAAGTTGTGCGGGCGAGGCTGGGCCAGGAGGGAAGCTGAGGGAAGCTGGGTCAAGGAGAGTCAAGGCTAAGGATATGACGGATGCTCGATGACCGGTACTTGACCCTTGGTTCCCTTGGTCTCCCTCTGCGGCCCGCTAAAGCAGGGATTTAATTTCGGTGAATGCGAACTAGTCAACGCTCAAAAGGGCAGCAGGGGCGACAAGGCGAGCCAGCGATCGCAGTACTACTTCAGTAACGTACAGGCCGCAATTGCGACGAAGCTGTGCGTCAGTCGTCAGACGTACCTGCTGCTGGCTATGCATAGGTGGATGTCCAGCATGACTGTAGACGAGCAAAGACAGACAAAGACAGTGACGGAAAAGTAACGGGAGCGATGATCAAAGATGGTCCCGAGATTTCGGTACGGGCTGTGGCTTGGCCCTGCGGGTATGTCCGGCAAAGGGATATAGCGATCGAGCCACGATCGTACATGATCGCACGACTCCCGAATGTCGGGAGAGCATCTGAGAGCAGCCAGCAGGTGCAGCACGTACTCTGAGTTTGCAGTACCGTATAATCACCGCTGTGGCGCTGTGCAGGTGCTCGGTACAGTAAATGGGTCATGAGAGGACAGAGAGCAGGAAGGGAATGCCGAGGCCGTGGATCGTAGACCCCGTCCAACTCGGTTCCAGGCGGACCCGCTGACTGGATTACGGCTCATCCTGGCTCATCCTCTCTGAGCCTGAGTCAATGCTGGTCATGGAGGAGCAGATGTGAGCAGGTACCTGACGTATGTCGATAATGCTCGGAGCCGCAATTAGCCGCAGGCGCCCCCAATGCCGCCGTCCTGGATCTCAAGCATGCCCTATTGTCGTTGAATGCGTAAAAAGAGCCTAGAAGAGCTACCGTCAGGAAGTGCGGGTCTAGATTTGCACGGACTACTAGTACTACAGGTTACTTGTCACTCTATCACGCAGACCCTACGCCCTCTTCGCATCGACAGCTGTATCATGTGACACTGCGGACTGCAGCCGTATGTAGTAAGCTTATGTGTTCCGTGACCCCACCCACGGGCCACCAGCGACCGATCGCGACCGACCCGCTCATGCTCGGCACTCTACGTACTCCGCGTGCTATCCCTCGGGTCCGAGGATCCGCCCATTCGGTTCCCCTCCGAGTCCCGACTGATCACGTAGCGGGATGGTGCTGGTACTTAGCCCTTTCACGTGAATCCTCAAGGGTGTATTATCTACATGCACAACTCTGGCGTACGTCTGCAGCTGTCTGCAGCTTGCGACACCTATTACATATGTGATTGTTGTGCATGTGATCCTCACGGATACTCACGACTGTTCACGCATGTACATCATCCCGACCCGAGGTAGACCAAGGAGGACCAAGGTGAATGTATAGCGAGGAATGAGGATGCAAGAAGCAGGAGAGCCGACCGCCCTTGCCGGTATGCGGTCGATGGTTGACATGATTGTCGATGACCCGTACACCCGAACACCGTCCAGACTCCAGAAGATCTACATAGTCTCTCTAATCAACCCATACGTTCTGTAGTCCCAGTACTGAATAGTGTCCCAGTTTGACAGAGTTTGACCAGACTATCCTGCTCCTATTACTTAGATCGAACGGAGGACAATCGGATCACATACGCTGGAGACCGGGCCTCCACCATAGACCAGCTCAACGCTTGCAGTAGCGCAGCACTCTAGGTAGCTTCTGTACTTCCCACAAAGGAGCTAGAATATACTGCACATCCGGTGCATGGCTCGGGAAGAAGCTAGCCTATCTTATAGGCGTATTGTCAGCAGCCGCAGTCAGTGAGCTTCAGTGAGTCAACTGAAGCCTGGAAGCGCCTTAAAAATCAGCTACGGAGTCTAGTGCGGTTGATCAAATTGCACAGGACGGGAGCCCTACAATGTCCCATCCGCGCTCATATGCGACATCAGGCGTCATCCTTGCCGATCGAGCTTGCCTTCACCGAGCTCAAGCTTCGGCGACAATCTGCAACCTGTAGTACCCATTTCTCAAGAGGGCGCCGCGGGACGAGGCGGGATCTGGCGGGATATCACCAAGTAGTCGATCACCTGAGACATGCCAAGATGCGGAAGCTAGGGATGACGCTTGGCTGTCAGTTGCTATCAGTCTCTGCCCTTCTCTGCCCTTCTCTGCCGGTTCTCTGCTTGTCCCTACAGGTCCCTACGGTATGCTAGACCGAGACGGTACGGACCAGCGGAGACCAGAGACGACAGGGATCAAGCTGGATCACAGGTTTGAAATCTGATTAGCGTCCAGAAGCTGCCCGAACTTCTGAAACTTGACGCAGATGCTGACGGTGATTACCAACAGCTATACTAACCGTACCCTACTGGTACCCTACTGTACCGTACCCTCGTACCAGACCGTACCGTACTCTATGTACGGAAAGTGAGCTGACAATGCTACTTGGGGCGACTTAGGGCGACTTCTACGCTCTTCTACGTCGGCGAGGGGAAGCCTGGCCAATATGGCCTAATATGGCGAAGCACATCTTCATTTGTGCGTAATTAGTGCTCGGAAAGGCTAGAAAACTTACGAGAGTTTACGACAGGCCAGGCTGCCCGGCCTCGAGGCTGCTCTACTGGCCCCTGCTGGCCCCCTCTCCGGCCGCGAGGCACGCTGCCGAACCCTGAATACACGGGCCGGATTAATCGAGTGAAATCGGGTTTTGCACCGTTTATCCCGATTTCGAACGATTTCCTGGGCCTTCTCGGACGTGTCATAGCGAACGCCCAACTCGAAGTCGATCGTGCTTCACTGCTTCTCACTTGCATGTTTCACATTGCTCGATCGCCTTCTCGAATGTCTCACGCTCAACAGTCTAACGAGTCCCGGCTCAGAGACAAGTATCCCCGACGCCTGATGTCGTTTGGTATCGCCGACTGATCGAAAAATCGCTCAGTCTGCAGGATATAAGTACTGACCCGTCGCTGATCATGTCCCACTTTCTCACCCACAACTTCATCATCTCTCAACCGAGCTCCTGCTAAACCTCAAACCCTCCAACCCTTACCGCCCTACTCTACCTCTCCGACCTCCCCCCGTTCTTCTCTCTCCCGACCAATCTCCAACCCTTGCTTCAACTTCAACAAAATGGCTATCACTACTGCTTTGATCGGCCTCTTGGCTGTTATGGGTACTGTCGACGCTGCCGTTATCCCCGACAAGAGGTTCCTCTTCAACTATGGCCCTACCTGTACCATCCAGCCCGCTTCTGCCGACCTGTCGTACTCTTACGCTGGTTGTTACTTCGACCCTCTTGGCTCAGTCCTTTCCGGTCTTCAGTGCTATGATGACGCGAAGATGACTCCCGACAAGTGTATCGCTCGATGCAAGGCTGGTGGCTTTGACACTGCTGGTCTGAGTGAGTGTCTCCATCCCTTGACCAAGTGACATGCCACTGACTTCCCTTCTAGCCACCCCACTCCTTGGGTTTGGTGCTTCGAAGTGCTGGTGTGCCCCTGCCAACTTCTTCAACCTGAACCGAGTCTCCGACTCCACCTGCACAAAGCCATGCTCGGGAGCGTCCAACCTCGCCTGTGGTGGTGCCTTGACCAACATCCTGGTGTACAAGAAGGATGTGGGACGATACTCATCCGCTCTGGCCGCTGCCTCGTCAACCTCAGCCTCGCTTGCGCAGTACTCGGCTTCCACCTCTGTTGCCGCCTACAGCAAGTCTTCGTCTGCTGCAGCGTACTCTGCCTCGACCTCAGCTGCAGCTCAAGCCTCCGCCAGCGCCTACTCAGCTGCTCAGTCCGCCGCTACCTACAGCAAGTCGTCTTCGCTGGCCGGATATTCCGCCTCCGTCTCTGCCGCCAGCGTTGCCCAATCCGCATCTGCCTACTCCTCCTCGCTATCGGCCGCCGTCGCTTCGCAGTCTGCGTCCGCCTTCTCTGCCTCGATCTCTGCTGCTAGTGTGGCTCAATCCGCATCTGCCTACTCCTCCTCGGTGTCGGCTGCCGTGGCTTCTCAGGCTGCTTCCGCCTTCTCTGCGTCTGTGTCGGCAGCTCAATCAGCTTCTGCCTTCTCGGCTTCGGCTTCGGCGGCTCAACAATCGATCTCCGCGTACTCGGCGTCGCTTTCAGCCTATTCGGCTTCCAGTGCCGCCCCATCTCCAAGCCCCTCGGTCACTCCATCTGCCCCAACCCTGCCCTCTGGATGGACCGTCGCTGCTGGTTGCATCCAGGAGGTGGCTGGCCGAGCTCTCACTGGTGCTCGACTGGACGACCCCAACCTGACCCCTGCCGTTTGTGCCAACTTCTGTGCGAGCCGAGGATTTAAATTTGCCGGTGTCGAGTGGTACACGGAGTGCTACTGTGGCGACAGCCTGGTCAACGGAGCCTCTACCGACCTCGTTTCTGGCCAGTGCAACAGGGCCTGTGGTGGTGATGCTACTCAGACTTGTGGTGGAGCCAATGCCATCCAGCTGTACTACAACCCCAACGTTGTCGCCGCATCGCCTTCGCCATCTCCTTCGGTTGCCCCATCGCCATCGGCTTCTGTCGCTCCACCAGCCCCAACTGCCCCAGCCTCCATCAACGGTCTTGCCAACAAGGGGTGCATTCAGGAGGTTTCCGGCCGAGCTCTTACCGGAGATTCCCTCGCCAATGACAACATGACCCTTCAGGTCTGTGGAGACTACTGTACCGGCAAGGGATTCTCGATGTTCGGTGTCGAATACGGACGAGAGTGCTACTGTGGCAACTCATTCTCCAACGGTGGCTCGGCCGATCTCATCTCGGGTCAGTGCAACATGCCATGTGCTGGCAACTCCGCACAGCTTTGCGGAGGTCCCAATGCGATCAACCTCTACTCCGCTTAAGACGCAACCTTATCGACAGGCTTAGACTAGTCGGCTTCTTTAACTTTTGGTAGTATCCTTACTCTCGCCCTCCTTAGTATTTTTGATAGTCATGCATCCCCTTTTGAAGTTGAACATTGGTACTTGAATGCACCATCGTTTCTCAACTCAGACTCTGGTACTTCGCATCGAACGAGTCATCTCGCCGGGGACGTATCGATGTCGATGCCTTGAGGTTGACGTGAAGAGATGACAAATAAGAAATGACGAATGAACCCAGCCATCCGCCCGTGGCTCGTCCGAGATCGATACATCAACTGGGTATGGAGATATGGATACAGCTTCTCAATAGATTATAGACTAGCCCCTACGCCAACGGCTTTCCCAACTGTTGCGGACTCGCCATTACAGTCTCTTTCCCTTGCTCGCCCGCAGCTTCATTGCTCAGGACACTCCAGCTACTGTCGTCTTCGCTGGTATCGGCGGTCTGGCCCCCGTCTCCCGATTCGTCTCTAGCGTGATTCTTGGTCGAGTCTCTGCCCGATCTCGACCGAAACAGTGACAGGTCTGAGGTGATTGAGGTAATCGGAGCGAGAAGAGAGCCCGTATGCGTCTTGTGTGGCTCTGGAGGAGGTTTAATCAGGGATTTGGCGTATTCCTAATGACGTCTCGTTAGCCCGGACTCATGTGACGTTCAGAAGAACCACTCACGAGGTCTCGATATATCGCCTCGATGGCCTTCATCACTCCGTTCTCCTTCCTGATCATCTCTCCGACGATCTTGGCCTTCGCAATCTGCTTCTCATCCGTAGTGGCCTTCTTGAGTGCCTCGCAGAGAGCTTCTGCTGTGAGTTTACGCACGGCCGAGCCAACATTGAGCGATTCAACTCTTTCGGACCAGAAGGCTTGATCACCAAAGAAGGGTTTGATGATGGTTGGCTACGCGCCATGTCAGTTATATGCTTGGTACGACTAACCAGTTAACTCACGATACCTGCCCTCAAGCTGGCGCCTGAAGTTCCAGCACCACCGTGATGACAAGCAGCGTCGATTCGGGGGAACAGCCAGGAATGGTCTATGGAGTCAATCGGGCTAAGGGGGTTGTGCTCGATCAGCATAGTAGACCGAGAAAGCAGGAACAAGGCTTACTATATCTCGTCTGGGTAAGTGATACCGTCGGCACCTTCCTGGTCACCATCCTCCTTCGACTCGGCCTCCTTCTCGTCTTTCTCGTCTTCATCCTCTCGCTCTTGATCGTCGGACTCGGCTTCCTGCCCATTCTTGTCCTTGTCATCCTTGCCTTTGCTGCCCCTGTCACTCCAGCCTTTGGACAGAATGGCGCAGACGCCAGAATCTTTCACAGCATCGACAACACACCTCGTCATCTCTTGAGGGTCCGATACTACGATCGAGCCGAAACCGATGTAGACGACCTTCTTGCCCTTCTTGTGAGCGCCGTCAATAAACTCGACTAGGCCGTCTGGCGGCTTCCAGTCGTTTTCCTTGCTTGCGCTCTCGTCGGCATTCTCCAAGAACCAGTAGCCTATACAAGCATGAGCACGACCCAACGTCCGCTGCTCGATCCGCTTACCTGTTACGTGAATCCACTCGGTCCAATCGAGCGGGGGTGGCACCACATTAGGCGAGAAGTTGTACAAGAATGGAACTACATATATGATCAGTCGAGATCAGTCGAAATCTTGATTACAGAGCCGTGTGACTTACCCTTGTGCTGCTCCAGCTTGTCAAAGTTGGTCGACTCGATACCCATGACCTTCTTCCTGAACTTGTTGACCTGTCCCGAGATTGCGGTCCAGAAGACTTGATCGAACATGGTGTAGGTCATGTAGTTGTACGCTCCACCCTTCTTGTGCTCCGGTACAGCGAATGCGTGCTGAACTTCGAGTCAGTGTTGCCTCTTCTATTTTAGGCCATTCTACCAGGACTTACGGGGTACGCTCGAGTTCTGGTCCAGGGCATCTAAAAGCAGGTCAGAGCACTTCAGATTAAAGCACGACGGACTCACAGTGAAAGCCCTGTAGTATGGGATTTGAAGCGCCTCGGCAATGTGAATACCGCCCATTGCACTTGGACTTTCGATCAGAAGATCGGAGCCTTGACATGCTTCCCAGGACGACTGGAGCAGATCGTCGAGCCAACCTCGGAACTATCCATGAGAGTTAGCGGATGTGACTGCATATTGGATTTGGGCGTCTCACCTTCTGCAGACCCTCTTTCATGAAGGAGATTGTGAACATTCCATTGTCCACGCACATCTGCATGAGCTCAGCCGGGTCGCCACCTACGCTGGCGAATTCAATGCCGTGCTACATTCTCGTCAGTGGCGAACTCCATGCACCCAGAGACAACTCACGCCCTCAACCCAGTCCTTGTATTCGCCATGACTGGCAATTCTAGCGTGATGACCCTCGGCTTGAAGACCCTTGCACAGGGCAATGTATGGCTGTACATCACCTCTTGACCCGATGGTCAAACAGGTGATCCGCATCGGCTCCGGCTTGAACTCAAGGAATGTACTGGTCGTGCTGCCAAACATGGGTGACGGGCTGACGGGAGGTATGCTCGATTTGGGAGACATGGGTGTTGACTCGTCGAGATCCTCCTCGATCCGCATTGCGACCTGATCCATCTCCGACTGGGTCGGCTGGTGGTTTGGATCAGAAGAAGCGAGTCGTACAGCTTCCATTCGTTCCTCCAGCAGAGTCACACAGGCTGTGCGTCGCGCTGAAGATGAGAACTCGAGGAAGAGCTCTTCGTGACCTTTGATTACCACAATCAATCCCGCGTGGCCAAATCTGAATGCCTTCTGAGCCTTTAAACCGTATAGATCACGTATAGGGATGATCATCTAGCCGATCATGGGATTAGCTTGGTCTTCAGAAGTCCTGAGGTGACTCACCTTTGTCTTGTACAGCAGTTGAGACGATCGGAAGCAAAGATAGTTACTCGAGACGAAGAATCGGCCGTGGACAGGTAGTACACGGTACAGATATCCCGGGAAGTCTAAGGAAGTGTCAGTATCTATGTCTGGTTTGCATACAACAAGGGACTCACGCTCGATCAACTCTTCCTTCTCGCCAAGCGCAAACACCTTTCGGAACTTTCTCGCCGTTTTGGCGTGCTCCTGATGCGCACTCTCGCTATGCTCCATCATCGAATAACCGCCTCTCTCAGAATGTGTCGAGCTAGAGAAGGACCATCTGGCGTTTCGATTTGCCGTCTCATTGCGACCATCGTCCGACTCGTCGTCACTGCTATCACCGTCGTCGTCATGTTGATTGGACTCGACCACCTCGGTGACAGATTCGCCTCTCGTCCTGGCGCCTCGAGCACCAACCACTCTGGTCGGCGAGTCTGTGAGACCTGACATGTTCACCTTCGGCGACTTGTGAATCTTGTTGGAAGCGCCGGATGGACTTCTGCCCAGAGTTGTGACCTGCGTAGGCGATGTTCCGAATATCTTGCTTGGTTTCTTCATCCAACCCCATCCGCCCTTGCCGTCCTGATTGTAACCACTGGGGGGATCACCGGTCTGTCTAGGAGGGTAGCCATCCGAGTCGTCACTTTCGACTCGACGTGGAATGTCCTGCGAAGCCTCCATCCTGAGCGTCTCCATGCTGTCGTTGGACTGCTTGTGCTTGTGGCCGAGGAAGGGTATCGACAGTGTTTTGGCACCCCCTTCCCTGTCGCTCTCGTCATGATTGTCAGACGAGCAATGTAAGAGTGGCTTGAGCACGGAGCCTAGCTTTTTCAAGCCAAGCGGTCCACTCTTCTCCGATTCTTCCTTCTTGTGAGCCTCGACTGCATCACTCTCCGCTTGAGCCTCGGATGACAGCTCCTCCGACACCTGGGGCAGCTCGGAAGCTGGTCGCTCGTTGAGTGTCTGGTGGATGGCGTGGAGGGCACGATCAGAATCTTGGAACGAAGCGAAGAAGTAGCTGTCGACGGACATCTGATCTTCTGGGTCGACGCATTTGATCTGACAATGTCGGTGAGCCAAACACGGAGTATATGGGAAGAGTCTTACCTCTAACGTCTCGGCAAATTCCAGCGTAGGCGCCTTCTCTACCTCCAATACGGCCTCCAACGGGATGATGAGCTGACAGGATTAGCTTTATCCACTCGAGTCGCTACATTCAACACACCTTGACGCTCTCGCCTTCATGTTGAGTCTTGAACATGACCTTCTGAATCGCTTTGATCCACTCGTCGCGACTGGCTTCAGACTCGGCAGTGAAGGTGTAGTTCTTCTCTGAAGTTCGGAGCTTGAAGCGAGTCTCATCGATGGCGTCACAGCTCGAAGCGTATTGCAGAGACACGTTGCCTTTTGGGAAATACGGGTCCTGTGCGAAGTTTCAGCAGAGTAGCACATCCAGGCGGAATTGCCACTCACCGATGCACTCTCGAACCAACTGAGGACTTCGTTCTTGAGGACTGCCCAAAATTTGGTGTTCATCTTGGTGCTCCTGCTTTTCTTGCTGAGCGGTCCAGTCTTGACTACCAGATTCTGCGGAATATTCAGCTTTTGCTCGGGACGAAGCTCTGAGAGACTCACTTCACGGGTAGGCATCCGGGCGAAGAAGCATATGTGTCGAGGCGTCAAGTACATGTAGCCTTTGAGCACTGCTTGCCGTGAGCACTGACCTATTCCGACGATTACGTTGGTTACTCACTGACACTCCTCAAGAGCCAACAACGCATCTCCTCGAGCACCTCCTCCCGCTCTTGTAGACCGAACACGTCCATTAGCTTCTCGGAAAGTTTCTCCCGACGGAGTCGCTTCTTCTCCTGGGCGTTAGAGCCCATATTATCTTCGACGATTTCATCCTCTCCGCTACCCTCTCGCAAGGCTGCCGCTGTGTTGTCGTCAAATCGGGAAGGAGAGTCTGGGAGATATTCTCCGTCTTGAGCAGCAGCTCGACGCATCTCTGACAGTTCTTCGGAACCACCCAGTGCTTCCTCCTTCGATATTCGATCGTCCAGAACCTCTCTAGCTCCCTCGGGGATGGACAAACTTGCTTCGCTTTCGACGCTGTGCCTCCTGGGATCTAGTTGCTGCGAGACGGTGCCGTTGTCCCCTTCGGAGGTAGACTGACCAGCCGTTTGCCTGCTGGAGTGTAGTTGATATTCAATTTCCCCCATACCCGGCGATCGCGCCCGGCGGGCGATGGTGTTTTGACGGAAGGGAAAGTTCAAAGACTCTTGACGATTAGGTCCCAGTTCGGAACCGAGCATCGCTTGGTCGTCTCCTGATGTTTGCTTTCGCTTCGGTCTGATGGTGTGCAGAGAAGAGTGTAGTCGGGAGACTGCAAGACGGGTCAGTGAAATTTGTAGTATATAGTGAAGCCACCACACACCTTTAGGTCGTCTAGCTGCTGGAGCTTCGGTGGCCCTATGGGATGATCTGACTTCAGGTTCCTCATCACTGGAGCTGTCGCTGCCCCGTTCCTTCTCCTCTTTCGCCAGAGCGTTCAAGGCCGACACCAAAGCCGATGCGCCCATGCGAACCTAGGACATTGGGACGGAGTAAGCTATTCATTCGAGCCATAGATTCGGGATCCGATCGAGCACTCACAGAGCCAAAATCCCTGGTGTCGCTAAAGTTCGGCCTAGGAGCAGGATTGCCCACTGTCGCACTCCTCCTCCTGTCAGTCGGCGTGGTGGCGGTAGCGGTCTTGCCTCCTTGTTCGACGTGAAGCTCCTGGTCCTCTGGAATCGCGATAGACTGACCACTCATGGTGTGGAATCGAGGTCGATCAATGCTCCGACCCTGCTTGCTCTGATTCATCGCCGAGTCGAAGACGTTGCTTTCGTCATCGACTTTCGATCCTGCTTTGTCGAGCATAGGCGTGGCGAGCTCATCAAGCGGTGTACCGACCAGTAAAGGATTCTGACCCTCTTCTAGATCCTCTTTCTGACGACCTGCATGAGCTCTCTCTCCTTGGTTTGCTGTTCCCTCCTTTGACACGTCCTTCTTGTTCTCCGCATCAGAGTCTGACGGTGTAGGTTTTGCTGGAAAAACGTGTTTGGCAGTCGTGTTGAGCAATGCCTCCACGTTGGGGTGAGGGGGCTCGGCCTCATGAGTAGGCGAGACGGCCTCTCTGGGGAATATTGGCTTGGTCGGCTCCTCGGCTGAGCGGCCGTTCGAGTTGTTGCTTTCACTCATATTCGGCAGAGTAGCGCCGCAGCGAGTTGGTTTGATTCACGATCCGCAAAAACGGTATCTGAGGTGTGATGAGCTACCGTTCGTCCCTCGCTTCTGATGATGAAAGTCGATCCTCACAATTAAGATGCAGTATTTACACTCCAGTGTTGGAAGCAGCCACGAGTTCACGACCGGTTTGATGTGATCCTACGGTTATACGTCACCGGGCTTACGCTTGCCGCGGATCGGGTTGATCTCCTAGGATCGACTTGTTTGGACCAGTGAAGTTGGCAAGTGTATTAGGAAACCGCGAGAACGACGACACTGGGAGTTCGTAGAGGCTACGTCGACTATTGTGCAGTCCACTATCCGAAGCTCGGCCAGGATACAGAGGCGAGCGAAGCTGCGAGCTCGATGAGGAGAAAGGGAGAGCCAGGGTTGATGATGATTCCAACAAAACCGCCGTCGGACACCCCCGCGGGCACCGGGCAGGTACGTCACTCTGACCAACAAGCTAAAAAGCTAAGGCACCGACACACAGTGTTTACGTAATGAATGCTCGTGCGGGGCTCGCCACCATTTGCCACCGTGCGCGACTGTTTTACCACCACAGTCCAGTCAACCACACCCAGTTTCAAACCAGTTTGCACTTTGTTTTCAACCGTTGATTCCATACTTTGGTTCATACCGACAGAGACGATGTCGACCATGAGCACACTGACGCCTGATAGATAGCACCCCTATCATCATATCGCAGAGCGCATGATCGCCACGATGTCTCAGGACGATATGCTGGCGCCGATGCCGGTGCATCCCAACCCGTTCAGGCTTCCACCTTCCACACCCGCGGTAGTTCCGTACCCAAACCTGGTCAACTCTTCTCAGGTCAGTGCAGAGTATCGATATCACTCTCATAACACTGACAAGTCCTCATAGTTCGCGAGAAACAACTTCAAACCGACCAAGCGAGCATTCAAACGTGTACCATCCGCCCAAGAAGATGATACCGCTCTCAGGCGTGTCTTCCAGCAATGTGAGGATTTATTTGTCCAGCAGAAGACAGCCTCTCTGATCATGACTAGACTGGGGCTTCTCAGACTTCCGAGGCCCGCAATTGGATATTTGCAGAAGTGTCATGGGCGGATGTGATGTCCTAGTAGTGGCCCCCACAGGTATCGGCAAATCGTGAGTGAGAAAGTTAACGCAGCACATCCCGCTGATGATGCACTAGGGTTTGTTTCCAGGTTCCCGCTGTAGCCCTGGAATATGGTATCACCCTAGTCATCTCACCTCTACTTGGTACGCTGCTTCTTCCGCTTCATCGCACCACATCTCACTGACAGTGTTGTAGCTCTAATGAAGGATCAAGTGGCAGGCTTGAAGGACAAGGGTATCGAGGCAGCTATGCTATACGAGAAGAGTCCGGACAAAGATGTCGCGTTTGTGAGTAATGGTCTTGCTGGGCTGTTGATGGTTTGAATGATTGATAAAACCCTTACAGATCAAGAAACAATTGCGAATGGGTCATCCAGACCTGCGAATCCTCTACCTTACGCCGGAGACTCTGTTCAGTTACAGATGCTCGTCCGAGCTAGAAGTGGCGTACAAACAGCGCCAGCTGAGACGGCTTGTGGTAGACGAGGTGAGCTGATGGCCTTTTCGGATCTAACGATCACTTGACTGACGAATCTTTGCAGGCACATGTGATAGAGGTAAGCTGAAACGCGTTGTAGCTAGAGGGTGCTAATCCTACATCGGTAGGAATGGGGCATGACATTTCGTTCGGTATGTTCTGGCTTCAGTTCTTGACAGATCTTCACTGACAGCTTACCTAGGCTTACCGAGGTTTGGGGAAGTTCCGAGACATGTATCCGGATGTCCCAGTTACAGTAAGCTAGATGTGTCCATAGCATGTCACCCCTATACTGATAGCTCTAAGGCTGTCACTGCCTCAGCTACAGAGGAGGTCAGAACCGATATCCTGAATGTCCTGCGTATACAGAAGAAGGATCTCGCCCAATGGGTCGAGCCTTTCAACAGGAAAAACCTGTTCTACGAGGTATGTCTTGTCATGATACTGCAAGGGTAACTCCCTGATCGCATTCCCTAGATTCGGTATCAAGGCGTCAAGATGCTGTGTGATCGAGCTGGGAACGCTGCCGAGTTCATCAGGACCTACCGAGTGGAGGCAATGCGCAAGAATAAAGAACAGTTCATCGATATGAAATGCGTATCCGGCCTGGTATACTGCAGGTCCCGCGCTGTGGTGAGTCTTCCCGGAGGATTGTGATACTCTCCATAGGCAGGGAAGCTGATTCATTTTCTCAGTGCGAAGAGGTCGCAGGAGTACTTCGCAACAAGGGTGTCAACGCGCAAGCGTTTCATGCACAGTTGCCTGAACACAAACGGGAGGAGCGTCTACATGCATGGAAAGCCGGGGATATCGAGTGCATCGTTGCAACCATCGCTTTCGGCATGGTAGGCCCCTGGTGTCAACTAGACACATCGACATGCTGACCATTCGGTAGGGGGTGGACCATGCTCACGTGCGATATGTCGTACATTTTGACATGCCCAAAAGCTTCGAAGGTATGTAGTAGACACAGGGAATAGCGCACGTGTTTCGCTGACATCCGAGTTAGGCTACTACCAAGAGACGGGAAGAGCTGGAAGAGATGGCCATGTGAGTGCGACGTACCGAGAAATCACTGACTCTGGCGTAGGCTTCTCGATGTCTGCTGTACTACTGTGAGTTAGAGTACAATGATTCTTGTATTCATCGTCTGACACTGCTCAAAGCGAGAGAAGATGCGACTCGTCTGCGTGGCCTCATTGACAAGGACGCCGCGGCGGCAGAGAAGAGACTTATGGCAGAGAGCAAGAAGCAACCCGATGTAGAGTTCGACCAGACGGAGCTAGACAGGGCCAAAGTCCGATGCATGAACAGCTACAAGTTTGTAAGTCTAATCCCAGGCTGCCTCAGATGGCGACAATGCAGGTTTGCTGACTATCATCCAGCTGCAGCAGTATCTCGAATCAGACAGAACCTGCCGTCATGTCGCCATTTGCCGCTACTTTGGCGAAGACATCGACGATGATAACGACGAAGTGCGGAGGGCTTACTGCGACAGCATGTGCGATGTGAGTCTACCATACATCGGATATCACCGCATCGAGCTCACCCTGATCAGGTATGCTCGAATCCAGCAGCGGTACGACGCCGAGCTGCTCAGATCACGGAAGAGATCGAGCCCGCCTCCCAGGTCGTACGCGCTCCTGTGGTCAGAGCAGCAGAATTCCTGGCCTCATCTTCGCCTGACAGGCGCGTCCTCGGATCCATAGCCCTGGTCGAAGGGTCAGACTCGATACATCCTTCCAGTGATCCGGTCGAGCCAACTCCACAGCCTTCACGCAGTGCGGCAAGATCATTGGGACAAGCTAGCATATTGGGCTCTCGAAGCTCTCCGGCAGTGATGGTGTCTCAAGAAGCGAACGGAAGCTTCAGAAATGTATCCAGCAGCGGTGTTCTGGACGAGCGACCTATGAACGCGCGCATGTCAGCAGGACCATCCGAAGACCAGAATGGGTCCAAAAAGCCAAGACTTCTGGATCCCACGCCAGCGCGGTCTTTCAGGTCAGACTCGGTTGCACAGCGTCGAGCCACAGCATCGCCCGTGTCACAGAGAACTCGAGCCTCAGCTCGCTACGCTCAACAGGCTCAACAAGTTGGACCCTCTCGAATCATTATGGCATCTTCAACTCCCCCAGGTAGCAGTTTCGAGACGCCCTGTCCACGACCCAACAACCGAGGTCGCATGATCGACGGCATCAGAGAGACCGGTCCATCGAGAGGACCGCCTCGCACTGTTGACGGGATGTTCGAAGGTAGAGATGCCGGGGGTTACGCCGTTGCCCCTCCGATGCCAGAAGATCCAGAAGTACGGGAGAGGCAGGCAGATGCCTTTAGAGGTGTTACCCCGATCCGGGGTAGAGGACCGTACTCGTATTACACGAATAGTGAGCGATCCACTGCCTAATTCCTGCCTCGTGCTGACTGAATCAACCAGCTGCGGCTCCCACGAGTCATAGGAAGCGGCGTATGTCGACAGCTACAGAGGGATCGTTCAGGACGCCTTTCAAAACACCTTTCATCAAACAGCGGCAGACCTCTCGGGCAGGTCCAATACCCGTGAGTCTGCCGATTGCGTAGATACAGTCCCTGTACTGATGGAAGACTCAGGTCGAAGCTAGGACGCAAGCCATTGGGGCGATTCTGGATGGTCTGAAGAAGTCATTACTAGATGGCGAGGTCTCGGATGGTATTTGGCGCTATTGGGGGAGGGACTTCGGCAAAGAGCAGAGGAAGAAGCTACTGCGGCTCGCCGCTATAGAAGTTGAATCAAGTAAGTCAGCTTTCAAGTGAGCCTTTTTCCTTCTCGAAGCTGATAGAGGGGACGTCAGGATTCATCGCCGAGTGCGCAACTCCAGGCATGCTCCGTGAGTATCCGATTTTCCGAAGCGTTGCTCGCAGTCGATATATAGCTGATACCGGGACCAGACGCAAAGGCCGATATGTTGGTCCAAGCGGTGCGAATATTGCGAAGTGACGCAGGTGCCAGATTGATCACATCTGGCAAGCTCCACGAGTTTGGCACTGATGATCACGGGAGGGCATTGATTGTTTGCGAACAAGCCATTAGACATGTTTTAGCTGAAGAGGCATAAGGATTTGATGAGTGTGACACGATAGCAGGTGTTGTTGTTGTAAATTAGCGCCATGAGTAATGAGATCGTAGAGCGTCCACATGAAACCAGCCATACGATGCTCGCATGGCATTGCGCGTGGTGTAAGCGGAGTGATAGTGTACATGATGGTGAGCGAGCTCTGTACAAGAAGGGCAAATCATACCCATTGCCCTAGTCGATCTCGCTGGGAGGACTGCACCTCTAGCTCGCGACTCCCCCGGACAAGGTCGGTCTCTCGACAGTGGCAGCTTGATCTAGGGTCGCAGTGTCCTCCTGCTTGGATGATTTCCGCTCTTGTTTTGTCCTTGGTGTCTCCGTCGTCCTTGGCTTTGACGTTTCCATCTTGCCCGCCTGTTTCTCCGTCTCCTTCTGCTGCGCTCCCTGCCCAGATGTGATCTTGGACGCGGATGTCCCTTCCAGATCCATAGCACTCCTATGAACTCGCTCGGCCATGCGTTTGACCGTTGCCGAATGCTTGAACGATGCCTGTTCTCGATCTGCATACCGCTTGGCTCTGTCTTCGAGGTGTGCTTTTAGTTGAGTTTCGACCTTTTCCCATGCAGGGTCTTTCTGCAAGAATTGCTCCTTTGGCTTTCCTCTTCGGTCAATGGTATGTAGGCGGAAGTGCTTTCGATTCGAGTATGAGATTCCGTGAATGATCTCGACTTTGTCGTTGAGATGGGCGACTGGATCATGGTGTAAGCACGTGGATATAGGCGTTCGACCAGCCCCGTGTCCCATCGTAGGTGAATCACAGTCACGACAACTCACTGTGATCCTCATCGTGCACTAAGTATTTCGTGTGCCGTCTGATGGCCTACAGGAATAGTCGTCAGGGGGAAACCACGACGTTCAACCCGCTCAAGTCACCTTTTTAACTTTGGGATGAATCACTTCTCGCTCAACCTACACCATAGCGATCAGTCGCAGGTCACCTCCTCGGCTGTGTACCGACTCACCGTCACTGTGACCGTCTTCAACATCCTCCCCAGAGCCGTCACTGTTCCCGTGTGTATCTGCGGCATGGCGATTTGTTTTTGCTGATTCCTTCGGTATCGCTGATAGCACCACTGATCGCGTTGAACTGTTGAGATCCTGTACTGTATGTGGCTCTGGGCTATTGGTAGATGATCGCGACCACTGAGTGCGCTGCTCGAGCTGCAATATTGGCTGTACCACAGCCGGAGCAGCGAAATGTCAACTTTTGCTCAACTCTATTTGATCCCGCCTCAGAAAGAGGGACCGATTTGCCACTCAAACCGTTCATGGCGATGCTGGTTGTTCGGGCGACCTGTGACTTGCCAGTTACATTTGCAGGCTGTCCGTACTGTCCTATGAATGCGTCCAGTTCTACGCCACAGTGATCGTATGGATGCTTGGGGTGCTGCATCTGTCTTCTCTTCCCAGTAAACTCTGAGCAGCATCAGCAGTTTCGTGAGAGGAACAGAGTTCAGCGAATCAAACGAGCCTCTTTCATTTCCGAAACATCCGCGGATCGCAATCAATCCATTGCTGCCAGACTCAGTACTCTACCGCACCCTACTACACCTCCATCTCAATCGATCTCGCTTTCAGAGTTGGCATTCAGCCATGGTCGTACAGACAAGAAGGAAAGCCAAAGCTAAGGGCAAGTCTCGCCCGCCTCCCAGGGGAGATCAAGCTTTGGACGATAAAGCAACACGCGTCAACAAACGGAAGACCCAGAAAGAACAAGTGACCTCGACCACTTTCACAACTTCAGCCTCGCAGGACTCGCGACGGGATACTATCCGCTCGACCATGTTCGAGCTCATATCCCACACCCAAGTCTCCTCGACGATATGCCCGTCTCAAGTGCCCAGAACGCTACATGATCGGTCGCCTCGGACCTACCCTGACTGGAGAGCAATGATGGATGAAGTCCGAGACGAGGTCTGGGAGCAGGTCAGAGCCGGCACCGTGCAGGTGACCCAGCGAGGAGATGTGAGGGACTATGAAGGGCGATTCGACATCAAGGGACCTATCAGAGTCAAGCGGGGCCCGAACTGGGATGCGAGATAAGGCATTAGGGATATATACGAAACAACCACCCGATTCAGAACACCCCACAGCTACGTCACGCTACGGTGGACCCGTAGCACCACCGAGACGACTTTGGCGACCGGCGGTCACTGTTCCTCCTCTTGGTGACGCCGTTTTGACGATCGGCGGATGTGGAATGCACCTTGGCGCATCAGGCCAGCTGAGATGTACAGCACGAACACCAACAGCATGACATCAAGGGGTAACGGCAGAGCCACCTTCGGACCTGCATGCCGGTGCTGAAGCTGTGCTGCGGTGTGGTGATTTGTTGATGTAGCGGGGGTATCAAGGATGGCGGGGCTGTCGTAGAGGGAGAGCATGATGGGCTAAGGACGAGACAGGGTCAAGGTCAGCTCGATCTCACATAGTCGGACTGTATTAGTGAGTAGGATCACTCGATGCGCACCTGCCACATAGTGTTGTTGACAAAAAAGCTATCTCTGCAGCGATTGTGACAAGTGGGAGGGATCGTCGACAGGTGGACAGATGGACACTTTGCCAGTGGGGACGTGGGAAAAGCAGACAGAGCTCTGCTGGTTCTTGTAGTGAGAGCGCCCACGTTGCCAGTATACAGGAGTGGGGGAGACGACCTTGATCCGCCCGAGCAGGATACACACACGAGATACACACCTCTCTGCAGCCAACGCTTATGAAAGGATCGTCCGCCGGGGAAGGGAGACAATGTGTAAAGGAGGATCAAAATGGCGTATACATCGCCGAGGTGATCGGTCAAGATGATGTCGTTCGAAGGCGAAGAGTGGACGAGTGGGGAGTGGGAAGTGGGTCATAGCTTCTTTCGGAAGACCAGATCACCACTATCACAGCAGCCGAGGTCGAGATCGTATGAAACCTGTGCCAGACAGCTGTAGCACAACGTCGACCGTGCTTCTTGTTAGAAGTGTTAGCTATGGATCATCATTAGCATTGCACTGTGCACACAGCTCGTATGTGGCCTGCTCCGGCGAGGACCTCTGAGTGGATGGCATCTCTTGATCATCTGTCTACGGTTCATGCACAAGTCATGGCACCTCGCATTGGACGTATGGGCCCAGTAACTACGTAGTCATTGCCATCTCCACGTAGATGACCTTTGGCAATGGCTCCGCACTAGCGACCACGCGGGTAGTAACCTCCCATCCCAAACCACCACTCGAGTTGCTCAAGACCTGTGCAGGGTCCACAAACGCAGGACGGGCAGCGTGAAAGTAATGGAAGCCACGTCGCCTCTGAGCGCGCAAGCGGTGACTCGAGACGGCAGATTCGGCGGTGATGCGGGGAGGTTCGATAGGATGAGCCAGGTGGACAGTGGGCTGTAAGTGGATAGTGCCGTGAACTGGACTTGGTTCTTGAGCGGCTGGGGCGACGTGGAGACTTGACTGGGGAGCGGGATAGAGAAAGGCCATGGTGAGGTGCAAGGAGTGATGGCAGAGTGCGTTGTGTAACGAGTGCCCTAGGGTAGTGCGAGTCAGTAGGATTGTGGGGGAATAAGGTCAACGAGTCTGTAATAGGCAAACTAGTACCCAGGTTCAACGCACACGTCAAACGCTCAAACCCAAAACAGTCGTCGCCGTAAAGGAGCGACCATTCGCGACACGTCAGAACGCGACAAAAGACTGGGCGAAGTATCATGACACGCCAGATGTCAGTCATTGCCACCTGGCGCACGTCACATCCATCACCAACATATTGGGCTCACTGTAACAGCCTGTGTGCCACTCGCAAAGAACGCGAATGCGGTGACGAAACGCTTGTTCTCCGTCACGAATTGGGATCGAGACAAGATCTTATCGATTGATCGAGACGGAACAGGACTCGGAAGCATCCTCACTCCCCTCCAAAACCAGCGTGCGGGTTCAATCCACTCGGGAGGAGGATCGCCAGATTGCCCTCATCTCAGTCCAAATGCCAGCGGACTTTGATCCGTCGACGTCAGACTGAACCAACGCAGATGGCCTAGATGGTATCAGCATTCGGTTCATGGTATACACTACATGAGTGTTCACGAGACCCACAGGGTGACCTTGCAGTCTGCAACGTACTGGCCCGACTTGATAGGCGCAAGTGCCGCCCAGACAATTGGCCGGGCTCCCTGCTCAGGCGTCCGACAGAACAGATGGGCATACAACCTGGACGTCAGACGACACTCGGACACCTCGTGTAGCAATCTACCTACCTCGTGATAAAACCTTGGACGGCGGACATATCGCGGGTCACGTTCGTAGCTACCGCACCTGGATCTGCGGTAGACACGATTACATCCGGACCTGCGGTCTCAACCAGAGTAGGTATAGCGAGCATCAAGATAGCTCGGGAGTCAGCGCATCGGATTGGGTGTCAACTCACCTTTGCCTCGCTCATAGCATTTCCCATCCCATTTGTCCGAAGCTTTCATCTCATTCGCACATTGTATCATCGTTCCATTCTCAAAACCTCTTAGTTCTCCGACGAACGTGTGAGTGAAAGAAGTGTTGATTGTCAGATGTGGCTTGACTGGGATACCGGGCAGGGGCTTGTTGGCGGTACGCTGAAGGATTGGGAGGATCAATTCCGAGAGAAGCAAGGTCGCGACGACGTTGACTTGCAGACTGGGACCAGACGTTTGTGCGTTAGTGTCATCGATCTTCATTCTGGAGACACGCTTACGATACCTCGAGACCATCTTCGGTAGACTTGTAACTTTGCGGTAGAATCCCAGCATTTGCAACCTGTCGAATGTCAGCTCGAGCCTGAGAGGATTCGAAGAGATGTTTCAGCTCACAAAGACATCCAACCTATCCAAACGTTCCTCGCATTTCCTCGCAAACCCCCTCACACTAGTGAAACTCGACATGTCAAGTTGCCATACTTCAGGCTGAATACTCCCGCCAGTGGCTTGGGCTATCTCAGCAGCAGCCTCATGGCCCGCTTTCTCGTTCCGGACAGCTAGGATCAATCGAGCGGGTTTGCGTTCTGCGAAATGGTGCGCAGCGGACTTGCCAATACCGCTAGCCTTTGTCAGCTATAGGTCACAACTAATGCAGCCTGAGAGGAAAGACGACGACGACATACCTGTTGGATCCTGTCACAATGACTGTCCTTCCTTCGAGTCTACCCTCAGGAAGGGGCAAAGATTTCTCCTGGAAGATGACATATTTGGTGACCGAGTCGGTTGCGAACGGCATCCTGGCTGGAATCAGGCGACAAACCAAAGCGTGAGTTGTGATGCACAAACAAGTCGGATTGACATCTGGGGTCCTTGAGATGTCAATATTGCTGTTATAACTACACGCACTGTGCCGGAGGCCGACGGGCAATGATGGTTGTGGGACTGGGAAGACCTTCGGGCCCGAACGAAGCCGCGCGGCCACGCCACCGAAAACCAAGCTCTGCCGGAGCTGGATGCTCGAGTTTGATGACACGTCCCTGCTTGACATCGATAATCCTGTGAGACCGGGTGCACATGACCCGATCAGTATCAGCAGTGACGGGTGTGATCCACGTACTCAGAACCCAGACCAGCCTTTGTCATGGAAAATGGCGATAATCCACGGCCCTCTCGAACGCGATAGATGCTGGTGCGCGAAGGATAACCCTAACACATGAGATGTCAATGCACACCATTGCCACACCATAGACGCTACACTCCCACAAAGCTACCGTGACAACCATGCATGCCACTCGCAAGAGCAAAGGCGGTAAAGATCCGTTTACTCCTCGTCCTCCTCCTCCTCCTCGTCGTCTCCAGCATCGACCTTGCCGGCCTGGTAGGCGGAGATCTTGTCCTGGACCCTCTTCCTTCGCTGCTCCCTGTTGAGCTTGTGCTGCTTCCTCGACGAAGACTCCTTGGTCCACTTGGCAGTGTCTTTCTCGGTTGGCTTGAACTCTGGGTCCTCTCGGATGGCGGCGTAGGCGCTCGAGTACATCTCCTCGATGTCCTCGGAACCAATGTCGTCAGCGAGGTAGGTGGCGAACTGCTTCTTGAATCTGAGAAGTCAATGATCAGCGACCGCAAGAGAAGAGCTTACTCCACCAAGACTCACCGCTCGTCGTCTTCCTCCTCCAGCGACTCCATGTACTCGGCGACGTGACCACCGACGATGTACTTCTGGAGAACCTCGGCGTCGATAGCCTTGCTCTCTGGGTCGAATCCTGGGAATCGCTTCTCGTTGTGGGGAATGAAGATACCACCATCCGAGGCACCCTTCATGGCACCGAAGACTCGGTTACCGGTCGAGGTTCGTCGGAGACCGACATCGAGGTAGGCCTTGAATGGCCTTGGCTCGTCCTCACCAAGGGGCTCAACAAGCTCGAGCTCTCCAGATGGCTCGGAGAAACCCTCGTACTTGTCGGCGAGGCCGAGCTTGGTGAGAGCTCGTCGGGCGACAAGGAGACCGGTGGCGTAAGCAGCAGTCCAGTTGGTCAATCCGTGCTTGATACCGTATCTCTCAAGCTCCCTCGACGAGGCGTGGGTGAAGACAACATCTCCCTATAACGAAAGCAATGAGAAAAGTCCAATAGTGTCCATTCTTTCACTCACGACAAGCTTGGCGTAGATGATCTGGCAGATGACCTGCCTGTTGGTGATTCGGACAACAAGTCTGTACTTGGGGGAAGAGTACTAGATCACTTCCATCAGTCACCCGACCATATCATTCCCTCTCCATCCTATTCACCTTGTTCTTGGCCTGGGCAGTCAACCTCTTCCTGGCGTAGTAGTCGGTTCGGCCCTCTCTTCTTCTTCGGGGCTTGACCTGGAATCTGAGGAAAGGTCAGGTTACATTCCCTCCAACTATCTTCGTCTTGACCCTATCCACTTGTCGAGCTCCTCGTCCCCATTCCGTAGATTTCCTTCCTCCTAAATTTGGTGTCTTGAGCTTCCGACTTACCGCGACATGTACGCGCTCGACTTGACGGTTTTGACGAAAGGCATCTTTGCTGATGTACCTCTTTTGGGTGGCCTGTTCGCGAGAGAAAGAGAAGGTGGTGGTTTTGAAGGCTGAACAAGAAGCACCTCTAGTCCACCTATCCTCAAAATCGCAGGCTGTGGATCCTAGCGGAGGTCTCCCCCTCACCATCCCTCGGCGTTTCGTTGTCGATCGGCATTTTGGGCGGATACAAATTTGTCCCCTGATTGCGGTTGATGTGGCACTTTTGCCGAGGATCGACACGGAGTAATTTCATATCTCCGCTCGCTTGCGGCATACCCGTGACCTCCACGTCAGACGTCCATGCCGCAGCGCTGATGAATCCGAGGGTGTACTTCGGAGTCCACTTCAGTAAGACACGAACGAGCCCCCGCAGGACTGGTCACGAAGGATCAATTCAAGTACGCTATGATTTTCTCAACGCTGTTGACATGCCTGGCTGTCGCCCCAGCGGCAGTATGGGCCGGCATGTACGGTCAACCCGTCATCAACCTGGACGCTAAGACCTTCAAGTCAGTCATGGCGACGGAGCATGCGGCGGTGAGATGAGCCCAACTAAATTGCGATCGCATAGTCACTGACAATGAGCGTATAGATGGTAGCCTTTGTTGCCCCATGGTGTGGTCACTGCAAGAATATGGCGCCGGAGTACACTTCCGCAGCACAGTCCTTGTCCCCTCTGATCCCATTCTATGCTGTCGACTGTGATGCCTCACAGAACAAGGGGCTTTGCGCCGAGTATAGAATCGAAGGCTTCCCAACGGTCAAAGCGTTCCCACGAGCGGGTAAAGGTGCTGCAAGGGACTATAACGGCGAAAGGAAGAAAGGAGCTTTTGTCGACTTCGCAAAGACCTTGGTGCCGGATAGGGTGAAGAAGCTGCGGGTGGATGATGGGGTGGAATCGGTGTTGAGCAAATTCTTAGGAGAGGTAAGCAGCAACCCAGCTTCCGCTTCTACAAGTCCTGCGCTCAAGCTGATTTATTTACACAGAAACCAAAACTCCCACACGCACTCTTGATACACCCTTCAACACCATCAATACCCTTCTTGTGGAAAGTTCTCGGTCATCGGCTATCCAGCAAGGTACGTTGGATGAATCGTGACTCGCTAAAGAGCGTTCGCTGATAAAGTTGAATAGCTACATCTAGGCTACATCCGAGATAGCAAGTCACACGAAGTGCTGTCTTCACTTGGACTATACGATGCCACGGAAACGACAAGAGACACCGCCCGAGCCGTCTTCTGGCCTGCTGGTGGAGATACGGCTCAAGTAGTCGAGTATGACGGTACGTTGCTCCTATCCTGCCTCACACACTTCTTATACTGACCCCTTTGTAGGCGAGCTGAAGTTTAATGCCCTCCTGAGCTGGCTGCAGGCTCACGCAGACGGGAAGGACACTCCCCAAGATAGCAAGAAGCAGAAACCCATTAAAGCCACTGCCGGTTCCGAAGCTGCTCGACAAGCAAAGCTGGACCAGGCGGAAAAGAGGGAACAAGAACGAAGAAAAAAGCAGGGCGAGCAGTCGGGAACGAGCAACGTCGAGGCGGCGCCAAATGCTCAGCCCGGGGAGAGCGTTTCGGAGGACAGTGCGACAGGCGCTTCGGATCAGTCGTCGGGAGGAGCGCCTGAGCCAGTTCCGGGAAGTGATACAGTGCCAGATGTCAGTGAGCAAGGCAGGGTCGAGATTTTGCACGAGGAGTTGTAAATATCATACGGACACTATGTCAAGGACGTGTCCGACATACATGCGCATACCTGCATCTACCTGTGCAGTCATTATTAAAGCGCAGTCAGCGCTGCGCTTCAGCCAGTCTCATGTACCTTATGCAAACCTTATGGCAGGCGGCAGCAACGCTAGGAGGCTATCGTCCGGAAGAATCCCGGATAAAACCCGAGTCAACCCAGAGGTCCCAAAAGTCGGACATCGCAGCGAGCTCGCAGCTAGCGTCGACAGCAAGTCGACAGGTCAAACGTTGAATTACTACAGTGACGCCAGCATCCAGCGAGTATCTATATCAACAACATGGTGAGACGGTTCAGCTTAGCACCAAAAGCACCATTTGGAAAACGGCAGCTGATAAAATCCATAGCCCACGATCACTGTTGACAAGGCCGAGCTCTACCGTCGTCTGGAGAGGGAATACTGTGAGCACCTCCGCTCTGACCTCCGCCCTTCCTTCCTCCATCCGGATTGTCGTATGCAAGCTGATCTATGCCTCAGCGACACACGAATTTGACGAGCTCTGTTTCGACTATGGAATCGAATTGGACGAGGATGTGAGTAGGGAAGGACTGGACTTGCAAGTAGGCGTTGTGAGACTGATCAATCGTCAGACAACCAAGGAGGTAGAAGAGGCTAAGGCCAAGGGGCTACCAACACCTCCGCCTCAGTTGAAAATTGAGATCCCAGCTAACAGGTTTGTCAGGCGGCTCGAGGGTAGACGGCATGGCTGATGCCCTTTCTGTAAACAGGTACGACCTGCTATGCCTGGAAGGTCTGGCTCGAGCGCTGCGGGTGTTCTTGGAAAAGGAGAAAGCACCAAAGTACACTCTGTCCGTCCCCGCCGTCATGCAAGAGGTCTTCGTGGAGTCTTCGGTGGGTCAACGGTCTTCCAGACGAGATCAGAAGTCCTCTTTATTCGCTCAGCTGACGATGTGATTGGTTAGACGGCCCCGCTGCGGCCATACTTTGCGTCTTGTATCTTGCGTCTAGCTAGGCCCATGAACGATCTCGAGTACGAGTCGTTCATCGACCTACAAGACAAGCTGCATCAGAATCTCTGCAGGCAAAGACGTTTCGTTGCCATCGGAACGCACGATTTGGACACGATAGAGGGACCGTTCAGGTACGGCTCAATGTCGCTCCAGGAAGTACGCGTAATGAGCTGACTATTATCCCTCAGATACATGTGCAAGGACCCCAAACAGATCGAATTCGCCCCTCTGAACAAGGACACCGAGTACACTGCCGAGGAGCTCATGACTGTGTACGAAGTGAGCTTTGACTCCACATTCAACCTATAATGAAGCCATACTGAATTATTCCCAGGGAGACCGACACCTGAACAAATTCCTCCACATCATCCGTGACGCTCCTGCCTACCCCATCATCTACGACAGTAAAGATCGAGTACTGTCCATGCCGCCCATTATCAACTCTCAGCGTGAGAGCCGTCCGCCACTATGTTGCGAGCAGAGCTGACACTCCATTGTAGACTCCAAGATAATAGCGGGCAAGACCAGGAACATCTTTGTGGACACGACCGCGACGGACAAGACCAAGCTGTCAGTATCAAATCGACTAGAGTTCGAATCATGACTGACCCAGGCTGCAGGGATATCGTCATCAACATGGTAGCGACCATGTTCGCAGAGTACTGCGACATCCCCTTCTCGTAAGCTGGCGAGCCCGTCTGACAGAAATCCCAGCTAACAAAACCCAGCATCGAGCCCGTCAAGATCCACATGCCGGACGGCTCGTCACACATATCTCCTCCCCTCGCACCCCGCCCAACCACCGCCTCTTCCTCTTATATCAACGCCGCTACGGGTCTGTCTTTATCTCGAGAGGAGCAGTCGGTGCTGCTCAACCGGATGTCTTTGGATACCAAGCCATCGACAACCGACCCAGACGCCCTGGAGCTAGAGATCCCCTGCACACGGCCTGATATCCTGCACGAGTGTGATATCATGGAAGATGCCGCCATTGCCTATGGATTCAACAGCTTGCCGACCAGTCTGCCCAAGACCAACACCGTGGCCAAGCCATTCGCCGTGAACAGACTAGGAGATATCCTCAGAAAAGAATGTGCCATGGCTGGCTGGATCGAAGCCCTTCCTCTGATTCTGGTAAGTGTATAAAGTCACAAAGATCCCGATCGCTCTCTGACCTGATGATAGTGCTCGCACGATGAGAACTTTGCCTGGTTGAACCGAACCGACCCAGGGAAATACGCGATCGCTTTGGCCAACCCCAAGTCGCTAGAGTACCAAGTCGTCCGAACGTCCCTGCTTCCCGGCATGCTCAAGACTGCTCGAGAGAACCGATCGCTGCCGCTGCCGATGAAGATCTTCGAGTGTTCGGACATTGCTGTCCAGGATGCCGCGGAGGAGCGAGGCGCCAAAAACTCCAGGCGTCTTTGCGCCCTGTACATGGACAGAAAGGCCGGGTTCGAGGTTGTTCATGGGCTGCTTGATCGGATCATGCAGATCCTCGGCGTGCCCTTCCTCCAGAGCAAGGAGGGCAAGGGAGAGTACGGGTACTACATCGAGGGCTCAGACGGTGAGTGCCAGACGTCGGAAACAGCACCGAACGGAATAGTGCTGACATTCGCGCTTTGTCTTGCAGATGCCACCTATCTTCCGGGACGAGGAGCAAAGGTGTACTACAGGCCACGAAAGAACTACCCCACTTCCGAGCCCACTCCCTCCGCGCCATCCAACGAGGAACCCAAATCCGCGCTCAAGACGCTCGCCGCCGACCTCAAGTCCGTCCTGCCCGGTCATGGCGACAAGGCCAAGGAGGCCTCGGGACCCAGCAGCAGAGACTTCGTTCTCGGCTCTTTGGGTGTCCTCCATCCTACGGTGATCAGCAACTTTGAGCTCAGCAGACCTTGTTCGGCACTGGAGATTGACGTCGAGCCGCTGCTCTAGACAGCGCTATCTATCTAACGCTTGGGTCGTGGTCTATTGAATGCATTGGTAGTTGCACAACATGGACACTCCCAATACAAAGCGGCACAATCTTGGCAGACCTGACATCCTTACAATCATTCATAGGTCAAGTCTCGAGGCGCGCGGCCAAGTGGCTAGCGCTGACCTCAGGCTTGGACCTCGACCGCGCTCTGAGATCTTTCCCGCTCGCGCTTCACCACCCGAAGCTCCTCCAGCCTTGCTTTGAGTTTTGGCACCTCTAGCAATTTATGCTCTAGATCCTGCTTTTCCTCTTGCAACGCCAGCCGTCTCTCCGCATCCAACTCGGTACTAAGGGTTGACTGTGTCAGTGGAACGGATACCGTGGGGCACCGGGTCGACTCACAAGACGTAGCCGCCCATTCCGTCGTATTGAAGTACCATTGAATGATACTTCCATAACGACGGTCGATGGCTGACTGTCATGAGGGTGATGCCGAGGGCTGAGAGAAGCGCTCGGTGAGCTCTACTGATTTACAGGCTGAAGAAATACGGTGAAGCATAGCACTCACCCGTGGCATGATCGTACATGACCTTCTCGATCTCTAGCGTTACCGCGCTCGTGCACTCGTCCAGAATAGCATACTGCGGGGCGGTCAGGACCACCCGTTTCGGACGAGTACCGCCATGGCCCAAATACGTAAAACGCACCTTCGGCTTGTGGTAGAATAGCCTTGCCATGGCAATACGTTGTTTGTCCCCGCCACTCAACGCATCTCTCCATTCTCGAACAGTATCCCATCCTCCCTCCCTCTCAACTATATGACCCATCTCGACAACGTCAAGAATGGCAAGCAACGCCTCGTCAGTCCTGCCTTTTGCTAACATCTCCTCTCGGGTATCGGGGTAGATGATCTGATCGCGTAGTGTTCCCGTACAGAGATACGGTCTCTGGGGGATATACGTGAATTCCCTGGCAGGCGGTTTGTAGACCGTACCACCTGTCACGATGAGGTGAGCTGTTGATACCTCACATGATGACAACTAAGCTCACCATAGACTGGCCATAGACCACCGAGAATACGGAACAAACTGCTCTTGCCACCTGACACGCTTGTTCAGCAAAGCCAGTATGTAGATATCTGTGAACTCACATCCATTGGGTCCCACAACTAGGAGGTGCTTCTACGCAAGCAGTCTCCTCAGCTCAGCCTGACGGTCGATCAAATGCCTCACTCACTCCTGGTTCAACATTGAAGCTCATAGATTTCACCAAAACATCTCCGTTGGGACTGATGAGGGGAACATTGTCGAAGCGGATTTCCTCCGCCTCAATGATCTTCCCTCTGCCTTCGAGCACTGGATTCGGATATTAGCGCTACCCCTCAAGCTGAGTCTGACTGGAAGATGTCAGGTCACCTACTCTTCTTGTTGTCGTCGACGCTGGAACTGCTGACCAGCTTTTTCTGATATCTCCCCGCTTTCACGTCGTCCATCGTGTCGAGCAAGTCGGACACTCGGGCTGTGTATCCTGCGAGCTCGGCCAGTTCCTGTAGCAGGCGTCAATTCACGACTCCAACGAGTGTGCGCGTTTTCCCCTACTTTGTAGCTGTACATGACCCGTCCGAACGCATCACTGGAGGATAGCAGCAGGCGTCTGTTTGTGATGAAGCCTATACTCATCTCGTCAGCCTCGATCGCTTCAGGATCTAGCCAATGACCTACCCTCCGTTCTCGAACTCAGGTCGCCCTTCTTCATCCCTAGTATCTCACCCGCGAAAACGGGTATGGCGCAGATACACAGTCCCAAGCTTCCCCAAACCCACTTGATCACGCCTTCCTCTGCCATCCCGTGCCAGACCCGGATTCTGAGTACCCTGTTGACATGCTTGATGAGGGCAAAGTATCCCCGCTCAATGACGTTCTTCTCAAACTCCTCCCCGTGGTACAGAGCCACTTCCTCTGCAGACTCAAGCAGCCTCGAGTGGGTGAATCGGAGCTCTCCCTCGAGAGTGGCTAACGAAGTGATGAGCGTTGTTATCACTCCCTAGCCCCCAGCCAGAAGCGGATCTTCTGACAACACACACTCACCCTCATGCGCGGCGTATTGTCCGAATGGAGGTGTGATGGCTCTCAAGAGACCAGCACTCGTTTGCACCAGGATTGTGAGTATGACCAATCCCTCGGCGCCGACGTTCCGCGAAAGCTGATAGTTGTAAAGGCTGTACTTCTATATCAGTTGGTGAACCCATATTAGAATTCGTATCCACTGACATGACGTCCAAGACTGGTTTAGCCAGATTCGAGTATATCTCTGCGAGCTTGTTACTGAACTGCTGTATATCCACGGTCATATACTGGTGCCGATGTCAGCGATCAAACTGTACCAAGTTCAGCCTTCTGCCTTACCTGATCGGCATTTTTGATCCTGTCGTCCAGATTCGCCAACTTGTAGAACAGCTGTTCGGCTTTTTCCTCCCCGTTAGTAGGAATCGAGCCTCCAGTGGAAGATGTCGGAGGATCCAAATAGGTCCCAAGAGCGTGCTTGGTGAGTCTGAGCTGGGTCAGCGAGAAGATCTCCGAAGCAACTATTCAACCAGCTCTTGACCCAGGCTTCGGTAATTGAGCCCACCTGGTGCGATAAGCCAGACCGAGTTCAGACTGGAGATACTCTAACATCGAGTTGGTGTATGTAGCGGGAATAGCCACCAGTAACCATCTGACCAAGTTGAGCAAGAAGAGATGTGGTTGTGCCGTGACCAAACTCGAGACGATCCTGCGTTCATACATCAGTGATTCATTGCGACCAGCCTAATCTAACAAGCTTACCGTCCGTCAAGGTCGGCGATGTACAGACTCAGACCGGTCCTTGTTAACAGGAAGACAGAGTGTAATGCCAGCATCGCCGCTTCTCTGCTTTTGAGACTGGGAATGACTATCCGCAATAGGCGTCTGAGCTTGACGTGAAACAATGGGTCATTGACAGAAGCCTTGTTCTTGTTGTTGCTACCTGTTTATCCAGTCAGTCATCTCAATCGGTCAAAAACCCGCCAGATGTCCTGCTCAGAACGACATAGCTTAGCGCAAGTCCCACGCACCTTTGGCCCGTCGTCCACTCTTCTCCCTGCCTGCACCGCCCTTATTCCCCGCTCGACCCGTCACCGCCATCCATGTCGTACCCAAGCAATATGCCACGAAACCTGCCGTCAGTACCCTTTGGACTTGGGGCCTGTGCTTGATGTACGTGTCGAGGACCAGGCGGAGTCGCGAGCGAAGGAGGTGTATCTGTTCTGTAGTTATCGGTGTCCTTTGCACGAGCCGTCGCAGCGCCTCGCGAGGAGCGCCGTCCGACATGGCGTCGTCGTTGACCGGGACGTGATTGACCAGAGCGGTTGAAAGTTCGCTCGTTGGGCTGATATCTTGTTGGTCTGCCAAGCTGCGAAGAGTTCAAGTCATGCAAGTCAACGTCCTTCGCCGGCCGGCTATCGGCAGCGCGAGCGAACCGGTGGCGAAATCAAATCACCGCTTCATCGATCATCGATCATCAGGTTGACTACTGGCTGTGATCGCCATGACTCAGACTCTCGAGTCTTTTGGTTCTTGCATCGATTATTTACTTCTGTATATGTGTACGAAACGGAGAACAATATCCTGCAGCCTTCACCAACATGTCCAGTACTAGGGCGGGAGCCGTATTAAAGATGACAAGGGTTGAGGCGAATTCGGGGGAGAAGATGTAAGAAGGGGGAAATAGTACGGACAAAATGACAACGAGATGGGCGAACGAGCTAGCCAAAGAGGAGCTTCTAATCGTCGGCTAATGAGAGGAAAAGAAGAATAAGGTGTCAGCGAACAGGGTCAAGATGTGATCAACAGGTCGCGAGGGGAGAGTTCAAGAGTGCAGGTCGAATGTTGTGCATGGTGCAAGACGAGGCGATGGGCCGAATGTTTATTTCTTTCCGACAAAGTTCTCGGTGAATCGACCGAAGAGGCCCTTGCCCTGAGGGCTGGCGACATCTCGGGCGGGAGGTGCCTCTACCGACTCGGTCCCGTCCTGGTTGACAGAAGGAGCACGGGGAACTTCGCCGAGCGACTCTTCGATCGTCTTTGCGTGGTTGTCGCCCTCGACTGCACCAGCTTGAGATGGGGGAGCTTGAGGAGCGGATAGGGTGGAACCAGTCTCCTCACCAGTTGTGGGCTCCTCACGGGCGGGCGCCTTTTCCTCCTTTCTCGACTTTCGTCGCTCAACGCCAGCCGCGGACACCTCGGACTCGGCCTCGGCGTGCTCAGCCTGGCCGGCGTGCTCGGCGTGCTCAGATGCGTGGGGGTTGCCGGATGGCTCGACGGGTCCGAGTTCTGGCTGTCCAGGCTTCTTGTCGACCTGGAAAATGGATTAGCGTACGTCAGCCAGTCAGACTGAACGACTCACGGCGTATCCGTTGGGTCCGACCTCAACTGGAGCGGCAGAACCAGACGAGTAAGCTGGAACCTCCTCGTGGTCGCCGTCGGCCTCGACAGCGTCTTCGTCGTGCTCCTCGTCCTCGTGTCGGTGGTCCTCATCCTCGGCCTCGACAGAGCTTCCATCCTCATCGTCCTCCTCCTCCTCATCGAGCTCCTCCTCGGATTGGTAGCTGTCATAGATTAGCGGGATGAATCTGCATCAAACCGGTTTGACTCACCCAACAGATCGGACGGCTTGGGCGACGGGTCCGTCTCGCTCCATCTGCTCGCTGGCCACGAGGTATCGGGCAACGAGCATTCGAAGGTCGTTCCAGACCTCCATCATCTCCTCGTGAGATCGAGCACGGAAAGTGAAAGCAGTGTCGCTGCCACCGAAGAAGCCCTTGCCACCTGGGGTCTTGCCGACGGCGGAAGTTCCGTCCTTTCGGCCCTCAATGTGGAATTTGTGAGACTTGGCAGTAGTGGCCGAAGAAGGTGGGCCAAGAGTGCAGGCAGGCAAGAAGAGCGACCAGACTGGGTGAGTCGCGGTGGTAGGGTCAGACGAGGCGTACTCGTGGAGGTAACCAGCTGGGGTAAGGACGTAGAATCCCTCTTTGTAGCTCTTGGTGAATCGCTTCTTCCTCTCGAGGAGACCAGTGTGAACTGGGGTGACGCTTGGGTCGTTCTTGCCTGGGTAGTCAATGGCGTCTGGGTTTCGCAGAGGGGTCTCTGGGTCGAGCAGGTGGTCGGATCGGGCGGCGAACGAGATCCACTCTCTGTCTGGCATGAGCTGGGCCATGTTGACACCAAGCTGTCTCCAAGTCTCCTGGACAGAAGAGGACATTCGGGACTGCCACTCGTCGAAGGTAGACCAGGCAGACTGGATCGATCGGACAATGCCCTCCTCGAAGTGGGCAGAGTTCTGCTGCATGATGACGATCGACTTCTGGAGCGAGTTCTCCTCGTGGACCTGAAGAGTGTTAGCTACAGAACTGAACACGGAGACAATTGTAGCTCACCTGCTTCTGGAGCTGCTTCATAACGGCCATGTTGACGGCGAATGGGTCCTCCTTGGCACCAACACTCATTGGGGTGTGGTTCACGGCACCGATGGCTCGAGCCAAGTCGCTGATGGACTTGGTGGAGAGCTCTCGCTCCCGGGCGACGCTGGCAGCGAGTTTACCAGTGTCGTTCTGGACGTTCTTGATGTGCGCCTTGATCTCGGTTCGGAGTTTCTGCAAGTGCTGGACAATTGACGACTCGATAGTCCTGGCAAGAGAAGAGTGCGAGTCGGCAATGAGCCTGGTCTTGTCTCGAATAGTGTAGAACACGTCCTATCAGGTGATTAGAATAGCCTCGCAGCTGTTGACAACGCGCTGCTCACCTGCATGCCGCCCTCGCCCAGGAACTGGTTTCCTGGCCTGAATGGCACCTGGATGACGGCTCCGAGCTTGGTGAGCTCTTTGGAGGTGTTGGCCTCGATGTCGGCGACACCCTCGAAGTAGGCTGCGGACGGTCAGCCTAATGTTCCGCCGGCGTTTGAGATTCGAGCTCGACTTACAGATGAGCATCTTGACGATCTGCTTCCAAGCGGTGAACCTCTCGATGAGGATGTCGGAAGGCTTGAGCTCATGAGGAGCAGTGTTCTTCTTGATCTGGAATCAGAGGTATCAGCAGGATGCAAGGCCAGTGGAATGACGACGCCGGTGACAAACTCACCAAGCTCTGGTTTCTGGACACGGTAGACGCCCTGGACTCTGTCCTCGAGACGGTGTCGAATCGGGACATTGTTGGCGAGATGTTGTTTGCGTGTGGGTAGTGTTGAGAGTAGTTTGGATGAGGATAGAAGGGATTGGAAGATGGGATAGAAGACCAAGAGTTAAATACCTAGTGGATATGGGAAATGGCGAGGCGGGGGGGAGGAGTAGGGGGGGACGGCGACGGTGGCAGGGTAAACGTCGGTGGGATGGGAGCTGCTCTCCCCGGTGGTTTATTGCCGAACACGGAATTAATCTTGCCTCTTGTGGGTTGGACGACGTCATAAGCTTGCACCTCCCAAAAGTGGCAATCACCGCCCACCCGCATCGGGGAGCAACCTGGAGCAACGTGAATGAACTCGACGTGGCCCAAAACAGCAAAATGCATGGCACAAGCAGCATCCAAGATGGCAGGCAGACCCCGCGGCTTGGCTTGCATACACTCCCTTTACGAGGCAGAGCTGCTCAATTGCTGGATTGGATACATATGAGGAGACGACACCACTACTAGTTACATTCATGTATGTCGTGTCTAATGAGGGGGAACTACGAGTCAAATGATATATTACATTTGCCGTCAGCGTCGCCGCTTCAGGTGATGTCTAGTATACTCTCGGGCCGTCGTTGGTCTGGACGATCTGACTGCTGTCGTAGCCTTGGACGCCAGCGGGAGGAGGAGGCGCCATTGTAGGCTGACCACTACCTGGAGCAGCGGTTTGACTCATCATCGGAGTCGAACTGGCCATGCTGTCTCGGCCAACGTAACCACCATTACCGACGACGCTTCCCTGTTCGACGTCGTTGATCGAGGGCTGGGTCGCGACAAACTTCTCCTGGCCGTTATTCCTTGCCCACATGTTGCGTCGCATCAGGGCGAATCGGTCCTGCCATCGTTCTGGGTGCTCCTCGAACGCTCGTCGGCCGGTGAAGTCGTCTCCTTCGCCGTGCTTCTCCTGCCATTTGGCCAGTCGTCGCATGTATCGCTCAGAGGATTTGCCAGCGGGCCAGAGATCGGCAGCGAGAGTGAGGAAGTAGAAGACCAGGATGAACGCTACAGTCCACTCGAGAGCAGCGCAAGCAGAGGTGATACGATTGCACTGGGCGGCGCTGAATCGGCCCTTGGGGTCGATGTCACCGGAGCACTGAACGTCGTCAGCAAAAAGCCCACGGAGTATCCTCTGAAGTACTCACCAGACCGTAGGTCACACCAAATGCGATGGCGGTGAGAACGGCAAAACCGACAACGATGAGCTTGAGTATCGAGTTTCGAAGTAAGCTCTTCCTGTCCGGGTGATCTTTGTGCAACGACCACTGTGACATGTCAGATTGCGTGATTCTTGGTAACCGAAGAGTGACTTACGATCTCGCCAGATTGAAAGATAGCAGAAATGGCGACGCCGACGACGAAGACCAAAGTCATAGACCAGTGAACGGTACTGTGGTTGAATGTGTCGAACTGAACCTCACATCAGCTTATGATTGTCCATCTCCACTGAGACCACTCACGATCGAGAGCAGGATGAGACCGGCACTGCCGACAACGCCGAAGAAGATGGCAAGCCAATCTGAGAACTCTCGTCAGTTGTCCGTCATCTCGCTGCGAGGCATGAGCCGACTCACCAAAGATCTTCTCCCTTGTCCTGAGGTCCACGGGCAGTCTGTCGACATGTCGCAACCACCTCTCGGAGAACAGAGACAAGATGTAGAATCCAGCGGTCACACAGCAGATACAGATAAACAATGTCTTGTGGACAGCACCGACGTCCGAGATGAAGACGACACTTGCTTCATCGCCTCTGTATCGTGGTTTTCCGTCGGTAACCCATAACAGCAGCAAGGCAAGAATGCCTCCGAGCCATGTCAGACCCGCGATGATCGGGAAGAAGATGTATGGGCCGAAGACTAAAAAGAGCTGAGTCAGTAGACGATCAAGTAGGTAGAACGTATGTACGAGTCGAGCTACTCACACAGATGAGAGGTGAACGTCCTCGTGTTGAGGTGAAGAGGTAATCTAGCCATGGTGGTGGATGCGATCGAAGGGGATGCAGACAATGTTGAACAAGCCGCCGAAACGTTGCCTTATCTTCTATCGACACGAGGATCTATAACACAAAATGAAAGTCGGATGCGGAGGTCAGACAAGATGATCTGGTGCCCTTGTCTTAGACATCCACGAGCTATATGACACTCGCTCAACCAGGCTCAACCCCACTTGGATGTATCGACATGATGACTATCGCTTTCGGATTTTTTCTTCGAATAGACCTTTCATCCGACGTCATTTTCGCGGCAAGCCGTAAAGCCTGCGGCAATTTCAACCTCGAGTTCGCTGATGGGCAGTCCGGAGCTGGGCGCTGGACCTTCGGCGACGGATCCCAAGAGCGAATAGGGACGGCTCCAGACCTTCAAAGTGGAGGTCCACAAGGGCACACGTCGTCTTTGCCGCATTCGATCGCCCGTTTCAGACAAAGAGTTGGTCTAAGACGCGCGAGGTGACAAACCACCGCTCACATCGTCCATCATGACGTCACAGATCTCCGTCTAATGTTCGTCTCTTGGTTCGTCTATGAGCAGGGTGCCGACTTCTTACACACGGTACATGCATCATATGTGTCCAAGCATAAGTGCATGAGTAGCCATGCTGTTCTTGTAGAACTATGTGCATTTCCTGCCTGCATATGACTGTACTAGCTACGGACCATCTTTCAACCTCAGTGTGTCAGGCTTTGTTTTCCTCGTCCATCGTCAAGCTCCATCCTGGTCCATCTTATTCTGTCCAAACGCTCGAGCTGGCGGTCGATTCCGTAACGGATGACTTATATACCAACTCAAGAAGATTTCTTGGCTCTATTCCCCTCGCTATGATATCTGAACGCTGAGGCGTCAGAAATGGACCACAAGGATACACTAACAAGAGCAGACTCACCTTGAAAGTCGTTCACACCAAATCTACTCATCGCTCAACTCCGAATCGCTCTCGACTTTGACGTTGCTTTTCCCGCCCTTGGCCTAGCGGGACATCAGCTTCTATGCACACGCGGATCGCGTACGCCAACCAGCTGACCTGGGCTTTGGCTTGCGGTTTCCCCTCAGCTGCTTTCTTGCCTCCCTTCTTCGAGACGGGTTTCTGCGGGGTGTCAGACCACCCTTTGCATCAATACGGTTAGGACTCACCTTCTCTGGCTCTTCGGACTCTTCTGTCACCTTCTTCGCCGGCTACACTGCAATCAGCCTTCGACGGAACTTCGGCTTTGAGCATATTGACACACCTTTCTGCCCTTCTTCGGCTTCGGCTGTTCCTCCTCTGACTCGACCGGCGTTAGCGCGTCTTCTTCCTCCTCCTCGCTCGCTTCCGAGGAATCGTCCTTCAGAGACTGCCAATTGTCAGCGATAGGGTTCACTATTGATCACTAGTGGACTCACTTTGCGAGCGGTCTTCGCAGCCGCTCGGGGTCTCTTCGCTTTTGGAGCCTCTTCGTTGTCTTCCTTCTCTTCCTCCTTCACTTTGCTCTTCTTCGCTGGGGTTCGCTTCTTGGGCTCCTTCTTTGGCGTTTGATCATCTCCCTGATCTTCTTCGTCCTTGACTTGGTTCTTCTTCGCCGGGGTTCGTTTCTTGGGCTGCGTTTTTGGCTTTTCATCCTCCTCCGCCTCCTCTTCGTCTTCCTCCTTGACCAGGGACTTCTTCGCCGGTGTTCGCTTTTTTGGCTTTGGCTTTTCGTCCTCGGCATCTGACTCCGAGGCTTCCTTCTTCACCTTACTTTTCCTCGCCTTTTAAGATGTCAGCGGATGCTCTACCTCTGCGTTGATAGGCGCCCACCTTTTTGGGCTCCGGCGAGCCATCCTCATCGGGATCCGCTTTCTTCGCTCGTTTCTTAGCCGGCGCCTTCTTCTTCTTTTTGGGTGAAGCATCATCGGATCCTTCACCCTCTTCGCCTTCTGGACGCCTAGCCGTCTCGGGTATGTCCTCATCTGCGACTGGAGTTCGGGAAGAAAATCAGAAACGTCCTCCTGGTATCTGACTGCAGCTTACCAGCTCCTGCCTCCCAGGCTGCAGTAACCTGAACTCGTGATCAGCCAGTCATCTGGAAACAACGAGAGCGGTGTCCCCACCTTCTCCTGGTAGTGCTCTCTTGATGCTAGAATCAGCCATGATCAACAAAGATACAATGCCCGCTCACGGAAGTTCGTCGACTGTGGCAGTAGTTACATCAGCTCAACGACCCATTGGTATGGAGGGAGCTTTTCGATTGTGATCCCGCGCATCACTCACAGCCATCAAGTTCCTCCGCGTTGTCAAACTCCTTTTTCAGGTTCAGTATCACCTTTGGAGTGACACCTAGACAAGATTCAGCAGACTTCTAGTCATATTCCCCCAGCCAATACTGTGAGCAGCGCCTACTCACAGCCCCAGTGACGCCATTTGAAACTGCCATGACCCATGAACTCGAGCCAGGTACCGAGTCTGAAATCCCCTTTCACGAATTTCGTCCCTTTGCATGGCTGACTTCCTGATGATGATCGTCAGCTTCCGGAGCAGAGGTCAGAGGAAGCTGATCCGGGTTCACCCCGAGCTGGTCGCCGAGGTTGTTCTAACTACTCACCGACGCAAGCCGCTCGGGCGTTCTCCGCCAGGTCGAGGCGGTATGGCATATCGACGATGGGTTTATGACTTGATTAAAGAACTCGGATGTGTTGTGTATCTTCCGACTTGATAGGGCCTTGAAAATTGAATGAGCAGTGTGGTGATGAAAAGGTGAATAGGTGAAGTTGATCAGACTCGACTTGCTTGACGATCGCTCAGTCAGGCTCGGTGACGTTTGTAGCTTCTCATGTTCTGAAACGCCAGCCATTGGAGTATTTACGTAAGACCTTCCGTCCCTCGGGCATTAATTGGCTACTTCGGGCAAGACCGGCAAGAGGGCACAGGAGGAGAGAGAGCGTCGGACGCGTTTCGAACATGGTTTTGAGTTGCAAGCTGAGTAACTTAGAGAGTATCGCTCGCTGTTGTTGGTGCTGTATCACAGATCGAACAACATCGGTCGATCGCGGGTAGGAAGAGCAACAGCGTGGTAAATGGGACAACCGCGATTCGCCTCGCCACCGCTCTCAATGATTCCAATCACTCCCGTCTTTGCTCCTTTCTCAACGTCCCTTTAACAACGCATCGACCATCGATCATTCCGCTCAGTTCAACTTGTATACAGCGCCATCGTCAACTCAGGCTTCAGACGTTAACAGGATCTGAGATCCATCATGCCATCTGTGGACAAGCAACCAGGGGAGGAGGGAGCAAGCGGAAGCAGCAGTCGTAGTGGAGGTTCGGATTCGACCGAGGTTCCCAGTCCACACCTCAATCCCGATCATAGCACCGAGAACCAAGCGTCCAGCAGCCCAACTGCGACTGCAGCCAACGTACAGCAGGGACTAGGAAAGGGTCTACCAGAGGTGAGTCAGTCTCTCGGCGCGGTCACGGATGCTGCGGTGGTATCACGCCTTGCATTGCGCTCGGACGATAGATGATCGATGAAACGTGGCTTGATGCGCTTGGTGCCGAAAGCCCCTTACTTGGACTAGTTAGCGAGTCGCTTGGGAGGCGACCGGCTGGATCGACCAGAAGGGTGACATATAAGTGTCGCTGTTGTGACATCGGCCCGTGTTCTTGTTTGCAAACAAAACCAAACATACTGGACATCTTTGCTTACTGTACGTTTAGCATCCACCTTCGAGTACAACCACCACTACACGTCCTGGTCCTTCACGCAGTAGTCACTCGCCCAGTCGCGCTTCCGTCCTGTCCACAGGCGAGGATACACCCACGCCGAATACCCTCTCTCCGGCCTTTCGACCGCGTTTGACACTTCATCAATCGAACCTCATGACGCCAGGCGCGACTTCCAACTCGGGGGATCAGACGCCCAGAATGAGTGGCTCAATGCGAGGTGTCCCCGCCAGCGGCTCCTTCGGTGGCAATATCCCTGGATCCCCAGCATGGAGCGTTCCTCGGCCATCGAGGACGATGCGGAACAACACGTCGACAGGGATGCCCTCGTCATACAATTTCAACACGTCAAATTCGGGTCATGGTCAAGCGGGATCTGGGTCAATGTCGCGCTCGGCATCCAGAGCTCGCCCTGCACTATCCGCTCAAAACTCGACGGCGGCACTCACGGGTACTTTCCGGCTAAGCAAGGATGCTGAAGACGAGGAAGACATCGAGGACAGAGGCCAAGCCCTCATCAAACAGAGGCAGAAGGAGCGAAAGCAAATCCGCAAGGCCAAGGAGAAGGAGAAGGAGCGGGAGCGTAGACTAGCAGAGAACGATGGCGTGGTCGACAGCTCTGCTCCACCCACCGGGCAGCCGGACGAGTCGTTCAACGCTCAGCAGTCCAGACAGCCAATTGGACAACAGCAGTACGGCCCTCCTCCAAAGACTGCAAGGTCCGTCTCGAGAGCCAGGACTGCTAGCGCGACCAGATCAGTTCGACAGCAAGCCAGCGAAAGCTATTTCTCCAGCAGCGGAACCGCGACGCCCAGAGACGGCGGGCTGAGTCCCCATGAGTACAGGCGGCCCGCATCCATCTACTCCAGCACAGCCGATGACGACGAGGACACGGCTGGGCTTGAGCAATCGACCATATTGGACGAGGTGGTACAGGAAGTCGTTGATGAGGAGACCATTGGTCACGACGACGAGGATGACGAGGACGATGATGATGAAGAAGAGCTCAGTGGGGAAGGCGATGATGAGGGGGTCACCCTCAGGGATCGTCAAGATGTGAGTTACGATGCGACGGTAATGTGGGACAAGTGCTGATTGGGACTTCTAGGCGATCAACATCGAGCATCCTTTCGGTCTACCCATCTGGAAGCCAGCGTTGTACCGTAAATCCCGGTCAGTCACCAGGAATGCCGAGTCCGCGCTTCACAACATTCCCTCGGCTGCAGCAGAGAGACATCTACTCCCGGGCAATCTACTCTGGGTCCTGCTCTTTGGATGGTGGCTGGCTATCACCTGCTTCATCGTGGCAGTATTGGTCAGCGGGGCCGAGGTACTGGGCGGTGGACGTGGTGGCTATGGCAAGACGTTACGAGGGTTGGCATGGTATATCGGGTGGCCATTCGGCAAGTACGTTGAAGGCGAGGGTGCGCCCGAGGAAGATGAGGAGAACGACGGCGAGGAGCATGGTGAAGCTGGTAATGGTCTCGACAGCGGCAGCAACGGGTATGGTGCACTCGACGGTTCGCCAATTCGAGGAAAAGGCCACGTATCCCGACAACCTTCCGACGGCGCAAGTTCCGGCATGACCATCAGGGACAGACGACGTTCTATTGGTGATTCCAACACTATTCCTGACGAGCCGATCAGTATCGCCGAACCTCTCAAATCAGCAGCAACAATCCGCGAGAGAAGAGAACCGACCGTTTCTTTCGCTACGACCGTCAAAGATGCGGCACACGAATCTCTCCAAGGTCAGAGTGGCGAGCGAGCACCACTTTTAGGTAATAAATCCTCTCCAGGCGCGTTCAGACGGCCTCGGAACAAAAAGGCAAAGATGCTTGGGAGATTGGTATACTGGCCTGGATTCATCCTCATTGTCGCTCCGCTCATGCTCTTCGTCTGCGTTCTCTGCTGGGGTTTCGTCATCACCATCCCTATGGCCAAGCTTACTTGGAAACTGCTCAACCTGCTCGCATTCCGACCCCTCGAGATCAACTTCCGAGCAGCACCCAAGATTTCCGTCATGACACCGCACGGTTCGCCAGGTGGCAGTGCCGACGAGTCTGGCGACACGACTCTCGCCGGCAGTGGCACTTCGTCCAGCCCCGGAGGTGGCTTCACCATCAAACGAGCCAGACTCACAGCAGGACAAGTAGCTCCGACATCGGGACCCAAGTCGACCGTACTGCTGTGCACGTACCGAGCAGTCGGTCTGCAGTACTACAAGTATACGGTTGGAGGTGTGAATATCATGTTCATCAATTTGATGCCATTGGTCTTCTTCACCATTATCGACGGTATGCTCATTCTCCCAGCGGTCGAGAGAGCTCATCACGCCGGCAGAACGGTCTCCCCGTTCTTCACCCTGGTCACGTCGCAGGCGCTCATCTTCGTGCTCGGCCTCGCCTCCGTCATCCCGCTCAGTTACTTCATTGGCATGGCCGTCGCTTCGATCTCTGCGCAGTCGTCCATCGGCATGGGCGCGGTGATCAACGCCACTTTCGGTTCAATCATCGAAATTATCCTATACTCGATCGCCCTAACGCAAGGAAAGGGTAGATTGGTTGAAGGTTCGATTGTCGGCAGTATTCTCGCAGGAGTCTTGTTGATGCCCGGGGCGAGTATGTGCAGTGGTGCCTTGAAGAGGAAGGAACAAAAGTTCAACGCGAAGAGCGCTGGAGTTACTAGTACGATGTTGATCATGGCTATCATCGGAACTCTTACCCCGACAATGTTCTACCAAACGTACGGAACTGTGAGTCACCAGTGCCAAGTATAAAGGTAAAGATATACTAACTCTACTCTCTAGTTCGAGTTACATTGCAGCGGTTGTCCCGAGCCCGACAATGGTAGCCACAGGTCTCACGGCAACCGGACAATCACTCCCAGCGACGCTTGGCAGTGCAACAATTGCTACTATGAACACCCCGACCCAGTATCCGACCCATTCTACCAGGATCAAGTCAAGACTTTGATGTATGCCTGTGCAGGGATCCTTCTTTTCGTGAGTTAGCAGTCTGGCTCAGTGACCGTAAATTTGCCGACTGATGCCGTTCAGTCCTACCTGATAGGCCTGTGGTTCTCGCTCAAGACGCACGCGGCGCAGATCTGGCAAAACCCACAACAGCTCATGAAGGCGGAAGAACATCCGGCGGCGGCGGCGGGTCTTCATCCCTCTGTCCGATCGGCACTGCATCAACGCGTCACTCCCCAAGCGGTGATGCAGCACATCCTCCCCTTGCACAAAGACCAGACAGATGCACCGGGCAAGGACACGAAGACCGACCCCGCCACCAGCGCGAACAGTCCCGTCATGGCATCACAGGCTAGCACATTGCGGCTGCCTGGATCGACTGGACCCAAGACGGCGCCTATCCTGCGAGACAACCACAGCAAATCGTCTGATCAGCCTCTAGACCATTCGAGATCGACTAGCGGCCAGTACAATCTCCCAGCCGGGTACACCCCCTTCCTTGAGTCCGTCGACAGGGACATCAACACTGCCAATCACCTTACGCCCATGAAGCTCCCAGGCACGCTCACCACTGAGGACTTTACCCGTGCCGTGGCAGTGGCCACCGTCTCGGCTCTGCGACACCAAGGCAGTATCATCTCCAGCCATCAGTCTTCGGCCAAGAAGGATCGTGCCGCATTGCATAATCCCCTCGCCACTGCCACAGGACCAGCCACGCACCTTGCCCCGCCTGGAGCCCATGCAAAGGAAGGGAACGACGATGAAGAAGGTGGAGGTCACGATGCGCCATCTTGGACTCGAGGCTTCAGTGCCGGGGTGTTGCTGGCATGCACGCTGCTGTACGCCCTGATAGCCGGTGAGCTCCGAGATGCATGTAATCGCCAAACGCAGCTGACGATCCTCCAGAAATCCTTGTGGACGTCGTCGACGTGGTGCTCGATGGCTCGGGTATTGACGAAAAGTTCCTCGGATTGACCCTATTCGCTCTGGTCCCCAACACCACCGAATTTATGAACGCCATGTCCTTCGCTCTGAATGGAAATATCGCATTGAGGTGAGTGGACATGATATGTCTACAAGCTCGCGTGCTGATACGCTTCTAACTAGTATGGAGATTGGATCCGCATACGCGTTGCAAGTCTGTCTCCTGCAAATCCCTGCCATGGTGGCCTTTTCGGCGCTCTACGACCCAGGCAAGATGGGCGAGCTTGTGGATACATTCACGTGGGTCACCGCCTAAGGCTTCTCATACAGTTTCGCTGATCTGATTCCCCTGCAGACTCATCTTCCCTCGATGGGACGTGATCGCTATCATCCTCTCGATATTCCTCTTGACGTACACCTACATCGAAGCGCGGAGCAACTACCATCGAGGCTCGATCCTCGTCCTGGCCTACATCGTGCTGATCATGGGCTTCTACTATGCCCCCAGCAAAGGTCTAGGCGACGACAACATCGATCTGCTCACTTGGCCCAGTGAGACTGGGCCCGAGGATATCAGGAGCGCATGGAGCGTGGTCGCGAGCAAGCTCTGGGCGTAGATGTGCGTAGCGAGAAGAGCTCTGATCAGTGAGAGATTGAGACTGGTCGAAAGTAACGACCCTGTATAGTACGAGAACGTTGAGTCACTGTCTTTCTAGAATATCCATAATACAGTACGATCACGAGTACCTGCACCATTTGATCCCCCTCGCATGAATCTTGACGACGTTTGTATCGCATAGCACTTCATCTTTACAACCTTCATTCGGACCAATTCAGAGGGGATTTTCTTTCGTTATAGATGCGGAAAGGGGACAGCGATTTACAATCAGATCGAGCTTCGACAAAAATACAACGTTCCGGCAAGCCTGGCAAGCAGCCCACTCCAAGTCCTCCGGCATCACACTCTTTTCACTACATTCACGGGCTACTTGTGCCGGCTGACGACTTCGATGCCGGCCGCAGAGCTCGTCGTGCTGATAAGACGATCAGTCATGATTGAGACAGAGCGAGAATTCAGCTTACCGAACATCGTTTTCCTCCTCCTCATCATCCTCAAAGTCACCATCGTCATCTTCATCGTCCTCTTCCGAATCTTCGCTATCGGCCACTGCCTCGTCATTGTCGTCAAACGTGTCTTGATTGACCTGTCGGCCCGCACCGCTCGGCACTTGGATCGCTTTGGTGACGTGGGACTGCAGATCGTGCTGATCTTTCGACTTGAACGGCATGTCTGGTGCGGAGATCGTCTTGGAGAGCCCGGCTCCCATCGCTGACCCATTGGTCATCGGCGAGTAGTGCTCAGACACTTGGATGATGGGCGTTGGAGGCAAGGGCGCGTTGTTGTTAGTGGGCGGCGTGACTAGCTTGGTAGACGAAGTGGTGGTCTCTGGAGAGAGTGATATGGCCATGTTGGAGATCTCGCTGGCTCCAGAGTCGGACCGAGCATGCCGCGACGTGGACTCGAAATTTGGTGAGGCTGCTGGTGTTGAGACGGAAGAGGACGATCCTGGTCCAGAAGCAAAGTTGACGCCTCCAGATCGGCTGGCTGCAGCGGCAGCAGCAGCAGCTTCTTGCTCCTCCCTCTTCTTCCTCTCCCTCTCTTCTCGCCGGCGCTTGACCCACTCCATACCACTTCCATCTTCAGCATCACCAAGGAAACCCTTGCCAGAGCTAGGTTCGGTAGCTGCTGTCTTGGCTTTGGCACCCGAAGCCGCGCTGGACACGCTACCCAGACTCGTGCTGGCTTTGCCAAAGCCCCATTCGACAAACTCTGGCTCGTCCTGCTGTCGGAGTTGCTTTTCACGCTCGGCCGCCTCGGACGCTCGTCGTGAACCGTATACCCTTCCGTTTAGCATCTTCACAGGTTGGGGGGAGGACGACAAAGTAGCGGTGGCACTGCTGGCCGATGACGGATCCAGGGACGAGTTACGTCGATGTGAATCCACCTTTGAGGACGAAGAGCTGGATAAGGACGCTGACAAAGTCTTTCGGCTTTCCTGCTCGCTGGACCACTTGAAAGGCGATCTAGGCAAGGTCAACATTGGGGTGCAGCTGATCATTGGCACGCCATCGACACTCACGACGCCGTGAAACCACCCGTGCTCGCGCTTTTCTTCAACGGAGCTCCTTCAGTGTATCCTTCTTTCTCGTCCTTCATGCCGAGCAGTTTCAAAGTGCCCTTCTTGGTGCCCTTCCAGGTACTGCCCATCCCCATGCTCTTGCTCCATCGTCTGCTCCTCCTTGCCTCGTCGTCTGTACCTTCTTCTTCGTCCTCCACAGCGACGTCGTCGTTATCCGCCGCAGGCTCGTCGTCGGATTCGTACTCGACATGGTGGTTGCGAATTTCAATTGCTCGTCTCACGCCTCCATCCTCCGTCTCTTCCGTTTTGAAGCCAATGTTCCGGCCGGTGGACAACGAACGTGGTCGTCGAGGGTCGGGTAATGGTGCGAACCGGATCCTAGCGGAATGTAGTCCAGGCGATGTCACGGACGCATTGCTTCGGTGGTCATCACCAGCATCTCCATTACTGCTACCGGGACCCGGGATGCTGAGGCGAAATGTACTTGATCCCCCGGGCGACGTCACAGAAGTATTGATGTCGGCGATGGGCGAGACGGGTGATGGTGGTGAGCCCGCCTCAGAGGTCTTCTTCGCTTTGGCAGGTGAGCCGAATACCGAAGAGAGCGTTTTTGTGCTGGTGTCCAGGAGCGTTGGCTTCACCAAGGGGGAAGAAGGCTGTGAGATGCCTCCTGACTCCCTTCGAGCGTTGATCAAGATACCTCCTCTAGGCGCATTATCCGGATGGGCGAACGAAGGGTTTGGAGGGAAGAGGAGAGATGGTGTTGTTGGAGATACGCCAAGTGAGGTCATGAGTGGAGATTCGGTTTGGGTCTTAGATCTTTGCACAGCGGTCGTAGGTGGATGATGCTATGGGCTATATACACGGGTGTAGGTGTCGTGTCCTGTCACTGAATGCTTCGACACTCTGCTGAGGGCCACTCGACTCGTGTCTACTCAAACCAGATCTCCTCTGCTGATGAGGGATTTCCCAGTGTATAGGATCGAGGTGGTTTCGCTCGTATCGAGAAACGAGATGCTGTGGGTTTCACCAGCCTCGGCTTGGAGGTCTCAAAATAAACAAGGCGGTTCCAGTGACCGTCGAGCTACCTTTGCCGCAGCGGTCCAAATGATGTCCAAGCTGATGAACAAGATACGATACGTTGGGAGTATGCTGTGGCCACTTGTGGCTGTGGATCTCGCTCGGGAAGGGTGAGATGCGTTAATTGTGGAGGAGGGAAATGGGACTAAAATCGCGTCACCGGCCGGGGATTAGGGTGTTGATGTGGGAGAGTGTAGATGGGAGCTGATGGGAGTGTACGAGCACACGGTGATTGTGAGTCTCGTATGGATGCACAGCTGCAGGAGGATCGAGGATTTATGCCTCTGTGGACCAGAGGCGTCGACGAGCAGCCACCCCGTTGCCAGCCAGCAGCCAGCGAGCATCACTCTATCGGATAACGAGCACTCTATGCTTTCCGATGGGAAAACGCTCTCAACGCCAAGCATTTGCGATATTAACCCGCAGCCAGCGTCCATACAACTTTGATTATGAATCATCTCTCTCTAATCAACCTTGCAAACAAGCCTGGGCCAAGAAGTTGAGTATGGTGTTGACGACTGCATCTAGTGTCTACTCCTCGTCCTGCATGTGCTTGACGCTACCCATACCCATCGTTGACACCATTCTTCGAGGTCACCGGTCTGACCGGGCCCGCCACCACCGGTTAGCCGTTAGATCGTCAACAGCTCGAGCTAATGTGGGGCCCTGCGATAATTTTAGACCCGGCCCAGACTTTCGCCACCCGGTATCAATTGTTCTGCCCTGAGTCCTGACTCAGATCCAGATCTGCATCGCCATCAATCGCAATCTATAATCGCAATCTCGAGCTGCCATTACTCCGATACACTCGACTAATCAACACTCAATTCTGTCCAAGACCAGCTTCATGCACCAGGCCATAGAACACCGAGGCCTACGGATGCGGTGATCAGTGCAAATCCTTAATATATGAAGCCCCTGGTGCCCACTTACCGGGTTCTCAAGGAGTTTCTCTGGTGTGTCATACTCTGAAACTCTGCCCTCGGACATGACCAAAACTCTATCACTGTCCATGATGGTGTTGATGCGGTGCGCGATCTAAGATCCATCAGCACAGGAAAGTAATGCGATCTCTCGGGATTAGTGATCCTAGACTTACGGTGATCGTCGTGACGCCTTTGAAGTCGGCACCTCGTAGGATCTGCTGCACAGCCTCATCCGTCTCGAGATCAATGGAACTCGTTGCCTCGTCAAGGACAAGTATTTTCGTCTTTCGCAATAACGCTCTGGCGAAGCAAACGAGTTGCCTCTGACCGGAACTGAGATCTACACGGCAGGTTCAGCATCGCGGCACTGTGTCCGCAGCCCGTATCACTCACTGCTTCCACCCTCGGTCACCTCGGCATCGAGACTGCCTCCCATATTGTTCATCACATGGTCTTTGAGGTATGCTTGAGTCAAGGCTTGCCATATCTCGGCGTCGGACGAAGAGTTCGTGGGGTCGACGTTGGTCCTGATGACACGATGATCAATCTCAGTTGCAACTGGCGGTAGAATTAAGGGTACTCACCTCAGAGACCCCTCGAACAGCTGCGGATCTTGAGGAATGATACTGACCACCCCTCTGAGATCGTGCAGTCCGATGGACGAGACATCAACGCCATCAATGTATATCCGCCCAGCGGCAGCTTCCAATATTCTGAAAAGCGCCAGTGTCAAGGATGACTTTCCGGCACCTGTCCTGCCGCAGACTCCAACCCGTTCGCCGCCTTTGATCTTGAACGAGACCTCCTTCAAACATAGGTCAAGTTCCGGTCGATATCGCATGGAGAAGCGGCTGAATCAAGATGTCAGTGACTGCGTGTACATTCAGCACGGCCGCTAGCTACTCACTCGAACTCGATGGAACCCTCCTCTGGCCAGGTCTTGGCTGGCTTCTTGTCTGGGATCTCTGCAGCGGCTTCCGAAGGGAGCTCGGCGTATCCAAGGACACGCTCGACCGACACAATGTTCTGCTCGACTTCCGACGCACTTCGCACCAACCAGTTCTGCAATTTGTCAATTTGACTCCCACCATCGAGTAGACTTGCTCACCAAACTACCGGTCACGGAGATGGTATAAGTCATCAACAGTCCGACCAATCCAGCATCCACATTGTTGGAGATCAACAAAGCGGAGACCGAGACCAGTGCGGTGGAGAACATCAAGCACGTTCCGAGAAATTCCAGTCGTACAGCGAGCCATCGGTTGATCGTCATTGCAGGCATGTAGCACGCCTGGTTTCGGTCGATACGGGCTTCGTTGTTGGCGATGAATCGGGTTGATTGGTTGAATCCCTGAGCTCAGGTCAGCGGTCTGCCGTATTATACAGGGTATATGCTCACCCTGATGACAGCAAGTCCGGCGAGGGTTTCGCCGAAGAACGAGAAGATGGGCGATCTCGATACAGCATCCAGTCGCTTGAGTTCTCGCGAAGTGGACAGGTAGTACCTGATTGGCGTCAGTATGAATTGGGGCTCGATCGTATGCTGTGACTTCTGCTCACCTCATTACGAGCCTGTAGATGAAGCCGAGGGGGATGAACACTATCAAGACGTATTTGGCGCCAAGTGCAATGACGACGACGACTCCAAGAACCGAAACGGCCTGAGTGATTGTGAGCTTAGACACCGACACGGAGAAGCTCTACCCACAGTTCTGAGGAAGCCCCCGAGAGCATTGACCAGCACTTCGTCAATGACGAAAATGTCCCTTGAGAATAAATTGAGGATCCGACCAGCTGGAGTGAGCTCGAAAAAGCTCAATGGGGACCGCATCAGAGCGCCAAAAGAGTCGTCGTGTAATTTCCTCGAGCTTCGAAGAGAGCAGTAGAGTCTCAACACCATCATGCTTGCGACGGAGAGCATGGTCGACGAGATGCCAATGACACCATACGCGGTCAGGTATTTGCCCACTTCGGTATTGGCGCCTGCGATCGTGTTGGCCCTCGCCCAGAAACGCAAGACGTAGTTGCCCATGATGGAGGAGCCCTGGCCAAGTACCATTGCGAGTAGGAAGATCGACACACCAAGCACGGATGCAGCGGAGATGTAGGCCGCGTAGACGTGTCTCTTCACGTTGCCCTTTTCAGAGTGTTCCTTTGGCTTGGCGCTCTCTCGCAGATCCCTCAAGGCGTCTCGTTTGGCTTGACCAATGGATACCGAGGAAGCTCGTCGCATCGTGGCCACGGAAAGGCGTCTTTGGAGCTTGCGTTTCTTGATCGAATCCGAGTCATCGACCGTCTCCGCCTCGTCGTCCGACAAGCTTTCGTTGACAGTAGGTGTAGCTGCACCAGAAGGCGGTTCGGATTTACCATTGTGAGATTGTTTTCCTAGACCGGTGATGAGTTTGTAGAGCTCGGAAGACGGGTTGGACATGGCACCATCGTAGGTGCCTCGCTCGAGGATTATCCCTCTTCGTAGCATGAGCACATCGTCGGTCTGTGACAAGAAGTTGACGGCGTTGGTGCAGAGAATCCTCGCCTTGTTCTTGAGCAATCCGTTCGGGCCGAGGACTTGATCGAAGATGTGCCTGCCGACGTGTGCGTCCACAGCGCTGAGAGGGTCGTCCAGGAGGTAAATATCCGCTCGAGCATAGCACGCTCTAGCCAGACCGATTCGAGCTTTCTGTCCACCGGACAGAGAGACTCCCTTTTCTCCAACCTCGGTCATGTGTCCTTGCGGTAGCACAGCCAGATCTGATCGAAGGGCACAAGCGTCCAGCACCTTGTCGTAAAAGACGGGATCGAATCGATGGCCGAAAACAATGTTGTCTTTGACAGTCGCTGAGAGGATCCAAGATGTTTGAGAAAAGTACGCCACGTCGCCTCGAATTGTGACTTGTCCCTCGGATTTGCTCATCTCTCCCAGCATCGCGCCGAGAAGCGAAGACTTTCCGTCGCCCACACGTCCAATCACAGCAACGAGCTCTCCCTTCTTCACCTCGAGGTTGATGTCCTGCAAGATTGGCTCGGTGGAATCGGTTTGCCAGCGGAATTCGCCATTCTTGATCGAGACCACCACATCGCCCGTCTTTGCCTCGCCCTTGGGATCGTCTTTCGGTAGGATCAAAGTTCGCGCGTTTCTGTCGAGCTCTTTCGCACCGAGGAAATCTTCCAATCGACCGACAGAGACTACAGCCTCGATGATACTGTTGATGATGTTGGAGAATACGGCCATCGGGAAGGACAATAGCTGGAAGAGCGAGATGGCGGGGAAGATGATTTCACTGGTGAGCGGTCGTTTGCTGGTAGCGACAAATGAGGCGAAAGTAGCGAAGGCGACAAAGAATGGTGTGGACGTCCAGAAGAAGTTGCTTCCAGATTGCACAAGACCAATCTTTCGGAGCATTCTCAGCTCCTGGTTGTTTCGAGCGTCGAGAACCTTTTCCGCGAAGGCCTTTTCCCATCCGTACAGTTTGATCGATTTGATGTTGTTGAGAATCTCGTTCATCGCTCGCGTTCGAGTGTCCTTCGTCTTCATGAGCTTTCCCTGGAGTGTCTTGTTATACCTCGCAATCATCGTGTTGATGGGCAGACTGATGATCATAACTGCGACACCGGTGAAAGCCTGCCACCCGACTAGGTTGTAGAGCGAAATGAATGCCAGGATGATTTGGAACGGACCGGACCATGCAATGTGGCCATATTGAGCGAGATCGGCGATTCGGACAGCGTCCACGGATTGGAGATTGACGATATCGCCCGAGCTTCGACCCGATTTCTCGCCATTGCTGAGAACCAAAGACTTGCGGTAAATGAGCGTCACCAGGCCGCCTTTGACCCGCATGGTGGTGGAGAAGCATCGATCAAAGTACTGATGCAAGGTGGCAGTAGCTACATTGGCGCTGATGAACATGAGTCCGGCGATGGCGTATCCTGCGATTGGGGGCATAGGGTGATCGGTGCCATAGCTCGAGACGTAGGAGAGCAGTAATCGTAGGAGCTGGGGTTGTAGAAAGCTGAGAGCGTCGTACATGGCTTTAAGCATACCAGCAATGAGGTACGGTCCGCCATAAGCCTTGAAGATTGCCATTTTCAAAGACGGCTTCGACTTCTTCTTCTGCTGAACGAGGTCGAGCTGGCCTTGCCATGTCTTTGCGAGACGTCGGGACAATGATTCTGCGGAGTCGGTAGGGGGTAATGACCACATGTCTTCCTCGCCGAGGAACTTCCTTGTTCCGAGTGAAAGCATTGGGGTGAGCCATGAGAAGGTGAGCCTTTCGTATATGTTGGCGGTGAGTACGGGGCTTTCGGGCTCTCCGTATTCGTTCTTGCCGTATACCGCTCCGCCGCCATTCAATCCGTCCAGACCGTCTTCCGTCTCGTCCTCTTCATCGCTCTCGTCAAGAGCGATCTTGCCATCACGCTTCCATGGCGCTCTCCACTTCTTGTACCGCTTCTCCGGGGAGAAAAGCTCGAGCAAGAACTCGACCAGACCAGCGGCGATGCTGATGATCCACAGGCTCTCTCTAGCTAGTACGCGGGCAGGAAGGGATTTGTCGAGATCACCGGTGACGATCATGGTTCGGATTCGGACTGCGCTCAGCAGGGCATAAGCCGGCCAGAAGATCAGAACAAGAGTGGAAGATCGTCGCGAAGTGTGGTGGTTCAGTGTGGTCAAATAAGCCGATGCCGAAGTCGCCAGGAAGTACAGGAAGTAATGCAGAGCGGAGAATGGTGAAAGGTGAAAGTCGACAAGAGATAAGACCAGCGATGTGAGTGCGTGGAGGGCGATCAGGCTCAATAATGCCTAGGCCGGACTCGTGATTAGTCTACGACTCGTGTGACGGAAAGACGCCCTGCTGACTCACCACCTTAATTGAGCTAACTCGCTCGCTCGCCCGGCCTCTTTGGAGCCACACCAGGCCGTTTTGGTCCGTCGGTTTCTGTAGTCGCCGCCGCTTGCTCAATATCTGCGCAGAGGCCGCTATCAGAGACAAGAGCAAGGGCACCGGCAGCAATACGGCGTGTTCGAAGCATTGCGTGAAGTCGAGATCGCGCGTTCGGGAGAACACCCTCATCGGCCACGTACAGGTCGATGACGGGCCCGCTGTCAGTGCCATGAAGGCTGATTGCGACATGGTCCACCGAGCTCGCTGTCGTGACGGAGATGTTGAGATCGCAAACTGATTAACTGAGGATGAGCAATCGGAAAAAGGGCCAATTCAACTACGCAGGTGGAGGGCCGAAGCTGTTGGCCGAAGACGCAAGTGGCAGAAGGTGGAGGGCGCCGTAATCGGCCGGATTTCGCCGGGATCGAAGTCACGGCGGTCTTGAATCGTTGCGCCCGCTCGGGACCCCTATATCTCTTTGGCCTACGACATCAAAGTAGGTCATTGTGTCTCTGACGCAACCACCTATAAAAGGTTTCTAATTTCAAGCAAAAAGACAGCCGGCCCAACAGGGCCCAACTCCACTCGAGCGCTCGTCAGGTCTGGACGCCGAGGAATGGCCAGCCCGACCGACCTACACCAAAAACGTATGAAGACGACGCGATTCGAACGCGCGAGGTTTCCCACTGCGGGAATTCAAGCTTAAAACAAAACCTAAACACAGCGCCTTAACCACTCGGCCACGTCTCCGCTCCCAGTCAAGCTGTTTTGCTGTCATATACCTCGAAGATCCCTCTTACTGGCTTCAGACTAGACGATCTTCGTTCCACAGCGAGCATCTATAACAGTCTGACTCCGAGCTGTACTGCCTCTGCCGGGCCGTATACTGTGCATAACCTCGTACCTCACGTCGTACAACAAGCTGTCTTCCTCTGTACCGGGAAGCGCTACACCTCCATTCCGTCATTCTCCTCGTTCGTGCCAGTGCCAAACTCCAACTTTCTCTTCCCCGACTTCTTCGATCCATCCTTGAAGTCCCTCCCGGCTTTCTCACGAAGAGCATCGACGTCGACAGAGTCGCCCTCTTTGGCCCACTGCAGGACCAGATGGCGCCCGAGGAGATGGGTATGCTTGAGAGCTTCCATTGCCCGAGCAGCCTCGGCGTGCGTGGTGAACTCCAAAAAGGCGAACCCTCTCGTCGATTGCGCCCCAGTAGACGTGGGTAGTGGTTTCCGGGGCAGACGAAGTGATTTCAAAGTACCATAAGCGCTGAAAAGCTCTCTGACCTCTTTCTTGCTGACTTCGAATGCCAAATTCTTGACCAGTAGCTTGGTACTCTTTGTCGAGCCGACCTGACCCTTGGCACCTCCCTTGCTGGTCTCTTCCTCGGCGCCACGTTGGGCAAATTTGGCTTCGAGCGTCTTGCCGTCGATCTCAAAACCTTCCAATCCACCAAGAGCCTTCCTCGCCTCGGCCTTGGTCTTGAATCCAACGAAACCATAACCCATTGACAGCTTCTCGCCAGGTCGCTTTGGATCTGGCTTGGTCTGCACTCGAGCGAACGAGTATCCAGGTAATGTTGACAGGATCGACTGCAGCTTCTGGGTCGAGGTATTGAATGATAGGCCTTTAAGGAAAAGAGTCGATCCAGACTCGTCGTCCTCCCCAGCAACCTCTCTTCCGAGTCCATCCTCGTTCGCGGCTACCCTCTGAGCCAGCGCTTCCTTGTCCGCAGCGTCGGTGACGATGCCACCTTGGGCGTCCGATTTGAACATTCCGATCGGTCCCTTCTCCAGGTAAAGCACGCCGCTCCCCAGTCGCTTGTATGCGAGAGCTTTGAAAGCTCGTCCAGCATCAGAGTCGACCTTGTATTCGACCACGCCGATCGTCCCTGCGGGCGGAAGAAGGATGCGGCTAATCTCACCGTGTGGCGCGAAGAGATCTGTGAGAGTGTGTATGCTGGTACCGTAAGGGATGTTCTTGACCAGAATGATGTTCCTCGACCGAGGGACCTTGGGTTGCAGCGCCTCGATGTCAAGACCGGCTTCCGCAAAGTACTGCTTTGTCTCGGCAATGACGTGCGTCTCTGCCAGTGCGAGCTTGACTGCCGATGAGACGGATGAGGAACCGGCATCCGAGGACAGGAGTTCCGACTTCGAGATTCCCATCCTGTCTGCGACAGATGCTGCGACGGCATCGCTCTAGGCAAAGGTCAGCTGGTCCCGTACCATGGTAGACTTCACCGACTCACGTTCATATACATCGTCGCCCAATTGACACCCTTTGCACTGTCCTCCTTCCTCTTTGCGTCCATTTGATTCTTGAGCTCGCCATGTCCTTGTTTCACCTTTCCAAGCACGCCCCCGGGCGTCTCGCCCAGGCCCTGAGCCTTGACTTCTTGTCCCGGTCGAGCTCTGCCTGGCAGAATATGCAACAATCTCCCCTGGAAAGTCTTTCGGTCGAGAGCTTCGTACGCTGCTAGGGCGTTCTCTGGATCCCGGTAGAGTATGAATGCTGTTCCCAGCGGTTCGCCGGTGTGAGATACTGGTAAATGAACCGATTCGATGTGGCCGTAGGGTTCAAAGTGCAACCGGAGTTCGTCGGCCGTAGTCACGAAGGACAAATTCCGCAGGAACAACCGGCCAGTGGACAAGATGAGGGACTTGTCCGCATGGACCTGGTGATAATATCAGCTTTAATACCGGGGACGGACTCGGGAACTCACCGGAGCTGGCGCTGCGTCATCTGCGCCATCGACCTCCAGAGCTTTCTGCCGTTTCTTTAACCAAGCCGCATCGTCGTCGTCCTCCACACTCTGCTCAGCGACCGCTGAAGGCGGCGTGTCATCCCTCTCCTTCCCTTTGACGCTCTTCTTCTCCTTGCCAACCGTCTTCAGGCCGTCCGCCTTCCATCCAGCATCTCCAGGTACCGCGGCGTCCTCTACTGGGATGTTCCCGCTAGTTTCGTCGCCTTTCATGACCTGCAAAAACTCCTGCAGGTGTTTCGACGGTCCAGGCTTGTTGAGGTCAGGCTTGGCCACACTTGGTGAGGGTTTCAGCCGTTTGGCGGGCTTGGTGGACAAAGGCTAGATCATGAAACGATCATAAGCGACTGACTTGCAGTTGGCTGAAGTGTGGACTGCCCGGCTCACCTCATCGCTGACAAAGTCTACCTTGACTTTCCCTCCCCCTAGCGCAAACGTGCCGTCAAAGTAGGCTTGAGCCTTCTTTGCTTCTTCGTCCGTCTTGTATCCGACAAATGCAAACCTTCGCTTCTTCACCACTCTGACATCGGTGATCGTTGTGTTGGACAAGGGTTTTGGCGCAGTCAATTTCCCTCGCAGATCGTGAGGCGTCAGGTCGGACGGCAGGTTCAGAAAGATGAGTCGCGACCTGTGGGAAGAGCGAAGTCAGCATGACTTCTCTTTTCATCAGTGGATCCTGCTCACATGGTATATGGCTGATCAGCCAAGCGAACGTGATATTGTGAGGCAAGTATGACTACCTTGAGCTCAGATCGGACTCAGCATTGCTCGACAACATCAACTTTTCAACAATGCTCCTTCGTCGCCACTGCAAACTTCCCGTGGCCCCGCACTTCGTTTGACGTGCTCACGGTAACTATCTTGGCTGAGGGGCCGATGAACCACGTGGCTCTGACGGACGGCGGAGACCGCTCCGGTGTCTAAGCAAATCCTTAAATCCGATGAGGGCGATCGAAAACGAGATCTCCGCCACACGGTAATTGCCCTTTTATAATCCCGCTGGCAGAGCTTCTCCCACGCTGTATCGCCGACGCTCACTGGACTGCCTGCTGGCATCCGCTGCGACTCGGCGTGTAATATTTGACAAAGCGATAGCAAGGTCTTTTAGCCATCAAAATAGCCCATCATGCCCGGTGTTAGAGACGTCAGGTAAGTGGACATGCTCGACCACCACATCTTGGCGACCACTAGACCGGCGGGGAGAAAGGATCAGGAGAACGCGAGCATTTTGGAACGCATTGGAGAAACGGACCAGTCATAGAAAGAACAAGACGAATCGTCGACCGTCTACGGAGAACAAGGATAGGATCGACTTGATGAGAAGAGGGCGGATTCGAGGTCACAGGAGAACAGCTGCAGAATGTCGTGCTGACCATACTTCCAGCGCCGAAGCGTTCATCTCCGCATACTCTTCCCACCTCAAGAGGTCGGGTAAGCTCGAAATCCCAACATGGGTCGACACGGTTAAGACTGGATCGCAAAAGGAGCTCGCTCCTTACGACCCAGACTGGTTCTACGTCCGAGCCGGTGAGTGGAAGTGGACATCTGGAGGATCGAAGGATGGATGCCAGGAGTTCTGCAGTCTTCAGGAAGGAGAGAACTCGGATCGGATTCATGGAATTGCTATGCTATAGCAGAGACATCACTGACCTATCTCCCAGCTGCCGTCGCCCGACACATCTACCTCCGAAAGTCTGTTGGTGTCGGAGCCCTTGCCAAACTCCACGGAACGAAGAACAGGAGAGGTGCCCGACCCGGTCACCACAGAGATTCCGCTACCGGTGTGCAGAGAAATGTTGTCCAGGCTTTGGAGAAGATTGGTGTGCTCGAGAGCGCCCCAGATGGCGGCAGGAAGATCTCCCAGGACGGCATGTGAGTGACTAGGCTCAGGCTCGTTGGCCGGTTGCGCTGCCCTTTCGGGTCGCGTGGGCAGGCTGCAGCTACACCTATATGTGATGCTCGGTACTGACTCTCAATTCAGGCGAGACTTGGACCGAATCGCTACCGCTGTTCTAGAGGAGGCTCGAGGTACTGAGGAGTCCGAAGAGGAGGAGGAGGAGGAGGAAGAGGAGGAGGAGGAGGAGGCTGACGAGGAGTAAACCACGACCAAACCTGTATACAGCAAAAGGGTTTTGTAGTGTTGGCCGGCCACTTGGAGGCGGCTTCTCTCCCGGTCATGAGATTACGTGCATCACCATATTGGAAATTGCGCATTGGAACAGCCAAGCTTCGTTTTTGGAGACAGTGCCATGAGTCAGAGGGGAGTCCTTTGTGCGATTGCGACAGTGTTACCGCTATTCGACCGAGGCGATGTCCAAGATCTAAGATTGTGAATCGAGCCTGTGTTGAGCATTTGCAAGCCGAGTCCTCGGACCGAGATGAGGAGTAGCCGCTGCATGTCTGGAGACGACTCGGCCGTCTGGTCCACCAGAGCTAATGACATTCGCACCACCATGGTCGTGTACATTCGCCTCCACAAGCCGCCTCCACTTCCGCCACCAGGCTTATGAGACTGCTTAGCAAATGCATACTTGCTGCTTACTGTTCCAACGTTCAACGTTCAACAACGACCCGACGTTTCCCTTGATTCGCTGAGGCGACGTGTGCGCCCAAGTAGACAAGGTATCGCCATATGATGAAACGGGTCTACAGCGATTGCCCACTCCTCTTCAGCCAAACGTTCTTGACCTCGAGATCCCACGTCAACTTCGGACGGTCCACCACCTGTCAACGAGCTTGATAGCTTTCCAGCTTTGTACTCACAAACGTCAAATATCGGAATCACCCAGAGCTCCCAATGTCAGAACCGAAGACGCCCATCGCCTCTCGCTTCCTTGTTATTGGAGCGGGAGAACTGGGACTAGCCGTCATTCAAGGCCTACTGGACCAGAATACCAACAATGCTGGATCGATTAGCGTACTTCTCCGTCCTCGTGCTGATGCGGAAGGAGTCGAAGCGGCCGGGAGACTGAAGGAAAGAGGCCTGCAGATCATTCACGCCGACCTGGCGAAGGAGTCGGTGGACGGCCTCGCTGGCATCTTCGCAGGCTTTGACACGATCATCTGCTGTACCGGATTTGTCGGCGGCCCCGGCACGCAAGTCAAGCTCACCACCGCTGTTCTACAAGCTGGCGTGAAACGATATGTGCCGTGGCAGTTCGGCGTCGACTACGACGTGGTTGGGCGTGGTAGCGGGCAGCCGGTCTTCGACGAGCAGTCTGATGTACGGGATATGCTGCGTGGGCAATCCGCCACGGAATGGATCATCATCTCAACAGGGATGTTCACCAGTTTCCTGTTCGAGCCGGCTTTCGGCGTGGTCGATCTTGAACGCGGCAAGGTACATGCCCTGGGCAGTTGGGACAATCGCCTCACCGTGACGACCCCCGAGGACATAGGTCGCCTCACCGCCATCATCCTCTCGATTGAACCGCGCATCCGAAACGGGGTGGTTTACATCGCCGGTGATACATTCTCCTACGCGCAGCTGGCCGACATGGTGGCGTCCCATCTCGGCCGCGATATAGAGTGGGTGTTGTTGGACATGGACCGACTGCGTTCCGAGGCCGCAGCGCACCCGGACGACGGGATGCGCAAGTATCGTCTCGCCTTTGCACGCGATACCGGCTTGGCCTGGGACAAGAATAGCACGTTCAACGCTACGCAGGGCATCGATGTGGTCGACGTGCCGGCGTGGCTCAATCGGCGGGAGATAGTGTAGTGTCAACGTCTGTCGTCTGTCGATCGATGGTCCCGAGAACGGCTTGTGAGTGGTCCAGAAGGTGGTCTCAATTCACTACGGCACCCCTCACGAGGATGATACTCGGCGTCTGTTGCACAGATCTGACCGGTTCTGCGCTGATACCCGTTGTAGTGATGCCTGTACTGCATCGCCAGCATAATCTACAACAGGCTTGAGGTGTTGAGAGTACCATTGAGTGGGAGGTGGAGGAATAAGAGAAGAAAGAGCGGGAACTGAGGAGGAACCAACTACGACCTCACATGTACATACAAAGGGGTAGTTTTGACTTTCCTCTTATGAGCTTCGTACATCAGACTGGAACGATGGGCATCGCCTCAGCCATCCATTGACTAGTTGAGGCCAGGTGCTGAAAGCGTAAGCCCTCTGTCGTACGGGCACGAGACCTGGTAGGGCGGGGCTGGTGTACAGCCAAGGAGATCGCGCAGGATCAGGTCAAGTTGGCCCTCTGTGCTTAACACTCCACCTTGAGTCGCAAGCATGTGTAGACGGTACATTATAAAGAATTACTCAAACCTGTGCTATGGATACAAAAGACGTTTCTCCTGCTTGCGGCCTACGAATCACTGTTTCTGCTTCTAGTGCTTCTTCGCCTCAGAGTTCGAAGTCAACTTCGGGTTGTCGACAGTACCTGGTTTGCCCTGTTGGTTCATGGGTTCGGATGAGGAAGCATTGGCCGGTGATCGTTTGGTGTAGTCCTTGCCAGTCTGTGCATGATGTTCAGCCGACGGGCAAATTCAGAATCGGGGTTACTCACCTCTTTCTCAATGTCTTTGGCAGCGGACTCTGGGTTGGGATCTTTGTTGAAAGCGGCATCAGAGTGGGCTACATCGTCGGTCTGAGACATTGTCAGCAAAAGGATCAAGCGAGGGACTGAGCGATCGCAGGGTGTGAGACCGAGAGTTAATGAAGGGACACCACTACCCAAGCATAAGGTGATGAGATGACGACTCACTCCTGCACCGCTGGAACCCGCTTCGTCGCTATACAGCTCCTTCTTGCCATGATCGCTGGCGTAGCCTCTTCTCGACATCGAGTTGCCATTTCCATAGGCCTCCACTTGGGCGACCGATCGGAATGACATGTTGGAGTAGGTTCGAGTGGCTGCTCGTGGCCTCGAGGGACCAGCACGAGTCATCGTGGTGAGCTCAAGGGCGGGTGGGGCCGATGATACTGGGACCAAAGGCGTCCTGAACAGGATGGCGATCGTTCGTCTGGTTGATGGGAACATTATGTGAGAGTATATGGTTCGATCGACGGTAATAGTGACAGACAAGCAGCTGAATGACCAGGAGACAGGTGATTGAGGAACAAGATGGGATTGGACGACTTGATGTTGCTTTTAGCTGAGTCTCGTTCGAGAGGTTCCGTTTGTTCCACTCGCCGACGATCGATGACGCAAATTGATTGAGCGAGTGATCGAGGTTACGTAACCTGCCCTCTGCGTCGCGTGTTTCTGTCTCACGGTCTCAAGTGATCGTCCAACTAGTGGAACTGTGGACCGATGAGCAACTGAATCCTTTGACTGTGGAGAGTCTTGTACACCGCCAACTGTAGCAGACTGCGACACACTGAGCAGTCGTATAGCCCAAGATGCTCAGGATGAACAGACTCGCAGTAGTTTCGGTCGTTGTGCTTCAAGCCACGACAGCTTACGCATTCTCCGTGAGTCTTTCACAGGATTTGACCCAACGTCCTTCAACTCATCTTATGATCTTGTTCAGCTGGAAGATGAGAAGCACTCGCACGATAGCGCAAGTATGAAGCGCTTCTTTGCTACCTTGTTCCCGTTCAAGAGTCCGGCGTACAATTCAAGTACGTCCACCTGCACCCTTTCGTAACACCTATTGCTTTGGCTCACCTGGTTCGGTCAGTTCTGGCCACGTTCTACATTTCCTCGTAGGTCTTGACTGATACCAGTGGAATGGCTATCAGCTAACGAGCGTGTGTTAGAATACCCAATTTCATTCTCCTGGCCGTCCCAGCAACTCTCGAGCCCTCGTCTCTGAATACGATGATTGCCTTCGCCACGGGTGGTTTGTTGGGAGACGTCTTCTTACACCTGGTTCCTCACTCCTTCTTCGGCGAGGGCGAGCATGGAGCCCATCATCGGATGATCAACGTTGAAGAGAAGAGAAACATCGTCGTTGGGTTAGTTTGGCGTTCTGGGAAGCCAAGGCGAATACTGACTGGGCATACAGTGGCTCGATATTCCTTGGCTTTGCAGCGTTCTTCGTCCTCGACAAAACGATGAGAGTACTCAGTGCATCTGCTGATGGTCAGAGTCATGGCCATTCGCACTCTCATTCACACTCGCACTCTCACCCGGCTCCAGTCACATCTACAGGCAAGTCGAGCGCGACCTTAGAGACCAAACACGACCTGCGGTCCAGGAAGTCTCCTTCGGATGTCACTACTATCACGCCAGTAGCTCCACCAGAGGACCTAGGCAGCTCGGAAGTAAAGGCCGCAATCAATCCTTCGCTCAGATTATCTGCATACCTGAACCTCTTCGGTGACTTCACACACAACATTACGGATGGACTGGCAATGGCAGCTTCGTTCTACTCTTCGCCCGCATTGGGTGCTGTGACGACTATTGCGACGTTCTGCCACGAGATTCCTCACGAGGTAGGTGACGGTTGGGCAGTTGCCGAATGGCATCTTCTGTCGGGTCGAGCTGACAGCGAACTAGATCGCAGACTACTCTATCCTCATCAAATCCGGCTTTACCAAACGTCAAGCAATGGGTTCGCAGTTCTTTACCGCCGTAGGTGCATTCGTCGGAACGTTTTTGGGGATCTGGATCGCGGAGAGTTCAGGTACGGGAAGAGGAGCCCCATTGAAGATCGGCGAAGGCCTGTTTGGCACGTCGGTCGGCAAGGGCGAGCTTGTCATCCCGATGACTGCTGGAGGTAAGTCTCACAAGCGCTATAAGGTTGATGACTGATGATGCTAGGCTTCTTGTACATTGCGAGCGTCAGTGTTATTCCGGAACTGCTGGCCGAGTCGAGGAGCGGGAAACAGGCACTGAAAGAGTACGCTGCGATGGCGTTCGGCGTGTTCTGCATGGGAGTGATCGCTTGGAACGAGTAGAGGGTGATCATCAGGGGAGAGTCTAGTTGAGCATTCGGACTTCAAGATGCATCGCATTGCTTGCAGAGCAGGATTCAGGCAGGATCCCACCGGGTCGCGGGTTTACGTCAATTGTGCATGTGTGCGTACTACCGACGGAATCAAATTCCTCCGGGCTGCTGCTGCTGCCCCGCTCCCCAATCGAAAGTCGTCATTCCCATCGACTTGTTGTTTTTCTCCACCTGGCGTTATTCACCTCTGCACAAGTCTTTGTTGTGATCATCTAGACATACAGTAGCAAGTCTTCGCCGCGATATTCGAATAGCTATACGCTCAAAACCCACACCGACAACAGCGGAGCACTACCACGACTCGACATCGAACGTACACATCCTCAAACTCCGAACACCGAAGTCATGTCCAAACACCAAGCTAAATTCACCTGGGGAGCCGGTCCCAACAAGGTGAGTTGACGCGCTCAGTCTCTATTCGCTCTCTTAGCCACCTCTCGTCGCTCCTCCAGTATGGGATGGAATGCGGACAAGGCAGCTTTACTGCCCTTTCAACCCTGCTCGGTCGCGAAAGCTAATGTTCATTCGCTCCTATAGGTCACCATCGCCGGCGGTTTCAACGAGTGGTCGGACAGCGCTACGCCTCTACAGAAGCAGGCGGACGGATCTTTCGCCGCCGACGTTCCTCTGCCATGGGGAGAGAAACAGGCCTTCAAATACGTCGTCGACGGCGGTGCGTGCCTCGCTTTATGCGCTAATTTCACTGACCCTGTGTTGCAGAATGGAAGGTCCGAGAGGATGAGGCCAAGGAGTGGGGTGAGTGGTGACTCTCTGCTATCTGCATCTTGCTGACCATCTCGTAGACGCTGCTGGAAACATGAACAACGTGGGTTCATGCAAGCTAGAGCAGCTGCTGATTGGCAGGTCTACACTGCTCCTCACCCTCCTGCCGCGGACGCTCCAAAAGAGACAGCTTCGACCAAGGAGAACGAGACTTCCGCTGCCGCTCCCGCTGCTGCCGCTGTCGCCGCTACGTCCGCACCCGTGGCTGCTGAGCACACCAAGTCCGCTCCTTCCCCCACCGAGGCCATCAAGTCTGAGCCAGCCGTGTCCGAGGCTTCCGCTCCTGCTCCATCCGCCCCAGCCACCAAGGAGACAGAGCCGTCGTCGCTGCTTGCTTCCTCGGCCCCATCTGCCGCCTCCAAAGGGCCATCTGGCATTCCTACCCTAGGTGCCGTCACACTGCCCACGTCGCACGCCGACCCACCCAAGACCGTCGAGACGCATGCCACTGCGGCCCCGGTTCCATCGATCCCAGTCGCCCCTGTGCCTGCTCCCGCCGTGGCTACTGCCGCCGTGCCAATCGAGGCTGCCCCCAAGGTCACCGACTCGACTCCAGTCAAGATCGAGAAGACTGCCGCCAATGCCAACATTGGTCAGGCCCCCAACGGTACTGAAGCCCACACCATCCAGGAGGCTGCTCAAGAGTACGCCCATCAGGCTGCTGAGGTTGGTGCTGGCGCCCTTGCGTCCATTGGTGCTGCTGTCGGTAGCGCAGTGCTCGCCGTCGAGAACGCCACTGGCGTTCACATCCTAGGTGGCCAGCCGGTAAGCATAGCACCTACGATAGCAGTGGTACGAGTTTGCTGACCGATCCTGTAGCTCACCGTCGAGGAGGCGCGGGCCCAGGGCATTGACATTAGCACTCTGGAGAAGAAGGATGCTCCTACCGATGCCCTTTCCCCTGTCGGCACCAAGCCGCCAGCGGATGCTGTCAAGGACCTTGAGGAGAAGACCAAGGAGCTCAAGTTGAACGCTGGAAAAGGTATGTTGACGCTGTTCGTGTCGCCATCAGGACTGATCACGCGGTGCAGGTGAATTTGCCAACACCCCAGAACCCCTCGAGAGCGTCAACCACCGTAAGAACGACCTTCCCGCCCAGAACGAGGTCGACAACCACAAGACCATCCCAGCTCCACAGATCACCCCTGTCGCCCCCAAGGACCCAAAGAAGGAGAGAAGCTTGGACGCCGCTACCAGCCCAACGACATCTTCCACCAAACCCGTCTCGACCGACCCAGCTGTGGATGCGAAACAGGCCAAGAAAGAGGCCGAGAACTCTTCCAGTCAAACCGGCTCGACCCACGCTGTCGCTCAGGGCAAACACGTTGATTCCACGCCACCCAACCCAGTCACCTCGCAACCAGGAAAGGCTGCCGTTCGTCCCGATGCTCCTTCTAACAACATTAACACCGACGCTCCCCCTACCCCACCCAAGGACAAGGCGCCTCTGCCAGCTGCTGCCGCCCCCGCTACGCCAGCCAAAGTCAACGGTACTCCGGCTGCCGCTACCGTGACACCCGGATCCATCGCCTCGACGCCTGCTTCCACTCCCGCGAAAGCGGCTCACACTCGGGAAGAGACCACCGGATCTGATGTTAGGAAGAGAAAGTCTAGCTTCTTCACCAAGGTAGGCGGATGTGCTGGTTCTTGGAGATGAATCGATTACTGATGAATGGTGCAGATCAAGCACGCGTTCTCGCCAAAGGACAAGGAGAAGAAGTAAATACTGGTCGATATCCCGACCATCCCACTCGATGTGGTATACCCTTACATCTCAGAATATAATCCAGAATACGTGTTCTTCATCCGGGTAACACTGTTTCCTCTCTACATTTTTATACCTGCTTCCCTTTGCCATCTCTAATACTCTCTTTTCATCGTTATCAAGGGCCTTTTGGCGCGAGACGACTGGTTTATACAGGAATTCTAGTGTCTTGTTTCTTCGATCTAAAATCTCTAGAATGAATAGCTCGTGCAGTATCCCCAATTGCAGTCGCACTATTATTGCATCTCGTTAATTGACCCTACATGGACTATAGACTAGCTAGATCGTTCCAAGAAAACCTTTGTCCTTTGCGCGTTCAAACACAGTCAAATCGATCGAGCTTCGTAACTCCCTCAAGCTAAGCCGTCACTCTACTTGTGACCCTCAAACTCGTAGTCGATACCCTTGTCCTTGATGTTCTTCTTCCGCTTGTTCTGCTTGTCTAGGACTTTGGTATCGGCCTTGTCCTGCTCCTCCTTGGTTCGCTCCTGGTCTCAAAGTCAGCTTGCGTCACCAGTTCTCTTCGCTCTACGTACCTTCTCGTGACGAAGCTTCTCTACTCTGGCACGGGGCACCTTTCTGAACTTCTTGTTGGCACCGACCCAAAGCTCTGGATGAACGTCTTCGGTAGGGATGACCTATGAGCGGTGTCAGCGTGACCAAGGCGTTGAGTTAGGGGATGACCTACCTGGCACTTGAGCAAGTGGCCCATGAGAAGGTAGTTGTTCATGGTCTCGGCAACAATCTCAGCCACGGATTTCGAGGACATCTCAATGTAGGCGTAGTGTCTCGATGCGCCAGTCTGATAGTATATGAGCAAAATGCAGAATCACCGACGATCCGTACACACCTTCTTGTTTCGGGCCAGACGCAATCGGGTGACATCTCCGAACTGGGAGAAGTACTCCTTCATCTGCTCCTCGTAGAACCCGTGGGGAACTCGGCTGAGGAACAATGTACCTTTCTCGCTGTCCTAAATTATTGAATCGTATCAGTAAATGTTGTCAGGGTGGGCCGAATCGCACTCACCTTCTTCTTCTGAGCCTTCTTCAGCTTCGCAGCAACAGACTTGTCATCCTTCGCCACCATGGGGAGTTTGCTCATGTCGATCTTCTCGCCTGCAGCCTTGACAGCGGCATCCTCGGCGTCACTCTCGTCGTCAGAGCTGTCGGCTCCCTGGTCGTCAGAGCTGGCGAAACCATCGACCATGTCCTCGTCCTCATCCTCCGCGGCCTCTATGGCGGCAGAAGCGGCAGCGGCGGCGACCTTGCCTGTCTTCTTGGCAGCGGCGACAACAGTCTCACCAGCGGCTTTGGCGGCCTTCTTGCCCTTGGTGACAATAGGCTCGGCAGCCTCGGCAACGTCGGCGGCAGTCTCTTTAGCGGCGGTGGCGGTCGATTTAGCTTTCTTGGTCGTCGGTTCGACGGCCTCGGCAACCTCTTTGGCCTTTCGTTTGCCAGTCGTCGTGGCAGCCTCGGCCTTTTCAGCTACCGCCTTCTTGCCTTTGGACTTGGTCGACTCGGCGGTCTCCTCGGCGGCTTTAGTGGCCTGTTTGCCTTTCTTCTTGCCCTCGTCGACCGCTTCCGCCGCTTTGCCCTTGGCCGTCTTCTTCACCTCGGCTGCCGTAGCCTTGGCCCCCTTCTTCGTCTCCTCGGCGGTCTCCTTCACGGCGGCCTGGGCCTTTTTACCCTTCTTCTTGCCCTCCTCGACGACCTCCTCCGCCTTGCCGTTTGCCTTCTTCTTTCCATCCTCTACGGCCTTCTTGCCCTTCTTCTTCCCATCGTCGGCGACCTCGGCCGCTTTCGCTTTCGCAGTCTCCTTGACCTGCTTGCCCTTCCTGGCTCCCTCCTCAACTACCTCGTTGGCCTTGGACTTGACCTTCTTCTTGGCTGGTCCCTCCTCGCCATCCTTGACCTCCTTGCCGAGATCGGCGACAAGTCCACTCGCGGTGCCGAAGCCTCCGATCACCTCGGAAATGACCTCTCCTACTTTGCCAGCCACGCTCTTGACGGCATCCTCTGCAGTCGTCATGAAGTCCTCGGCGGTCTTCCTCTTCTTGGAATTGGGATCCTTCGCTTCGGCAGCCAATTCCTCGGTCTTCTTCTGGGCCTCAGCAGCAGCTTTGGCGGCTTTACCCTTGAGAGGCTTAGCGACTTCCTGGACTTTTTCAACTTCGGGCTGGATGGCGGCGACAGCGTCGTTGACCTTGGCTTGAGCGGCTTTGGCGGCTTTCCCAGCCTTTCCTTTCGCACCCTTGACGTCAACACCCTGTTCCTGCAGCTTCTCCTCGGCAGCGGCCTCCAGCTCGGCCGCTTTGTCGACGGCAGCAGAAGCAGCTTGCTTGGCTTTGCCTTTGGCGTTCTTTGCGACCTTGCCAGCTTTCTCCTGAACCGCGTCGACGTCGATGTTGTCTTCAATCACTTTGCTGACTGGGACGGGGGTCTTCTCGGGGTCGTCGAGCACTAGATCTCCAGCCTTGTCCATGACATCGCCCAACGCGTGAGCGACTGACGAGATTGTAGATTGGACAGTCTCGATGGCCGATGTGGTTGCGGAAGCTGCTTCTTTGGCATTCTTCTCAGCCTTTGATTTGGGCTTTGATGTCCCGGCTTTAAAGTCTTTCGCGGCTCCCTTGGTCTGTTTGGCTGTCGACGCTGGAGCTGCTTTGGCTGATCCTTTTGCTGCTTTGGCCATCGTAACGGTTGGTCGCTGTGCTGTGGTTGTGGCTGCGACGTGTGTCAAAAGTCAATAGAGAAAGGAGCGAGGGGGACGACGCGAAGAACTTCGCTGGGTATGTCATTGCCAAAATGAGTTTGTTGATTTTTGCCACTCTGATCCATGTGTTTTGATCCCGCTGCCATTGCAGAGTGACGCGAGGACGCGTGTGACGGCATGACCATACGAGGTGTCGATGAGGACCTTTGAGGACAGTCCGTCCTCTTCCATCTTAGGGTGCATCTCCTCGTGATGCAAGCCACCGACATCAACCAGTAGGTCGATCAAAGAAGACTGTTGCGCTTGCAGGGCATCATACAGCGACCGGCAGATGTCTAACGGTCTTTGTAGCGTTCGTCGCAGCGTCAGCGCTCTGCCTGTCGTTCTTGCGATCCTCAAAAAGTGCACAGCTCGCATAGGTAGTGTACTCGACGTGGTGCAAGCGCAAAGCTCTTGGTAGCTGGACGTCAACGCAATTGACATAGCATCAACCCAGCTGTACCGTCTTTGAGCTGTGAAGTCAACCGAGTTGAGCCGCCTCAAACCGCTGCAGAGCGGGCGGGCGGGTCATCGGCCGGCCTCGAGCTGTGACCAAGGTCGACAGCTGAAGAGCGCTCTCCGGGCTCCTGCACCTGGACAGTGGTGGAGACTGGAGAGTGGTGGGCATGACAGGGCATGACCATTACCGAACACCGACCAAAGATAGATCCGGCGCTCGCTCTACGTGGTCGATTGAACCGGGTCGGCTCCGTCCGGCCCGATCCTCTTCGCCTTTGCCGCGTTGTGCCGCTGTTCTCTGGTCCTCTGTCTGGTATATCAAAATTGCAGCATCGTGGTGGGTACTGCACCTTTGTGATCAGTCCATACCACCACAGTCACACTTGATAGCCTTGTCATCTATATAATGTCTGCTTCAAAGCCAGAACCGCTCGGATCGTCAACCCTCGCCGCGGACATCTCGTCCAAGCAGGCAACGTACCTTCCTCCTTCAGAGCTCGCGGTCAAGTATGCCAAAGGCATTCACAACCACACGCCAGCGACTCCTCACGCCTCTCTCACGGCCACTGGGAGCAATCCACATTTGATCAAGAAGATCGAGAACTTTTACGTCCGCCCTCGATGGCTGTTCGTGCGAGTGAGTTCGGGCGAAGCACTGTCTGGAAAGTTCAGACTGACCATGGCCGCTAGATTGAGACTGAGGGCGGAGTCGTCGGATGGGGTGAGGGCACTCTCGAAGGACATACCGAATCCGTGCAAGGTAGCTTGGATGACATGGCAAGAAGGTGTGTACCAAAAGACGTTTACCTAATGCCGAAAGTCCCGAACTACCCATTGACCTGACTTAGATTGGTCGGCTGGGATGCAATGAACATTGAAGATGTAGGTTTTGCGACCCGGAAATTGACTAAAACGCGCAGATCTACTCCTTCATGTATCGTCTGAGATTCTACAGAGGCGGACCCGTGAGTTTAAGGATTTGTCAGCCTCGGGCCGCTCGCTAATGATTTACAGACTATCATGTCCGCCATGAGCGGGTGAGCAGAGCCGGATCTCAATGAGGGAGTTTGCTGATGATCGAGGACAGAGTGGACATTGCACTATGGTATGTGCTCCCGATATACAGATTATAATCAGATGCGAGCTAAATCCATGCTAGGGATATCAAGGGCAAAGTCCTCGGCGTGCCCATTTGGCAGTTGCTTGGAGGCAAAGTCCGAGAACGGGCAAACGTTTACGGATGGTGAGTACTTAGACTCGATTGCGTCCTCAGTATGCCAAATTGACCTCTCGTGCGTGCAGGATTGGTGGTGATCGACCTAGCGATGTGCTCGAACAGGCCAAAGTCAGGAAAGAGCAGGGCTTCACCAGAGTCAAGATGAACGCCACGGAATCCGTGAGCATAAAGCAGTCTGACTCACCCCGGCATCATTGCTGACAGGTTTAGCTTGGCTGGCTTGACTCGCCGCATGCTCTAGACGAGACAGTGCAACGACTCGCCGAGGTCAAGTCTCTTGGTATTGATGCTGGGCTGTGGGTCGCGCCGATGTCGGCCTAACTGGCTTTCGCTCATGACTATCCTCAGTGATTTCCACGGACGTGTTCACAAACCCATGGCAAAGCAGCTCATCAAGCTGCTCGAGCCACATCGACCCCTGTTCGTGGAGGAGCCTCTGCTCCCAGGTCATCCTCAGGAGATGAAAGACCTGTACGACAAGACGTCTATCCCAATTGCGGTAAGTCCCGACCTCGGAGGTTACATGCTTGATCTGAAGTGCTGATGATCTTCAGCTCGGAGAACGTCTATTTACCAGGGAAGACTTCCGTCCCTACTTCGTGAGCTTTTCTGCTCTCACAGAAACTAGCAGCTGACTCCAGTAGGAGCTTCGATGCATCGACATCGCTCAGCCAGATATCGCCCATTCGGGCGGTATCTCGGAGACAAAGAAGATTTCCACCATGGCTGAGGCCTATGATATCGGCATCGCACCTCATTGTCCTCTAGGTAAGTGCATAAGTCTCAAAGGAGAGTTCAATGTCCCCTCACTGACCATGGACTCAGGCCCGCTTGCCTTTGCCGCATGTCTGCAGATTGGATTCTGCACACCAAACTTTGTCGTGTGCGAAATGTCCTGGAAGGTGAGCTTCACGGAACCGCAGTCGTCGTTCTGAGCCCTGACCCATGTGTAGATGCACTACAACACTGGTGGATTCGATCTATTCACGTACATGCTCAACCCAGAGGTCTTTGCTGTCCAGGACGGCTCGGTCGGCTTGCTCACCGGACCGGGTCTGGGTATCGAGATGAACGAGGACTTGATCCGAAAGGAAGCAGTCGAGGCTGCCAAGTTGGATCCATGGATCAACCCAATCTTCCGAGGACCTGATGGCGCAGTGCGAGAGTGGTAGGGGATGCGGAGATCTCAACAGGTGGCGACCGAGTCTTCCCCTAGCTAGTCTCATCCACTCAGCTAGAAGCTCATGTAGAGTAGACTTCAAGTAGACTTGAGGACATGAATCGCATGGCCCGCACGGCTTGATCGTCGTCGGCAGATTTCCGGAACATTATCTCGGCCCGTTGAGTCGGGTATTAAAGCAAGATCCCTCGGCACTCGTCTACGAAGTAGCTAAGCGTACTTTGGCTATAAGCCCATTGCTCAACATGTCGCCTGCTGCCCAGAACATACTCACAGCCTCGCAGTCGAAAGCAGGACCAGCTCACATCTATCATCGATATTCATCACCTAGCCAGAGAACCAAACATGCCTGGAGCTATCCGTAAAGACTTTCTGTGGGGTTTCGCAACTGCGTCTGCTCAGATCGAGGGCGGAGGTGCCGACGAGGACAGCCAGACTGGAAAGGGCCCTTCGGTATGTGCGACTGATTTGTCAGGGAGTCCTGTAGCTGACAGAACCTCAGATATGGGACGCTTTCTGCGATACTCGAGGCAAGATAGCAGATGGTACCCATGTCAACAAGACCTGTGCTCATCTCAAGAAGTACAAGGAGGACGTCGCTCGTAGGTGACCCAACATCGACTTCTAGAGTCCGTCCTGACGTAGAGAACAGTGATGAAGTCGATGGGCGTCAACTCGTACCGATTCTCCATCTCGTGGCCGAGAGTCATCCCCAAGGGAGGCAAGGACGACCCTATCAACGAGGAGGGTCTGCAGTTCTACAGCGACCTGATTGACGAGCTCCTCGCCAACGGCATCACCCCCTTTGTCACTCTATACCAGTATGCTCCTCCTCTTCACTGGGCGTTTGTGAACTCTCGCTGATGAAATGCAGCTGGGATCTCCCGCAGGCCTTGGACGAGAAGTATGGCGGCTGGCTTAGTGGAGACGTTATCCCAGATTTCGTCAACTACGCCAAGTTGTGCTTCGAGAGATATGGCGATCGGGTCAAGCACTGGTTGACCTTCAACGAGCCATGGGTGATCTGCATGTTGGGTTACGGTGAAGGTGCATTCGCTCCGTGAGTCACGCGAGCGGTATCAAGCAGTGTTGCTGGAAGCTAAAGTGTGCTATAGCGGCCACAAATCCCTCACGGAGCCATACACTGCTGGTCACAACCTGCTCTTGGCCCATGCTCACGCCACCAAGCTGTACCGAGACAACTATAAAGCCTCCTCTGGTGGCCAGATCGGTATCACGCTCAACGGGGACTTCGCCATCCCTTACAGTGACTCGGATGAGGGTGAGCTAAACATAAGTGCAGTGAGGGCTTCTAGCTGACGTCTCGATAGACAAGCAGGCCGCCCAGGACTACTTTGACGCCGCCATCGGATGGTTTGCCGATCCACTATACCTCGGACAATACCCACCAAGGCTCGTCGAGTTCCTGGGGGACCGATTGCCCAAGTTCACCGAAGAGGAGAGGAAGCTCATCCACGGTAGCTCAGACGTGAGGAATTTGGCATGCAGGATGACTTTGGCTGATAATTCATTCATGATAACTCATTCAGTTCTACGGCATGAACGTGAGTTCATGCAGATGCTCTCCCTCAACCCGGATCCATCTAACCCCTCGTCTAGACTTACACCTCGTACTTCTTTAAAGCTGGCGGTGACGATCCTCATGGTATGAACGTGCAGAAACTCACGGAGAGGGACGGAAAGACTGTTGGCCATGCATGTGAGTTGGTAGAAGTTGGTCATGCCTGGAGACTGACGTCTCTCAGCTGAGCTTGGCTGGCTGTGGGACGTTCCAACTGGAGTCCGAGGACTGCTCAACTACCTGTACAAGCGGTACAACATCCCAATCTTCATGACCGAGAACGTGAGTGAGATCCGTGCAAGCAGTCGATTGTTGAGGTATCTGATTGTTGTCCAGGGATTCGCTATCAAGGGAGAGTCTTCAAAGTCGAAAGAGGAAGCGTAAGTCTCGAGCTCGCATTGATAGCACACCAGCTAACTGCCCATCTCTAGGCTCAGTACGTGCAATCACCATACAATTGGGATTGGGTTCTGACGGCTCATAATTAGATGACACGGAACGAGTGCGATTCTACAACGGCTACCTGTCCAACGTCAAAGCCGCTATTGAGGAAGACGGAGTAGACGTGAGATCTTACTTTGCGTGAGTTTGCTTCGCATCCCGATCGATGAATCTAGCTGACCGCCTCAATAGCTGGTCGTAAGTTCCCCCGAAACCGCAGCTTCCTCGCGGTCACTGACCCTTTTACCAGTCTTATGGACAACTTCGAGTGGGCTTCGGGATTGGTACCACGATTCGGATGTGTCTACGTCGACTTTGACACGTTTGAGAGGACGCCAAAGGCTTCGGCGAAGGAGGTCTCCAGGGTAGGTCATTGTATGATCGTCAATGAAACTAGCTGACAGGTTGTAAGTTCTTCAAGGAGAACGTACCAAGCTCGTAGCGAGTGTGGGTTGAACACGGGAACATTGCTTGGGACGTCTCATCTGCTGTGCATTAAAGTGATGATCTGTGTACAGTGTGTACAAATTGAGGTGTATCTCTGTCTTCGCTTCCATGCAATCAGTGTGCTACGACGGACTAGCATACTCGTATGCAGGGTGTCTGATGTGCTGATGTTGATGCCGATGAAGATTGAAGCTTGAAGGGCCGCTTTCAGGTAAGCTCGCCCAAGACCGTTGAAATCGCATCGCCCAACGGTCCGTTGAAGATTGAGCAGTCTTGGAGGAGCTTAGCTTTCAGGCCTCAGGCCTCACGGGTGACATTTGGTAGCAAATTGACTTGGTAGCCGGGACTAAGTCACCCAATCACACGGGGGGCCAATGGTCGGCAGTGCAATTCCATAAGACCGCAGACTCAACTCGACGCGCCTCCGATCCCGGAGGTCGGAGGCGGGTGTCGCGCTTACCACAGACATCGCGGAGAGGCCTGTAGGATGGATGCACTCATCGCTCTGTACATATGCAATCCGGGGCTGTTACAACTTTGTTACGATTATGGTCGAGGACCAGCCATTTTTCGTGCGCCTGATAAGACTGCCACTAGGCACTGAGAGGATTTGCAAGGAGTCACGATCTAGGCATGCCCAGATTGACTCGTGTGATGTTCAAATTTGGTATGCGTTGTAACAGCCTACAAGACCACTTCGGCACCACTATCCGAGTTTCTAGCTTAGAGTCTCATCATTCCGATGCACCGACTCTCTCCACAGATCCGAGGCCCCCGATCGATCGATCCAACGTATCCACGATCTGCATCAGTACCCTGTTTGGCATGTGTTGTAGCTTGATGACTCACGTACGAGCCGAGCTTGACCAGGCCTGAGTGCCCCAACTGTGCCTCAGCCCAACTTCACTATAGTCATTCTTCAGCTGAGGTGGATGATGAATTGCAGATCGCTGCAGTGTAACTAGCGGCGCGTGATAGAGTACGAGTATGTTGCGACGCCGCACAGCTTTGTTTAGGTAGGAAGACATCAATGCACTGCTCGCACCCTTCTATAGCTGATCATCGATCACGTCTGAGTACTGATGCGCAAGACAAGATGCATGGTTCAGTAGGTTCAATGACCACCGAAGCACGTGACGTTTCATGTTCGCGTTTCAGATCGGGCCAGCGAAGGACCGTATCGTTCTGCATGCAAACCGTAAGCTTGATGAGCTTCTCTCTCCGACCACTTCTATCTTATACGGTCACCCGACCACGTCTTTCAGCAGGTCACAGGTCCGATCCGAGGCATCACGCAGCAAGATGGCTTTTCCGATGCAAGACTGTGTAGTGATGCTCGTGAGTCTGCTACGCAGGTCGAACTTGGTTGTGAGTAATGCTGAGAGGATCTAGGGTGATTCCTTAACCCAACGGATGGATACCCCAGGTAACCTACACCAATGCATGGCTGGTAAGCTCGTCAATCCGATCATGGTGTCAGCTCTGACCAGCGGCAGAGGCATACCAGCGCAAGCTCGACATCCACAACAGGGGTTTTGGAGGATTCAACACGGCTTGGCAAGTGATGTGTACTTGGTGGGCGATAACCACTAACCAGATGCCTTCAGGGCCGTACCTCTGCTTGATCACATATTCGTCAAGAAAGATCGACCAGGCCCAGCTCCTGTGGTTCGTCTTGTAACGATCTGGTACGGTACGTCGGCTGTGGGAATCTCGGCCGGACGGCCATCTGAATCGGGGTACAGGTACAAACGACTCCGTCAACGATACTCGAGACCAGTATCTACCCATCGAGACTTTCCGCCACAACATGAACCACATCCTAGACTCGCTCACCTCTCCCTCGTCCCCGTATGCTGTTGCCGATACCCCCGTGTCAATCGTCCTCATCACGCCGGGTCCCTGCTTACACAGTCAAATGGAGGAATTCAAACGCCCTCACCGATCTCTGAAGCGTACTGGAGATTTCAGAGAAGAGGTCATCCGATTGGGACAAGAGTGGAAGGCAAAGGAGAAGGAGCAGCAGGTAGAGGAAGGCAAGTTTGGCTGGAAGATCAGTACCTTGGATTTCTGGGGGGCGTTGGCAGACGAAGCTGGCGGAGTTGGTGAAGAACTGGCACCATACTTCTTGTGAGTGGTATAACCCTGAGCAGTTTACTTATCACCACTTTAGTGATGGAGTCCACATGACTACCGCAGGGTACACCTTGTTGTGGAACAAGTTGGCCGAGGTGATCAAAACGGAGTTCAAAGGTCGAGGCTTGGATTGGGAGGACGAGAACGATCTGCCGATGAGAGTACCATGGTGCGTCCTTAGATGTCTCTTCTGCACGATAATTCTTGGCTGATAGCTGATAATGATCTCATATAGGTTCGGAGATATCGACTTTGACGATCCCGAGAGCGTCGTGCGAAAGATGGCGTTGCCAAAGATTAGGGGAGGCATGGGGCCCATCAAGAAGGAGAAAGAGACCGCCTTCGAGGGATGAGTGACCTGAACGTGGATGGTTATGCGCTCGTGACTCCTGACATGCAGCGCAATCCTTCGTGCTTACAGACCAAGGATGCATGTGCACGGAGGTTGACAAGGTGCGGATACCCTAGGTGGACCGTGGTAGCCCGATCATAAGTGTCCTCCGGCCCGGCGTAGACCGAGCGGTCAGTTGAAATGCAGTCAATCGATGCGAGCCTCTTTATCTCTGCGCTTGACATAAACAGCATCCATATATCTGCCGTCCGTACGTCAGTTACCGAGATACAATATGGCCAGACCGATACAAGACTCCGTCGTCCTATTCGTAAGTCCCTACAGGCCACAAAGCCGGCTTACCCGCTATTTAGGGCGATAGTATCACGTCGAGACAGGATGTCCCTCGATCTCTTCACGCCCGGTTTAGTGGTGAGTAAGAGGTAGCGCGGGGATGCTTATACTGTAAGATGCGTACAGAAGAACACTAGATGTCCAAAACAGAGGGTACGGGGGATACAACACGACTATGTGAGGAGTATCGATTGATCCATGGCATGTCCAACAGCTGATACCGCGAGCAGGGGCTTTCCGATAATGGACCAATTCCTCGCCCACAAAGACGAAGCACATCTCTACAGCCTGATCAGACTGATGACCGTATGGTTCGGTGAATCATCTTTCAGACAGCTGATCAGAGTGGTGGCTGACCCGTCGTATACAGGCACGAACGACGCTGCTCCGCCTCATCTCCCATTACAACAGCATGTCCCGGTCAGGGAGTACACGGAAAACCTTCATAAGATATTGGATACTCTCACTTCGAACGAAAAGTACCCTGCTATCCCCAACATTATCCTCATCACGCCACCGCCGATGCACCAGCCTGGAATCCATCCGGACGAACCAATTAGGCGCGATTGGGAGGTGACCAAGACCTACGTCGATGCTGCGAAGAAAGTGGGCGAGGAGTGGAGAGCAAAGGCCGGGAAGGGACAGGTTGACTGGAGAATAGCAACGGTTAGTGCTTGGGATGCTGTCATTGAGGCTGCTGGCGGGACTGGGGACCAACTTGCACCGTTCTTCACGTGAGTAGGGCTGAAAAGTTGTCCCAAGGCCTGGCGCTGAAGACCAGAAGGGATGGCCTACATTTGTCGACGAGAGGCTACGATGCTGTTTGGGCGAAGATCTCAGACATCGTCAAGAATGACTTCAGGGGCCGAGGAGTGGATTGGGATGATGTACAGAACCTGCCGCTCACTCTGCCAGAGTGAGTTGCAATTGACTGCTCGTTTTGCGAGCGGGGGCTGATCGTTTCCAGCTGGGGACTGCTCGACAAATCCAGTCCAGACAACGTCGTCAAGGGGATGAAGGGAGGATATAGAAGAGAAAGCTCTGCATAGACTGCTGTCGGTCTGCCAACATCAAACTGCTAGCATATTCGATCGACCAGCGGAGCTGGCGCGGTCGCGACACATTTGACGACTCGGTGCTCAGCCGTTCCCTCCTTTAACCAGATCACTCACGACACGTCAAAACTCGCATGACATGACTGGAGCAACAAAAGATCACAGAGTGCGAAGCTGTCGCAGCGTCGTGTCTCACCTGCGTTAGTCCTCCTGATGTCACCATCGTTAAGACATCCTTTGCGCCTAGACTCCGTCATCTGCCAGTCCGCAAGATTACCCCTGTCAACTCTTTCGTTACGCCACGCGTCTGACCTCCAGCGTCGATTGCCCAGCTCTTGACACAATGGACAGAGCCGCTCTGTCGTTCGATTGGTGTTTGATGTCGCAGTCACAGTCCGCTGTGTCCCGCACTCATTGCAACAACCTTTCACGCTCGGTATGTGTTTCGACCGCAGGTGACGACTGGCCGTGAGACCACTGGGCGCCATGCAAGATATATAACTAACCTCCCTAATCTTCTTCTTCCCAGCCCACTTACTCAACGATATAGGACCATATTGACTGGACAAGTCGGAAAAATCGACAAGTCAACACACATCAGCACCGGACATTACAACAACCGCTCAACTACTATCACACTATCCCCTCGACTCAGTCAACGTCAACTTTGGCAACATGAGTATCATGCTCGGTGACCAATGGCAACTCTATCAAGACCGTTCGGACTACCGGGATATCGAACCGAACGGGGACTTCCATATCTCCTTGAACCAAGCAGACTCACTCAACGAGTGGCAGAATTTGACTGTGAACTATCCTCTTTCGCACGGCTCCTACTTGAGCAAGTCCAAGCGCACCTTCGACGCCAGGAACAAATTCCTCCGAGCTCTCTCACGACAAGATCACGTACATTCTGGACCAATCTCTGGGCTCACGAGTTTGATGAAGGAGGCCAATCTGGAGCCTATCCTTCCAGAAGATTACCAGCACACGGAAGTCATCAAGAAGCTCCTCTACTCGAGCCTGGACAGTTACCACGCTTACAAAGACGGTGATCCGCTTGATTTCGCTGCCGAGTCGATTGTGAGCTTGCTCGACGGCGCTAAAAATTCTCTCAGGGGTACTCTGTCGAAGGAAAACTCTCAAATTGCAATCAGTAACCTGGAGACTGCTTTGAAGCGAAACATTGCAGGCCTCAGCGATGACTGACGAACCACCTAGTACCCTAGGGATTCCCTTACCTACTATTGAGCCTTGCCCTATCATCATGTGAATGAACATGTATTGGGTGTGACGACCATCTACTGCCCATATCGCTAGACAGCAGGCAAAACATGCAAGTTTTGGGCTGTGTGCTACACACAGACTACAATACTAGTTAGTCAATCGCTCGCGGATTGGACCTTCAGCCCGACTGTGAGTTGGCTCGAGCTCTTGAGGGCATGTGAAAGGCCTCATTTCAAGATATCGATTTGAGGCAGGATCCTGTCTGTAGTCGCTATGCATTCTATGAAGATGAGATTCGATACCTGAACCACCAAACATACCCGATACTGTACATATTACACTTATACTGAACCTATTCGAGCTAAGCAGCATCGGTCCCCTCCCAGAAATTTGTGCCGTGTGTTGTCTCCTTCACGATACCGGCCCTGATGACAAAGTCTCCGAATGGCTCTCCTTCGTGGCGCTCCAGTGCCCATTGCTTGATCATTGGCTTGAGGATGGCCAAGATCTCGGGCTCGGTGACTTGAGCCTTGTAAGGCTTGGATAATCTCTCTCCGTGGTGACCACCACCAAGCATCATCTGAGGCAAGTTAGCTAGAGTAGATGCGACGGATTCGGCAGTAGACTCACCAGATACGATCCTGGTGCTTTGCCAACAAATGCAATCTCGGCGTTCCAAGGTCTGGCACATCCGTTGGGGCAACCCGTCATTCTCATGACGATGCTGTCCGACCTCAGGCCCTCGTCCTCGCAAATCTTCTCCACCTTGTCGACCAGTAGAGGCAGATATCGCTCCGACTCGGCCATGGCCAGTCCACAGGTAGGGAAGGCGACACAGGCTGAACTCGAGAGCCTGAGTCCACTCTGCGAGATGTTGTCCAGACCCCACTTGGCCAGTAGCCTGGAAACCTCCTCCTTGTCCTCTGGGGCGACATCGGCGATAATCAAGTGCTGGTTGGCGGTCAACCTGAACGTGACGCCTTCCTTGAGGTGGGCAGCGACATCCTTGAGACCAGTCTTGAACTGGTTTCTAGGCGAGTCCTCGATTCGACCGTTCTCGATAAAGATGGTGAAGTGCCATTTGCCATCGTGACCCTGAACCCATCCGTAGTTGTCGGTGTTTGAGGTGAAGGTGTAAGGTCGGACTGGCTCGAATGGCTTGCCCATCCTCGACTCGACCTCCTTCTTGAACACAGGGAGGGTCATTCGGTCGACAGTGTACTTCAGTCGCTGTGACATTGTCAGTCCAGTGAGACAACGGATTCGTCAAACCACTCACAGCGTTCTTCCTGTCCTGCCTGTTACCGTTGTCTCTCTGCGTGAGCATGACAGACTCGGCACACTTGAGACCATCCTCTGGGAGGACAAAGCCGATGACATCACCCAGCCTGGGGTACGTCTTCTTGTTCGAGTGGGTGACACCCATACCACCACCGACTGTGACATTGTAGCCGACGACCTTCTCGCCCTCTAGAATGGCGATGAAACCAAGATCGTTGGTGAACACATCGGGTCCGTTGTCGGGAGGCACGGCGACGGCCATCTTGAACTTTCGAGGAAGGTAGGTTGGGCCATAGACTGGCTCAAAGTCGGGAACCTCTCCACCACCGACCTTCTTCTGGTCAAGCCAGATCTCGTGGTACGCCGTGGTTTTGGGCAACAGCGAGTCCGAGAGCGTCTTTGAGAACTCGTACACGGTGGCGTGAGCGAAAGAGAGGGATGGGTTGACGGTACACTGAACGTTTCGGTCTGCAACTGTCAGCTCACGTACGCCAAAGGAGATCGGTATCACTCACTGACATCACCGCAAGCGGCAATGGTGTCCATCATGGACTTGTTGATTGCCTGCATGGCGGGCTTGAGATGCTTCTTGATGATACCGTGGAACTGGAACGTTTGACGGGTGGTCAACTTGAAGGTGCTGTTTCCATGCTCATCGGAGATTCGGTCCATCTGCTCCCATTGCTTGGGTGTGCAAACACCACCGGGCAGTCGACATCTAATCATGAAGCTGTACGCTGGCTCGAGGCCCTGCGCCTGGAGAGACTCTCGGATATCTCGGTCATCCTACGGCTAGTCAGCACGATTCGAAACGATAGCCACCTGCCGACTCGCCTGCATGTATGTACCGTGGAACTTGGTGAGCTGAGCATCACTAGGACCGATGGCACCGGTGGTCGTGTCGGCCAAACCTTCGAGAATAGTACCTCTCAAGTAGTCCGAGGCGATCTTGATGTGCTCGTTGGCGACCGTCTCCTCCTGTGCCTCGACCACCTCGACTGAGTCGACACCCAAAGCCTTCCAAAGTCCCGCTTCCCATGGCTTGTAGCCGGTCTGGTAACCATCTGGGTCGGAGTCATCTCCCAAACCCAACGGAGTCAACTCGGCCGCGCCTAGAGCGAGGAGCTTGGGGTAGAGGTCTTTTCCGGGCTTGTTGTAGTAGACGTAGTCCTCCTTTCGCGGCCAGTAGTTCCTGTCACCCATGGCAAAGACGGTCACCTTGACCTGCTTCAAGGCTTCACCAACTTCAGCTGGGGCGAGCTTTGAGACGGTCTTCATGAACTCTCGACCATTCTGCGGGGGTTCACCCTGACCGGCAGTCGAAGTGATGACGACAACGTTCTTCTCGGCGGATAGCGTGTCGACGATAGAAGACGCAACGCTGTCCAGAACGGCGATGGAAGCACCAACACCACGCATCTTGGCCCTGCTGACCAGTCGCTTGGCAACCTTTTCGGCGTTGCCACCGTCAGAGGCGAAGAGGACCAAAAGACCGGGGCCGTCTAGCGAGTTGACGAGAGCGTCGTATGCCTTTCGAGCCTTCTCCTTCCTCGCGGTCTCTATGTTGGTGCCAACAGAGGTGGTGATGCTAGAGTCGATGGCGGGGGTGGCTCGAGTAAGTTGGGACAGGTGAGACTGACGGTCGAGGAACTCGGTAAGAGCGACTTTGAGAGCGGGCGAGTCGAGAGTGAATCGCTTGTCGTCCTCAGCAGAAGGGTTCCACCTGAACATGGGCCACCATCCACCACTGACGGCTCGCTTGGTCTCACGAAGCCTCTCCAGAGGTCCGGCAACTTCTCCTTGTCCAACAGAAGCACCGTCCTCCTTCTCTCCCCAGGGCAGATACGCTAGGACGAGACCTGGTCCCGAGTACGCCTCGGCTTCTCGCATGGCGTTGATGACACCAGCATAGTCGGCGAAGACGGCGACAGACGAGACGTAGACATCTCCCATGTTAAGAGCGTAGAGGGCAAGGTCCTTCTTTCGCTCTCGACTGGGTTGGGCTGGAGCCAATGGCGAGAAGGGCGATGGCGAGGTCTCGTATACGAGCAAGTTGATGTCGAGGCCCGACGACAGGGCGTGGTGAAGACCTGACGATGCAAGGTCTTGGGCCCAAGAGTTTGACACGACGATCCAGAGGCTCTTCTTCTCCCAAAGACCAGAACCACCAAGGGCCAAGATCTCCTTCTCGTCCGAAGAAGGGCCTGAGCCGATAGCAGACTCGACCTTCTTGCCGGCGTCACCAGACTTGGGCTCCTCTCTGACCAAAAGCCACTGGCCAAGCGCCTCGTGCACCTCCTGTCGAGTGTTGGGAGCCTTTAGAACAGTCTTGGCGAGAGTGACTAGCCTCTCTCGGTCTCGTCTGATGGCCACGGCTTTACCGAAGGCGTAGAGCGGCGAAGTCGACTCGCTGGCAGACAGCGACTTGGGATCGTTCAGGACCTCTAGGGGTGAAGGTGAGGTGGCAAGGAGGTTGGTGTAGGTGGATTCAGCAGTCGGGACGGCGATCGAGGAGTTTGGGATGGAAGGGGCAGACGAGGTGGTTCCAGTCCGAGAGACTTGCGATGTGGACGCCAATGCCGAGGGGATGTCTGGGTTGGACCCGACTAGGATCGACCTGATAGGGTAGTCGAGGCCATCGAGAGCATCAACAACGGAAGCCCATGCGGATCCGTATTTGCTCGATCCTGCCTCCAATACGACAATCTCCTCGTTTCCTCTAACTGCATGCCTGATCTTGTCTTTTGGCAGTGGCGAAGCGACCGAGATCTCGAGTACATTCTCTCCTGACAAAGCGGAGGTCGATGTTGGCAAGAAGTTGAGCACGATTCGCTTCGATTCCGCAGAGTGGTGAACAAACGGTCGCTGAGCCCTTCGTGCGTGCTTGAGCAGAGACAGAGCAGCAGCCTCGTATGCGTGAACGATCTCTTCGGACGTCTCGTCCTGGGAGTTGCCATTGACCTGACCGTTGCCGTTCAAGACAGGCGACGAAGGGGCGCTCAGCCACTCTTGAGCATCGGCGAGCTCCTGTACCAATCCTTCTAGCGCAGAGGCGCCGACGTAGTGGTACACTGTTGGTCCAACCTGGGCGACCTTGTGGGCGATGAGAGCGTGATCGTAGGCATCTTGAGCCGATCGGCTGATAAGGACCAGGTTCTTGTCACCTTTTGGTGGCGAGATGGCCTCGCCGGCGATGACATGGATGACAGATGAGGATGGCGATGATGGCAATGATGCGAGTAGGGCAGAGTCGGTGAACAGAGTCGAGGCGGATGGGAGAGGGAGGTAGGGGTTAAGCTTTGAGGATCCGGCGGGTGATGAGGAGATTGGGTGCGAGTATGACTCGGAAGCCAAGTTTTGGAGAGCGGCGAGAAGAGACATGTTGGCGGGTTTGAATGACTGAAGATCGACTTCCTCCAGTCTCGCGGTGTTGAGAGTAGAGTACAACAACGAGCGCTCTTCAACTCGATCGATGGGGGAGGGGGAGATGTTTTTTTGAAGAGCGAGCTGTCCGATTGCCTCTCGATGTGACTTTGCCAGTTGTGATTTGGATGGTGCGACTAGACTCTTTGCTGGGTATTCCGAACTTTTCTGCCCCGGCGCGGTGAAGATCGATCACCCAATCGCGAGCCCGGTTAAACACCCCCCCAGCCAGCCAACTGATCTTCGGAAAATAATGGCGTGATTAGGCGACGCGACCCGATTCCAGATCTCATGTCTAGAATCCGATTCGCCACCCGGCTCATCGGTCCTGTGAGCCTACGAGCACGTAGTCTACGTTCCTTTCAAAATAGGCTCACGACCATCACCGCTTGTGACACTGATCAGACCGCCGGCACCCACTTGGCACCCAAACTCCGAGCGCCAGTGACAGGGCGCTCAACGAGGAATCACTCTCATTGAGTGTACAGTGTACGGTAGTTCGAGGTTTAGCCCACCACTTTGATCGGCATCGATAGCCGTCATCGTCCCGTCTCCTCTGAGGGGACACCCTAGCCAGCAGCCGCTATGGCCCAAGCTCTAATTGCTCATCATCGGGGAACAAGACCACGATCCGGATGTTGGAGCCAGGAGCACATCGGAGAGAAGACCATGACTGGGCAGAGCATTACACGCCACCACATCGCCACGGTCACCACAGACACTGCACATAAGACCGACAGGCTTAGCTGTATGGCATACTATCCGAAATTACCTCCCATGCATTACAGTATTATAGCACACAGCACACAGCTCTCAAGAGATACGATGGGCTGCCAAATACATTGATTCTCTCATGCCTCGCATTTCACTTGGATGGATGCTAATCGTGTCGATCGGCGACGTTTGCGCATTTCGTCGTCCCCGGGCCCGCTCGAGATGGGCGGCATGGTCGACACGTCGAGAAGCGGGGGTGCAACTGCCTTGCGCTTGAGACGAGTATTGATTGCTGATAACGCCGCGGTCGTCGCAGTTTGGAGGGTCAAACTTCGTCTGCTCCTAGTCTCACGAGATTGCTGATGGTTAGGTCGAGGTTGTGGAGTATTGGGGGGAGAGGGAGGAGGAGGGGCCGAGGCATTTGTCCTGCTGAGGTTGGCAGGAAGGACCATCGTGCAGGTGGAGGGATCGATGTGGTCGCCAGCTCTGACGGATGAGTCGTGACCGGAAGAGCTCTGGTGACCCGTGGTGGATTCAACGGCCAATTTCAGGGCCTCAATTTCCTGCCGGGACTTGCTCAATGCTTCGTAGGCCTCGTCACAGTCATCGATCGAGTTTTGCAGCAGTTGCCGACATTTGTTGTACTCTTTCTTGTAGTGATCGGCCTCCTCCAATGCCGCCTTGCAATCTTCTTCTGCCTGGTCGAGGTCGTAGGTCTCGCTGTGTACTTGAGGTGCTCTGGAAACCGCTGCCTCCGCAAGATCCCTTTCCGTTTTTAGGGCAGTGATCCGCGTTTCCAAGATCGCCTGCGCATCTCGAGCCTCTTGTGTTGCTTGTGAAAGAGCCGCCTCCGCCTCGTCCTTTTCCTTGCTCAAGGCGATCGCACGCGTTTCCAAAGTCGCCTGCTCGTCTTGAGCCTCATGCAGCTCTAGCTTGATGGACCGGACATCGCTTTCGAGACGCGATATGTGCGAGTCCTCATCCTGGAGTGCGTTGGCCAGAGTCGTGACCATCTGCTGTAGGTTGTCCATGTCTTGGTTTAGGTCGCGGGCAAGCCTCTTTTTCTCCTCTCGAACGATAGCAAGATCGTGCTGATCGTCCCTGGCCCGCTGTTCATACCTGCGGCAGCGAGCGAGGAGTTCCGACATGACCTGTTGATCCTGATCCGTGTACGTGACTCCGGAAAGTTCGTCCATCGCAGTTTCCAGGGCTTCCTGCCTGGCCGTCGCTTCGCGCGCTCTGGCTGCCCTATCCGCTTGGCGCTCGCTGTCTTCGATATACCGCTTCCTCATTTTGGCGGTCTCGGCCTGGAGGGTGAGCTATCGTGGATCTATCACGGTTGTGCCGGACGATAGAAGGAGCTGGGAGGATAGAGATGTCGCAGGATTTTGAGGTGGACCTATCACGGACATGTCGGACGGTAGATAGAATTGGGACAGCAAAGCGGGACGGCTGAGCTGAGGTGTTCGTCGATCTGCCCCCGGGTTGACTGCTGGCGAGCTACTTTGCGCGGGATGTCGTGCGCAATTGTGCGACAGTGAACATTTCTGGGATGATCCACACGTGAGAGACGACGTGACGGGAGTATGAGGCGATCGGCCGCCTCTTATAGTTGAGGGTTGGACCGGAGGATCGGATTTCGAGGGCGGGCTCATCATATCACCTTTCAGCCGTCGTGCGACCCTTTCGCGCACAGAGTGCAGTCCCGGTGAGGAAGCGTTGCTTTCGTTGCTTTCGTTGCGAGGTTCTCGTGCCGCTGGGTGATTGTCGCTGCCGTTGATACCGTTTGTCGGCACATCCATACTGGATGCTGCAGACGATTGGGTGTCCCCTGACTTACGTTCGCGCAGCGAACGCCGTCGCACGGAACAAAGCCCGCTTGTTTGCGAGGTGAAGCAGTGCCAACAAAATAGTATGATCAGTTGATGTGAGCCTGGCTCGCCGGGCATGGGAGTGACGGTGTATTGAGCGATGACTGTGGGTTGCTGTGCAGCTCGGGCGCGACGGCAGGTAACAGAGGAGTGTCTAGCAGCTGTCAGCTATCGCAGCCTGGAATACTGTCCGACTCACGTATACATGAAAGCCGGAAAGCATTTGGTGTGAAGCTGACAGCCGCCAACACACTCGTGTCCCGTGTCGAAATATAACGCAGGGGTCGGAATGAACCGTTCGAGGTCGAATAACTGCGCGTAGAGCGGAAGGGTATGCGGGTGAGCGCATCGTGATGATTGAATGCCCCGTCCCAAAGCCCGTCTCAAGGTCAGGCGAGTCTCCTTGGAGGCGAAGATCGGATCGCTGCGTCGTGATTCGTCGGACCATCGCTTTCTGACTGCGTCGGTAGGTTCAGAAAAGATATCGTCGTCGTACGGCATACTGCAGCGGGCCGTGCTGGTGATGTCGTTGATATGAATGATATCGATGTTGGAGCAGTCAAGACGACGCGCAGTTACGCTCAGAGCACAGAGATCTCACGGAAGGAGTTTGGTGGGCGATGTGAAGACTGGTAATGTCGGGATGAAAGTCTTCCCGCGGACTAGCGACATTGCGCACATCGAACGCGTCGACGCGTTTCCGACGGGACCAATCTGCTTGCTTCTAATAGGTGATACTTCATTGATCGCCCTTGCATGTGTAGGCAGTAGGCCTTCTTTTGCTCTGCGGATGCCAATGTAGCATGTGTAAGGCCGTAGGAATCTCCCAGAGGAGAAAGTGAAGCTCTAGATGCATTGATGCCTGCCTCTAAGATGAAAAAGCCAGCTCAAAGATGAAAATGCTGGGTGTGCTGGAAGGTGCGGGAGAACGAGACCTCGATTCTGGACGCCTGCCGCAGGAACAAATAGAGGGCTGGAGCAGAGCTTTTTGGGGTGCCTCGTTTTTGACTCGGCATAGGCTCAAGCTCGGACAGCTGGGCTGCTCGAGTAGGCGTGTGTACAATCGGCCTTATGCAATCCGTTGTAATTTGTGAATCCCCCAGGGGCAGCCAATACCTGTCCTATATAGCTGCCAGCCAGTGCCAGCCGAGGCGCCGACTATCGATCAAACCTTGCACGGAGCATGTTCTCGACGTCTTGATCAACGTCGCTTGCTGCTTTGGCCCACGGTGAAAATTGAGCTTCTACAAGTCCGACCAATTAGCCAGAATCGCAGAAGCCATGTTTCTGCCGTATTGTTGAACTGTCGACGCAGAGCCATTCCGTCGCATCGCGTAAACGGAGGTGAATCCCGACTGCAATGATGTGTGAATTTGTGGCATAGTACCTCAAGCTACCCTGCCATACTCCTGCATCCCGCTCCTCTCTGGCGGATAGTAGTAAACCGGTCCATCGTATATCTGCAAGTCATGTCAGTGGGATGTACTCGTAGACGATTTGCGGGTCTATGACTAACACGATAGGTATGGCCTCTGTACGAGCAGAGCAGGTCAGCGGGCGAATTGCCTATGTTGAAACCTCACTCACCTCGTTCCGTTGCCCCTGAACATTCTAGTCATGCGCCACGGTTCCGGGATCTGTGGATCCCGTCAGATCAGTAGTGACAAAGTCCACTCACATCCTGTTCCCCGATGTGCCAGTACATCTCCTCGTTTGACTCGTACACTGCCTTTTCGCCTGGAGGGGGTAGCATGAATTTTCCGACTTGCAATTCGGTGTCGGAGATGTCGCTCTCGTGAAGTCTGGCGTATCCGATTCTCCACATTCCTCTGAAGGCGATGTATTGACACCATCGCCAGCGGTCGGCTCTGTACGCAGTTTCAGCACTGATACGTGGGTTGAATAACTCACATTTCAATGTCGTACATCAGGCCATCTTCCATGAGGATCTGATATGGCCACGGTCTCTGATCTCCAGGGTGGGTCACTAGATAGCCCAGGAATACAGTCGGTACGTCTGCCGTCTCGCGGAGGTTTCTGGCAATTTCGATAGTTTGTAGTTCTCGATCCAATGCGTCTTCCTCTTGACCGTTGTGTGATACCCATACGTTGATCTTCTGCCCGTGAATGTCTAGAGTGGCATGAATGGCTGGAGCCAGCTCCCCATGAGGCGAAGGCAGAAGATGGTGTGTTGAGTTGAGGATGGGAAACTAGGATTAGCGGTCTTCGAGATTCGGTACCTACTTTGGACAAAAGCACACAACCCCAAGTATGCTTGTTTGGGCCAGGTCCAAGGTCAACGTACTATGACGGTGAGTCAGTCAATCTGAACTCGGCATGGTGTTCCGCCAAGAGACTCACGTATCCTAGCTCTTCGGCAATGATCCTGGTAAGATCTCGGTTGCCGTATACGAATCGATGTACTAAAATCGTGAGTCATCATGTCTGTGTGCGATCACTCACGATCAGTCTCCAACAAGCCAACGATGTCCACCTCCATGTCTCTAATGAGCTCCATCATCCGCCGTTGTGAATCTCGTCCGGGTTCATCTACCCCGAAATGCACCTACACCCGTCAGTCATCCCCCTAGACCATTGCAGGGATACTCACTGCCCAGATACCCCCGGAGAAGATTCTATGCTCAGGATGATATGGCACTGGCGCCGAGGTTGGCATCATCCAGTATCCGCTAGCCATGCCCAAGACACTGAGCGTCCCGACTCCAAACACTGTCCATCGCTTGACATCCTTGGTCCTCCGCGAGCTTGTCGGTCGTAGTCGGGATGGCCCAGGTAATGCCAGTTGTCGAGACGCGTAAGATGCTGTGACGACTGACGCCATGCAGAATCCAAGGATGAGGTCGGTCCGTTCTCTGAACAACCAGCCATACGGCACAAAAGCATATGCTGCTGTGACAACTGATAGTACGTCGAGGATACACTTTGCTAGTAAGGCGTGGCCAAATGTCTTCTGAGGCGGCAGGGCGGATGCAGAGCGAGTCAGAGCCGGCAGAGTTGAAGAAAGGTATACCACCAAGGCAAGACCACCGACGAATCCGATCCAATCAGGAAAGACATATATGACGACAGCACCTGCGCATCCAAACAACGACCAAGCAGGGGAGGTGGGATCGACTGTCAGAATAAGTGGTAGCGCGCTAGCTGCGATGACGATCCCAGCGAACGGGTGCAAGGTCGGCCCTTTGATCGGGTAGCCGGTCCACGTCCAAGCGATAATCGTGCCGGAATCGTTGACAAAGGTCTGGAGGAGATGTATCATCGAGCCCAATCCGATAGTGATCAAGGATCGTTGCAAGCGAGTCGTCTTTACATCCGGTATCGACTTGTCCTTGGCTTCAGCGATAGGTGGAGCCGGGAACAAATCCACCGGGCGATCCTTGTATTCGTATAGGCACACAGCGGCAAGCAGTAGACCCGTGATGTTCCATCCTCCGGATGCCGCATCGGTCGTAGCCCACAGTGGATTTGTGGAGGCATTCACGTATTTGAGCAAGAGGGTAATGGCCAATCCTAATCCGAGTACTGCAGTTATCAGTGTACTATGCCGGATCTTGACTCACTTTGACCTTCAGGCACCATCTCCACGCTGCCCTTCAGTCGAACCCAATTTCCATACTGCGCCAACCAGCCTGTCCAGGTGCCGATGGATATCCCGATCAAGCGGGCTGCTGGAGAGGGAATGAAGAAGCATCCCATCCCAGCGACGACCATGGTCACCCTATGCGCGAATAGACCATTGCGTGAAGTGGTGTAGTTCCTGATCCACCTGGAGGATAATGCGTAACCAGATAAGTTGGTCAGGAGTGCAAGCTCGGGTCCGGCCAGAGCTACGTTTCAGCCAGAGCCTCCTTTTCCAGACGCACCTAGTTTCCAAACAGACCAGTAGAACAGCTGAAAGCCTAGCGAGGTGACGACGGTCCAAAAACATACCGCTAAAGCAAGTTAGTGCGGATCCGGTTAGTTTGCACTCACCAAGATAGACGTCACTGAGCCACGCACACAGCGCCCGTCGCTCTCCGCTGACCACTGTGCGATCGGTGGCTGCGGTCCAGTCCACCTCAGTTTGCTGGATGAGAGGAGCGCAAGGTCGGAGAAAAATCTCATGCGGAGTGCTAGGGTTTGAGCTCAGCGGGGCTCGAGGGTAGTCTCCGCTTGACGCACCCACCTGTTGCCTTCGAGCTTCTCGCTCCGTCGGGAGGTGTCTATGATTGCGATCTGGACAGAGGTCAGTACCAAGCGACAAGCATGTGTCATAAGGACTGACCCGGATATGCTTCAGCTCTGCCATTGTTACAGCATCGAAAGCAACGTCCCAGAAGACTAGAGACCATTCGAAAAAGGCATAGTGTGTGTAGGCTGCAGCGGGTGTCAGTACGCCGTCGCCATCAATGACATACCTCCAGGTATCCGCTGGACAGAATGACGGTAGTAGGTCCATACCAAAGGGGGAATGGTAAGGAGAAAGCCCGCGAAGAATCCTTGCCTACAACGAGGTCAGCACAACCAGGAAGCGGTCTCAGGACGCACCGTCTCCGTCTGACAGACGGGGTAGTCGAATTCTGAGTGGTGAGGAACATCCAGGGAAGAGTCAACACCAAGTACATTATCATGAACAAGTCGTGAAGGTCTATAAGGTTCAGCTTGGGGATCTTTTGTGTCTTTCACTCAAACCTCACCGTGATGATCTCTAGACGTTATGTATATCCAGCCTCCGCTACAGCTTGAATCAGTACAGGGTCCGACGTTAAGCCTTATGGTAATCTCACGCTGTAAAGGTCCTGGCTATCCCGACCAAGAACTCCACATCTGCCGTATTGGATCCCGAAGCCAACTCCTCTTCGTCCGCCAAAGCTTCCAGGGGAGCCATAGCAGCGTCGGCTACCTTGGCCGCAGTAGCAGACGCCCTATTTCTAGCATTGGTGGATTTGACAGCGACGCTACTTCCGTCCTTCTCTGCGCCTTGCCCCAATCCGATGGGCGCCGCTGTGGTGCTGTAACGGTGAACAAGCCATTGCAAGGTGAGCAACAGAAACCGCGGTGTTGCGCACAAGGCAATGATGATGTGGAAAGGAGCTCTAGGAGTGGCAAAGTCTCCTATCCTGCATAGCGTCAGAGGATAACTCGGATGAGCGACCACTCACGTTGCCGAGACTGAGGGGAACCACTCAACCGGCCATTCTGTAAAAAGGTCAATCAGGAGGTTCACGCTGGTTGCGGCGATAGCTTCTTACTTGATACGGAATTCTTACACAACTCAGTCCACAGTCCACCTGCCCAGCCCATGAAGATGGCGACGGAGAACGCGAGGCCAGCGAGCAGCGTGTGAGCCTGTGGGATCAGCGATCCCGGTATGGAGAGTAGGGTCGACATTTTCGGTGGAGTCTTCTGCCGAGTTCCCCTGGGATTCGCTGTCAAGTATCAGATCTCCTCGTCCTTGCACGACCAGAACGCCATTCGAGAGTTCTGGAGACAAAGGAGGGGAGCATTCAATTGTGCAACTGATTGACGTGTGGGTTGAGGCATCAACGTTACGTTCAACCGCCAGCAGTTTGCAGACGTAGCCAACCGTCTTAGCCGAAGCCAAGAGCTCGAGGAACCACACAACGCGGGGGTTTGAACCCGTGGGTGTGGGGTAGCGGCTGTAATGCCACGCATTACGGTTCACCTGGAGTAGTATTACGATTTTGAAACTGGCGATTTCAGACCGCGTAGGGTAATTTCGTAATGCAGCCGGGAGCAGCCAGCGGTCGGACAGGCCCGGGCGTCGTGCTGCGTATCGAGATCGAGCAGGCCCCTGTCCGTGCTGAAGAGGCCTCCTGGTGGCTTCCAACCCACTGCGCCGGACATCCATGCCATTGCTGAGTCGCTCGCAGTCGCCGTGGACTCATGAACTTGCCGCGACCGGCTCATGTAAAATAGTGTGATTGATGCGTAGTCGTGATCATAAATGCTACTTGGTAATAGCGAATTTCCAGGGGTGGGAACGAGTGTTCCGGTGACGGCGGCGGAAGGCGAAAGGGTGACGAGGCTGAGCCTTTTTTTCGAGGCGGCGCGGATGTGGACGGGGAGCAAAAGCAAAGGGGCGGAGGGGAGAGCACGGAAGGCGACGAGGGTGGTCAAAGGGCCAATAGGTAAAACGCAAACTAGCTTTCCAGGCTATCAAGGGCGTGCTCATCGTCGGGTCTGGAAACAGCCATCCCCCAATCACCGTCGAGGTCGCCATCAAAAGGGCTCTCATCACCATACATCCCATTACAACCTCATAGTAGTAGTGATTAGCATAATCCTGAACCGAGACCGACGTGTCCAAGTCCCATTGTACATAGGTTCGGGGACTACACTGAACCCATACCGTCGACTCCGCGACGGGACGAGGGAGAAAAGACAGGGCGACGTCTCGAGCGCTTAAGGCAAGTTGCCAGCCGACAACGCAAGCATGGACGATCAACTACCAGGTCCGTCCAGGACTACTGCTCCAGTCGACCTCGCTCCCCAACAGCACCTACCATCCTCCATGCTCGCCCCCACGTTGAGTCAGAACGGGCACTCGGAGGTGTCTAATGGGCACAGGCAGAACGGCAATGGCGCAACTGGCGGGAACACAACGCAGCAAGTGAGTCTGCTTATCGAGCACAAATGCTGACATTCAGTCCTACGATAGTCGACCCGAACCCCTCAGTGTGAATGGGATCCTCACAATGCCAATTGGGCCCAGCCCTACCGTCCACCCTCCGTCGCCCTTGACAGAAGGCGCTCTGACACCGGACCCCGACGAGGATGAAGACCGTGAGGAGGTGGAGAGGCAGGGTGGACAGGGAGCAAGTCGGCCTGTGAGTTGATCTGGCTACCTCTCCTCTGTGTACTTGCTGATCATGTAGATCACGGCGACCACCTCTGTCATGTCAATGGAATCAGATGGCGAGGACGAACAGTCCGAAGAAGGTGATGTCGATGGCGAGTTCGACGATGATGTGAGCGAAGACTTCAACGACGAGGATGATGATCCTATGGAGGATGAAGACGAGGATGAGGACTATGACGATCCCAGCTTTGGTTCAAAGAAGAAGTCGGCAAAGCCCAAAGCCGTATCCAAGATCAAGGAGAAGAAGGAGGTGCCCAGAAAGCGAAGTGAGTTCAGCTAGCACAACATCCTGCTTACACCTAGTGAGCGGACCAGGCGGATCGTTTCCAATGCGACGGGAGAAGTCTGGGTCGGATGATGGTGACGACTACGCCTTGAAGGCGCACAAGAAGAAGAACTTTGCACCCTCGGCGACGAGAGACACACCAGATGCCGGCTTTGCGGACTCCGACAGCGCATGGAGGAGAGGCGCAGCGAAAAAGGTGGTCACGTATGATGAAGCTCAAGCGGATTACGGTTTGGAGAGCGAGGATGAAGAGATGTATTATCAGGAGGGCGAAATCCCTGCGGGTGAGTCCAAGAGATCCGACATTGTGTTAACCTCCAGCCGGCGATGTCGATGAGATCGATCTTGTTCTGTCACACTCGAGGGACGAGGAGCATCTCAGTGAACCCAAGGACATTCCCCAGCAAAATCTGGTCAGTCCAGCTCATCTCGCCTTGGCTCGAACTGACTCTTCTCAAGCGCTTCCACGTCAAGTGGAAAGGCTACTCTCATATACACAACACCGACGAGACATACGCTTTCCTCAAATCGTACAAGGGCTTCAAAAAGGTTGAAAACTACATTGCAAAGGTGTGGATGGTGGATCAGCAGTTCCGTCACCCGGCCCCAGATGCGCCCTGGAAACCGACAAGGGAGGACTTGGAGCAGTACGAGATTGACAGAGAGAGGAACAAGGAGCTCTTGGACAGTTACAAAGTCGTCGAGCGGGTCCTGGACGAGAAGACTGAGCGCAGGGAGGAGGGTGTCGTGACTTTGTTCTTCTGCAAATGGATGAGTGAGTAACATGGGTCCGCTTGTTCGCTCAATCTGACCTCTTCTCAGACTTGCAATACGTCGACTGCACCTGGGAAAGTAAGTTGAACTCGGTTCACAGACCGCTGACATTTAGCCTACGACGAGATCAAGGAGGGAGCGTCGGCCGCCATCGAGGAATACCATTCCAGAATCGCTCGAACGACCCTGCCTGCAAAGTCCATTCCTTATGGTATCAACACTCGTCCCACCTATGTCAAGATCAACGAGGACCCGGCGTACCTGAAAACCAATGGCGGAGCCCTCAAGCCATTCCAGCTTACGGGTCTCAACTGGCTCGCCTATCTGTGGACAAAAGGCGAGAATGGCATCCTCGCAGATGAAGTGAGTAACCCTATCATCACTCATCTTTGCGACTGACGCTCTATAGATGGGTCTGGGTAAGACGGTTCAGTCTGTCTCATTCCTCTCCTACCTTTTCCACACTCAGCGGCAGTATGGACCTTTCCTCGTGGTCGTACCCCTATCCACCATCTCTGCTTGGCAAATGCAGTTCAAATCATGGGCCCCCGACATGAACGTCATCTGCTACATGGGTTCTGCGCAGTCAAGAGAAGTCCTGAGGCAGTTTGAATTCGGACCGCTCAAGAACCTCCGCTTCAACGTCCTCCTCACCACCTACGAATTCATCTTAAAGGACAGGCAGGATCTGGGACAGATCAAATGGCAATCTCTGGCGGTGGATGAGGTGAGTAAGCGTTCCCATGAGCCACTCTGACAGTTTAGGCACATCGCCTCAAGAACAACGAGAGTCAGCTGTACGAGGCATTGAAGAGTTTCTCGACAGCGTCAAGGCTGTTGATTACCGGAACTCCACTGCAGAACAATGTCAAAGGTGAGTTGTTACAGCTTGATATTCGCTGACCATCAGAACTGCTCGCTTTGATGCACTTCCTGATGCCGGAGAAATGTGAGTTTTTACCTGCCGGCCTCAGCTGACAATCAGTCCAATTGGCAAACGACTTTGACCTGAACGATGCGGATCAAGAGGTCAAGATCAAGGATCTGCACGAGAAGCTGGGCACGCTCATGCTGCGACGTTTGAAGAAGGATGTGATCAAGGAACTTCCCACAAAGTCGGAGAAGATCCTGCGAGTCGAGATGTCGCCAATGCAGACGCACTACTACAAGAGTGAGTCGTCCAGCACTAAGACGGAGTCTAGCTGACATTTGATCCAGATATTCTGACCAAGAATTTCTCCGTTCTGAGCAAGGGTGGCACACAGCACGTCAGCTTGATGAATGTGGCAATGGAGCTGAAGAAGGCCTCGTGAGTGGAATCTCGTCTATGATGATTGCCATTAACATGCTCAGGAACCATCCGTACCTCTTCGATGGGGCCGAGGACCGAAACAAGCCTCTTCACGAGATTCTGCGAGGACTGGTCATGAACTCGGGCAAAATGGTCTTACTGGACAAACTCCTTGCGAGACTCAAGGCCGACGGACATCGAGTGTTGATCTTTTCACAAATGGTCAGGTTGCTGGATATCATCTCGGACTACATGCAGGCCAGAGGCTACGTCCTTCAGCGTCTAGACGGTACGTAACGACCCTGATGACTAAGCTGACCTCTAGGTACCGTCCCATCCGATGTCAGGAAGAAGTCTATTGAGCATTTCAACGCTCCCGGTTCTCCCGACTTTGCCTTCCTGCTGTCGACCCGAGCCGGTGGTCTAGGTATTAATTTGGAGACTGCGGATACCGTGATTATCTTTGATGTGAGTTCAGCGTAGCTGGCAGAGCTGACTTCAGTCCGACTACAACCCCCAGAACGACCTGCAAGCGATGGCTCGAGCCCATCGTATAGGACAACAGCGACATGTCAGTATATATCGATTCGTGACCAAAGGAACGATCGAGGAGGACATTCTGGAACGGGCAAAGAGAAAGATGATCCTAGAGTATGCCAGTGAGTTACTCAAAAATGACACTTTGAACTCAACTGACCGCGCAGTCATCAACCAAATGGACACCACCGGTGCGCACATCAACGGTACCGCGACGCCGAAGGACAAGTCTGGCGAATTCTCCAAGGAAGAGCTTTCGGCAATCCTCAAATTCGGCGCTCAGAACATGTACAAGACCGACGACTCTGCTCAGAGCAAAAAGCTGGACGAGATGGACCTGGATGACATCCTGACCAAAGCCGACGCTTTCGACACCGAGACGGCCGCTCAGCCAGGCGGTACATCTTTGGGTGGAGAGGGATTCTTGTCACAGTTTGCCGAGATCCAGGATGTCAAGAACGACATGAACGAGCCGCTCAGCTGGGACGACATTATTCCCGCGGATGAGAGAATCAAGTTGGACGAGGAGGAGAGTAAAGCTCTCGCGGCGGAGGAGCTGGCCGCTACCACTAGGAAGAGGAAAGCGGCTCATCAGCCGGGAGCGTATGAAGGCATGGAGGGCGACAATGAGGATGCTGGAAGTAGCCGACCGGGATCACCGAGCAGCAAAGGCGGTAAAAAGTCCAAGGCTATCGGCGCGCCAAGAAAGTCTAACGCGCAAAAGTCGCTGGAGCTTAAAGGTGGGTCGGTTGTGTTCGTGGTGCTGACGAGTCGAGCTGACTTGTCCCAGAACGTGATCTCCGTGTCCTCATCCGCGGTATCCAAAAGTGGGGTGACATTCGCGCTCGATACGAACTCATCGTCAAAGAGGCCCGTTTGGAAGCGAAGAACAGGATCCTCATCACCCAGACCTGCGAGGAAATCATTGCCGAAGCTGAAGAAGCCATCGCCGCGCACAAGAGTCACATCAAGGACCTGCAGGATCGCGGGGAACCCATCTCGTCGTCGCTACGACAAAAGGCCGTCCTCTTCACGTACAAGACTGTAGGAGGACTCAATGCCGAGACGATTGTCGCCAGACATTACGAGCTCAAAGCCGTCGTCGAACACTTCAAGAGGGCCGACGACCTGGACGATTACTCTGTTCCGGTGGAGAGCCTGAAGCCAACAATGAACTGGACTGTGGACTGGACAGCGGCAGAGGACGCACATCTGCTCATTGGAATCTGGAGGCATGGCTTTGGAAGTTGGGAGCTTATGGCTCAGGTGAGCAAGCTGAATCATCTTTTGATTCCCGGCTGATTCCTGTAGGACCCTACGCTGCATCTCGCAGACAAGATCTTCCTCGATGACCCCAAATCGAAACAGGCGGATCCGAATGCACCCAAGCCCGGCACTCCTGGCCCCATACACCTCGTCAGGCGAGGTGACTACCTCTGCGGCCTGATACGCGAGTATGAGGAGCAGAGGAGAATCGAGCTCGAGCAGGCCTCTGTCATCGCAAACATGCCAGTGAAAGAGGGCTTTGGCTACGACCATCCCACTTTGCCTATTCCTGGCGGATCAAAGGCAAGGACCGACAGTCCCATGGCCAGTGTTGCCTCTGACAAGGGAGCGCCCGGAGCGAAAGGCAAGCGCAGGAAGACGCCAGAGTACACCGACTCGGAGGATGAATCGGGCTACGAGTCGATGGACGAGGACGCCGTCAAGGAGCTCTTGAGACCGGCGAAAAAGCACCTAAAGAAGCTCAAGTCGGGTACGGAGAACCTCAGCAGGGAGGAGAAGATTGTCGCGTTAAAGGAATGTGTCGCGGGCATCGGCAAGAGGATCGACGAGATTGTGGCGGAAAAGCAGGCCAAGGGAGAGAACAGTGGGAAATGGAGAAAGCACTGCTGGGTGTTTGCTTCATTCTTCTGGCCTCGGCAAGGTGTCAATTATAGTAAACTCATGGACATTCACAAAAAGCTGGTGAGTACGAGGTTGCTTGAGACAGACCTAAGCTGAGCAAAACAGGTCAACGAGTCTTCGCCTGCGCCTGCGAAACCAAAGCCGAAACCCAAACGCAAGTCGGAGCCCGCGTCCGATAGACCCAAGAAGAAGGCCAAGGCTCCTCCAAAGAACGCGGACAAGAAGGCTGTACCGGTGAAAGAGGAGAAGGAGGACGTCAAGCAGGAGGCCGTCCAGGACAAGGACGAGGAGATGGCATGATTACGGATAGCGAGCCACAAAGAGACACAAAACCAAGCATTGCATTCCATGTCATAACAGTTTCATCATGCATTCATGTAACGGGAGCGAGCCCTATCTTTGTTGCGTTTCAACTTCTCCACTTCTCCCGAGCGCCATGACATCTGGGAAGAAGTCAGACTTCTGCTTGAGGTTGCCCAAGATCGAGGTGAGCTACCCTGTCACTCACGCATGCTGAGCAGCTCAGCTACACGCCCATCTGACCGGATCCATCACCCGGCCGATCCTACAGTCCATATGGGACGAGAGGGCCGAACATGACATCGAGTTTGCCAATCAGGTTCCCTCGCCTCGCGTCGCTTTGCAGGACGATCGAGAGGGACAGGATATCGGCAGGTGAGTGCTGACATTCTAGCTATGTACTGATAGGTTCAGCTTCTTTGGTCTGTTCAACACGTATCTGTACAAGCTTATATCCGACCTCGAATCATTGCGCAAGGCGACTCGTGCCGTCCTCGAAGCCTTCCGCGACGATGGCGTGGTATATCTTGAACTGCGGACGACACCTCGAGCTCTACCTGGTCACACGCCGCCGGAGACAGTCCGTGAGATACTGGCGGTTCTGCAAGCCTGGAATGCCTCGGAGGCGGATGGTGGTGTCATGCGTGTCAACTTGATTCTCAGCATCGACCGGGCCAAACACGATGCGGTGATGGCCGGCGAGATTGTCGGCCTCGCCGTAAAGACACGAGACGAAGGTCTACCCGTGATTGGTATCGACATATGTGGTGATCCTCAACAACCCCTGGATACAGAGATGATGCGACCCAATATCCTCAAGGCAAAAGAAGCGGGACTGGGCGTCACGATACATTTCGCAGAGGTCCCTCTCAGCTCGAGCCACGCCGAGCTCGACGATATTCTCAGCTGGGGACCTGATCGCCTTGGCCACGTCATACACGTTCCAGGTGATATCCAAAGACGTATCATCCAGGCAGGAATAGCCGTAGAGCTTTGCCTGACATGTAACGTCCTAGCGGGCATGTTGCCCCGGACGCCAGGTGCTCCGGCGCCCACCATCGCCAATCACCACCTTGCCTCGTGGTGGGATCAGCCAAGTAGCCGTCATTTGATCAGCCTTGGCACAGATGATGTTGGAGTGTTTGGAAGTATGCCAAGTGAGGAACATTTCCTCGCCATGCAACACTTTCACCTCTCGGAGGATGATCTGGTCGAGCTGAGCCGAAATGCCATCCGGTTTTCGTTTGCTTCAGAGCAGGAGAAACGCAAGGTAGTCAGTGTACTTGAGCAATTCCGGCCCTGAACAATGTAGACAATGCAGATAAGTGTATCATGATGCTGATCTTTGATATTGGGACTACAAGTTGTCCTTTTGGCTACTTCTCACTCTTCTCGATCTTTACAAGTCTCATAGACCGGAATTGTCGGCGCAGGAAAACGGGCTAGAGACGGTCAGTGAATTGGACCGAAAATGATCTGAGCCAAGAACTCACCTCGACGTGTTCCCCGCCGCAAAGCTATTATCGATAGCGACCACTGCTCCGTAGGTACCCGCGACCATGATGAAGAAGCCGATCACGATGAACACGCTGTTCATGGCCACCAGTGATTTCCACTTGAGCGAGCCTCGTGCTGGCGTTCTCCAATTGTCCCAGATCCACATGTACGCTTCGGTTTGACTGGGGTGATGGTCAACTTGGCACTCCCAACACCTGATATCGCTACTCACATGCAAATGAAGGTACCGAGCAGAGCGCCGATCAGACTGACCAGGTCGTTGAAGAAGGGGATTGCCTCCGCAATGATGAAACTAATGATACAGTTGATAGTGACGCAAGAGCTGAAGTACAGTCAGCGCGATTCTCAGCGTCGGGTGGATTCAACTCACATCCACACAGCGTAGTGTTGCCAGGTATTCCGACTAAGGTGTTCTGACTTTCTCAAAAGTCGCACAAACACTGCGAACGTCAGCATTATACTTGAATCGAGAGACTCGACTCACCGTATTTGGCAGGAATATGCGTGTACAGAACGCATCCCACAACGACGGCGGGGAAAGCAAGGCCATAGCAGATCTTCTGCATGAGCGGTCCAGCCGAGCCCAAAGCAGGGGATGCAATGTTCTGTCCAACGAAATGGTAGACGACACAGCCAATGACCAGGTACACCATCGTGACGAAAGATTGACCGCAGATGACCGATTTGGTGTAGTCTTTGGGATTCCGCATCTCACCGACAATGTTGAAGTAGTTGGGCGTACCGGCATAGGCAAAGACCACGATAGACACTGCGTTGATAGCTTCGACAAAAGTGGGCTCGCCAGTTACCAGGGTGATCTTGTCTGGAGCAGGCGTTTCGACTCCGACCGCGACGGTAAGCGTGATCAGAGCTGCCATGATGGAGACGACTCCGACCCAGCCAATCCAGGACATTTTGTCTAGCGTTTGAATTGACGAGATGAGGATGTTGAGGATAGCACCGATCACGGTCCACACCACAGTACACGTAGCGTGACCTGTCATCGAGTTGAAAGCGACGGAAATTGTCAAAAGTCCAGAACCAGCAATGGCGGTGGTTTCAAGCTGGGATGCGTTAGTGAAAGCCGAGCGTTTCTAGAGACTTCTGCTCACCCAGTAGACGAAACCTAGGAATTCACGTCCGACGGGACCTCCAATGATGTAGCCGACACTGCAGAGGTCAACCGATGTCTACGGCTCCGTGAGACCGTACTCACTCGGCCAGGGTGTAGACCTCTGGGTGATTCAGTTTGAACACACCGACGACATAGTCCGACCCTTAGTGGAGAATCAGTTGGGTTGCAGACAGTCACGGCTCGACGTACATGTGATGATACCCCCGATGACAACGATGACGATCACGCCTGGCACGAACCCCAATGTGTGCAACACCGATGGCTGATCAGATCAGTAAACATCAGAGGTGATAAGCTCATTGCTCACGATACCCAACACACCCAACCCAATCTGTGTCTTCACCTCGAGCACCGATGCTCGGATCCTGAGCAGCTATTCAGCGACCAACACCGCATACACAAAGCTCCCTCACCAGCCGAGGTTTCGATAGTTTGGGCCATCTGCAGAGATCTCTCCCCAGACTGCATCGATTACTGGCTCACCGGCAGCAGCGGTGCGCACCTTGGGGTGGCCGATCTCTGCAGAGTCGAGGTCGGATGGGCTATTCTTGCTGCTCTTCTCAGCCATGGCGTATGGGCTTTGCGACATGATGCCTTTCCAAGTCGCGAGTTGGTGATCTCGCGCAATGGAACACGAGGACGGGGTAAAGAAGTTCGAGGGAGTAAAGTCGAGACGACATGTGGGGCTCGATCGTTAAACGAGATCAATAGAGGAGAGTTGACAATGCCGACTTCGTCTAAAAAGTAGAACTCGGTTAGAGAGCCGAGTTCGGACGAGCTAGTGAGGAGGAGTGCGGGGTCTTCTAGGGTCTTCACGATCCGAAGGTCAGTCAGACAGAGTCAGACTCAGCTGCTGCAGTCAGGCCGGACCCGCCTGGACCCGCCAAGGTCCGCCTCGGGACTTGCACTTGACTCGCACCGAGACATCACCATCCTCGTTTAGGAGATTGATTGAAAAAGAGGAGACTTAGCGCCAACGGAACTGAGCGGAGCCGCAAGAGTTTGTGCGCCCAGTGAGATCATTTCGCCCGAAATAACGTACACTGCGTGGGGGCCCGAGCTGGCCCGAGCTTGGCTCCAGGCCGCCAGCTGCTGGACGCCGCAGCGAGCTGCTGCTGACAAGCAAGATCGGATAGCCGCCAGGCCATGCAGCCAGTGCGCGAGTGCCATAACTTACTGGATGACAAGAGATAAGAGTATCCGAACGGCCAACGGAGAAAGATACCGGCGCGGTCGAGGTAGCAGGAGGATTGTGCTTGGCCTCGCTTACCGAGCAACGTCTTTGGCGAGGTTGCAACTTGCAAGAGGTGTCAAGCTGCCTGTCGTAAGCTCCGCGACGTAAGCAAGAGAGATTGGCGGGACATCTCTCATTTACCCCAAAACATCCCAGGCTACGGTCATCTTGCAGTACCGGTATCTATAGATACATCAAAGACAGGTTACAAGCTCTTCTTATCAGCTTCCTCTACGTCGCTACAGGTTGACCGGACGTGGTATTCCATTCTCGGCTGCTGTTCCGTCTCGAATGACGGTGTCTTCGGTACCAAGGGAGATGGTGCCGAGTCGGAACTCATACTTCCCAGTGCGATCATTTCGCTTTGGGGATACCGGTCTGGACCGCGTGCCCCTTTGGCTGATCCCATAAGGTGTTCGCTGTCCGAAGTTCCGTTGCCTCTGAGCAAGATGGGCCCAACAAAAACATCCAATCGAGAATCGCTTCGTCGCCCTTCGACCTGCCTCTCAATCTCGCTCGCTGCCACGCCGTGGTGGAGCTCTGGAGGACTCTTGTACACCGACAAGTCCGCCGTGACCACCTCGCCGCCTGCTCTCCGTAGATCCCTTCTAGCGTTGATGGTGAAGAGCATCGACAGAGCGTAGAGTTCGGTGATGATCTCGATCAGCACCCAAAAGATGTCTTTGTCCGTCCGATGCTTGGGATCCGAGGCGAGGAAGATCACACACATTGCTGCTCCGCACATGTGGGTGAGGAGAACGGTTTCGAGGGTCAAGGCGGTGAGCCTCGTCACCAGCCGAGGTGAATTCCGATAGGTCTGCCGAAATTTGAGCAGCAGGAGCAATGTAATAGTCCCATCGGTGAATGCAGATAGACCCATCCAGGTGATGGCCACGATTGTCGATTGATTCCCAATGACCTTTGTTTCGTGCTCCCATTCGAGCACGGAGACGAATGGGTTGTCGGCCCACAGTCGAGCGGTTATAGCGAGGCTTTACAGTTTAGCGCAAGACGGGCTTCGTCACTCACGCTATACCGCATGCTAGTGTTACGGTTGGGAGAACCAGTACGAAGATCCCAAACCACCGCCTCCGTCCCCATACAATCCAAGCCCGACGTCCGAAGTAAAGTTGGCCGGTAAAGGCCATCAGAGGGATCTGCCATCAGTGTGTGCCTGAAAGGAGGTGACTCACCAGAGCATCTTGAAAGCTGAGAGGCCAGAGGAATGTGCCCCATATCCGCGGATTCTGTATCCCATCGACATAGTACTTCCATCCACTGCCGATGATGATTATGATCTGGAGTGTGCTGAGTGTGTAGATCCAGATTACCAGCAGCTTTGTGCGCCGCGGATCATTGTAAGTACTGAAGTAGGTATAGAGCTGGGTCGAATGGACTCCAAATAGAGCGAGCTGCGGGAGTCAGAGACTTGCTATCCCGACCCAACCCGTCTGGACTCACCGCGATATACGACCCAATGAGGAAGCCGGCCGGCGTAACCGGATAAGGGTTATGACTACCTTCAACCGCCTCCATTGGACGCGCTCATGCGAGGGCGGAAGGCACTTTGGCAGGTCGACAACACTGAGTTCGGTACACTATCGTCGCACGCAGTCGTTCCTGTTGGCATATGTACAACACCTTCCTCCAAGCTTTTTCGGCTCCTCTGTCCTCCTCTGTCACTCTCTGTCACTCCCGTTAATGTATGGTGAGCAAAACAAGTTTGCGTTATGCTTACTCGCGATCGTCGAAAACGGACAACTATTACGTTAATGTAAGGCGGAGATTGTTAGAGTTCTCCGCTCGATCTCTTGCGTCATCACCACCATATTCACCGTTCTCCATATTGTTGACGCAGTCTTGCAGGCAAAATGTCGACCTCTAGAGTCTGTGCGACAGCAACCTCACGCCATGTCGACAGATCAGCCGAGGTCCACGGTCGAACCCCAACCGCCGGGCTCGAAACCTCAGGCTCAGAAAATCTCTGCCTCTCAGAGTCACTCTCGTCTCGGTACCCTTTGGTCGAGGCAACTGCCAGAGTACACGGGAGACTATCCCGTAGGCGCAGTCGACGTCGAGGTCCCTATAGAGGCGCAGAGAATTGGAAACTTTCAACATAGGAAGCTGCCTGGGACTGATGCCGGTATCGAGATTGACACTGTGCTTTTCACGCTGTTCTACCCATGCGAGCCTGCCGACCGGGAGCTTGGGGCTGTATGGTTCCCAAGGTGAGTTGATTCCAGAGGAATGTCGCTGATGATTCAAGATTCGGTCCGACTATAGCTGGGTTTTTGAAAATGGCTGGCAAGGACTCGTGGTGGCTTAGGAATCTAGCATGTGGGTTGTCACTATTGGACATATCCTTGTCCTACTGACACCCGCTCAAAGTTATACCGGCATTTCCAGCAGTCCGTGGTCTCAAGTTTCCAGTCTATCAACGTGCACCGATCCTCGCTCCTCCTCCAGCTTCAGATGGATCCCCTGGGAAATGGCCATTGATCATCTTCTCTCACGGCGTTGGGTGTTCACGTCTGATGTACACGCATCTCTGTGGTGAACTCGCATCCAGAGGTTTCGTGGTCGCAGCAGTCGAGCACCGAGATGGCACCGGACCGAGTGCGACTGTCACCAACGAGGAGGGCATGGAACGAGACGTAGACTTTCTACGATGGACTGACCTATAGTGAGTGACTACACTGAGTTGTATGGCTGAATCGTTAGTTGGCCAAACTTTCCCGATGATCAGCAACCCCCTGATGATACTACGCTGCGGAAAGACCAGCTTGTCATCCGTCTGGTCGAGCTGGATGCGACGCTCAACGTGGTCAAATTGCTCATCTCTGGGGAACTGGGTGGTCCTGGCAAAGCGCAATGTGTGCTGAAAGCTAGTCGGACGTATGACTGGTCGCCGTGGAAGGATATAATCAAGGTCAGCGATGGCAGCGTTAGATACGCTGGTCATTCGTTTGGAGGCACTGCCATTGTGAGTTGGGCACAGCCGGTTCTACCTAATATGACCAGATTGAAGCCGCGGCGGACCCTCGATTCAACCCACATCTCCTCATTGCCATGGACCCTGCTATGCAGCGTGAGTTGGCCCATCGTTGCACGGCTAAAGTCAGGTCTCGACCCATGGACAGGAACGATCAATTGCCCATTGCTTAGCGTGAATTCTGAGGGCTTTGCCGATTCCGACGACTACGAAAGGCTTTTAGACGTCTTGAAGACGGTCAAAGGAGAGACTCAAGTCCTGAGCATCGCCGGCACCACGCATCCTTCGTTCTCGGATGTGTTCCTGATCATTCCTTCGCGCAGTGAGTGGGCTTAGGAAGACTTGCGGCCGTGTCTGATCCTATGGGCTTAGTTGCCAGCCTTACTGGGCTGAAGATACCACCGTATGAGGTGTTTGTCACTAGTCTCGAGATCATCGAAAACTTCCTTGTCGGTCACGACGAGACTAAATCAACGAGACCGTGGGACCTGGCGGATATGGGATTGTCGCAGAAAGGCCGACCTACGAGGCCGATCGGTGTGCCTGGTCAAGTCCTGGTTTCTGCCGACTGATCTCATGTTATGGAGCGGTTATTCCTGTAGCGATCAGTTCTGGCATGATATATAGATCAACCTGTACGAGTACGACGATTCGCGACACACAATGCATTGCGAAGGTACAGATGTTTTTGATTTTGCTATGTTTTTGGTCTAGGTGTTCAGATGTTTTACTGTGTTTTTGTGCAACTACAATGACTTTCGGTGGAACTGATAGATCGGGAGACGGCGTCAAGGATTATGATCACGTTTCTGGTAGCTGCCGGGGTCCGCACGATGGCTTCTTCCCCCAGCGACGTTGATCTATCGCCGCAAATTTGATGTTGTGGACGCTGCGGGCCAGCGGGTGCCGGTATACGTGAGAGCTTCAATGGCTACTGAGGTCGGCGGTGATGGCGTCCGTGAGCGTGAGGTCCTCCCTGTGCAAAGTGCCAGAAGGGAGGCGGAGGTGGAGGTGGAGGACATCGGACATGGTGGCGATGATTGTAAGATGGTCCGAGGAAGACGTCTTGGCCAAGAGGGTAGGGAGGAGGACAAGGTTCGTCTCTGCCGTATGCTTGATGCCTTCCGTGGCGAGCAGCTGGGTGACGAGGTGGATACACATCGAATGTGGGCTCGTGAGGTGTGTGTCGAGGAGAGTGGCAGAATACGGGAGGCTCTCTCATGTGAGCGGGAGCATGGTGGCCATCTCGACCTCGATGATGTTGATAGTGGGGGGGTTGAGGTGGCATCGATCTTCGATGGTGACAATGATGACGACCATGATGGTGAAGACCGTGCCAGTGAGGGGGTCTTCCCGCTCGATGCTCGTGATGAGTGGAATGACCTTTTGGCTTGGGATGGAAGACCCAGACCCCGCCGAATTCGGAGTCGGAGTCAGAGGTGGTTGAGCTGGAGCTCAGCGTCTCAGTATCTGACGATCCGTTGTTGATCTCGACAGCAGTGCCTGCCGATGTGTCACGGGAGAGAAAAGGAGACTCATGGGTAGTCGACTCAATTTTCTCAGGAAGGTCAGGTGCGCTGCTTTGGGCTGTCATGTTGGGCAACTCAGAACGAGGTATACACCGTGGTGAGTGTCAGATGGGAGATGAGGAGGGAGTTTGAAGTGGGTCAGAGGTCTTTCGAGGTCAGCTATATGTATCCTCGGTCTACACAGCGCGGCTTGAAGTTCCGCAGTAGTTGCTGCGGAGGAAGAGCTGCGCAACGTCAACCATCGAGTCGATCGAATTCCACTCGGCTCTTTCAAACTGCGCCTGCACCGCCTCGGCGCAGTCGGGGACAGGTGGCCACTGCTCGGTAGCCCATCAAGATGTACTTCATCGTTCGGCTCCTTTTCACGTCTAGTCTTCTTATACAATGTTCTCCGCCTGATCCATCGCGAGGATGATCGCCTGGTACCATCGTGTGAATTCGACCACGTTGTCTGCACCCTGTCACAAGCTGGTCAATTGCATGTTGCAAATCATAGCTGATCACTCACGATTCTCTCGTTGATGGTATGGGCGCCAAAGGCATCCTCCATCGAGCTGTATCGGAATCGGTAGATGTTCTTGGTGAGATCCCAGTATCTCCTGGTGTCGGTGTTCTGGAAGTCTCGTCAGCTTCAGCCTCCAGGTCGTGATCGAACGAAGACTCACTCCTGTCGACATGAAAGGCGCCATGACCAGGTCTTTGCCTGATTCGAGCTCGACAATCTCGCCATCGGCGCTGACCGCGTTTCTCGAGGCCCACATTCCTCGGGCAGTGCTGGCGAGAATCGTGTAAGCGGATTTGGGATCACTTGCGTCGGTCGGACTTCGAGGTGATGGGTCGGTGTAGTAGCCATAGGCGCTGTTCAAGATGACTTTGGAGAACGGCGCGCCGTGGAACACGGTTTTTCCGTCAAATCCAACCAGGGTGAGGTTGTACGACTTCACGACGGGGAGGAGGGTCTTGATGGTCTGCTGCTCCAATTCCGCTGCATTCGAGTCGAGGTTTACTCGGTGGTTGACGACCGCTTTCACATCCTCGGGCTGGTCTGACATCAGTGCAATGCGAGCTGAGTAATTCACATGTACTCACAAGAGCGTTGACCTTGAGTCCTCCGGCAATGATATCAGCAGCTTGAGTGGTGGTCATCATTGCCTGAATGACGTTGCCTGAAGGATGTCAGGCGTGTCTTCAGCGGTTGGACCTGGTTAGACTCACCCTGGCCCGCGCCTCTTGGGCTGGATCCTGTCTCGATCAACTTGGCCGGCAGGTCACTCCATGCCTGCTTGTGACCTTTGACCGTCTTGAGTACAGTCCTCTTTAAGTCGTGAGGGATGTCTTTGGCGTAAGATGCTGCACAAGTTGCGTAGCCCTGCATAATTTCAGATTCTCTCTCTCGGTTCTCAGATGCTACTCACGTAGAGGGGACTGGCTTCGCCAAGTGTCACGGGGCTAAGCGATATCAGTCACTGCTCTAAACAGAGGTTGGAAGAACTGACTGAGGGTTTCTCTCCAGCTCTGCGAGCAGCAGCGACATGTACCCGATGCCGGTGTGAGGTGGCGGGACTGAGCTGTGCCCGCCGAGAGTCTGCACGGTGATGCCTAGATCATAATGCCCCTGATCCGGGGTCAGTTCATGCCTATCTGTAGCTAGTCACTACTTGCCTTTTCTGCAACAGCGGGCAAGGCGAATTGCTGACCCCAGGTGTTCTGCAACCCACTGCCCTCGTCGATCAAGCTATGAACCGTGTGAGCGACAGGTACGCAAGCAGTGGCGCTCACTCACAGCGACATCGAGTCTTTCCCGTACTTGTCGACCAGATACTTTGAGATAGCCGGAGCACCCACTTGCCCACCTCGCTCTTCGTCAGAGCCAAAGCCCAGTACGATGGATCTCTTGGGCTTGAAGTCGGTCGTCTCGAGAAGATGCTCGATCGCGCCCATAATTGCGATCAAGGAGGATTTGGTATCACTCGCTCCTCTTCCCCAGATGAACTTGCCATCGTAGTGACCGCTGTAAGGTGGCTGATCCCATTGTGACAAGGTGGAAGGGAGCACCGGTACAACGTCCTGGTGAGCGGTCAGGAAGAGCGGTTTGAGCGAGGAATCCGATCCTGACCACTCGTAGACTAGAGCCCAGTCGTGTACTGATTTGTCAAGAGTCTTGTGGCTGGGAGGGGTCAGTAGTGGATCGGAATGCCTTGTGGTGACTCACACCAAGGGGAAGCTTTCCTCCAAAACTGAGTCACGATCAGCTACCACCTATGGGAAGATACACTGGGCAGGCTCACACTCCTGGAACTTGATCAGAGGTTTCCACTTTGGGTCCTCCTCCACTGGACCCATCTCATCAAAGATTTCGGTGGGGATTTGTACCTGGATGTCCATCAGCTCGGTATGGATTGTCGTGCACGAAACCCGCTCACCGCTCCCGAGAGCCATTTGATGATCCTCTCCTTCTCGCCCAGCACCTTGCTCACGTTGTAGGTGTGAGGAAGAGTGGGATTAGGCTGGAAGCAGGTGGCCTGCAAACTTGCCATAGCAGCGTCGTGAGCCGCTGCTCCCATCTTCGGGGATACAGAAGATGCGGCATCCTTGAGGTAAGTCACAGCAGACGGAGAGGTTGACAAGACCAGATAGGTCAGGATTCCAGCAAGAACGGCGAAGGGCCACTTTGCGGCAGACCTTTTTGACTCGGTCTCGGCTGTGGTAGTTGGCAGGTAGATGGATCCTCGCGACATGGTGCAGTGCTGTCCAGTGGCAGTGGTCGCATCGGAGGGAGATAGGGACTCGTACTATATAAGGTATCACCAATCAACATGTCGAGCCATTCATGTGCAACGATCTATCGGTCACGGCCGAAGCCGAAAGCATTCTCTACGGTGGACACCGCTGGAGGAGATACCGAAAGCACGTCAAATACATAGCTCCGTCGGTAGAGTCAATCCGAAGAAAGAGTAGAATAAAGAAGATGAAGAAACGTCGTCTGTCTTATGCCCTTGTCTGGCAGAGCTGCCCCGCAGACGGCTTGCAAACCCCCCAATGTATCCTCCCCGGCCCGTACACTTAACAACATCCTCCAGCGGCCTTCTGCTCGACGTTCTGTCCGAGTCCCTTGATTGTCGATTTGCCTCCGGGCCCAGATGCCATCGAGGTCGATCCCATCCTGTCCTTGATCTGCTTTGACATGGTCAAGAATGCCTGCTCGACGTTGGTAGCGTTCTTGGCGGATGTCTCGAGGAAGGGGATACCAAGTTCGTCCGCAAAGGCCTAATCGGTCAGCAGTGAGCTGAATCCCTCGTGCTCACCTTGGCCGCGGCGTAGTCGACGACCTTCTTCGTCGCCAAGTCACTCTTGTTGCCGACTAGCAGCTTGTTGACACCCTCGACAGCATATCTGTCAATCTCCTGCAGCCATTGCTTGACGTTGGTGTAGGTATCTAAACGGGCTCAGCGTCGGTCGTTTTTGGGAATCTACCAAACCTACCCGAGTCAGTAACGTCGTACACGACAATAATTCCGTGGGCCCCCCGGTAGTAGCTCGAGGTGATGGTCCTGAATCTCTCCTGGCCGGCCGTGTCCCACTGTAAAGACGTCAGCCCTGATATTCTGTGCACACTCACGATCTGCAGCTTGACAGTCTTGCCCTCTAGCTCAATTGTTCTGATCTTGAAGTCCACCTAGAAATATGTCAGTGTTTTGTCTATAGATCAGTGTGTACTCTACTCACTCCGATGGTCGAGATGTAGCTCTCCGTGTAGGTGTCATCGGCGAAACGGAGCAGTAGACAAGACTTTCCGACACCAGAGTCGCCGATAAGCAAAAGCTGTAACCTCGTTAGCTCTCTTCCGTCTTTAGGGGGCCTGTGGCTCACCTTGAAGAGATAGTCGTATTCCGAAGCGTGGGACATGGTGTGAGATGACTGCTGGGGAGGAGAGGAGCTGTAGTGTGTGAGCTCAATGTTTGGATCCGCTTTTGACGGGAATACTCACATGCGATATGAAGGTGGCAGAGATCAGGTATGTAGGGGTGGTGATACGATGTAGGTCGAGAGTAGGAGAGTGAGGTCAGCTATCTATCACGACAATATATACCGCTCCATAGACGCGATCTTTGTCATTGCGAGGCTCCACGCGCTTTGTTGATCCTGTTCTGCGGCCTCCCGCACTTGCCCGCTTCATCCGACTTCGACGATTTCGCTTACCTGTGCTGTGGCTGAGTATACAATAAGGGACGTTTCCGACTGCTGTGGGCGTGCTGTAGTCTACCTTGGACGAGTATGACGGCGAGGAGGGTGATACAGAAGGTGATAGCGTTGGCGATGACGCCTCGAGCTTTCAGCGTGAGCGGCAAACCCACCTTTATTGTGTGGCGGGGCTGAATAAGTTACACCGCAGGAAGCCGGGGTGGGCGAGGGTGGGCTCCTGCTGCTGCATAGTCCCCACTCATGCTCAACGACTGGAGAAGATGAGAAGATGTACAGTACGAGTACTCCGCTTAACGCTGCCCGTCGCGACAGCCCTATCGGTCAACGAGTATCGCACACGCTTGTATCTCGTATCTCCGCGATGAAGCCACTACACATGCATGAAGAAATCCAGCTCCCAGTAATCTAGAATGGCTTGTCGGAATCGGGGGTTGTGTCTGCGGAGTGCGGGCCACGTCAGCAGGTTTATGCCTGGCCCAAGTACTCGTACTCACCGACAAAGTATCCTGAGACCTGTATGGAAGAACCAAGCCGGAGGGGTCGACGGTTGGTAGCAAATCAGATTAATCGATCGTGGGCGTATGGTAGTGTCGATTGTGGCGAGGTCGGAGGTAGAGGAAGAACGGAAAAGAACGGAGAACGTGGTCAGTGCGTTGCCCACCACTCGTACACCCCTCTCGACTCACCACAGGGATCTTCTGCAGAACGTCTCGCTTGAAGATAGGAATGTCGCTCATGAACAGAGACACGGCTCCGGCGATACCGACACCCCACACGGCGAGGGGAGTGCGGAATGCGGCTAGTCGGCTGTACCCACAAGTTGCCAGTCCAGATGAAATCGGACAACAGTTTGTGAATTGGGCCAGGAGTCGAAAGGTGTGTGCGAAGTAGATGATATGAAATGCGAAAGAGTAGCGAGGAGGCGAGGTCAATATAAGCGGGTCATGACGGGTACGATCGCGGAGACGAGTTTCCGGCAGACCGAGGTAGGAGTCGGGGAGTCAACGATGAGGCAAGCTATACGTCAGCACAGTCTCATCTCCCATCGGGCTGATCCTCCACTGACCCAAGAGTGAGGCCGCCCAAATGCTGGACACGATCGTCAGCTCTCGCCCCTCGCATCATCTTCGCGCCCACTCACAGGCTGGGTTTTTCTAACAAATGCAGGCATCTCGTTCTAGGCGGCTTGTGCTTGACTCGCGCGATGCTCTGCGTGCAGTAGTTGCTGGATCGTTGGGAGCTCTCATGCACATTGACGAATGACGGACAGTCGAAAACACCACCCCGAGCGGTTCCGCGAAAGAGGCGGAATCAAATTTTGGCTCAGTGTGGCACCGCCGGCTGGATCGACCTTTCTCCTTGCATCCCTTGTCGCTCCTTTAAGTCGAGCGACTGAGTGAAAATGAGCTGTATGCTCGCATGTATGGGTTGTACCGCGGTCCTGTCTGCATGATATATACCGTGCTGTGGCTCAGCTGTGTTCATATCATCGAGTCGAAGCTCGCCATAGTTTGTGCGCGGGTGTGGCGGAATGAATCTAATCCGTGCGTATCCGTCTTCACGCCTGTCTCCTCCATACCTTGCTGACTTCTGTCCATCTACACATAGTCCTGTTCGCAGCAGGATGTATGGGTGTCACGTTGACGCTGCTTCTCTCCCTTGCGATCCACCTGATTCCGGACGAGACGTTCGCAGAACGTGGCGAGTCGGGTCAGCCTCGAGCGAAGGACTGAGCGGGTGAGGACTGCGGGGAGGCAGGAGTCTGCCGGTCTTGGAGAGACTCTGTCCTGTATGCATATCAAATTCATAGTCGTAGCTACATAGAGCGAGCAGACAATTCCAAAAACGCTGAGCTGAAACGATACTCGCTTTAATTTTGAGCGACCTTCGTTCCGGTGATCCCCTGGGCTCCATACAGTTGCTCGGTCTATACCTGAGGTATGATCCAGGTAGCCCTGAGACGGCCGCATGCACACGTCCAGAAAGCTCATGGGCAGTTGAGAGGCGTGCCAAAAAAAAATCGGATCAAACCCGCGGACGAAGGCAAAAAGGTTGATCAACGGTTTTGAACCGTTGATATTGCAATCTCTCCCCTCTGTGATTCGAACACAGGACCTATGCGGGTAGTCTGTCCCCATTACAACGCATTGCTCTTCCAACTGAGCTAAGGAGAGCTGCTTGTTTAGCCCTGCCAACGAACGACATAGTCCCGAGCTCAAACGAGAGGCTGGGGCAAAGTGGCCAATTTTTATCGCCTTCGCCGAGTTCTTCTCAGTAGTCCGACCCTACTTATGTATAGCACTATAGCTCCTAGCCTTAGTCTCCATGTGGTATCTGGCGAGATCGACTAACCTTCTCAATCTCGATGTTGTCAATGAGCGGAGACCCAGGGGAGACCCAGAAGATAACCGAAGAGGTGTGAATTGTGAGCAATATGATGCCATTATCCCACCTTTCCAGAGAGTCTGTGTCTGTGGATTGTGGCGGGGTTTTCAACAACCCAGGTATCATATATCAGACCCGAACCCAGTCACTGTAAAGCACTAGAGAATAGAGATTGATGCAGTGGGCTCAATGCAAGCCCGGTGCTTGCGCCGACGGGGTCGCGTGCTGCGCCCGAGTCAGTGAGAACTGAGAAGGACGTAAGTCAAGTCAACAAGACGGGATCATGCAACTGTCAAAGGGTGAGTGAGGCAATGAGTACCGGCCCGGCATTGAGTATAAGTACAGGTAGTTGAAGAAATGAAGACGGAGTACTATTTTGGGTTACACATGCAATCGATTTGACGTTCGCTTGTCGTTTCATATCGTTCATACGGTGACCTGGAGGTCGGTTTCGCTACACAATACAACCAGTTGACCACTTTACACTCAGTTTACAGTATACCTCTCATCTGCTCCCTAAAACGAGTACTCCTCGAATCCCCTCGCCTCTCTCCAGTTCTTTCCAGCCGGATCGTAATACGGTCGCTCGCCAATGGACACAACGCGGTCACCGACCCGAAGCTGCTTCTCGTAGTCGTTGGTGGCCTAGGGTCCTCGTCAGCATCCGTTTGATTGACACCGAACAGACCAGAACGGCAATATCGCCTGGTGGTTAGTCTGTCCTCATCAAGGGGCGACACAGCCACGATATAAGAACTCACCGAGTGGAATGTACTCCTGTTGTCCCAGATAGCCACATCGCCGATACCCGGTGCATTGTTGATAGACCACTTGAACCGCACCTGGAGGTCGTGGTTGTTGGTCACAATCTTGACGAGGTAGTCGAGCAGCATATCCGACTCGTCTCTCGAGACTCCGAGGATCCGAGTTGTGAACTCCTTGTTGACGAACAAGCCTTTCCATCCAGTCACAGGGTCTGCGAGCGTCAGCGGCGGGCCTACCGCCAAGGCGAGACATTACTCACTGACTCTGATCACGGGGTGGATCGCCTGAAGCTCGTCCCCTTTGTTCAGCGGGCTGCCTCGCTCGCCAGTTCTCATGTCGAACCCGAATCCTCTCGCAGCTTGCTTGAACCAGTGGGCGTCGTGAACGGCGTTCAATCCTTCGAGCAACTGGGCAATCGGAGGCGAGATCCGAGAATATGCCTCGTACGCTGAGGCCCATAGGGTGTCACCACCACTCGCTGGGTTGGTATGGATCTGACAGATAGTCAGCATGGCTGATCACGAGTAAGTACTCACCTTGAGCACTGCGTAGTCACTTGGGACCGGCTCAAAGGTGATATCCGAGTGCCAGAGTGAGGAGGCCAACCTGGATCGATCGCCTCTGTAGTCCTCTGCTCTTCGCTCGCTCGAGATACTGGATGATGTCAGCTCAGCCTCGGGGATCAGAAGCTGTACTCACACCGAGATCTTGTCGCCCTTTGGAGCGTCGGCTTCGGTGGTTGGGTGGATGTGCAGGCCTGAGCTTTTGGGCTTGCCTGAAAGCTAAAGAGGTTAGATCAGGCTATGCATCATGACTTACCTCTCCCAACTTCTGACCGAGAATCTTCTGATCGTCTGCTCCTATATCCTGGCCTCGAAGGAACACGACGCCTCGCTGGCTGACTACACCGGGATCAGTCGCTGCTCAGCCTCGATTCGACTCACCGAGCACTGCCAAGTCTCTGATGAAGTCGTCGGCCTGGGCCAGCTTGAGCAGTTGAGACAGCTGCAGCTCCGAGGAGAACTCCTCTCCGATCACAGGGGTCGATTCATGATGGGGGTACTGATCCAACAGGTGGTTGCGGGCCAAGGGCAGAGTGGATCCTCTGAGGTCGAGAGAGCCTACAGTGCTTGCGGAGGCTTCAGCGGCGGTAATAGTGGTAGTGGAAGACATTTCGGGTGTTTGAAGAGTCAGTATCTTTGTGAACGAGCATTCTGCGCAGCGTCTTATATGCTGCATGATCCGTTAACGCCATCGTCCATCATCCACCGTGATCCCACCGTTTGGCAAATATACGCCGAGTGCTTTGGCAAATCCTGACTGCTTTGGCAAATCCGCGAGCTGTCACGGCTTGGTCATGGCGTCACCACGATGAGCCAGCTGCAGCACTGCTGAGCTGAATGGAAATGGTGAGCGGTGGCCAGCGTTGGACCGTTTGTGTTGATGACGGACGATGGCGACATCCCGCCCAGCAAGTGCAAGGCGGTTGGGATCTGCAGCGGAGGTGGCCGATGTGACTTTATGGGAGGACCAATTAAGAAGCTGGAACCACGTCATGCGCGATGACTTCTTTGACCGGCAACAGCTAACAGGTCAGTCCTTCTCAGCTCGCTGTATACTGTATCAACCAACACGGCTACTCTCGTCAAACATCTCACTCGACGGACTCGACGCCTCATGACATTGATAGTACGTCTTAGCTTGTAGGGTCCGCTCCCCACATACTTTTACCATGGCCACACCTTCAACGCCTCGGTCGCCTCGGTCTCCTCCACCGACCATACCGGCGGATCCGGTTCCCTCGACTTCAACAAAGAGCAGGAGGACAGTGAGACTGCCCCCACAGCTGCACGATGACAGCTCGGACGAGGAGTTGTCGAAAGGAATAGACGGTTTGAACCTGGACGGTGACTGTGAGTGTGATGTTTAGCAATTGATGTCGCTAAGCATGTATCTCAGTATCCAACACTTCACGCAACGGTCCCTCTCACGATGTATCCCCTCAATCTCGCATATCCTCCATTGTCGGCGCATCACTCCAGACATCCATCCCAAAGGTGTCGCGCTCACTGACCTCGAACTCCCTGCCGACATCAGCCCGCAACGCCTCATCATCTGCAGCCGCCGCACCTCCCGCCGCAGTGCCCGGTCGCTTCGACAACTCATTACGCGAATGGAAATCAAAGTACACTCGGGCCTCGAGCTCACGGTCGAGTGTTTCCAGTAATACCAAGGGCAAAGGTCGCGACGAGGCACCTGGGATGCGGAACAAAGACATTACCGACCCTGACGCTCACTTCTACCACGCCGCCGGCCGATTGCACCACTTGGATGATGAAATGGCCTCGGATGAAGAGGACGATGACCTTCACAGGCCTGGAGAAGGGCGAAGGAGTAGTCTTGACAGGGATGGTCGATCTGCGCTGCCAATGATCGCACCTACGGCGATCAAGCCTGGAAGTTCAGAGGAGCAGGAACGTCTCCAGTGGCAGAGCATGCTCAACGCCGTCCTTGCTGGTGATGTGCTGCAAGGCGAGAGCTCGAGAATAGGAGAAGAGAGGACTGGAGATGAGACTTTTAGACAGGAGTATGGAAGGAGTTTGTGGTGGCAGCTAAGAGCGAAACTGAGAGGGCGGTCCGAGGACGAAGAGAAAAGGAGGGTCGAAGAGAGAAGAGGTCGAGCGGTCGACGGTGTGCTGGAGGAGATTGCTAGCTTTGTGATCAAGCGAAGTCCAGGTCCTGCTGGAGTCGGTCGGCGATTGTCTTCGGAGGACGAGAAGGATGACCGGGAAGATGAGCACGAAGCACCCCCAGAGCTACCGGACGAGGAGGTTCTCAATCAAGAGCTTTCCGCTTTGGATCAGGTCAACTACATGCTACAAAAGCTGAGTCTGGTGGAAGGCTTGTATCCCCACACCGCCGCTTTCCGAGCAATCAAACCGCTATACGACTCTGAGGCCATCCAAGCGCGAGTCGACGCCCTCACCTCTTGGTCGACAGTCGTATACCTTTTACAAGCTCAACTTTCAGTCTTGCAGAAATGGACCGGATCCGATGACCTCGATGTTACAAAGCCTAATACGACAAAGGAAAAGGCTCTCGTTGGGAAGAATCGCTACCACGCCATGGACAATAAAGCCAAGGCTCAAGCCCAAGCAGCACTCGAGGCTGCAGATGACTCTACATTCCTGGAGCGAATCATGAAGGAGGACAACCTGCAAAGGACATTCGAGAAGCGAGTCTTTGTAGATCTTCACACCCTAGTACACAACGCCCGACAGACAGTCATCTCGCACATATCGCTATTCGAGGATCTCAAACTGCCAGACTTCCAGTACGAGCTGGTGAGACTCATCGGATTCCCATCCCACCTCGTGATGGAAGCGTTAAAGGTCCGACTCGACGCCGCAGGCAAACTGGTCGACCCCAGCCCCATCGCCATCAATGACATGATAGACAGCTTCAGACTGACAATAAGTCTGGCGGTGTTAATCAAGCGGCAGTATGAGGAGATTGTAGAGCCGGACGCCGACGGGCTCTGGAAGATCCCCCCTTGTATGCCCACGGAATACGACACGGTGCTGTTGGACGGGCTGCGGACATTCTTCAAGCTTCTTCACTGGAAGTTGAAGGGTAGCAGCAGGACGATCTACTTCCGGGAGACCGAAGTGCTGGAGGATGAATGGGAGTTCCTGTACGAGGCTGCCGAAGCGGTGCCCGGCGGTGATCTGGTCGTTGCCGAGCATTTCTGGTGAGTGAACAATGGCTGGACAACGCTAACTGCCCTAGCTCGCTCACAAACAAGCTCATGGTCCGCGTGTGCAACTACTTTGACTCGCAACTCCACATCCCAATACCCTCCAGCTCAACCACGGGCAATGCAAACGACCCACTTGCCCTCATGCGCGGATCCAAGGTCTCAGGGCGCGATCGACGCCGCATGACTACGGAGGAGATGCTCGTCTGGTACGGCAAGATCTTGGATGCGGTTCGAATGCGATACAGAAAGCTTCAGCGTTTCGCTCGTCGCCTTTCCCAACGATTCGACAATTCGGCCGAGTACGCGATACAAACGGAGCAAATCGAAGATCTGGTCGACGTCCTGGTCGAGTCTGGCCACTTTTTGGTCTACACACAGTCGTTCGAGGAGAAGGGAACATACGTAATCGCAGATGGCACACTTTGGAACGATCCCTATGCGATTCGGCAACTGCTGGAGCGGGCATTCTCCGTCACCGTTCCCAGTTTACACAACTCTAGCGCTCGACGCGGATCAGACCCTGCACCCGCTATCGATGAAAATGTACCGGAGAACGGACCGACAGATGCCGCGGTGCAGATCTTGGACGAAAATGAGGATCTGGCAGGGTACCTATTGCTTCTATCTCCGACAGACAGCTTCACATGGACGGGACCGGTCATGAAGATCGACCTTGACTACATCGAGTTTGCACTGGACGACAACCGGGTCCGACTCATTGCCGACGGCCCTTCGACCCGCTTGCTTCTGTGCAAACGCCTTTTCAGCGATTCTCTACTAGACCCCGAGACAGCCGAACCCCTGGTCACGCTTGAATGCGTCGTCGAAGCGCAGGCGCACTTGCCTCGTATACAGAAAGAATTGAGAAAGATCGCTCGATCCAACTACCGACTCACCGAGTCGTTCATCGAGTCTGCAACACATGTGCAAAAGGCACTGGCTGGTGCTCCCGGTACGCAAGACATGACGGAGAGTTGGTACCAGTTTGCATCGGAACACGGACGACGGGCTCTCAACCACGTCGAAGTCGCAGCACACTCGCGTTTTACTCGGCTGCTCATGCGATTGGCCATCAGCTGGTGCTCCTTCATCTGCGACAATTGTGACTATGAGGACAGAAAGACGTTCCGATGGACAGTGACGGCTTTGCGAACCACCCTCTGGGTCACAGAAGGGAGCAACATTCTCAACCTCGACCTCAAGGAATTTTCCTTGCTCAAGCGTTCGGTCGCCTCGCTCATCCGATTGCTCATCATGCACTTTGATATCCTCGGCGCGCGAGGCAGTATCGAAGCCAAGAAGGAGGCGGAGCGTATCGAGGGTATGCGTCGACTGCAGCGACAGCAGGAGAATATCGACGACGACTTTATCCCACGCACCCCTTCCCCCTCTGCTGTCGGCATCGCAAAGTACCCCATCGACAGGAGTATCCGAGTGGTGCAAGACGAGAGACTGGCGAGAATCGCCGAGCTGGAGGACCGTCGACTGGGCGTCACCAACGATCAGCATCTCGTGGGTCAGGTCTTGGACGAACAAGTCTCCGAGGATCGAGCATTGGTGTTCCTGGCGGCTTCGTCTTCGAATATTGCCCTTCGATGGCAGCAAGGTGCCTTCATCGGCGGCGGAGCGAATGGAAACGTCTACATTGGCTTCAACCTCGACTCTGGTGGGGTCATGGCTGTCAAGGAGATTAGAGTGCAGGATCTTAGCAATAGTCCGGCGCTGTACAAACAGATCAAGGACGAGAGTGACGTGATGTCGATGCTCAGTCATCCAAACATTGTCGAGTACTTTGGTATCGAGGTGAGTTGTCGTGTCCATTGACGATCATGACTGACTTTTGCAGGTGCATCGAGATCGAGTCTTCATCTTCCAAGAGTACTGCGAGGGAGGCAGTTTGGCCAATCAGCTGGAGCACGGCAGGATTGAAGACGAAGAAGTGGTCACCTTGTACGCGATCCAGATGCTCAACGGTCTGCAGTATCTCCATTCAAAGGTGAGTCATTCGGTCATTTCTCGAGTCTAGGCTGACCTTGTTCATCAGGGAGTCGAGCATCGTGATGTGAAACCAGAGAACATCCTCCTCGGTTCCAGCGCCATCATCAAATTTGTCGACTTTGGTGCCGCCAAAGTGATCGCCAAGGGCAATAGGACAATGGCCAAGACGCGAGCGATGAAAACTCGTGCAGCGGGCCCGGGAGACGGACCGGCTGTCATGAACTCTCTTGCGGGTACACCAATGTGAGTTGGTTAAGGTGTTCGATTTTACATTCGCTGACACCGCTCAGGTACATGGCTCCCGAAGTGATCAGAGCGAGCGAGAAAGCTGGTGCCCTGGGAGCGTCGGACATCTGGTCAATGGGCTGTGTGCTTCTCGAGATATCTACTGGGTGAGTCACGACAACGTCGGCATTAGTTCGCCTACTAACGAACTCGCACAGTCGAAAGCCTTGGAGCAATCTGGACAACGAATGGTGAGTCAGAATGTACTCTTGCCCGGCAGTCATCTGACCATACCTTTCCAGGGCGATCATGTTCCATATCGGTATCGCAACGCAAGCCCCACCGTTGCCCGAACACGGCGAGCTGTCTGAACTAGGAATCGAGTTCATCGAGAGCTGTCTCACACTTGACCCGCCCAGTAGACCGACAGCCGAGCAGCTGCTCACCCACCCGTGGCTGGAGAATACAATCAGGCTATATGTGAGTGCCGAGATGAAAGAAGCATCGCTTATTCATCGCAGACTGAACAAGCCATGGGAATGGACACCTACAATGGAGGTAGCAATAGTAACACGACCACGCTGGTAGACTCGAACGAGGCTTATGCTGCTCAATTGGCTTCGATGACACATGCGGACAGCGTTACACCATCTGAAGAGCTGGGCTCGTTTGAGGGAACACCAGAGGCGTCGACACCGATGGAAGGAGGTGTTCTGGCATTGGACTCATGATCGATCACATACTGGGACAATTGGTATTGCGGGTTTCCACCCTGGAGGTTTACATGGTTGTACAGTACGCTCATAGCTTTCATATGGATGTCATATGACGGACTTGTGGGAATCGGGCGATGCTCCGCTCCTATGCTGAAACAACGCTATGTGTTTCAGGTCAGGTCGTCTGTCGTCAAGAAGCGACGAGCAGTGTCGATAACTCGGCAACTTGGCTCCACTTTGAGCCTGCCTCACGACCGTAAAGCAGGTGAGGCCAGCTGGGGAGATACATATACAGCGATGGCTCTCCTTCGATGTATGCATGGCTGCCGGACAGCCCGCCACACCTACTGCTATACTTCACACGGCTAACACCACAGCAAGACCATGCTACCGATACTCTTCAAGATCGCGCTGGATCGCATCAAAGACACCACTACCTTAGTTGTGAGTCTGCCTCAATACTGACAGGTCGCAAGAGATGCTGAGCAGATGACTTTAGAAATCCCGTCTGAACCAGCGACGCCTGATATTGTTCCTCGCTTTCCACTTCATCAGCTCCTTGGTACTCTTCCTCCTGGTCCTCAGCTCCATCGAGGCCCATAGTTCTGCTTCCCACCTCCTCAGGCATGTCGTCGATCAGGCCAACTTGACCAATGTCCTCTTCACCGATCCTTACACTGGTAGAATGGGCGATTGGCGAGTTGCGCCGGCCCAGATCATCAGGGGAAGGAACGGGAGCCAGATTGTATGGGAAGGAGGCGTCATCTGCGATGACGCCGGAGACGGGTGTAGATCGTTGGCCAAAGGTGCAGAAAGGCCATACTCATGGTCTGCTCCGATGGACGACGTCTCCACGACAGCTCTTGGACCAGCTTCGACTGCCCAAACCAGGGTTGCTACTTCGACAGTCAGTGGCCTGAGTTCGGCCGCAGCCAGAGTCGCGCTGGACACCGGTATGACCCAAGGTCAAGGCGCGATCGAACCGACATCGGCAGCACAGCAAGCGGCTGTGCAGGGCGCAGATGAGGAACAGGGTGATGAAGAGGACGACGATGATGATGAGGAAGATGACGACGAAGATGAGGAAGATGAGGACGATGAAGACGACGACAAGGAAGAAGACGAAGACGACGAGGAAGACGACGATGACCAGGAGACAAGGATTGGAGTCCAGAAACGGACAATCCAGTTGACTCAACTTCGAGACAACTCGACTCTTCTCGTGCTCGCTGTCCAGGTCGACGGCTTGGATGAGCAGAGCTCAGAGATCGCAATTCTGTCAAGGGTGAGTGACTTATCAATTACGTTGACTCCTACTTACAAAGACAAGCAATGTGCTGCATCCTTCGCCTGGTCAATCAACTCGTGAGTGATCATCCCAAATGAAGCTCACCTCTCCAGGATGGACAACCTGATCCGCGAGGACATTGTCCTCGCTTGCTTCTACGTCTGGGTCTTTATCTTGGTATTCATCGCCGTGAGTCGGATCGACACGATCTCCTTGACGGAATGGAGCGAGCTCACCTGTTCTCAGCTGGTTCTCGAGTCATTCCCTCACCTGTGGGTTCTGCATCGCCTAGTGGAGCTGAGCTTGCAGGATTGCCTTGCTGGTGTCGCTCTTGCTATCGATAAGCTGGACGGCCGCGCAACTCCAAATATCGAAATCATTCTGGACCGCTTTCGAAACCAGAAACATCGCTGCGGACTGTAATGGCATCAACCTTCTCCCAGGCTATATCTCCAAGCGCCTCGGCCTGCAGGTTGGTGACCAAAGAGTACAAAGCTGACCCAAAGACTGCAGCACTTGCATTGAGCTGTGCTACTTGGATTGTCAGCGCTATCGTCTGTTGGAGGCTTCGAGATCATTGCGGTTGGCAGGTCAGTCGAGCGAAATCTCGCCCACATGCTGACACCCGAGCAGACCTTTAAGCGTATCGGGGCATCTCGACGGATCAGACACATACATCAGGTGGTGCTCGCGCTGAGTATAGTCCTCCAACTGGATGTCTTTGTTCTCGTCGTCTTCTTCGCAGTGTGGATGGATCAGGTCAGTCATTTACCGATTGTCTGACGGTCGTGCTGATCTGAGGGTAGATCTCGCGGGGCTTGACCAGTGTGTACATGGAAAGTGGCAAGGCCTGGCAGGCTGTGACCGTGCTTCTGATCATCGTAAGCGCTCAATTCCTCGTCCGTAATTGTAAAGCTGATCGAAGGGCGCAGCTACTCGTCCCCTGGCTTGTCACCGTGGGTTCACACAAGCGATAGTAGCTGACTTCCAGGGTTGGCAATCCATTCGCACTGAGAATCGTCGGCAGTTCCTCGGCTTTCTATCTCTGTCCCTCATGTGCGGCCACAACAGCCCCATCATCGCACCTGTTTAGTGAGCTGACTCGGGACCAGCGTGTTGACGGGGTGGGCCGCTCTGTTCTCTCATCCACTGTTCCGCCTCGAATTCACCGCTTGGCTATTCTTCGGCGCCCTTGGATCGACCGCCGCAATCTTGACCGTATCGTCGGTTGGGCTGGCGCTGTATCGCAGGACAACTTTCGATCAGGGCTTCACCGACAGCTTGAACAATGACACAAGCGGCGCGCCGATCTTGGACGATAAGTCGACAGCGGAGAAGGCTCTTGAGACTTGGTCGGTGCCGGCGAGACGAGTCCCGACGTACTCCCTTGCCCTCACTTTGGGCCAGCCTCCCAAAGTGAGTTAAGCGACCTCGATATGATCTGGCGGACGTAAGGCTGACGAGTGCGGAATCACAGGGGCGGACCTATCCTCATTTCGAAATTCAAAAGCCCGTCAACCGTCCCAGTGTGATCCCATGATTTGCGCACCTGCCTCCGCGGCAATGATTGGCGTGGAAGTAGTGATAGTTGCGAAGATATGTTGCCCTTGTCTTCATTGTGATGCACGCAAGCCGTTTATATGGAGGCTGCACCGCCGCGTTATTCCTGATATCAGTACTCTGACCACGAGTGTAGGACATCGTTGACATGTACATGACAGATTACCGCGATCGTGATAGCGAGATGTGTTCTGAATAAGGGGCTGCCATACACCGAAACGAGATTGTCGATATTAGGTGGCTTGAGCAAACCTTCGTCCCCGCTCCCATGCTGCCATTTCGGCGTCCAGGTCTGCTTGAGTCTTTGCCTTGGGCTTTTCCTTCTTTGGCGCACTGGACACCTTGATGTCCACATCCACATCCATGGCGTCCTTGCCTGCTCGGGCCTTTGCCCTTCCGACTTTGGCGTCACCAGAGACGGCTTTGTTCCCCTTCGATTTGGCCGCCGCAGTTGTAGGTCGTCCTAATCGAGACAAGAGTGCGTCCCCAGGGCGACCGTTTTTGAGGTTGGCGCGCTGCTTGGCCAATAACCTGTAGACACCGTGTAAGGACGACGCACATCGAGCAGCTTTGATGAGCCGACTCACGCTGCCTGCTCCTTACTGGGGGCCTTGCCTCCGGCCTCATTCTTTTGTATCCTGGCTAGTAGCGCCAGTCCGGGCGGCTTGTTGTTAGGTTTTGCAGCCTTGGAGCTGGATGCTGCTGGGGTAGGCTTAGGCTTGGGCTTTTCTTGCGGCTGAACTGCGGTCTGGAGGGGGTTCGCGGTCTGCTGAAGGGGGAATTGTGGGAGGGATCTGAAAGTGCGGAGTGACTCGCTTGGCGCCAGGATGTGCTGGACAGACAACCTCGCAACTGGGTAGGATGGTCAGTATCTCCACGAGTTACTTGAACACTACTCACTTCCATCGACGATTTGTTCGTTAAACTTCAAGCGGAATGCCTCGGCAATGTCCTCGCTGGGAAGGGTCAAGACAGCCGTCCCCGTGAATTTACCATCGCGGCTGTATATACAACGGAGGCCTGTGGTGCTCGGGGAAAGAGTAACGTCCGGGCCATAGAGCCAATCCTGGAGCAGTCAAGCAGTCAATCAGATGAACAAAGCGTACTCTGCCGTCTACCCACTCTCAGATCATCCTCCGAGATGCCAGGGGGCAGTCCACCGAATAGAACATCACACGTCTTTGAACCAAAGGTCGGCTTTGACTGCAAGGAAGCGGCCGGCTGGAAAGGATTCGTGTAGTTGTACGCCATGATGATGCTGTTGGTGCTGTGTGAGCCTGTGTGAAGATGTATATAGATGATAGTGATGACAACAGCAGCAAGTCAGCAGATGTGTGCACACCAATCTTGTCGCAAGTGGTTTAGGTTTGAGCGGCGAAGACGCGTGCAGGTTGATGAAAGTGACGTGGCATTTCTGATCTGGCTGCAGCACCGTCTCTTGTTGCAAGTCTCACACCAGCTTACAGCTGGGTCATGAGAACCTACATCAGCGTGTAGCATCACGTCTCAGCATCTCACACAACGGTGGAGACCATAGCACTGAGGCGTCTGCTGTCACACAAGTCGCTTCGAGACGACATCCTTTATCGCTCCTCTCCTGGCTCTTACAGTCACAGTGATCCTCGACCCGGCTCATCAGAACCAAAGCAGGTTGCTCATACACGTTGGAGCTCTTGGCTTTGTGTGCTTCGCATAAAGGTTGGTCATTGGAAATACTGTCATCCTCGGCCAGCGATGCACGTATATAAGCTTGCCACCTGGATTTCCACCCACTCATCTTTCTCACTTCTCTTGACCCCTATCCTACATTCCGGACTCGTCCTTACTGCCATCGACCATGGCAAGAGCATACAGTTCCGTCCAAAGCCAACAGCCTTACGTCGAAGACTACAAAGACAAACAGACTTACCATGTCCGACAAGGGGATTCCTGGTTTGACGAGTGGGACGACAGAAAACCGACCAACTACCAGTACGACTCTCGCCCCCAGTCCAGGAAACCCTCTTACTCCCGAAGACAAGATGGTGTTCATGACAGGAGAGAAATTGACAAGCCTGTCTCCATCTTGAAAAAGTCAGGACGAGGACCGCTCTACTCCGACTACAACGACGGCGCCTCGGTGCAACCGATCAACGGAAGACTGTACAGGACTGACGAGTTCGTATCGTCTTCGGGGGCTCGTGTGAGTGGTCTTGCCGACAGAAAACCACCCGTCGAGAGCTGCGCGACGTGCGCGTCTGTGCCACGGCAGCTCGACGTTTTCAATTCAAACTTTGCTGCCCATTACGAAGATCGACACCGCGACCTACTGGATGAGGTCGATCGCCGCAATGGCAAATCAAGAGCCAGGATTGAGAGCCTCCAGAAGTCACTGGACAACGTCGACCTTTCCGTGTCCGCATGCTGGGACAGGGACGCCGAGCTGCTTGCGCGCATCAAGGCATTGGAGGAAACCAACGAAGCTGTGCTCAGATGGAGTAGAAAGCTGGAAAGCAAGATCCGTGATCTTGAGTCTTACAACAGAGATCTTACGGATGAGCTGGTTTTCCTCAGCGACAGTATGCAGTCCACAAGCCACCTGAACATCGACTACTCTGGGCCCAAGGTGCCGGAGATCGTGAGTCATCTTGTACGCAGTGTGTAAATGTCTGACGTGTCTTCACAGACCATCCGCTTCGACGAGGAAGACGATCTTGACGAAGTGAATGGCCACGACGATCGAGGCGAGACTGCCAGACCGTCTTTCGCTCCGCGATCATACGAACGACCGAAGACCCCGACAGTCAAAGGACGAGCCACAACCTTCTCCGAGTACGTTATATCATCAGGGCCTGGCACTGACCTTCATAGACCTGACGACTACCCTCCATCCAAGCGATCAATGCAGGAGCCTCCTACCTCGAGACAAGGCTTTCCTGACGCCAGGTGAGTCATGCTTGCGCTGTGCATCAGCTGACTGTGTGTTCCAAGGTCCAACTTTGGGGTGCCCAGTGCCTACACAATGCGAGCTTGACGTCGTTACTATGTTTGCGAATCGATACCATTTCGCGATGATGAATGCAGAGCTGAAAACTTGAATATGGTTGAGCATCTATTACAACTATAGGGCGGAGTCGTCCTTATCCTTTTGTTACACTTCCTGAGGTGATGGTCAGTCCATCGTACTTCTCGCATGACAATCATCACCCACATGACCCTTCAGAACCTCCTGCCAAGACCCACTCAAAGCCCTTTCTGCCCACCCCAGCATTTCCAGCAAATCTATCTACGCTGGCTTTCTCCAGCCGCTTGGCAATCATACTGCTCGAGAACCCAGACGTGATCATGGCTCGCTGTGTGAAGAGCGTCGAGGGTGAACTGGCGCCGGGTCCTATATCTCCTGGTTTGGTTTTCGAGAATGGCTCGGTGGACGAGGGTAGATAACGGATGAGCTCGAGGCAGGATCTAGTCGCGAGCGGTCAGCTCGTGCCAGCGTCTCGATTTGTGATTGCCACGGCCACTCACACATATTGCTTCAGGTCCAGGTTGACGGACATGCAGGTCGCGCTAGGGGCTGACGGGTCGATGAAGATGATCTCGCGCACGTATGCTGTCGGAGGGAGGGAGAGCAGCTGTCGACAGTCATTGTGTCAGTTTCTCTGACGACCAACAAGGGCTACTTACTCACCTTTGCTACCCATTTCGGAGCGCCTTGCTGCACGCCAATCAACCTCTCGCTCCGTATGATCCCAGTTGCGGTGTCCACGCTCCTTGACAGTGTATCCACCGTCTGGACATGGGTCGCAAAGGGATTTGGGTATTTCCGATGAAGCCAATTGAGAGTGTGAAGTGGTTGATAGCTTGACGGACGTCAGCTCGAGCCTCGTCTCGTCCCCGACAAACTTCCTGCTCTCGACTTTGGGCAAACCTCCACTCACTCGTATATGACCTCACTCTCGAAGACTTTTGGCATGCTTAGACGCGCATGCGGAGATGCGAGCTAGCTCTACTCTCCTTCTCGACTCCCTGACCGGGGATTGTACGCGTTTTTGGACGACGACAGTTGTCAAGACAGACTCGTCTTCTCTTCAGACACTCCGTGGATTCGCCTTTCAGCGTGGACCGGGAGGAACGTTCCTGGAAGTTCGGAGCTCACCGTGGGAGATGACTAGTGGTGACGTTCGAGAAGCTGAGAAGTCTTTGTTGTCGATGATTTCAATTCTGCTGAGTTGATTCGGGACAGCTAGCCTAGTATATCTTGTCAAGATGCCCGTCGTCAAGCAGCCGGGGACACAAATCAAGTGAGTCGTCAGCTCATAGCTTGCGTGTCCTGCTGACCTGGCATCAGGCTCACTAATGTATCGATAGTCCGGATGAAGAAGGGTGGAAAGCGGTTTGAGGTAGGGCGCGTTTAGCAGAGCGGATGATTGACTGTCAACAGATCGCTTGCTACCAGAACAAAGTATCAGAGTTTAGGACAGGAGTGTGAGTAGAGCTCTGCTACAACCCTTGCTGATGCGTCTAGTGAGACAGATCTTTCGGAAGTGCTGCAAATCGAGCAGGTCTTTACCAACGTGACCAAAGGTCAAGTGGCCAAGAAGGAGGATTGGGTCAAGTCGTTTGCCATGGATGACATGTCCAAGGTTATAGAAGAGGTGAGTACCCGCGTGACTCCCACAGCTCACACTTTAGATCCTGCGCAAGGGCGATTTACAAATCAACAACTTGGAACGCTCACATCACCTATCATCTTTGTCTCGGGAGATCTCAACGTTGGTCTCGGAAATGACCATAGACCCAACGACATCACACAAGCATACCGTCGGCATGATTGAAAAGGCTATGTCGGAGCTCAACTACAACATCAAATCGGATAAACCGGCCAAGGCGCAAGCTCTGGAACTGATAAAGCGCCTGGGCGCAGAAGACAGCCCGTTGAAGATCCAGAGAGTCAGGATGCGGGTCAGGATAACAATGCCTGGTAAAGATGCCAAGCGGTGTAAGGACAAGGTTCTTGCCGAAGTCGAAGAGGTCGAGGAGGAGGATGCCGGGATGGAGTGGGAGGCGGTGAGTGATACACACCGACTACCACTGACACCTCTCAGATCGTTCATATCAACCCATCGGCGTACAGAACGCTCACAGATCTTGTCAACGAGGAGACGAAAGGAAAAGGCAGAGTCGAGTCGATGGGTAGCGTAGGTGGATAGTCAGTCTGCGTTGTACCGCGCATGCACAAGTAATCAGCGATCAGAGGAGTAGTATACATAGCCCTTCTACTAGCTCAACGACTACGACTCGACCGGAGGGATCTCATCGAACCAAAGAATACCGAAGAAGATAAGAAAGGGGAACTCTATGGGAAAAGAGGTGCAAGTCTCTACTTCTCCTCCTTGACCGGTGCCTCCTCCTTGGCAGGCTCGGCCTTGGTCTCCTCCTCGGCCTTGGGGGCCTCACCGTTAGGTGGCTCGCCGCCCTTGCCCCACTCGGCGAGTACTCGGAGAGCCTCGTCAACCTTCTCCTGGAGGGCTGGTGGAGACTCGATCAAGTGAAGGAGTTCACCATTGTCCATCTCAAGAAGCATACCGGTGATTTTACCGGAGAGGTCGGGTTGAGTCTCGTGGATGAGGGGGTACAAGCTCTCTCCAAGCATCTGCTTCTGCTCGGCGGGACCAGCTCGGGCAAGAGACTGGGCACTGAGACGGGGAGCGGACTGAGTGGTCTGCTCGGCGAAGCCTTGGGTCTGGGGTCGGACAGGCATCTGACCTCGGGGGACGGCGCCAGCGGGAAGACCAAGTGGGGCACCAACTGGAGATGGTCGGCCGTTGGCAGCTGGGACAGCAGCGGGTGGTCGAGCACCTTGGGCGCCGTTGGGTCGAACAGGGTAGTTGGGGCCTGGCATACCTGGGTAGCCCATCTGTGGGGGTGGCATACCGTATGGCATGGGCATGCCTGGTTGACCACCTGGGGCACCGGGGTATCGGGGTCGAGCCTGCTGCATCATTGGTTGCTGACCTGGGTAGCCTCCCATGATGGGGCCACCACGCATGCCTGGCATGGCCATGCCTGGCTGACCGGCGTATCCTGGCATTGGTGGGTATCCGTAGACGGGGGCACCCATGTAGCCTGGAGCGGCCATGCCGCCACCGTAAGCGAGTCGCTGGGTCTGTCTCTGCTGCATCTGGGACTCGAGGGCTTGTCGACGGACGTCCTTTCGCTGAGCGAGGGCGACGTAGAGGGGCTTGGTGCCGATCATCTTGCCGTTCATTTCCTGGACAGCTTTGGTGGCCTCGTCGGGGGTAGAGTAGCACACGAAACCAAAGTTCTGATCGAGTCAGCCAGGTGTCTTATGCGGGACATTGGACATTGCACTCACCCTGGAGGTTCCGCTCTCGTCCTTCATGACTCGGCAGCTGGTGATGGTACCGAAGGCGTCGAACTCGGTTCGGAGTCGCTCGTCGTCCCACTCGTCTGCGCCATGTCAGCAGTCTTCTGAGAACCGATGAGACGCAACTCACCGTCGAGGTTCTTGATGTAGAGGTTAACACCGGCAGACTTGGCCTCGTTCTCGAGTCGCTTCTCCTCGTGGGATCGTCTCAACTCCTCGTCTCGCTCAGATCTCTTCTGAGCTCGGCCAACGTAGAGCTTCTTGCCCTTGACCTCCTTCTCGTTGAGCTCCTCGACGGCCTTGGTGGCGGACTCGTGGTCGGCAAAGTTGACAAAGCCGAATCTGCGTCGAGTCAGTGCCGGCATATCCATAGTACTCACCCCTTGGAGGCACCAGACTCGTCAACCTGAAGAGCAGCGCTGACAATCTCACCGAAAGCCTTGACAAGCTCCTGGAACTCGGCCTCGGTGACCTCGGGGTCAATGTTCTTGACAAAGACATTGGTGTACTGAGCTCGCTGCTCCTCGACCTTGGACTGTCGCTCTCTCTTTCCGACGTGATGACCGACAAAGACCTTCTTGTCGTTGAGCAACATGCCGTTGACGGCCTTGATGGCAGCATCGGCAGCCTCGCCAGTAGAGTAGTGGACGAAACTATAACAACATGAGCCAAATCCTCCACTCCAATGCCTTTTACTCACGCGAATCCTCGGGACTTGCCAGTCTCGTCGACACCGACCTTGCAGGAGAGAATGTCACCAAAGGCAGCAAAGGTGTCGTGGAGGGCCTTGTTGTCAATGCTCTCGTCGAGGTTCTTGATGAAGATGTTTCCTTGTCCAGTCTTTCGGAGAGCAGGGTCTCGCTGACTCCACATGATTCGGCATGGCCTGTTCTTGATCAAGGAGTAGTTGAGGTGCTCGAGAGCTCGCTCGCCGTCAGCAGAGTTGAGGTAGTTGACGTAGGCGTATCCAAGGGATCGTCGGGTGACGGCGTCTCGGCAGACTCGGATGCTAGAGTGAAAGTCAGTAAAGCTCTTGTTGACAGTCCTCGTCACTCACCTGGCGACGGGACCAATCATGTTGAAGATCTCGAAGAGCATGGCCTCGGTGACGGTGTTGTCGAGCTCACCAACGTAGAGACTGGCGCCAGAGCCAGCCTGGTTGGTGGCTGGGGCAGCGGGGGCAGCAGCAGCGGGAGTGCCGTTGGCTGGGGCGGGGGAGGTCACAGCCGGAGCTGAAGCGGCAGCAGGGGCGGCAGCGTCGGACATTTTGGATATGTGAGACTTTTTGTAGTTTAAGTTGGGTTGGAATCGACCACGTGAAGTTGTCTATTGGCGTTTACGTGGGTTTTCGAAGGGCTGATGTCGAGCAAGTCGCGAGGAAGGAATGTTGACAAGGAATAACACGTCGAGTAAAGGAAAGAATTTTGGCAGCGTCAGCGATGCACATTGGGATTCCGTTCTCGAGATGATCTCAGGACGCTGCTACTCACCTGGGTTATACTACTCTCTGAAAGAATAACTGTGTTATTATCAGGTGAGGAAGGCGAGCTGACGAGGAGGAGGTGGACAAAAGAGTGAGCCTGGCAGCCGTGAGAGCGAGCGCCGGAGAAAAATACACGTTCAACTTTATATTCCCGAGTGGCAAATCATACATGTGGCAGCATGCCGGGAGTGCAGGTCGTGAGTTCCATCGTCAAGATCATACATGGCTACATCCTCGACAGCTGTATCTGCATCTGCTGAATGTCCAGCTTGTCCGCTCCCTGCTTCTTGGCCTCGCTCAGTCGCTTCATCAGTTCCTTCTTCTCCTCGTCGAGCGAAGCTTGCTCGTCGTTGAGCTCTTTCTGCTGCAGTAGGGTGAAATGTCGATACAGGAAGAAGATGATTGCGGCTGATTCGTTAGCTGACAGGATAGTCAAGCTCACGCACCGATGCCTAGTCGCATGTCAACGGCGCAGAGTAGACCCCCGAGCATCGTTTGTAGAACACCTCCAACTTTCTCATACCGCCTATCAAGATAAGCAGTCGACCCTATGCTTCAAGGTCGGACTCACTCTTCCTCCTCCTTGCGCTGCTTCTTCAATTTGAGAAGCTCGATGTCATTTGGCAGCATCTCCGCAGCGTAGGGATTCTTCATCAGCGCCTTGATCTTATCAGGGTCAATTGGAGGCGCCATGAGCTGCTCGGCATCTGGATCAAAGTCAGCCCTCTCCTCAGTATCGCCGAACCCCGCGCTCACCTTCTGGAACGTTGTCCCACCATAATGTGCCCTCTGCCTCGCCGGCTTTGGGCCTCAGACCATCTTGGAATGGCACAAGTGCAGGTCTGCCCGGCCCCTGCATGGTCAAAAAGTAGTTCTTCTTGTAGCTGTTGCTGCTTGGGTCCTTCCTCGGGTCAATACCGCTCCCACCGCTCACATGCTTTGGGGCCGGATCGCCAGTCTTGCTGCTGCTGGATGGCACACCTTTACTCCTGACATCTGCAGAACTCATTGGTTTCTGCGAAGAAGAGGATGATGACGGCTTTGCTTTGCTGCTTGAAGACGACGACGATGACGAGGAAGCTTTCTGCAACGCCTTGTTCCGCGCTCTTGTTGCCTCTTGACGGGCCAGAACATGATAGCCGATGTAAGCAACAATGACCAGGAATATCATCGGCGGCGTGAACAGCGGTATCTTGGTAACTCCGCCGCCTCCGATGCCGGGTTGCCCGCCGAAAAGAGCATTCGGTTGAGCTAGCAGAGAGTACGGCAATGAGGGGTTTGCAGCTGAGCCGAAGTCAGGAGGAGTCCCAATTGGATCTGGGCAACTTACCAAAACCCATGACGACCAAGACCGCAATGGCCTGCTCGAATGGTCCAAATTTGACCAGAGGCTTGGGCTTCTCATCTTTCTTGCTCGACATGACGGGTATACTGGATACTCTAGGTCGAGTAGTCGAACTGATACGAGGACATGACAGCACACAAACCCAACTTGTGACCTCCCAAATTTGGTGAAAGGACACACCATACCTGTTTCAACATCAATGGGTAGAGGTCGAAAGGATCAGCGAAACACTGGGCTGGCTGACGACAAATGTGCTATCGTATGGTATGCATGTCGCGTCCCGGAAGATGGAAGTACAATTTACTCCTGGGCGTTGACTGGGAACCTAAGCAGAGTTAGACACCGGATCTTTTCCCGAACTCAACAGCACTACTCACTCAAAGTGCACATCCTTTCCGGCCAAAGCCCTGTAGACGGAAGAGAAAGTGTCGAGCTTGTACTCGAGCAGGTTTTGGTCCTTGGCGTCAAGGTACCTGTAATCGAGGTCAGCTTTTCCCAAGACCATGATATGCCTGAACAACGCACACTCGGATCAATTTACCACCGTCGGCAGCGACTCGCGTCCTCTTGCCAACAATCTCACTGGGCCAGACAAGGTCGTCGAGGATCTTCTCGTGGACGGCGGTGAGAGTTCGGGATCTGGGTCGTTTCTGCTTGTTGGCGGCACCGGAGTTTCGCTTGGGTTTGGGGAGGACTCGTCGCTGGGAAAGGAAGACGACGTATTTGTCGGACAGCTTCTTCTCGAGCTCTCGGGTGAGTCTGCAAGGAGGAAACGGGGACAAGATCAGTAAATTTGTCCAACATTACGCCATATTCCATAGTCTCCATTTCTCCCTCCCCGCCAGTGGTGCACTTCAAACAACAGAGGGAGGCAGGCCTGAAAAGTCCCGCCGTCTACCTCTGGAGCCTGGGCACCAACTGGTTCTAAAGCTCTTCTCCTTCCAAAGTGTATAGACTTACCGCTGCTGGACCTTGTGGAAGGCCTTGACCTGGGGAACGGGGACGAAGATGACGACGGCCTTCTTTCCACCCTTGACGTCGACCTCCTTGGCGGCGCTGATCTGCAACTGCCTCAACTCGGACTTGAGGTCTGGGACATTCTGCTCGAGGTCGAGAAGAGCTTGGGCGATCTGCTGCTCAATCTCGGAAGGGGGGGTCTGAGGGGCGTTGGCGGTCCTCTGGATTTTGTTTTGGAAGGACATTTTGGGCTGTCGGAGGTGTCAGTGCTGGAGGATTGGCAGGAGAAAGGCTTCACGTACCGAGTTGGTTGAGGCAGGCAGGTATTCGTGCACGAATTTCACCTATGCTCGCAGCATGCAACAGGATGATGAACGGGATCAAACTTCGGTCTAGACCGCCGGCGTTATGTCAAAACTCCTGGCCGGGTGAGATGGCTGAAATGGATGTGGCGGAGACAAATTACGCTTATCACCGACGTTTTCGAAAACAGTCAAGAAGGTGTTCCGGCAGCAGCCGGCTGATGGGTTCCCACATGCATCCCCTGCTGGCCTGGCCTCCGCTCGGCTTCGGATCATTGCTCAGACGCTCGACGAGCTATCTCACATCCGGCTCACCAATCGCGAACGTACTGTCCAGCATGTGCTGCGGTGACGGTCATAAATTATTGCGCTCTTGACACTATCGACCCGCCGAGCACCAGCTCCCCTTGATGCCCCCATTGCGGATCAGAGACACATTGGCACAATCCACTCGGCGAGAGAGTCCCGTCCTATCTCTCCGTCTAGGCGGCTCCACTTTTGAAAGCTTAGATAGCTTGGTGACTATAGGTGTCGCACCGACTTCCTCTGATACTACATCTTGTGACCGCTCGATATGGAACGGCGCAAACGCTGCTCGTTCGCTCGCTTGCACATGAGGCACAACGTACCAGAGACACGTCTTACTGGCAGGCATTACCTTGTAGAGAGTGGAGAGCCCTAGAGAGATCAAGCGTTTGCCCTCTGCCGGTCTGGATAGGCTGTCACCTGGTCGGCCTGCTCAGCCTGCGCAGCCAAATCCATACCTTACCGCTCGCGGGATCAAAATTTCAACGTGTTGATAAGATACGAGCAGCCAGTTATCGATTCGAGTCAAGCTTTAAGCTGGCCCAATGAAGACGAACTTCTCCCTACCTCAACCCACTCATGTCGGCCGCTGCTCAGCATGGGTTCTTCTCTCGGACATGGCAACGGTATCTAGGAGCGCTCAAGCAGAGACCCATCAGGACTAAAAGTGTGACATCGGCTTCGCTATATGTGGTAGCGGACTGCATCGCCCAATTCGGCATCGAGGGCAGGTCTTTCGCGCCGAAGAGTGAAGAGGTAGAGGCATGGGATGTACGTCGCAGCTCCGAGTTGATGTGAAAGAGACCTCCGGATGTAGCTAACAAAGCGATTGAAGGGCTGGCGGACCGCTCGACTGACTTTCTGTAAGTGTTTACTGTCTAGTGAGAGCCGAGGAAGGGAACTAACGGATCTCAGATGGCGGTTGCATCTTTGCTCCATTGGCTCATAACTGGCTGAGAGTCCTGGACACGTTCAAAGCATCTACGCGGCTGCGCAGTGAGTATATCGGGAGACCTAGCGTAAGGCCAATTGAAACGGAAATTAGCTCTTGGATTGCGATTGACCATAGACTCTTTCCTGTGGTCTCCCTTTGTCTGCGCCTGTAAGTATGGCTCTTTCCAGCCTTATCTTAGCTTACACCCGTGGCACCTAGTGTTCCCGACTACCTTGACACTGTTAGAAGGTAACGGCTTTGAGAACGCTCGGAAGAAGGTGGAAATGGTGAATAAGGCCTCCCAATCCTTGCCGGAACTGAGCTGATATCGCCTTCGCCATAGGGCTGGCTCCCCACATGGCAAAAGGCTGTCATGGTTTTTGGACCAACACAAGTCTTCAACCTCGCTCTAGTGCCGACTCAACATCGACTACTAGTCCTCCAATTTGTTGGCATGTGTGAGTCCATCTGCGTCGTCCCAGCGCGCGTTAGCTCATCAATCTCGGCACAGGCTGGAATGTATTCCTCTCATACCAAAACAATGTCAACAATAGGATATTAGCCGCGGCAAACGCAGCCCTTGCCAACGCGCACACTGTGACTGAGCAGCTGGAGGCACAACGGCGGATCGATGCTGCAGAGCTGCGCAAGGAAGAGCTCAAGAAGAAACAAGGCGGAGAAGTCGGCGTCGCAACCAAGCTCAGTTGGTCGTAATGCGCAGCGGGAAAGTGGAGACTCTCATTTCGACCATCATGTCATTATAGCTGTAGAGTATAGAGTATAGAGTCATGGAGCTATTCATGTTGTGATGTATCTATAATGTCCGTGCTCACAAGTTGTACGCGACGTACTGCATCCACTGATCAGAACCTCGTCACGTCTCGGCCAAAGAACCATGCTAGGGTCCAGTACACGGGAACCAGGATCTTGTTCCTCCAGCCCATTGCCAGAGTCATGTAGTACGATCTCCAAATGACCCAAGCGACAAATCTAACATCTGTCAGATCATAGCACATCGCTGGAATTCGGTTGTAACTCACCCAGATAGTCGGTTCTTCGGTCCCTGCACGTTGTCGGCTGATCGGTCAAGCAGGCCCTGATCATCAAGTGAGAATGGCACAAGTCATAAGCCTTTGGTGGACTCACCGCCCTCTCCCCCAAGGACACCATGCTGCCCTTATTCTTCCACTCGAAAGTTGATCTAGAATCCAGCGATTGCCCCTTGGCCATCGTATTCAATGACTTGGTCATGTATTTTGCCATTTGAGAAGCGACTTTGAACGGAGTATGAGCCAGTGCGACCTCTAAATTGGCTAGGGACACTCACCCTGAGCGGTGGCAGGTAATCTACCCGACTCCAGCATGGCATTGTCGCCGATGGCGAAGACACCGTCTATAGGTTTGTTCTCGGTGTCCAGCACAGCAAGGTGATCATTCACCCTCAAGCTGCGCACTGTCAGCAAGGCCTCACTGCGAGGCCGAGAACGGAAGTACCTACGACTTCGTCTTCTCGTCCCGACTTGCCCCCTCCAGATTCTCCATCAGAGGGTTGGCAGCAAGCCCGGTCGACCATACCAAAAGTCCAAACGGTTCTGGAGGCGAGTCAGTCCGCGCAATTGCACCGACCACTTCCAACACTCACCCTTGGTCTTGACGCCGTCCTGACTCTCTAGCTCTATCCAGTCTGCACCGACTGCAGTGATCTTCGAGTTTGGCCTGACTTCTACTTTCTCCCTTGAGAATTTCCGCTCAGCGTACTCCCGCAGTGTCCTGAGCTGATCAGCCGGGTTCCATATCAAAGCATCCGACTGACCTGTCGAAAGACATCAAGATACCAGGGGCAACGTCGTACACCCTGATGTTCACGTCGCCTCTCAACTGTGGGTATTTGCTATACACATCCTCCTGGATAAAGTCGTGGAGCTCGGCTGCGAATTCGACACCTGTAGGACCACCTCCGACAATGGAGAACTGGAGCAGATTCCGCCGTCTCTCTGGGGTGACTGAGGGGTGTAAGGACTGCTCGAGTCGTTCTCTGCAGGATCTTATCAGCGGAGTCGCCCAAGGCACTGTGCAAGGACTCACAAAATGGTGTTTCTGATAGCACGGGAATCTCGGATATCCTTGAGAAAGTACGCATGTTTAGACACCTGATCAATGTCAGTAGGGGTACTTCCCAGCGCACAATCCCCTCACTCCTGGGATACCAAACGAAGCGCTGTAGCATCCAACAGCTATGACCAGCTTGTCGTAGGGCAAGGAGTACATGAACCTCGCGTCAGGCTGAACATCCTTCACGTCGCTTGGCCGGTGGTCCACCGGTCCCTTTATGTGTTCCTGTATTGGTTGCAGAGCAGGTTCTATGGTCACCGTCTTCTTGTTGAAGTCTGATACAACCTTCATCAGCGCCAGCTCGCCCACACAACCTGACACCCACCTATTTTGTCCGCCCATCCTTGGGCGAATTGAATATTCTTGATCCCCCTAACTGGCTCTGTAGCGCATCTATATTCCAAAGTGCCCACAGCTGCCGAAGCTAGAAAGGGCGTGAAGGAGAAGTACGAATTGGGCGATACCACAGTGACTGTTCGGGCGGTCAGCGCTGCTGTGAAGCAGAGTCGATCACGTACCGTCATAGTCATTCTTGTTGACAGTTCTGAGGATTGTCAGCTCTTGGATACCTCCATAAAGGCTGCCACGCACCTAGCTACATTGTACCCAGCCCATCCGCTACCGAGCACCACAAGCTTCTGCTTGCTGCCAGTTGCCGATGTCGAGGCTGCCCTCTGACCGATATGCCGCCATTGCACTGGCTTCAGAGCCCTGTTCGCCAACATCTGACCGATTTTTGTTGATGTTGAACCGAGCAAGTCACTTAGTTAGAAAAGTTGTCAGAACAAGGCACTCGTCGGTCGACGGAGGTCGCGTTCGGACTTGCCGTCAACTTTCCGAGCTGAGTTGACGTCATGTAAACAAAGTTAGATTGCCACGCGGTGGTGACTAACCGTCCATCCAGGTCCATCCCTCCCCGGGACCCCGATGCACCAACCCTCCTTGCATGATCTAGCTATATTTCTCTGTGACAGGCGCAGCATCCTCCTTCTCTGACTCAAGCCTTGGCTAGTTTCTTCGCCTCGTCGACCTTTTTCTCCAACTCGATACCGACGAGGGTGTCTACCAACCTGACATACTTTTTCCTATCTTTGCCAACCTGCTCCGCCAAAGCCTCGGCACCATCATTATCACCGATCAGGCCGAACGACTTAGCTGCACTCAGGCTCTTATCGTCTATGTAGGGGTATATCTCCTCCCAATCGGCTTGTACCCTTCGAAGAAAGATACTCGCGACTCCCGGCCCGATCCCCTTGATCTCGGTCAGAGTGTCCACGACAACCTTTTGCGCTTCCTCTGGAGACTTGCAGCCCTTGAGCTTGTCCTTGACTCCTTGTAGCTCAGACAGATCCTCTTCCTCCTCCCCACACAACTCTTTGATCCCTTCACACAGGTCTCCAAGGAGAGCTGCCGTCTTCTCCTTGTGCTGAGTCCTAGCTTCCCACATGACCTTTCTCCTGCCTTCGTATCCAGCTTCGTCCAGATCCTTCGAAGTCCGGAGTGAGAACGGAGGATTGAGAAGAGTCTGTATGGTTCTCAAGCCGAGCTTGTGCGATAGAGGCTTGGAGAGAATAGAGGCGGACACCAAGTTCTGGAACGGCGTCAGGTCGGATTGGGGGTATCGAAGGATTGGCTCCGAGTCGTCCTTCTTCACGTCTCCAGCATCACTTTTGGGCGGAGTCTTCCTCTGTGATGAGGGGTCCCAGTCGATCTCACCATGTCCTTCCGGTAGCTCAGGGTTGGCCATGTTGAACGCATCATCGGAGAGTAGCCACTCTAGTGCGGAGGATGCGGTTTTGGCGGTTTTGGCGGGTGGCTCCTCGTCGGCTTGCTCGTCTGCATCCTCCTTCTCAACATCTATGTACCCATTTAGCTGCATTCACACCAGCATGGACGAGGCCCTTCGAGATCGAAGACGTGGTCTGATCATACTTGATCGACAGTACCCACCTGGCTTATCCTCGTCCGGCTTCACGTCTTTGGATTCCACCTCTTCGTGTTTCCTCTTCTCTCCCTTGGGCTGAGCAGCGGCTCTGGTACTCTTCTTCGGCGCCATCGTTGCTACAAGCCCCCACACTCTGATTGAGGGTAGAGAAGAGAAGAACCCCTGCAGTCGTGCATGCAATCAAGATCTGTCTATCGATCCTCCATCGATCACCGGGGTGATGACGTCAATCGATGCCAACGTTGACCATTGACAGGAACCAAACATGCATTCGCACTAGTCTGACAGGACAGGTCACTCGCAAGCCGTAACGGGAATGAGCTCGAGGCTAGACCGGCTATAGACTTTCACTATAGACTACATTCGTATGCCCAGTCCTCCTTCATGGCCTCCTCCACTACCTTCTTGGTCTTGTCGTTGATGGCTCCAAGGGGTAACCTGCATTCTCCTCCCATTCCCTGCTCAACGAAGTGATCCAAGAAGTATTTCTAGGTCAACGAGGTCAGCTTGAGTCTACATGATCAGAGTAAGGCACCTACGCCTCCTTGGAATCCGAACCCCACGGCGATACCATCGCTTCGTGCCACTAAGCGACCATTAGCGCTTGTATCAGACGTTCGATTCCTACTCACCTCGATCTTGCAGCTTCATTGCCTCTTTCAGAGATTCAGAGTCACCGGCAAGACCCTTGAGAGATAGGTCATATAGACGTCTAACGGTCTTTGGAAACAAGCCACCGGTCGAGGTGATGCACCCGGTGTGTCGAGCCGCGAGAGCAGGGAGGAAGGTGTCAGAGAATCCGGGCAGCAGCTGCGCAATGATTAGCACACTTGGAAAGACTGGAGAGGTTGGACAACCAACCTGGAAGTGACCGCCTTCCACGACAGAGTTCAGGAATTGGCCTTTCTTCTCGAGGTACTCGGGCGATTGAACGTGAAGAGCGATTCTGTGACCCTTTCCAATGTTACCGCATGTGAGCTGGTGGTCGTGTCAGCGCATGAGACGACGAGCGATGAGCTGAATTCACCTTCACACCGAAGCAGTTTGGATGGTCAGCAAGCTCGCTCAGCTCCTCCGAGTTCATGTCGATGCCAGAAGCAGCGCCACTGCAGGGTGTCAGATACTGGGACCCCATAGCGTGTCGACTCACGGAAAGTTGTAGATCATGACCGGGATCGGTGACCTGTCCATGACTCCTCTGAAGAAGTTGAGGATCGCCTCCCTGTCGTTTCGCATGCTGAAAGAGAAGTATCCTAAGATGGGTCAGATGGGCAGCTCGACTATGAGTGAGCCGACTCACCGGGAAGGATGACGATCGCATGGCTCGCGCCTGCCTCTGCGGCTTCCTTGGTAAACTCGACGGTGGTTTGCAGCGAGCCTCCACCGGTACCGACGAGCAGAGCATGATCGGAGAGACCAGCATCGTCCAAGGCCTTCCTTGCAGTGGATGTACAGGCTTTTCGCTCAGCGTTGGACAAATGCGAGGCTTCAAGAGGGGTCAGCTCTGTTCGTTCAAGCATCAGCCCAACTCACCTTCACCGGTGGTACCGAGCAGAACGACACCCAAGCCTGCTTTGGCGACTCTGACGACCTGCTTGCCAAGGGCCACATGGTCGACCTCGTCACATCCAGGCTTGAAGGGTGTGGAAAGGGGTACGCCGGGACCGTCTCGCCATTTGGGCAGCTGTGTGTTCGATCCAGGCATTGTGGTTACGGTAAGGAAGGTGAGTGGTAGATCGGTGTAGGGAAGGGGGTCGAGCTGGAATTGGGGTAAAAGAGAACAGCGATCGATCGAAACAGCTTTATAGAGGTGGACCGGGCGGATCTACAGACACGTTCGAGTGCTGATGCTGAAAAGGCCTTCTGTCGCTCTGTGTATAGGATGACCTCTTGCTTCTGATTTCCAGTCTGCACCGGCGCTCTCGCCCCGAGGTCCGATTGCCGAGACTTGCCGTTAGATGCCTCCGCCTTCCTACTCCGTTGCCACCACAACCCTTTGATGCGTTCGGCGCATATGTTCGGCAGTGGTGTCGAAGACGCCGACTCCATGGTGTTGGAAGCTGGTGAAGTAGGCACTGGTAGACCATGCCTCGCGTTAAACATACACAGGAGCGTCACGAGTGGTGTCAGCTGTCATCGATGAGAAGCTTCTCAGCGTTGAGGTAGGGAGAATGTATCACGTGATCGCGGAAAACGACATCAGCCTCGGCGAGCCTCGATAGCCTCATGCTTGACATGCACCTCTCGGGCGTCGTGGTCACCTCCTTTGAATCCATGACAGCTCTCTCAGCAGACTCTCTTTTGTGGCTCTGGAGCTAGGTAGCGAGCAAACCACCGACGCTGAGAGATCGCTGCCGCTGAGCTGTTTTACGCTATTAACTCGCCACCCGTCTCCAGCCGCCGTCGCCGAAATCTCCCATCGACCCGTGCATCCGGACATCACCTTGTCCAACCGTCACAACCCGACGAACAGCATCAACATTGAAGTTTCCCCCACTCCCAACCAGCCCTGACCGAGTCCGGAGGGGAACGACCAGATGTCGGATTATCGCCTGCCTCATGGCGCTTTACACCACCCCAGCTTGAGCAGACACGACTCGCGCGTCAGCTCTGCTTCCTCTGCTGAGCCCACATCATTGTTTCACCCGCACTCCAAGTTGTCGCCTCCGCCGAATGCAGGTCAACACGCCGCCCCGCCAGTAGCAGGACCGTCGACGGGCGGGCGCCATGATGACGTCGAGAACAAGGCAGAATCATCCACGTCGACGGGCAAGAAGAAGGACGACAATGCACCTAAACGAGGCTACCGGGCGTGTGTGAGTAGGCAAAAACGTGTCAAGCTTGCACCTTCGCAACTGACTGACAAACAATGTAGGTACACTGTCGGATGAGAAAGGCCAAATGCGATTTAGGAGACGTGAATGCTCCCTCCTCTCCTCCTTGTTCACGCTGTCGACGAGAGCAGCGGTCCTGTGTTTTCCTGCCCTCGGTAAGTGGCACTCTTGTCGATCAACTCGACTGATGTCCACCAATCAGAAACGGCGCAAGAAGAACCAGTCCGAGGACGTAGAGTCGGCTGCAGAGGGACAATCCGCCTTTACCGATACCAGGTTCGCGACCCAACAGGACGAATGGAAGCCGCCCTTCCCGAACCCTCCTCCACAGACAGCGCCATTCCCCCGGTCGTCGTTTGCGGTGCCTTCGCCCAAAGCCACAACAAGTAACGAGAACTGGAATACATCCATCTTCAACCAAAACATGCCTAGTCCCGCCAACCGGTTTCCATCGGTCAATTCGCTACAGTCCTCCTTCTTGGACTCGGCAGGACCGTCAGTACCGCATGATGCTGCCTCTTTGCCTCATAGCATGACCACTCCAGCCTCGATGCCGGATTCGACTGGCTCGGGTGCTGGACTTTCACCCTCCCAGCGTGCAAAGCGCCGCCGTCAACATTCTCCAGATGCTACCAGGCGGATCGTTGCAGCCAGTTTCTCCAACGAGACAGATGCGTTGGAAATATTGGCAAACGCTGCAGCCGAGAACGATGAGGACGAGCATCGAAGAGCGGCTGACGCAGATGAACTTGGGCGAGCCGTCCAGTGGAGCTCTCATACGAGCGCACCGAAGGGGCTCGAAGACAACTGCCTAGTCAAGGCTCACATTCTCACCACAGCGGATGTAGAGCACCTCGTCAGGATGTACTTTGAGGATCACCACCCGGGCCTCGTGGGTTATCTATGCTGCCAGTTTCACTCAACTCAGCTGACTTTCATCATAGCCCATCTTCCAAACATCTCGAATTCCTACTACACGCCTTGCCCTAGCCCAATTGTCCGCCGATGACCCCTTCCTCCTGTCAACCATGCTGCTTGTGGCATCAAGACATCATCCGGAAGCGCGAATGAAGCGGATACACGAGAGTCTTTGGGCCATTGTTCGAGATGCTCTGGCCGACTACTCCTTCTCTGGCTTGTCCGCGACAGTAGGCTTTGTCGAGGGTGTCCTCATCCTCGCAGAGTTTCTGCCCAGAGAAGGATCCTCGAAACCGCTCAGCGCTCGACTGTTGGCACATCGTGGAGGAGAGGTCGCGCTTGAGGGGATTGAGAATAGACGTAGCTGGGCTCTTACCGGACTGGCGATTCGGGCTGCTTATGGAATCGGATGTGAGTGGATGACCCTCTGATCCCACTGACACTTTTACAGTGGATCAGATCGCGCACGAGACGTCGACAAAAGGTCCCCGAACTCCGCAGATAGAGAGGGCGAGGAGTGCGTGGACATGGTGCTACCTATACGACCGAACGATAGATGAGTAGTTCTCCATTGTCTGAGCTTTCCCCCTGACTGACTCCCACAAACGTCTGCGTACAGGACTCGCATTTTGGTCTAGAGGCCCGACCCTCTGCTTCACCGGATACTCGCACATATCGCAGACTGGAGAGGCCGCCGCTAAAGAAAACTTCCCATACATGCTCTCGTCGGACAGCGCCCACCAGGACAACAACGATTCTGCGAGTCTGGTCCAGGCATTGGTCGAACTCACGCAGGTAAGCATATATCTGACTTGCCCGTGCAAAGACGCTGACCTGAACAGATTATGACAAACGCTCATGACATATTATACCCCTCCAAAGGTCGCACTTCGGCCCTTGTCAGTCAGGGGACGTACTTTAAGGTGAGTCCAAGTCTCTAGTGATCACTGCAAGTCTCTGACCGCAGTAGTATTGCGACCACTTCCGGAAAGCCCTCGAGGCCTACGCAACGGTACGCCTTCTTTGCCCCTTTCACTTATTGGTGCTGACCCCGTCGTCAGGTTTGGGAGGACAAGACATGGAAGAACCCCGCGCTCAAAGAGCTTGCACAATGTACCTATCACTTTGTGCGGCTCTACGTTTCCAGCTTTGCCTTTCAAGCCCACGTGCAGAGAGCTCAACTCAGGGCGGAGGAGGAGGCACCGCATGAGTATCGCGCAGGATCAGCCAGTGGTACCCAGCTATTCCCTCGAGGTGAGCCGAGGTCGCATATCTCATAGACTCGTTAGCTGATATGGCTTAGGGTCCGCGACTTCCCCCGACGCTCCCTACATCTATGACTCTATTGATGCTGCCAATGAGATCCTTCAGATCTGCCTGCGGCTCGGTCAAATCGGCGCTTTGCGCAACTTGCCCAGCAGGTACCTGCTCAACTTTGTATACGGTGGAGTGTTTGCTCTGAAAGCGGGATACAGTGGGGCAACTAGCAGACAAGATCTTCAAAAGTAGGTGTTGACTACAGATACGCGCCGAGTCAGCTGACGCCTTGTCTCAGGACGAAAGAGCTGGTCGCGAAAGTCTGCGCGGCAATGATCTTGGCATGTCCAGATCGTGACCACCCTGCGACGCAGTATGGCGGCATGCTGAGGATGTTGATGAAGAAGTTGGAGCAGCTTTCGGATTCTTCAGTAAGGCCTCCCTCCCCGCAAACAAAGTGTTACTGATCAGACTCTATAGGCTGTACCCAGTCGCTTTGCTTCACCCGAAAAGGGAGCTGAGCATCACAGCGACACTCTGAGCCACCTCTTCAACGGGTCCAACGGGCATGATTCGTCCGACTTCCATCTACCAGATTTCTCCATCCCCTCCAATGGCGCCAATGGCGACTCGAGTAGCGACCGAATGTTCGACTTTGACGTTCAAGGGGTCAATTTCAACCTTGATGGGTTTTGGGAGGACTTCTCGCTGCTTGGCGAGGGAAGTGGATTTCCTTTCAAGTGATGCGAATGCACAGGTGTGTCATGGCTACTTGACAGGCGTTTCGCCACACTATGACGATGCTGCCTGAAACCGATTCTTCCGGAGTATTAATCAAAGGATCCCGCTGGCGTCTCCCAGCTCATTTCCTTTGACTGTACATATATAGGTTGTCGCCGCCCATGCCTTCCTCTTTCACGATTTCTCACAACCCACCGGTCGATTTCATTATCATGGACGCCACGGACATCGCGAGATCTTCACAGCACGAGAATGCACTAGTCTTCTTATCGATGAAGAAGGCACTCCTCTCCAACACGACAGCGATGCTTGAGGAGTCCAAGAAGGTCAGAGACACTCTTTCCGCCCACATGGTCAACGGAAATCTGCGAGGCATCGATCGCTCACAGATCGGTGCGCTGACCAACGATACGGCTGATTATCTCGTACACTGCGCATGGCCGGAGCAGTTACCTCATATCCCCTCCAATGAAGTCGGCAACGATACAGCACTTCAGAAAGCATACGGCGCGAATGTTGTTGGGGCGGCTCGAGAGACCATCGGGTACATCGATGACGCGGTCGAAGCTTTCAACAGCGTCCAAAGCCTACTCAAGACGAAGGTTTCGCACGATATTGGACCTGAAGCGTCACTGGAGGACAGCATGCGATATCTGGAATTCAAGTCCCAAACTGTGCTAGATGATCACGCCGACCAGCCCGACTTGATCGAAGAGCTCCTCGAAGACGCTCAAGCCGCCGCACATACATGCAACAGCCAGCTCCTCTTCAGCCAAGCTCTCCGACAAACTGCCGAGCTTTTCCGCGAGGGTTTGAAGAGGCCACTCAAGGATTTTCAGCATGTCACCTCTTCTGCTCTCGGCTACATGTCCTTGCAAGACGCAGTGGAAAAGATGGCTGCGGTCGAGTTTGAGGAGGCTGAAAAGGTCAAGGCAGGAGTCGAGTCCTTGCAGATCGTGTTGGACGATTTGGCCAAAAAGACCGGCGTATCACATGCGGATCGACTTGCTTCAAACAAAGAGCTTGACTTTTCGCGCCTCTGGCCCGGCCTTCGCCTGGACGATGTCGAAACGTTTACCAACACCCGCAAGCAGATGCTAGAATCAGGTACCGTGTCTAACCCTTTCTTTGGGAGCATCGGAACGAAGGGTAAGTCAAAGGCGTTCCTGAAATGGACAGGAAGGTTGATGACTGATCGCCTGAACGCGTAGGCGACCGTGAACGAAGACCTACTAAAGTTTTCTGGTTCGACATGAAGCCCGCCCAGATCTTCAAGGATCTAGGACTCCGCACCGTCGACGACGCTATCGCAAACCTCTCGAGCATCATTGGTTGGACGCCCAAAGCTCCCGACGGAGAGAGTCTGGAGACAAGGCTGAGAACCGTGCTTGGTGAATGGGCGACACGAAGGGACAGTCTTCCCGCACTGACGGACGACCAGCTGAGGGAGGCGGCGACAGGCAAGCTTGCCCGATTGAACTGCAAAAGAATCACTCAACATTCAAAGATCCTGAATGACATGTGGAGCAAAGTCGACGATGCAACGATGAAAATGTTTGACAATGGCTTGTCCGAGATCGAAAGTGCCAGACGAGACGACAAAAAAGGTCCAGCTAAGTCGACTCTCTACGACGCTCTGAGAGACACTGCGGAATCAGACAAGATGCTCGCTCGGGCGCTCCTCGATCAGCTGTCAGCGAAAGAGGGATCTCCTGAAGAGATGCAATCGCTCCGCCAACTCGAAGAGGTCATCAACAGGACTACCAAGACTCGAGAATCGGTCGCGCAGACCTGGACTGATACTCTTGGAGCAAGTGGTGAATCAATCAGAACCCTCGACGATCTGCGAAAGTACGTTCCAGGGTCGATCTCGAAGACTGGAGCAAATTCCAAGCAGGCCGCGCGACGAAGGAGGCGAAGGCAGGAGAGGTCCAACACAGCTACATCGTCCACCACCGCGACTGATGTCAAAAGTGCTTCCCAACCGCAAGCAATCGAAACTACTGATGCCCCGGAGACCTCAGCGCTGCCTGAGAGACCCGCCGTGCAGCCTTCTTGGGCAAACATCGTTGCGAAATGGGCCAGTCAAAGCCGTTCAACCTCGGGCTTGATGAAGCAGTCAGATTCGTGTCGGTATTCGCGTAGATCATTGGAGTGAGAGCTACATCCTCGTAGCACTGTTATGCAGGAAATGATAGCGTTGCATACCGATAAAGCTCAGTTTAGATCTATCTCGTCCAATGGCATTTCGCTATGCTCAGCAGCATCCTCCTCCTTCGGTTCCTCTGCCTTCCCACTCTGATCACTCGGCGCTCGACGAAATGGTGGCATATCGGCTTCGTCCTGTTCTTCACCCACTTTGCCATTGACCGTACCGCCTTCGACCCCATCTGCCTTGTGTCCGCTGATTTCGGCGCCGGTGGTCCCGTTCCGCGTGGGACCAGTGCTCTCGATCTCGCCGTTCCTCAAATTCATCTCGGACACTTCTATCACCTCGTTCTCGTTGTCTGAAGCGATTGCGGGAACAGCAGCCGGTGCCGGTTGTGTCTCGGGCACCTCGTCGACCGGGGATGATTTGCCTCCGACCACGTCGTGGAAGTTCGAGATGGCCTCATCGATGGTCGATACCTTCTTTTCAGGCTCTGAGGGTTGCGACGGGAACGTCTCGGTGCTTTCCGCCGGAGGAGTGATTGTAACAATTGGTGTACCAGGCGCTGGAACGACTTCCAGCTCTCCAGGTTCGCCGGTGACAGTGGACGCGACCATGCCATTTGAGGCCTCAGTGCCCGATCCGGGAACTGTAGAGTCAGATGCTATCGCGTCGATAGGTGAGACCACCGCAGTTGCCGCCGTGGTGCCTGTGCCAACAGTAGAAGCTGTGGCGGCAGTCGTGGGGAATTCGCTAGTCGTCGGCGATGCACTTGCCATCGAGCCATCCGACTTGAGCGGGAATTTAAAGCCTCTACCCACAGCGTTAGCGATGGGACCTTTGCGAGAAAATCTGGCCAACCTGTCTAGTTTCCCATCAGCCTCGGGTTTGGGACTTCTTGGCCTCGGAGACTCGGGTGTAGCTGGTAGACTGGCTTGCCTGCTCCTTGGCCGTTCGATGGCAGACACGGGTAGACTGCCTTCCCTGTTCCTCGGCTTCCTTTCGTCTGAACTGGTGTCACGAGTCGAAGCTGACCCAGAGCCAGAAGTCGAGCCAGTCATGCTCATCCTGGCTATCGTCTCGGGACTGGGGGATCTGCGTATCTCTTCGCCCCGTTCACGTATTGGGGACGATGGCGCGGACGAGGTGAATGGCAGAGATGAACGTTTGAGCGGCTCAGGGCGTTTGAAAGGCGCCGGGTCTGCTGGCATGGCGTGTGCCGGAAGAGCGGGGAGGAGGTAATTCGAGATCGGTACAAGCCTAGACCACCATTAGTACATATTGTTGGACGACGGGGTAACTCAACTCACTTTCGATCTCTTGCTATCGCAAACAGCCAATCTGGTCCAAGAACGGGCAGATTGGTCCTCAACGCTTCTTGATACGCCTTGTCCACGGTTCCACCTCGTCCTTGATCATCGCCTCCAACTATAGGAGTAGTGCAGACAAAGTGGGTAGTATCAAGCACCATGGAGGGGGACTCTCTTGCGCCAATGTCGTTGAGGCATTTGCGAAGCTGTTCCAAGAGGGCTGGAGGTTGGACCGGTCCAAAGTGGATGTATAGTCCAGTGAGATTACTGGACGTCACTGGTCAGTTCAGAGCATTCTATGGGAAGTTCATAGTAGTACTCACTCCATAGTATGCGTCCTCACGCGGACGAGATTCGAGGGGTATGATCCAGCTGTAGTTTTTCTTCATACTCGTTAGTCAATCTCTTGGTGCTGGCTGAACCGCTCTCACAGTATCAGCTGGAAGGTATACTCCTCTCCGCTTTGCAGACCCCCCGTCTTCCATTCCCTAGTAGCTTTCTTGGCCCAATCACCACCGACTCTGCCCCATCTCTGACCATTCTTGTACATCTCCAGCGATCTGAAGCCAGCACTGCCAATATCCAGCTTGTCCCACTCGATGCACACGCTTGTCTGAGTGACATTCCTGAGTTTGAGAACAGGTGTTGCGGGCGATTTGCTGAACTTCTCCAGTATGCTATTTTGCAAGTCTGCGAACGCTTGTTGTGCCTTGGCTTCCGCTGCGAGATCCCTAGAGACGGTGATGGTGAGAATGGATCCGGGTCCCAGAGGGGGGGAGCCTGGTTGCGGACTGGGTAAGAGTAATGAAGGGAATTCTAGGACGTGTGCGTTCGGACCAAGCAGTATAGCCTATAGTTAATGTTATTGATGGTCTACTTGGCAAGATGGTCCCGAGCCCACCATTCCCGCATCCAGCTTGCCGAGCGTGAAGGTGACTACATAGATAATGAGCTCAGACTAAATCGTGCCAACGTCTGACTCACACTTCTCCATGGTAGGCTTGGCCCGACTGATCGAGCCCCGCGTGGTGTGCACCGGGCTCCTCGAAGTCGACGCCCAGGCAGTCGCTGATGAGCTCGACATTCTCCCGTACTGTCCTGAGCGTTCCCTCGACTTTTTGATGTCGATATGCTGGAACAGACCTCACTTTGCGCTGGCCTTGGATAATTTGACACGCTGGAACCGTTACTACTGCGATATCGATTGAGATCAGAGCCCAACTTGGATGCAACTCATCGTGAGCGCGACATGAACTATGTTGACTGCGGTACGCGTAAGTTAGCGGCTAACGCCACGTGGCCTCACAAAAGCCCTGTCCAGCAGCATCCTCGGTCTCGATCAAATCTCGATGCTCCATCTGCGATGCATTTGCGTCTACTACTCCTGTAGATCTCAGCGCGACTGGTCTGACTGCAGCTTTCGGTCTCTTCTCCCAGCCGATAGTACACCGTCATGTCGAAACGTCGTGCTTGACAATGTTTTTCCCTCCCAACCGACTCATCTTTTGGCTCTGATCAAGGAGTGGCCAGACAAAGGAGCAACGATGGCTGCCGGGCTGCTTTTTCCGAACGGCTCATTCATAAGCAGCCTCCTTTCACAGCGCTTAAATTGTCTCCCATACCGAGTACATGATCGCAAGGTCGTCGGGGTCTCGCGACGAATATGCCCACTGCCCGCCGACACACCGACGTAGACCGGTAGACTATGAGTAACAAACCGCAGCTGTCGACAATAGTCCTCGACGACTACGATACCCACTTTCTACAATACAACGGAAAGTGGACAGGGTCGGATGACCAGCCTGACAATCCTGTCTGGAACCAGAACTTCCATAATCAGTCTTATCACTTCACCACCGAAAACGGTGCATCGGTCTCGATATCATGGACGGGCACGAGGATAGTGATGAAGGGGGCCAAAAGGCCAAAGTGGGTGATCCATCAGCATCACTTCTGTGTCTCGGTCGGTATGGAGATATTTCGGCTGACGGGACTTTGTAGTCGTGGTGACTTCAGTGCTGCCCTCGACAACGGGACAAAGGTCTTTGGATCGCAGTACAGCGAGACGGATGTGTTCAACGTGACGTGGTTCGATAGCTGGGATCTTCCCCTCGGCGAGCATAGATTGACTTTGGTCAATGAAGTCCTCCGCACCAATACATCCGGCTTAGACAGTCAGTACTTTTGAGTACCACTACCACTGAGGTTGTCAACTGATTTCAAGTCAGCCTTCGTTATCGATTCAATCGTCTTGACCGGATATCCGTGAGTGATGAGAAGGCGGAACAAAAGATCGAATGTTGATTTGAGAAACAGTATACCGGTAGATGGAGAGGTTGCGAACAGTGAACAAATCTCGACGTCAGCGTCGGTCGCTCCGACGTCATCGCCTAGCTCTACCTTCCCAGATGAGACGACAGCTTATTCCTCGGTCCCCTCGTCTTCATCCCCTCCATATAGCACTTCCTTCACCGAGACTATCACTCCCGCAACCGAACCAGTCACTGGCAACATGGCGTCCGCCATCTACACTTATAGCCCAAGCGGCCATGCTCCAAACTTCGAGCCCGCGTGCGTCCCTTATCCGCGCGCCAGGTTGGCCTTGCTGATGTACTCACTAGCCCGTCGCTCCCGAGTCCACTCAGTAGTGCTGCACGGACACAGCTTGCTGCAGCCCCTTCAGTGTTGGTGGCCATCTGGGTGACTCTGTTTATAATGCTCCCCAGGGTTTCACGTATCCTTGTACGGTGATGCAACATGCGTCCCACAAGATCAGTGACGATATCAGAATTCTGCCCTGTTTCGCGTAATCATGGGGTTACATGCGAGCAATGTGTCGTATAGTGATATATACAAGCGTGAACGAAGTGCGATCACGGTGTCAGGATCCTTGATGGAATGGTGTTTGTGGTTGTCAGTGTCTATCTCGCGGGGAATTATACTGGGTGTTGTCAGCGTGCATGTTAAAATTACCCTGGAGAGGCTGAGCTCACATGTGTACGAGCGCAACGTTAGACCGGAGAGAGACTCGCAAAACTAGGGTCTGGCCTGTCCAGCGCCCAATCCCTGAGCTCTGGCCAGCCTCTCCTCGGTCGCCTTGATCTGTGCTTCGAGCTGAGCGAGTTCTGACTCCAGGTGCGGGAGCTTTGAGCGTCTGTGCGATGGCATCAGCGGTGGATCTACCACCGATGGTACGGAGTTTAGCTATGGGCGACTCACCTCCTGTTGACCTTCTTCTGCAACTCCTCCACCGCCTTCTCATCGCCTTCTCCCTCGTTGAGCTTCAAGCTCGCATCTGACAGTACGTCCCATTCTCGCTCTGTGCTCGTGCCGTAGCTCTTGCTGCTATCACTCGGAACCCTCCTTTCCTCGGCACTCGGAGCGGGCTTCCTTGATGTGTTGAATGATGAAGGCTGGGCTTGTCGCGAAGGCTGAGGATATGCAGAAGACGCACTGCCTAGCGTTGCTTGGGCAGTCTTTGCCGGGCCAACTACCGCTTCTAGCAGGGAGGTCTGCGAGTTTGATGGATGGAAGCCGAGATCGAGAGGGCGTACTACCGATTGTGCAGGAGCAAGGAAGCTGGTTTGGGACTCGGAATGCGCAGGGAAGTGGAAGCTTGTTCTGACAGGTGATGGGAGAGGAGACTGACGCCCTTGCTGGAGGCTGGAGGATGGCCTACACGATACCGTTAGCAGGAAGGTCCGTTGATCGTCACTTGAGCGCGGATTGTGGGATGTGATGACCAAGTGAGGATATACTTACTGTGCATATTGTGCTCGAGGAGCTTGTTCATATCCTCCGCCGGCCTGCAGGCTCTGGCCTGTGTTCTGTCTGTGTTCCATGACGACGCGACAAAGCTGCACCGGCACTGACGGGTCGCCAACCGTTCTGAGGTGTTACAGATCGACAAAGCGGCAGTTGTGAGACTGTGACCGTTGAGACCGTACCTGATGTTTGGGAGGTCTGATTGACGCGTCTCTCAGTGAGTGATCGTCCTCGATCGCTTGGCTTGATGATATGAGAATCAAGGACGCCTGGCCTGAGGTTGCCTGCCACATCTCGGTTTTAACCCGGGACTCGGGGGCGGCGAGGCGAAACATGAAACATCAGGGGAAGCTGTCAACCACGTTTCAACGGGATCAAAAAGCTATAGACTATGACAGCCCACGACTCCTTCGATTTCTGTTCACTTGCTGTTCACCAACGAACAGCAGACGCAGACGCAGGTTGGACGCAGCACGAGTTTCTCAATCACACAATGATCACCGACACTCACCAGATCGATCAGAGATCCTGGAGTGCGTGGCGACGTGGACGTCCGTTTCACACACGCATTGTGTGTCCTGCTCGCCATCTCCCCCATGAAACCTTTATTCGCCTCGGATCAACGACTATCCATGCTCGCTGTCAAAAGGTACACGATGTCTCACCTCGATAACAATGTCACGGCCGAGCTCTGTCAAGGAACCACTACGGTTAGCTAGTTGGAGATTGAGCTGGCATCCTTTGCTCTTTTAGACACCGAGACGATCTGCTGAAGGTGATGCCTCGTGTCGTGGCTGCGAGGGTAGACGAGCTGCTGATGAAGGGGATAAGACTATGAGTATGGAGCCGTGTGGATGATTTGGGGCATCGATTTATCACCAATTCGCATATTGACATGTACTATCGAAACCTCACTCATTAACGAGGAACTCAGCCTATCTCTTGCGACACCCTACTTCTTGAGAAACGAATCACCGCCAACCAGAAGGACAGATCCCCTCTGTGAGTACCGTGCACGTCCGCTCGGTCCGAGCCACAGCTGAACTGACACCGTTGGATGACAGCTCAAACTACCCCTGCTTGCTTGGATACCGACTCCGTCTCAGAAGCATGTTCACTCGATGCACCCCCGAGGAGGAAGAGGAGGCGAACCGATACCTGGCATGTGGGTAGTCTGAAGATCAGGGCCTCGTGGTGTTTGAGGCTGACGTGAGATCTGTGTGATAGTGACACCGACCTTCGCATCATCTTGTTGCCTACCAGGGGACAACTATCCAGCTCAACATCTACTGAGTGACAAGTTTGAAGAATCACTTGTCGGATACCCTGACTTCCTTCTCCTGACAACTGAGACTTTCGATTCAATACCCGTCGACACTCAGCAACAACAGCAGCGAGGGTACTTTGGTTCTGCTATGCAGTACCCTCAGACCCCCTCGTCGACCCTTGCAACCATCAACCCATCCCTTGTCAGTCCAGTGCACGAGATGTTTCCCGAAGCACCACCACGCCATCAGCAGCTAGAGGTCCAGATTGAGCCTGAGGAAGGGCTTCCCCTCCAGTACAATAGCGAAGTCCTCTACCCCACAGTACATCGCCGACAGGTTTCCATCAGCTCCTCTGAGTCGGCTTCGGACTCAGAAGACGATTCACCGACCATGCCAGCGCCCAAATGTCAACTGCCCCTTTCATCGACTCGTCATACTGTGACGTCAAGAAGCATGGTCGCGCATCACAATAGTCCCTCCTTTTCGCAGGAGGAGGACGCAGAGGGGGAGTCGGAGCTGGATGCGGATCCTCCAGCGGTCACGACTAGAAGAAGGCACTTCCCCAAGAGGAAGTTTGACGATATCAGGGCCTCAGGCGGTCCTGCAGTGAAGAGGATCGCTTCAAGACAGGAAGAATGTCAGGCGACAAATTCAACGACTGAGCCCGCCTCCGTCGCGGAAGTGGTGAAGAGCCGAAAGAGACCTACAAGGTCGATCAAGACGGTGAGTCATTGCAAGGATCCCTAAACGATCGCTAATGCTGCATAATCAGTATCAGTCTGTGCTCCCCGATAGTCCTCCATGTTCACCTGTCGAAGCGTCGGTAACATCGTCCCGCCGGATATCCCCGGGAGTTGACGGATCTGTCGACTCATTCTCTCCCCCTGCTTCTGATGATGACACCGACGTCGACGATCACATCGACAGCGACGACTACGCCCCGGTGCTCTCCCATGGGGTCAAGAAAAGGACTGCAACGCCGAAGAAAAGACGAGTGGGGGGCAGGGATCCCCAAAAGCGCCAGTCCCAGAACCAAAAGGCTCAATGCAAATACAGACAGAAGCGAAAGCAGATGGCGGAGCTAGTGAGTCCTGTCCTCGACGCCGAGCAGCGGGGCGTTCTGACGTAACATCGTAGGATCGCCGAACGACGATCAAGCTGCTGCGTCTATTTGGTACTTTGAAAGGCAAGGGCGTAGAGGCAAAGCGTCAGTACTTTGACGCGCTGAGAGGTAAGCCGAGTGTCAGCTCTCAGTGTGATGAATCGTTCACTGACCTGGTCGCTCAATTTCAGATCTAGACCCGACTCACCACGCTGAGGTGTTAGCTGAAGTAGAAGGGTAACCACCGCGGACGATGAGCGAGAACATGAGCGACTACCAAGGAGTCCATGTGAGAGGAGGATAGTGTGCATAGGTCACAGATGTCATGACTGAGAGGTCACTGGCATCGACATATCATCAATTCGAACACCTCTGAGAGCCTTCGAGCCAAGATCAGTAGCAATATCCTTGTGATCCATACTTATGCAGCTATGGTACACGGCGTGCTAGTACGCGGATACAGATGAACTGCGTACGAGGCTACGAGCGTATCATGCATCGATCAACGGTCCAGCATCGTTGTTATGCAGGCCATGGCCGTGCATGCATCACGCGCCCACGGTGCCACGGGAGTGAAATCTTTTAAATCCGACGATTCGACGCCACATCGGTGTTAAGAGGTTTCTATGGCCTCCACCTTTACCTTTATTTCCATAACGCCGATAACGGTGAGAGACCACCCCGCCCGCCTGACCCACCGATTCCCTGCGCAACCGCTGCTGGCGCACTTTGGTTTTACGAGCAGGGCGATTTGACCACTTCTTCATCCTTCAAGTTCACCCAACAAACAAGATGGTCAACCTCTCCCAGCAGAAGAGACTCGCCGCCTCCGTGGCCGGCGTCGGAAAGAGAAAGAGTGAGTATCTATGGGCCAAATGCGACAAGATGGACTGGAAGAATTTGCCGGGATCGCGCGAACGATGAAGGAATCGACAAGACAAGGAGAAGTGAACAGCATATCAAAGATATCGCTGGGAGATGGAGTCGATATGGACAGAGGAGCGGCAAAGAGCGATAGAAGATGAGCGGTACCAGACGGACGGATGGACGGTGGAAATATGACTTGAGCAATGGCTAGAACCTCGCTGACTTATCGTTCTCCTCTTTTCACCTTCTCTCATCAACCTTTCTGCTGCCTCGTCACAAACCGCCGACTTCCGCTCGCTCAACAGTCTGGCTCGACCCCCAGGAGGCTGCCGAGATCGGACAGGCCAACTCCCGATCTGGTGTCAGGAAGCTCCTCAAAGATGGTCACATGTGAGTCATGGACAGCCTCTTGTCGCGGTACGCTGACTCCTTCCCAGCATCATCAAACCCACCGTCATCCACTCGCGAGCCCGAACAAGGGAGCTGCACGCCGCTAAGCGACTCGGTCGACACACCGGTACCGGTAAGAGAAGGGGTACCGCCGAGGCTCGAATGCCCACCAAAGTCCAATGGCTGCGAAGGATGCGAGTTCTGAGACGTCTGTTGAGAAAGTACAGAGAGGGTGGAAAGATCGACAAGCACCTGTGAGTGTGGCTTAGCGGACGTCATATCCCATGGCTGTCTCGCATCGATCGATGTCGGCCAGTACTGACTCTTCCCTCAGCTACCACACCCTGTACCTTGAGGCCAAGGGTAACCGATTCAAGAACAAGCGAGTCTTGATGGAGCACATTCACAAAGCCAAGGCCGAGAAGATCAGGACCAAGAACCTGCAGGAGCAGATGGAGGCCCGACGAATCAAGAACAAGGCCATGCGTGCCAGGAAGGCCGAGCGACTCGCCGAGAAGCGATCGGGTATCCTCGAGGTCGAGAGGGAGGAGGAGGTCAAGGAGTAGATTTAGCTATTACGAGTGCTACTTCTCTCTGGGCTGTTTTCGTGTACTTTTACCCATGGATCACATCCACACGACCCAGACTGCGGCGTTTCATGTGCAAGTGACTGTCAGCGACAGCGTTGGCACGGAATTTGAGCGTCCGCGATGCTTTGCTCAGGTCAAAGAGTCTAAACAGATCCAGACAGGCGATCGGCTTTGCACGAATCAGAGAGTGGAGGTGATCCATGTCATCTTGAACTTCTTCGATCCGCTTTCGATCTTTGCAATCTTACTCGATCGACCGCGGTTGACATGCTGCCCACAAGTCGGGCCTCCTGGGCCTTTCGAGCTGTGAGAACGAGCATAGCCGGTCCCGCTCGCAGAACGTACGCGTCTTTGTCGCCGTACACACCACCCCCTCAGAGCGTCTATGAGGTGTTTGACGAACCGTCCAAATCGAGACAAAAGGACAGAGCGCTCTTACGTCTAGCCGAGCAGGCCAAGTCTGGGCCGCCATCTGCCGAGGAGGGAAGTGAGGCGAAGAATCCGACAGCGATCGTGGACTACATCAGGGAGGAATTAGCAGAAAGGCTGGCCGAACGTGTCGAGGTGAGGAGCACTTCGATTCCCAATTCACGCTTGCGACTTTCAGGAGATGATGAGGCGTGCCGACCGCTGATTGTCGATACCTTAGGACTTGAAAACTCCCCCATCGACAATCCTGGAACTTTCCGCGCACGCTGGCCAGCTCACAAGGATCCTGCAGGAGATTTTGGGCGACGAATCGGTCGATGGAGACAAGAGGAAGTGGCTGGTAGCAGAGGCCAGTGGTGAGTGCTATACGGTATCCGAGGGGACTATGGCTGATGGTCTACTGTAGAAGGAGCTTTGAATCGAGATGGAGATGATGTCTTCCCATGTGAGTCCTCCAGTACTAATGATCGCGTGTTCTAACCAAGCTGTAGACCCACCTACGCGGATACAGACGTCTTCATCGGACTTCCTAGCGCATCCGCAGATCGAACCGCTGAAAGAGAAGGTGGACACGGTCGTCGCTGCCGGCGGGCTGCACTGGGTCGGAGATATCGTGGGATCGTTCACGCAGATCAAACATGTGCTCAAGCCCGATGGAGCATTCATTGCAGCGGTGCTAGGAGGAGATACACTATTTGAGCTCAGGTAGGCCGCATCTCAATCAGTCCACTTGACATTCGGCTGATGGAGTCAGAACATCGCTTCAGCTCGCGGAACAAGAGAGGAGGGGAGGTATCGCCAACCGAATATCACCAATGATCAGTGAGTCGCCTGAAAGTGTTGATAGACCACTGTTAAAGAGTTTACAGACCCAACCGACGCGCCATCACTGCTCGGCAGAGCGGGATTCATCCTCACCACCGTCGACCTAGAAGAGATTACGATCAACTATCCATCGATATGGGAGTTGATGGCCGATCTGCGAGATATGGGCGAGAGCAACGCAATCGCTGGCAGAAAGGCGATGATCAGCAGAGACGTTCTGATTGCCGCCGAAGCCATATACAAGGAGCTGTACCAGAAGGAGGAAGGCAGTGTTCCGGCCACGTTTCAGATAATCTTCATGGTGAGTGGGGAAATGACACCGACGCATCCTCTGTACTGACGGCGCGAAGATTGGCTGGAAGCCTGGTCCCAATCAACCGAAGCCATTGGCAAGAGGTTCGGCTGAGACAAATCTCAAGGACATTCTCTGAGCGCGAGCGATACCAAGCCGAGCAGAGGACGCAGCTTCTCATGCATGTCTCCATGACACGACAACATTACGTCCGCATGTACATGGTCAACATTTCGACTTGGACCAAGTATGGGTTTCCGGTAAAGTTGTGAAACCGGAAAGGTCTTAGGGAAAGATGGCTAATCACATCTCACTCCGACCTGCAATTTCTGAAACTGCAGTATGCACCACCGCAGCACGGTCACTTTCTATATTATATACTACTCATCTTCCACTGATACTCTTCTTTTCCCTAGATCAAACCCAGCATCCAGTTGATCTCACTTCTTCGCCAACTTCGTCTGTGACGGAGTCCGTTTCGCTTCGGCTGTCATTCTTTTTCGCTTGTTCGTCTTTCACCTCGACACGACACAGGAGCTGGTCTCCTTCGCCTCGCCAACTCGCTCGCTACATCTCAACCCTCACGCCGACTTCAGCGATCGCGATCAACAAGCAACTTGAATCGACCTTCAACCTCAGCCAACGCCAAACGGACAAATCACTACTTCACCTCACTCCACATCGACAGACAGTCTTCACCATGGTGCTTATCGACCTCCAAAAGGTTCTCTCCACGCTCGGTCTCGTGTCATCGATCATCAAGCCCGTCCCCATCGTTGGACCCATCGCTGGTGGTCTGGTCGATACCGTAGGCGGCATCGCCACGCCTCTCGTCGGTAAAGACGGCCCATTGGGTAGCCTACTAGGAAGCGGAGGTGCCGGAATCCTCGCCGCAACTGGCGATGGTTCCGATGTCACCGAGTTCGACTCACCCGATTGGGCGGACTCTCCCGATTCACCCGATTCGCCAGACTCCCCAGACGGCGGATACACCACCTACGCCGACGATGGTTCTGCCGGCAATTCAACCTGGTCCGACAATACCGACTACTCCGAGGCCTCAGCCAACAACACCACCTCCCCTGTCAATGGAACCAACGACACCGCCATCTCCAACACCGATGCCTGTGCCGTCACACCCTACACACCCCCTTCGCCAGTCCTCCTCGAGTCCTTCGCCCCTTACAATGCCAGTCAAGCCCTCGTCTACAGATACAGACAACAGCAGAGTGTCAACTTTGGCTCGTGGTTTGTCCAAGAACAATGGATGAACCCTTCCCTCTTCACCTGTGCGTCCGGCAACAAACAAGCCGAATTCGACGTCGCCAGTGGATGGGGAAGTGTCGACAATGCCCGACAGGTGCTGGAGCGACACTGGGATGAATGGATCACCGAGAAGGACTTTGCCTACCTCGCCAGTATTGGAATCAACACGATCAGACTGCCCATCGGATAGTGAGTTACAAGCCCGATCCATATAACGAAGAGCTGACCTTTGTGCTCTAGCTGGTCACTCGGTCCACTCTACTGCCAGGGTACCGTGTTCGAGGCAGTCTCTGGTGCCTATGTCAATGCATGGCCCAGAGTCGTCCGGGCTATCAACATGGCCGAAAAGTATGGCCTTGGTGTACTCGTCGACTTGCACGGTGCTCCAGGTGCTCAGAACGATCAGGCCCATTCTGGTGTTTCAACTGGCCAGCAAAACCTGTTCAACAACCCCACCAACATCCAGCTCACCCTCAACGTGCTCACCTACCTCACTCAACAGCTAGTCAAGGTTAACAACGTCGTCGGTATCGAGATCCTGAACGAGCCTTCCAATGTCGACTCGCTCCCATCGTTCTACAACCAGATGCTCACGACACTTCGACAAGTCTCACCGGAAGCCGCTGCGTTCCCGTTCTACATCCACGACGCCTTTGACATGCCTCGATTCGCCGACTACATCTCGACGAGAAAGGACTTTGTGGTTCTTGACCACCACTCCTACTTTGTCTTTGACTCGGCATCCCAGTCGACCCCAGCATCCAAGCTCGCCGACGCGTTCCAACCCGGTCACGGATCCGTCTCACAGCAGGTGTCTGCCGCCTCATCCGAGGTCAGGCGAAACATCATGGTTGGCGAGTGGTCTTGCGCCCTCTCGGGTGACGCACTAAAGGACTCTGCCGACCCAGCTGGTGATCGACGAAAGTTCTGCAGCGGACAGATGGAGTCGTACACCAACGCTACCGCCGGATGGGCCTTTTGGTCGTACAAGACTGAAAACTGCGAATCCGACCCCAACTGGTGCTTCACGGGTGCTGTCGGCAACTCGCTCCCATCGACATTCCACTCGTACCCCAACTCGTCAGTCAAGGCCATCTTTGAGAAGGGCCTCGAAGCGTTTTCAGAGTCGAGCAACAGTGGTACCGCTGGCTTGCCCGAGGACTCCTCCTTCTTGACCTTTGGAACTGCCATGCCTCTCGAGGATTCCATCTCACCCGAGAGTGCCGACAAATGGCTCGCCGCCATGGGCAAGAGCAACACCGACTACAGATATCTCACCGAAGCGCTCGCCACGACCGAGTTTGAGGAGGCACCGACGTCAGGTGGTCAGATGCGCCCCTCGGACGATTCAGGCTCCAAGAACAAGGCCGACACGGACGACAGCTACAACAATGGCAACGCGCAACAAGCTGCGTTTGTCAACACCGCTACCATCCCAAGCTCCCGACTCGAGGCCATCGGTCACAGGAAACGATCTTTCGATCTACCTCAACGTGCCTTCCTCCTCGCCTCGGAGCTCCGACAACACCGATTCGCAGCTCGACACGCTCGAGCCCACAGCAAACGAGACGAGACCGCCATTGGCTTCACTCCAGAGCAAGCTGCCATTGCCAAAGGCTACGCCGATGGTTGGCGAGCGGCCAAGACGTTTGCCTCTTTCAACTCCTCCAGACTTGGGTTCACCGGTCAGTTCATCGTCGATGCGCTCGCCGCCATGGATCAGAAGATCGTCAGTGGAGATGAGCAATACTACAGAGAATGGTTCAGTGAGTGCCAATATTTGTTTAAAAAGCACGACTTTGGCTGACCCCATCCAGTGAAAGGACTTGCCGACGGAGAGATGCAAGTGATCAAGACGCTTGCTCTCGAGCTTCAAGCCTAAGGAATGGACCGGGAAGAAGAGACTTGCGTGTATCTACGTTATAGTCAATTAGGAATAACGAAGATGCTATATGCAAAAACGGTTGCTCATCGCATGATCACACCATGTCACGATCGACTGACGACATTCCATCGATCGTAATGGCCGGTTCGCCGCTTCGCAGTCCGCCTTGTCTCGCCCAAAGTGACCCAGCCTGACCCAACGTGGCCAGGAACTATCTCAGGGTTTGACCGTCAGCTTCGGGCAATTATGACATTGATTGTTCCTGGCGGGCCAGAGGTGGAGGTTACTCCAGGCGTGAGGGCAGAGAGCTGCCGAAGCTGGTCAACCGCCGTGAATGAAGATCTATTTATTTTTAGACTGCTACTTGGCTCGAAGGCGCCATCGACTGATCGACATCCTCTGCTCTGAACCCCTACTCCCTCTCATTCCGGCGGGTTGATAAGATTTGATTGATCGATTTGCACATTCCCAGCTGCTCGCTGCTCGCTGCCGTCTGCGCTCGTCTGCGAGCCTGCGTATAGTCCGGCTAACAGACTTCGCTGTACTTTTTCCTGCTTGCAGATCACCACTACTCGGCGCTGATCCCTCGATTCATACAAGAAGCAGGGGACTGGTCAGTCACAGCTCGACTTGCACACAGTCCATCCTTCAAGCGAACATCATCGCCCACCATGGTCTCAGTGAGTAAGCCGAGAAAGCTCACGGCGAGCGGCGACTGACTTCTGCTCCTCCGTAGGCTATGCAGACAAAGATCATCCGCACAGACTCTGGTGTCCCCAACAGCGAGAAGGTAGAGGAGGAAAACGTTTCCGTCGATGTCTTCACCGCCCTTGCCAACGAGGAAGCCGATCATGACATCAAGTACAGGACGTTGAGTTGGCAAAAGACGGCTCTCCTCCTGTTTGGAGAGTATGTCTGTTTGGCTATCCTCGCTCTGGCCTGGAGTTGGAGTGTCCTCGGCTGGGTAGCCGGATTCTTTGTCACCTTCGGTCTATCCATCTGCACCTGGTGTGAGTCGCAGAGTCCGATAACGGGATCCACGAGCTGAATAAACATCCCAGACACCTCGTATGTCTTGTGGCAATGGTGCATGAGGCATCCAGAAGCCAAAGACATCTGTGATATCGCAGCCACTCTTTTCGTAAGTGATTCAATTGCTATATGAGAGCCCCGTTGATCTATGACCGATAGCCCGGGATCCCAAGAATCGCCTACGAGTTCACCGCCATCATGCTCCTGCTGAACAACATCTTCCTCAGTGAGTGTCCAACGAGGGCATTTGAGACCCCGGTGACTAACCCCACCCAGTCGGTTTCCACGTGTTCACCGGTGCTCGAAGTAAGTCGAACAGCAGCGGATATAAGGTCTCTGACTGATCCTTGTAGTCTTCAACACATTGAGTGACGGAGGAGCTTGCACAGTCGTCTTTCAAGCGATCACCGCGATCATCGGCAGTGAGTTTACTCGATTGTATACGTCGGGTCATAACTGACGATACGCTTAGTCGTTGTATCGCTACCCCGAACTCTGAGTCACGTCTCTACCATGTCGATCGTCTCTGCCATCAGCATGGGTATCGCCATCATCCTTTCCTTGGTGTTCTGCGGTATTGAGGACGCCCCTTTGTACGGATACGGAGGAAACTACCCAACTCAAGGCCCAGTTCGAACCACCGTTGGCCTTCCCGAGGGCGGCGTTACCTTTGTCAACGGTCTCAATGCTGCGTTGAAGTGAGTACTCTCGTCAGTGACAGCGTCAATCACTGACGTCCCGTTCAGCATTATTTTCTTGTTCATCGGACAAGTCCTATACCCCTCGTTCATCGCCGAGATGAAGAACCCAGCCGACTTCCCTAAAGCCCTCGCCGCGCTTTCCATCATGGAGCTCATCCTCTTCTGCGTCACCGCCGCTGTTGGGTACTACTTCTTGGGCCAATATGCCACCGCACCCGTCATCGGTTCTCTCTCCGAGCCATGGGCCAGGAAGTCAGCCTTTGCCTTTGTCCTCCTTCCCACAGTCATCATCGGCGCCATCTACTCCAACGTCGCTTGTAAATTCATGTACCGACGAATCCTCGGAAACTCTCGACACATCCACTCGCATACCGTCGTCGGATGGGGAGTCTGGGTTGGTCTCACCGTTTTCGTCTGGGCCATCGCTTTCATCCTCGGAAAGTGAGTCACCGAGTCTTGTCGTCAGAACAATGCTGATCGTTTTTCCAGTGTCATCCCCTCGATGGGTGATTTCCTGTCGATGATGTCGGCTGCGTTCGATTCCTTCTTCGGATTCATCTACTGGGCCGTGGCCTACTACCACATGAACCGAGGACAGTTCTTCTCGTCGCCAAGGAAGATCTTCTTGACATGCCTCAACGTCGTCATCTTCGTGTTCGGATTCTTCATGCTCGGTCCCGGACTGTACACGGCTGTGGACGCCATTGTTGCAGACTAGTGAGTGTTTTCTTTCGGTCCGCGAGCTCTGCTGACAGGATGCTGTAGCGCTGGACCTACCAGGAAGCCCTTCACATGTAACACCAACGGTATCTAGAACGATCAAGGTCGCCTCTGCTGGACCTATCAGTTGTCTGCGGTATAATTCATGCAATGTTTCGTCGAATTGCGCTGGCGGTCGATATGTCTTGCTTGCGACATCAGTATTTGTCAAAGCGCTCTCGGGCCCGTGTCGTTGTGGCCTTGGGTTTCAACTCTCCTTCTGAGATTGTGCATATCCGTATATGTTTCTATCGTGGTGATCATCGCTCATCAAAGGGGTTCCTGGAAAAGTCAGCAACGTCCATACGTGTAGGCATCGCTCCGCGCCCACTTGGTGTACTCCAATTCATCGTCGCTGTCTCCTAGCGCGTATGAGCTGGTGGCAGGGGGCGTCTTGGGTATTTGCGAAACGATTGATCTTGGCGCAGATGGTAAAGACGGGTTTGGGTCGACAACATCGTCATCATCATCGTTGTTAGATACAACGACGGCAGCAGTAGTTCCACCAGCAATTGCCCCTGCAGCGAGCCCTCCGCCGACCTTGGAGCCTGTGGTCGTGGTAGCAGGAGGCGAGGTCGATAAGAGGTCGACCTTCTTCTTTGGCAACAGCCCCAGTTTGGCTACAAAGCAGCTTGAGCAGGGGTCTTCATACTTATCGGGGTTTACTCACTGGGATCAATCTTGCCCATTGTGCTTCCCTTGTCGGGGCTTCCGACCCCTGGGCTTCGACGTCCTCCAACCTCTATACGGTTGCTGATGGCAGGACCGTTCTTGGCTGGAGGCAGCGGATCATCTAGCACGACTCAGCTCGGAACTGGGAGAGCAATGCTGACTCACCGTACGCGTCAGAGGGGTTCCACCGCGCCGGTTTCTGCCTTGGAGGAGGGTTCAACGCTGTGGCCGGAGAGATGGGCGCCGGGTCCGGGTCTATCGGAGAGCGAGACTCGAAGGAGTCTATGCGGGAGCTTGCACTGAAGCTGGTGCTCCAAATTAGCTCTGCATGCTTTGTTGGTTGGTTGAGAGCTAGACTCACGATCTGCCGTCGTCCCAGAGCCCCTGAGACCTGTTCTGATCCCCGCCCCTGCCTCCGCCTGGAGTAGGGGTAGACTGATTTGGAGGGCGTCGCCAATCCTCGTCTCCTGTTTCTCCCCATCGAGACTCCTTGGCTCGGTCAGGCTGTGTGCTTAGCGCTGCATTCTGCGCTTGGAACTCTTGCACCTTTGCCTTTGCTCTCGAGAACAAGGTAGTGAAGGTGTTTTTACCGGCTGGCCATCAGCTGATTACTCATTGACAACAACTCACCCTCTGCAAACTGGTTGACCCTTTCGTCAAAGGCGAGCATGCCAGGAGGGTTCTGACTTTGATTCCCAGAGGAGTACGAATCTTGGGGACCAGTGTTGCCGGTCTGAGCGGTGTAGCCTTGGCGATTGTTACGTCGGACTCTCGGTTGATATGGTAGATCCCCGCCTCTTGCTCGTTGGTCATGCGCATCCTGCTCTTCCTGCATAGCAAGGGATCTTGCAAACTGAGCATCCAAGTCAAGCTGGGACTGATGAAGATTGTCAGTCCAGATCTGAGGCCAAGGACAGCGAACACTTACGTCGTCTTCGGTTCGGGTATGGGCCGACTCGTCAGGCTTGAATTCCGGGTCAGTCATCGACAATAGCTGCTCAATGGCTCGGTCCTGTGACCCTCCCACAGACTCTAGAATCATCTCGATGACAACTACCTCGACGGTCGGGAACATGACCCGTAGTTCGGCTACCTTTGGGTCTTCGGCCGGAGGAGCATTGAATGATGGCGGTGGGGGGTTTGACGACAGGTCCGTAATTTGAGCAGTGGGTGATGTTAGAGGCTGCCCTCTGGTTGGAGACATGCTGACTCCTGGCGGACTACCTGGCGGTGGTGGCGCGGACATGATGGATGCGAAGCTATGAAGAGTGGAAGAATAGTCTGATCATTCTAACTCTCTACGTCGCCATCACTGCACGACCGGCCGGGAGTGAAGCAGGCGGTAGGCGGTGTCATCGCAGTGTGGGGCTCCACTCGCAGCGCGCTTGGCGGGACAAAGGCTATGCGCGTCGATGCTGCGCCGGTCGATCAGCAAGGGATTCTCTCGATCGTGGTGAACCAGGGTGAACCGTTGAGCATCAGCCTTGTATTACACGCAGAGCTGGTTGTCAGCTTGCTACACATCACAGCCTTGATCGCTCAACATAGGATCGCCTCACTAACATGTGTCTTTGTAGCAGTCGCTTGCGTCATTCAAGCGTTCAGCATATCACACTGACTAGGTCTTCTTCGAGCTTCAAATTTGGCAGACCTTTGTTCTGTTAATCGTCAAACCTTTGACGGCGAAGGGTTTCATCACGACAGTCTCCGGATACTAGTCCATCAGCCGTTTCCCTACAGCGAGCGTCTTAACGCATGGACGGTCGCCACCGTCCTCCTGTTTGACCATAACCCATCACTGCTGAATACTATCCGAAGCCCCAAGGTTTGTCTTGTCGAATCACAAACATTCCAATCACAATGGCAGAGCAAGTCAAGTATGACAGAACCACAAACACCCTCACGATACATGTGAGCGGACATGCGGTATGCAAGGTCGAGGACGGTAGATACTTTACAGGCGACTTCACCATTCCTCAACTCCAAGCGCGATCGAGCAGCGCACAGTCAGCATTGAATACATGGGCATCGAAGAAGAAAACGAAGCCGAATTGGAATCAGCAAGCCCAGAGGGACAAGTTGGGCAAACACCTAATGGAGCAGTTGAATCCTGATGAGAGCACGCTTGACGCTCTCGCCAATCAGAGGTACCACCGAGACGAAGACAGTGCATCTCGTTCGCCGGTCGGCGTCGGCTCGATCTCGTATAAATTGACTCTTCCCTCAACAAAGAGTGTCAACGTGGATCTGGTGTTCGACGAGGTATACGTCGATGATTGGGAGTTGCCACATGCTCCTCGTATCGGATACTCGCCCAAGACAAATACTTGTGTGGTCGGTATCCCGTCTTACATGTACTCACCGACATTAAACTCGGACAGCTCGCTGAGAGACTATCCTGGGTCTTTGAGCTCTGCAGTGATCGTAGGTTTGAATGAAATTGCCGAACAATTCGCGGTGTACAAGCCCGGCATGCTCGGGACGGAGAGTGCGGAGCGCCTCACGCCGGTCCTCAAGAAGATCGCTGCTTTCGGCACTGACAGCGAGGTGGTCGCACAGGCAGTAAGTACACTATCGTCGAGGATCAAGCACAGCATCCTGTCTACAGATCACTCAATGTCCCGAAATGCTGGAACATTCACCAAGGCAGCTGAGCATATACCTCGAAGTCAGTCCGAGAAGCCTTCTCTGCAGGTCGAATCGATCAAGGACCTCGACGGGGAAGGACAATTCTCTCTCGTCCTCAAAGTCACCGACCGCACCCAGTCGGTAGCCGATGAATCGCAAAAGGGTCGACTATCAAAGACAGCAGCGACCGCGATGTGCGCTGGTCTATTACACGGTATGGACAAGATCATTCTGCCGGAGGTACCGTATACCGACAACCCCACTGATCAAGACATGATTGGCAAATGGAATGAGCTACTGAACATTGTGCAAGATGCGTACACATCCTCACTTCCCTACAGCGCAAAGGGAATCCTGGAGGACGACGGCACTGAGCAACAGAGCTGTGGGGCCGTCTTCTTGCGCAACTCAGACCGCTCTGCACCTCTTCACACGCTGGCACTTAGATTCAGGGCGGACTGACCGCCGTGATTGGGGAGCAAGTTCACCAACTCGAGTTTACATCACTCGCGCATTCTTCCGTACTTCCAGTAGATCGTCCTCAGATTGTTTATTTCCACACTTCATGCAGGCATTCCACCATATCGGGGGTGATATCCTTGAGCGACTTGGCCCCCAACAGCCTCATTGCCATGACAATCTCGCCTTCTAGTACTGAACGCGTGATCAGCTTCATCCTTACTCCACTTTCACTCATACTCACTCCGCACAGCCCGTATTACACCTTCCTCTCCATAAGCTGCCTGAGCCCAGAGGAAGCTTCGGCCAAAGCCAACACCTTTTGCCCCGAAGGCGATCGCCTGGAGGACGTCCGAGCCTCGTCTAGCTCCACCGTCCACATACACCTCTAGATCTTTCAACAGCTGTGGGTCTTCGGCATGTATTGCCCTCAGACTGTCAAAGCCGGTCCGAGCTCTAAAATGGGGTCAGCTACGAGCTCTGCAGCTCGACGCCTTGCAACCTACTGGTCTAATTGACGACCTCCCTATCACTTGTAAGCGGATCCTAAAACCGTTGGCATGTCACTCACATGATTTGACAATATCACACCAGCGAGTCCGTGCTCCCGTGCTCGCCGCAAGTCCTGCAAAACACGGTTGTCAGCGACATGCTTCAGCTGTGTACTTTCTACTCACGTCAGTCCGGCAGACACCTTTCAAGTAGATCGGAACGCCTCTAGCTTGTTCCTTCAACCAAGCTAGATCCTCCCAAGCAAAGCTGGGATCGTGGTACGGGTGGTAGTCGTTCTCAAAGGGTTCCATCCGGACTCCTGGCCGGATATCACCTTTCGTCCCCTTTGCCTTATCTGTAGTCTGACGGTTTCCCAAGACTGGAGTGTCGACAGTCAAGAGCAACGCTCTTATAACGGGTCAGCGGACTGCAGGGTAGTCTCTCAGTTTGACTCACCTCACACCGCCATCGACGGCTTCCCGGATGATCGCTTCCGTCTTCGAGCGATCTTTGCTCGTGTAGATCTGATACAGTTGATTCACTATTTCTCCCTCGCTGGCCAGTCTATCCTTTTCGGCTATCATGTCCCCGAGAGGCAGCGCCGCAGCGGCCGAAATCCCTTGAATGACTCCTGTGTGCGCTGCCTAAGATGAGGGTCAATGGAATTCTTACGAGAACGAGAAAACGTACTCACTCCTCTGACCAAGGTCATCTCGCCTTCCGGGTGTCCCACAAGGGCATTGGCGGCTGGGGAGATGTATATAGGCAGAGGTGAGGCCACGCCAAAGAGTTCAGTCTGCGGCGATACAGAGCTAACGTTCATCAAGACTTTGGGCAGAAATCGACATTTGTGAAATGAACTGCGGTTCGCTGCCATGGTGAGACCGTCTAGTGCAGCGCCGCCGTAGTAGTGAAGAGCCTGGGGCGACATGACCTTCTCCGCAGCTTCCTAAGGTATCGGATGAGTATATCATAGATGGTCACCTGATTCTTAAAGCTCGAATGAGACCATGGCTCACTTGTAGCTCATCTAGCGAGAGTAGCGTCTCCACCGGAGGCAACTCCTCTCTAGCTCGGTCTACCTTTCTTTGCTGTTCCTCGTATGCTTTGATAGACTGGCCATCCATGATCAGTCAGGGCTCTCGCCAGCTAGGGCTGATTGTCACACCTTGGCCGCTTCCTTCGGGTCGATCGAGCCTTTCAGGTTCTCCGGCGCCAGATGCGATTCTATGGTATTGGGAGGATGTATTGACCGGAAGAGCTGGCTGTGTATGATCAGCAAGCTGCTTCGTACTTGAGCTCTGCCACGCACGTTACATCCTTGCCGGCGTTAGACACTATCGGCTCTGAACCACCAGGATGATTCCGATGGAAATTCGTGACACTGATTGTGGGACAAGGTCAGTCAGCAGAACATGATGTGAGAGTACGGATGTCTCGCTCACTCGTACACCTTTCCATTGATCACTACCCAGACATCGTCCTCCTTGTTATGTTTGCCAACTTCTGCCATCGTCAGGTACTTCCCCATACCACTTTGATCATCCGCCCCTGATGATTCGTTCGTCTGCAGCCTGAAAGACACATCTTGAGCATCGGTCGTGTTGTTATTGATTTGTCGGCGTTTCGGATCCTCTTTGGACTCTAGCCGCAGAACTGAGTCCGTCCGATACAGGAGGATCTACGTCAGGGGTATGAGATCGAGTCTGAGACCAGAAGCGACGAGATCAACTTACGACAGAGGTAAGGACAACCGCACCGGCGGATAAGGCGTATCGACCCCGTAATGTCGCTGACGGGATTGACGATCTCGCTGTATCGGTGGACAGGTGCCGTATCCGACTTTGAGCTTTCGAAAGCCGACAGATGCCAGCCACAGAGGACCGGGCATGTCTGAGACGGATGCGCTGCATCTGCGCAAGCTGGACAGCAAGTCTACGTCAAACCTCAACCCTCAAACGAGGTAAAGATGCTAGCATCTCTGACTTTGTCACGCTATCGGCTCGCAACTTCGTCGGGCGTTCGGTCAAATCCGAACCTATCGGAGCCTCGGAATCGGTCATTGCCAAACAGACTACTGCATCACGTTCGAATCATGACACTCTACATAGGCTGCTTGTACCAATCTGGCGCTGTAGGCCTATGTATAGTCGGGACGCTGCGCAATGACGCTGTAGCCAAGTGCGAGCATTGTCCCGCCGCTCTTGCCGAATCGACGGTGTAGAGCGACGCAAGCCGACGCCAACGTCGTCTCTCTTGAGCGCCGGTAATTGGGGAGGCGACCTTATGCAGCCGCGAAGATGCGGTTGAAGCGGAGGCGGACTTATAAATATCCTCTACCGGTGCCCTTGGGGAACACCTTGACCGTACTAGCTTCCAAGCGATATTGCAATGGCTGAGATTTACTGACCACTGGCCAAACACCCTTATCCCCAAGGAGAGGATGTGATGTGATCTACAATCTCGGTCAAATTGATCGCACTCTAGGGTCATGATCACTCACTTCACCGTGAACATCGCCGCTTCTCCCGCTAGCGAGACCCTCTATCCTCCACCAGCGAGAGGCAATTCGAAGCAAGCTTTCGAGGAGCTCGGACGCGTTTTCTAGCCCATCGGTGTGTAGAGTGGAGACTAAAGTACTGCCGGTCTAACAGATAGTCAGCGAGGCTGGAGATGTTCGCTCACCTTTCTTAAACTGCCCCGTAGGGCTCTGACGAGCTGAGCCACGAGACTGGTTGGTATGCCCATATTCGTTAATTCAGACAGACCATCCAGCAGCACGAGACATGGCGCATTGCCTTGAGATACTCCAGTGACTATTGCGTCATATGTCGATCTCAGGTCTAGCTCGTCGTCTTCTGTAAACAGTACCGGCTGGGAAGCGTTGGCCGGACTCGTGAAAGATGTTGGCTGGATGTGCAAGAAGGTCCCAGTGTTAGAGGCGGGCAAGGCAACGCTCTAGCAAGAGTCAGCTTAACCACTTGAAGAGCCCAATGAACGTACGGTCTTCCGCAGCGCTGCTTCGAGGCTGTTTCTGCCCTCTTGCCTAAAGTCGACCCAGATGATCCGCTTCTTGCTGGCAACTGCGGCGGAGATGATGTGGTAAAGGGCAAAGTCACCCGGGGCCGAGAGAGTGTCGGATATCACCAGATGAGATCCTTGTGGCGGGAGACCAGAGGAAGACCCGGCGTCTTCGGTGAATGGCAGGTGAGGATTCAAGAATGTCATGCTCGACCACGCCGTATGTGCTGCGACTCTGACTGGCTTAGAGATGATACCTTGCTTGACATCAGAACAGCGTTGCACGAACATGGCCGGTCAAAAGTCTGGAAAGTCTGGCAGGATCGCCGACCGAGCCTTCCGTCGGAACTCGTTGTTCCCGATTTACCTCTCTCTTACGTCATCATTGACCCGCTTGACGTGCTTCGAGGTCAGTCCAGTCGCCGGCCGGGTCGATAGCTGTTGGGGTGGTCCTGTCCTGGAACAGTCCAACCTCATCTCTTGATTCTCTCCTCTCACCATGTCCATCGCTTTCAACACCGTCAAACGACAAGCCAACGTCAGATCTCTCAGAGCTCTCACAGCTACCACTCAGATCCAGTGAGCAGTCTCAGTGTCCGTGCGATCCTCCTCAACGCCCGCTGACCTTCGACTCCTTCTAGAACCCGATCGTTCACTTTCACACCCTCTACCGCATTCATCAGCACTAGACCAACAAAAATGGGTAAGCTAGCATGCTCAAAGGCAGCATGTTACCATGATTGACCACTCTATCCAGCTTCCATCCTGTCGTCCGCTGCCTCCGCTGCCCACTCCGCCGTCGCTTCCCTCGCTTCGGTTGCCCAGGCCAAGCCCGGAGACTCGGTGCCTAGCGCCGAGGCCAGGATCAACGACCTCGAGGACAAGATCAACTTCTCCACCCTCAAGGGGAAGAACATCCTCGTCACCGTCCCAGGTGCCTTCAGCCCAACCTGCTCGTCTCAGGTCCCGGGCTACCTTGAGCGATTTGACGACTTCAAGGCCAAGGGTGTCGAGGGTATCTACGTCGTTACCGTCAACGATATCTTCGTCGTCAACGCCTGGAAGGAGAAGATCAACAAGGATGCTAGCAGCACCAAGGACGTCAAGTACGGTGCGTATACCGATTCCAATTCGCGATGCTTCAGCTGATCTCGATTTAGTTGCCGATGACACTGGTGCCGTCGCCTCTGCCTTCGGCCTCGTCCTTGACGCTCAGGCCATCTTCGGTGGACCACGACTGAAGCGGGCTGCTGTTGTCATTGACAACGGCAAGGTCGTCTCCGTGGCCGTCGAGCCATCTCCAGGAGAGGGTGAGTCAGCTGACGAGCCACCACTTTTACGAAACTGACGAGTGCCACAGTCACCGTTTCTCACGCCGACGAGGTCATCAAGAACCTCTGAAGCCCGCCAGCTCGGCTATAGAATCGTAGAATGGAAAGAAGAAACAAGCTTTGAATCATCAACATATATCAGCTACATGCATTGCTTGCTGTACGTGACAGATCTGCCGGGTGTACGGTATCAATCACTTCGCTGCTTGTGCAGGTCCCAAGCACCTTGCCTCTGTTCCCTTCGGACCCAAACACCGACCTCTGAATCCAGCAGACTGGTTCTCCATCCGACCTCCTCCACCGCGGTCTGGAGATGCTTGATGCCTTGAGATGGCAACTCGAGCGAGATCTGGAACAGCTCTTCGACGATCTTGACGTATGTCGGGGATGATGTCGGGGTCGGATGAAGAGCGCAAAGCCGCTTGGTGAGCTTTGGCAGCAGTCGTATCGCCGATGTGGAGCTCGGGAAGGAAGACAATCGTAACGCAATTCTCGTCAATACCGTCAGACGATCAACGTCTGCATATCTGTCAGCGTATCGTTGCCGAGGGTTTGACATGAACGTACCGCAATCCTCGAGAGCCCGTTCTAGCATCTTCTCAGCTTCCAAGATCCACTCCTTGCCCCTGATCAGACCTCCAGGGAAAACAGTCTCCTCCTCCGCGGGGTTCTCATCTTCATCATCCCTGGCCGTTTCCATGCCGTCTTTGAAGGCCTGTCTGTCGATGAGCATGACGAGTAGGTTCTCCAAGATGGTCAAGAGCGACTTCTTCTCCTCTTCGGCGGATCGGGTTGGGGAAAGGCTTATTGCGAGCCATTGCGAAGAGAGCCAAGGAATGAACCTCGACCTGTGAGCTAGAGACAGTGCTGCAGGTCGCAACAGCGTGATTCGTTCGAAAGCCTACTTGAAGGGTGAGTTCTTCACCTTTTTCGTAGTTCTGTAACCGAACACGGACTCACTTGAAGGATGAGCTTTCTGTAGTTGGTGTCCACGGCGATATTGTAAATCGTCTGAAGCAAATCGACCGTCTTTCTTCTCTTCAACAACCTCCAGTCCTGAACTTGGCGTCAGCATCTGGGCAGACACACGACTCCACCGGCTATCATTATAACTCACCGCCTCGCACCTCGTGCCGTCTCGAATGTATCTCACAATCCAGGACCTGTCCCGCTTGTAGTTGTCGCCCGAGGCGTACAGCATTCCAAAGAGCATCGGCACATCGGCGGCGTCGAATATTGGTCTTTGAAGCAGGAAGCGGGAAATGTCGGCATAGAGAGGGTTTGCTGGTTGAGCAAGCGATCTGAACGCATGAACGAGGAAATGCGTGATGAGCGTCGGGAATCGCGGCACAGATGGCTTCTTCGAGCCGTCATTCTCCGTCTCAAGCGCGGGAGCGGGCACAGCATGTCGAACCAGTCGAAGGAGATAGACGAGCTGTGGTTTCTCGTGGAATGCGACGGTCTAGTGGAGTCAGAAGTCTGAAACAGAGACGGTAGCCTGAAATGCTCGAGAACTCACCTTCAATGCAGACGTAGTTTTGCTAAGAAGGAAACCTCCTAGCGCCCGCATCTCTTCGTTTCGCGACGACAGACTTGCTACCACCAGACCAAGTACGTTGGAGCGAAGAATCTCTACCCAATCCAGCCCAGTGTTCTCCTCCTGCAAGACCGAATTAAATAGTGGCAGCACGAAGGACGGGTCGTAGAGCTCGGTCTCCTCTGTCTCCTCGACCTGCACTTTCGAGGTTTGTGAACTCGACGTGGTTTTCTGCTCTCGTAGGGTCCGCCTGAGTGGGAAGGCAAGCGAAGTCGCCAGGATCTTGTTCGAGTCCAAACCGATCAGACTGTCAAACGCCCTGCCGCTACTGCCCATGCCCGAGCTTGACCACTTGTTGAGCACGGAACCAACCGATAGTCGTCTGTATCCCTCGAATACCTGGAACAGGCCGAGTATACTCTGGTCTGAGGGCGACAGAGTACCCTTGTAGAGCGATAGGAGCTGCTCCACAAAGTTCGGCTGACAGGAGATATACGGGTTGGCTTGGAAGAGAGCCGAGATGAGCTTGACGTATCCTGGTCTTGCAAGGATCGTTGATTCGGACGTAGAGGCGACTTTGCTGTATATCGGCGCGGCGAAGAGCATACCGAGCATCTGGCGAATGAAGCTCGCCTAGACCGTGGATCAGTACCAGTGTTACACGTACAAGTCGAAACTTACCTTTAGGATACACCGTTGACTGAGCACAGCGGCGAGCTCGGTGGCAGCGGGAACCGTCAAGCGATCCTGGGTGATGATCGTAATGATAGATTCGACCAGATCGATGTTGAGGTCGATGTTCTGGCACGTCTCAACGATTGTGCCTGTGTTGAATTATCAGCTGTGTTTTCCAAGCTCTCCGCATATAACTCACGGATATGCTTCATTATCTCGAGATGCTCCTCCTCGAGAGGCTTCGTACCTGAGCAAGCTTTCGACAGTCTCTGCAACGAGGTATGCACGACATGCGTGATGGTCCCCATTGTGCGATAGCTCGAGTCGACGGTAGCCAGCTTGGTGGCCCATGAAGCGATTTGTGGAGTGACTGTGTCTGGAGTGACGACCTTGATACCCTCTTCCACCACCTCAGGCCTGAGGGCGCAGATGCTGCTCAGTACTTCGCCCGCGGCGACATCGACCTGGGTCGGACTTGAGAGCGTTTTGACGGCGGTCGTGACGATGCGATCGATGGGCAGATCTCCGTCGCTCCTCAGCTCCAGTATATACTGAACAATGGGCAACGACGCCTCCTTGTCCAGAACTTCGGGTCTCGCTTTGAAAGCAGTGACAAGCGGATCGATGGTTACGGGTACCACTTCGACCAAAGCGGTGACCAGATCCAAACCTTCGTTGCCTCCAAACTCGAGAAGAGCTTCGATGACCTTGACGCTGAGCTGTATGTCCGGCGTGGCGTCCAATCTCTGACGTCGTATCGAGGTTGATCTGATCAACTCGGTGAAAGGCTCGATGATCCCAATAGGCACAAAAGACTCGACATGATTCAAAGCGAAATGGATGTCGTCCGTGGCTAGGATAATGGTTCCTATGGTGGACTTGGTCCGACTGTCGACTTCTTTCAAGCGCTTCATATTCTTGACAATCAGCTCGATGGCACGCTTTGCGGCTGTGTCATGCAAAAATCGTGTCCAAGGGTGCAGGAGGCTCAGAAACTAGAGAGGTCAGTTCTGGTACAGTACGGTTATCTTTGGTGGGGGCTCACTTTCGGCAATGCCTTGCCCTTCTTGTCCTCCACAATCTTCTCGAGCAGGTCATGGAGATACTCCTCAGCCAGGACTTGATCGACCTTCGCATCTCGTCGCAGGGTCGCCACCAAAGTATCGATAGCTGGGCTTGGTCAGCTCAAGCTCTTCCGGGGCCCAAAGTGACTCACTTGTTGGGTCACAAGTTTCGCTCTGCGTACCGAGCAGCAGGTCTTTGACTACGGAGGACGAGAATGCCGACTCTCTCAGTCGATCCGCGTGCACGCCAGTCGACCGCTTCAACGACGTGGTCAGATTGGCCAAGAGGTAGGTCTTGGCCTCCGATCGTACTGCTTCGCTACCCAGCAGGTGCGTGACGAATCGGCCGTACCGCTCAATGGCGGGAGGCAACGCAGCGGTGATATGAGCGGCGACAACTCCGGCTTGAGCGTCGACATCGGCCAACTTGTCCACCAAGACAAGTAGAGCTCGCTCGGTGGAGCTCTTTAACCATACGCTAAGGGCACATTAGCTTTGACTCGCTTCAGTCTGCACTAAGCTACTGCTCACTGATCATCGATGAGGCCGACTCGCTCCTCCGCCTCTAGGTTTGTATCCTGTTCCATTGTCCGATCAAATATCTGGCCGAGGTTCGATAGTATCGGAGTAATGGACCCATTCAAGCCTTTCCGCTCTTGTCCCTTTGCTCGAGCTTCCACCACCAGCGTCCTCAACTTTCCAGCGAGAGCAAGCAAGAAGTCTCCATTCCTGGCTTTTCCGACCAGTCCAAGGAACACTCTGTCGAGATATCCGACGACGACACAAGCGGCTTCTGTGCTCATGTGCTGTCCTAGAATCTTGGCATTCAGTTGCTCCAGCATGGTCATCATGAGTGGAGTAACCAGCTCGTGGGCTTTGCGCGTCGGAGTAAAGTAGTCTGGAATGACGTTGAGCACGTCGTCGATGTACTTGTAAGGCGTCTTCATGCACCGTCTGACGCATTCGTCAATGAAGGACAAAAGGTGGATCTGTTGTGCGACCAAGAAAACCCGTTGCTGAACATCGATTTCTGCCGACAAGGCCGGTAGTGCCTCCAACCAGATTTGCAACTCTCCGTGATCGTGCTCGAAAAGCGTGGTCGGGAGTAGAATCTTGTTGAGAAGTCTTGTCGTCATCTCTTTGGTGACCGGGTGTGGTGTAGATGAGTGAAGAATGAGGATGTGGTAGAGGTAGGAGTACTGACTCCCAGCTATCGAAGAACAGATCAGTAAGAAAGTCTCAAGGCACTAAGACTGTACTCACAGGCTTTGGCGGTCCACTGCCAATCTTTGACATCGGCAAGGAGACATAGGACGTGAATCTGACACAGGGCGTCAAAGCTGCTCAGTTCTCCTCGTCCTTGTCCGAAGCCGCCACCCATCCCTATCGTCCCGACAGTTCCGAATGATCCCACTGATCCAGTCTCGCTGATGACACTGCCTTCTCTGCCTTCTCTTTTCTCTCTTCGCTCCGCTTTCGCCGACGACCCGCTGACTAACAGCTTTCCGACGTCAAACTTGGCTTCACGTCCGATTGACGGCAGAGTTCGGTGGTATAGTCGAAGAATACGCAATGCCGCTTCTGTCAACATGGCCGATCGAGCCACGAGAGTTGGATTGGGGTCGTCGTCCGAGTCTGCTGGGACGCGGGCGAGCGTAGCGGATTTTTGAGCAAACGCAATCACGACCAAGACATCCGGTGCTCGTCGTCGACACTCCATCTCCAGCTCCTGTCTACACCTGATCCACTGATTCACGCCGATGTCTGCCTCTGGGCCACCAAGAGTCTTGAGCTCAGCCTCGAGGGTGTCGAAGATAGCGAGAACAGCATCCAGCTTCTGAAGAGCCTTGACAAGGCCGAGGGCGGTCACATGCTGTATCAGGCCGTCGGCGTGTTGAAGTCCTTTTGTCAAGTGGACTTTGCCCAGCGGAGAGGGGAATATGGATTCGACAATTGTTTCCACGGCGGGTGGGCTGGATCGAGCTGGAGATACGGAAGTGGCGTCTTCGAACCCTTTGGGGACGGGCTCGTGGAACGTGGTCATGTCTGGTGGTGGTAATGCGATGATCCGACCGACATACGATATTGTCGCCAGCCAGCGGGCATCCAGTCGAGGATCAAGCGACAACGCTGAATATGCCCAGTACCTAGGTGAAGGATGTCAGCTGCCTGCCTCGGTATAGGTGGGATGATGTGCTCACCCGGCAACCAATTCTGGGCAGGCTGTCAACACCTTGATGACCCATTCGCCTACACGTCCTTGGCCTTCGACCACCTTTGCACCGACTCGTTTGGTGGCATTCGACAGAATTCGATTGTGCAAGCCTTTTCGTGCTGCCGCACCGGCGTTGAAGCGGTCACCCTGATCGTTCGAGCGATCATTTTCCTGCTTCTTGTCTTCCCGTTGTGTACGTGGATACCATCCCTCGTCGGGGAAACAGATCCCTTGACCGGGCACAGTGGTGACGCCCTCCAGGAATGCCATGGTCATGTCTGCGACAGTCTTGCTTGTCTTCTGCTCCACGTCCTCCCGGGAGAGTAATCCGAGTAGATTCTCAAGGGCTTTCTCGTCCAGATACGTCAGAGCATTTCTTCGTCCCACACCGCCTGATGGACCGATGATAGCGGCCCACAAGGCGTTCAAGATCCGGTAGATGGTGGCTGGAGGGTCGCCCGAGAGATTGGAGTATAGTTGGGGTAGAATCTGCTTAGTGTATGTCTGAAAGGTCGGTAGTGATAACAGCGGCAATATCAGATGCAGGGCAGCGTGTCGGATATCTACAGCCAGGGGTCAGCTGAGGTCGTTAGATCTGCCCTTAGCACTCACCTGGCTTATCGAGGGGGTCCTTGTTTCCATACGTCGCCACTCCCTCCTTGTTCCTCCGTCTGAGGTTGAGCGTCTTTCCAAGCATTTTCGCCGTCCCACCTTCAACCAGAGCAGTCCAGACCCTTCCGGCGATACGACCCGAGCTTCCACCTGAAGGTCCCGCAGCTGGATTGGGTGGGTCGACATGGATGGCGACTGCTGCAAGGTGGAGACCCAGCTGAGCGTGCTCTCGCTTGGCAGATTGGATCATGCGGTTGAGCTGTCGAACATCAGCAATGTAACGTCCGAGGTGGACCTTGTCGCTACTTACCAGCTCATGATACGGGTCTGATGGCGTTAGGAGCTTTTTGATGATAGCCAACACTGAGGACCGGAAGAAAGGGAGAGGTGTAAGAATTTGGATGATCTGGACCAGAAGAGATACTGCTGCTTGAACCAAGCCCTCATTCCGGTTCCTATCGCCATTCCTCCAGGCATCAAAGATCTCATCCACCGTTGGCGAGACCTGGATATAATGCTGCAGAAGAACGACTGTCTGGTGCGTGATCGGCAATGGCAGCTCGGAATGCAGTGTCAAGATCTGCTGGTTGAAGGCGACAAATGCTATATCGTCGTCAGTCTCATTCTTTGAGCTGTAGAAGACTTACCTTGCCTGGCACCAGGCGCAAGACCATCTCGAACGGCGGGACCCGATGTGAAGGTCTTGGTGCCTACAGGCGGCTTGTACACGCTATCTCCTTGCTCCACATCCTTCAAAGCCCCCAGCTTTCTCTTCTGTGCCATCGCGGCCTTGTGATTGATCCAGACTGTGCTCGTGACCCGTCGCGAGCTTGAAAGATGCCTTGCTATGCCTGGTCTCGAAGTTGCGCTCGAAATGTTGAAATTAGCTGGGACTGACAGGAAGCCAGGCACGGCTCGACCACGTGACTGCGAACGTGCGGGTCACGTGGTTTTGATTCCGTATTTGTTGTTGCCCATTTTGGATCGAACCCATCGGATGAGACGCCAACTCAGCCATCTTCGACCAAAGTCATCCCGGGAAATGTCTCTCTCCGCTCTCACCTGCGAGCAAGGTGAGCCCTGGCGAGCCGCCCTGACGTTATGCAACGGGTCCTAACGGGTTCCTACATCGTTCTGTGGTCTGGGAGCCAGTGACGAGGGGACGAGCAACAAGCTCGAAAGGTACGAACCGACGGGAGATCTGCGCCGGCTGGGTCTGGCACTGGTCCGGCTGGGTAGTCAAACTCAATTACTTTGCAGCAGGCGAACGTGGTGAGGTGAGGATGTAAACAGCCACCAAGCCCATTATTCGGCTACGAACTGCTACGGCGCTATTCTGCTTCTGACCATCATATCGAATATTGCCCAGTGAGACCAGCTAGCGGCCAGTGGGTGTATCGAAGTCGAACATTACATCTCAGCAGATTCATCACCCTACAACCGATCCCCATATACCAATCGCATATGGAGGCACACCTGGCAAGTAAGCAGTAGTGTCCTCCTCACTATCGTCAAAATGCCAGTTTACACCATATCCCCGACGATCGACTCGCAGGGTCTGGGCATCACATACTCGACTCTTTCCCCCCAACAGTACGACCAGTCCGCTGGGCCTTCTCGACCCGTACAGACTTTGACCGGCATGGGCGTTCATCCTCGTTCAACTCCCGGACCCTCCTCAGCACAGCCCTCTCAGAATAATCATCCCACACATGCTGGTCAAGCTGCCCCTTTGCGAGCAGGACCACCAAGGCAGTCCAGCAATCAAGGATTCGCCTCATTCTCCGACTTGGCCCCGACACAAGCAGGGCAGAGGCCCCCTGGACCAAGGAGACTGCCGTCAACACCGCAAAAGGTCCCAGTCCTCGAAGAGCGATCACAGCCTGAGCGTGCCGCATCGAGAGCAGGGTCCGTTGCGAGCAGTAAACAGATCACAAGGACCAAGAGCATGGAGTTGTTCAGGAAATTTTCAAAGAGCGAGACGGTTGCTGGGGGGAGATACGTCCCGCTCTCTGGGGAGGATGATGGACCAGTCATGGGACAAGCAAGTGACAACCGCTCAGAGATAGCTCCCTCGTTCCAGCCAACCCCAAGCTCGATATACACGACTCAGCAGACACAAGCTTCTGGTCCATCCCAGTCCGATCTATCAGCGAACGTATCTCGAACGCAGACCCAGCTGCCGGTACGCACCTCGACAGTGTCGTCCTCCGCTACGACTTCTGGGTCATCCGAAGCGCAATCGATGGCCAAGACTCCTTCCGACAACACGCACGCCTTTCACCCCAGAAACTTTCCCTATCCACCTGATCGAGCATTGTCCCGCGCATCTCACAGTCAGAGACCGCTATCACAAATGAACGGACCGCCCACTGCGTATTTCATGCCCAGGTCGAATTCTCAGCCCCACAGTATGCACTCTGGACAGCAAATACCAGAAGCTCACCTCCAAATGGGCTACACCTCCTCTCAGCTAGGCGCACCTCATCACGACAAGCGAGCATCGAGCGTGGCAAGTGGTATCCACTCTAGGAATGCCGCTCTCTTCTCGGCAGAAGCGGGAGGTGTCATGTTGGAATTCTCGCCCTCGGGCCATGGCATGTGGAAAGAAGGACAGGAGATATGCGGCGCTCAGACCGGCCTGATACCTACCCCTCATCAAGTGCAACCAAGTCGAATGACATTCACTGCCGACGACTCGGATATACAGCAAATGCCCCGTTCGAGACCGTGGTCCACATCATTCCCCCCGCAGCAGGAAGAAGCGCCACTCGCTCGACCCCCAACTCTTCGACAGCATGGCAGGAGTCATTCAGATGGCGCGGCAGTATTAGCTCGACAAGGCACTTTGTTCCATCCCGCTGGATCCACCAAGCGTGCTTCTCAAGAGCTCGGCGTCATGCTAGGCGGGAAGAAATCGAGACGAGTATCGCAACCAAAACTCCTTACACCTCCTGATCTGGGTGGTGATCAGCAGGTTGCTGCCTCTCAAGTTCGTCTGGAAGCCAGCAAGAAGAGCAAAGCGAGGGTCGAGGTCGACGTGGTTCTGGAGCGAGACTGCGTTGTTGAGGGCGGCGAGGTGAGGGGCAGGATGGAAGTAAGGGTGACGGCGGGCAAGCGGTCCGCTGGATTACGAGTGGGGGCGGGCAAAATCCGAGTCCTCGGTTTCGAGGGTGAGTCTACTTCATGGCGAAAGAGATGAAGCTAATGCATGTGTTCATTTGCAGAGATCAGCCCTTCCTCCCGTCATATCTTCTATCACCACACCCACGACTTGCCTCTTTTCGCTCATCCTACCCATCAGCCTGGTCCACAGTCATCGCTTTTTGCCTCTGCGCCAGACGACGAAGGATATTGTGTGGCTGCTGAGGGTTCGCACAACTTGGCTTTCAACCTCCGCCTGCCAATGAATGCCGGTGCCAAAGGCTCATACGACCCTCCGACCAACAAGGGCCCTTGTGTAAAATACGTCGTCGTCGGATCGGTGAAGATTCACATACCTCAGACTGGTAAACGGTCAATTGCACACTTCTACCGTACAATCATAATCCTACCCTTCCTGGACCCTGGGAGAGTACTGGCGCCACATCCGGAGCCGGTAGAGGCGAGAATTCAGAAAGGACTGGGATGGAGTTTGGGTGGTGAGAAAGGCAAAGTCGACCTACGGGTCGCTCTAGGAAGGAAGACATGGATTAGTGGACAGAAACTCTGGTGCGAAGTTGGTATCATCAACAATTCTGCAAAGAAGGCAAGTTTTTTGGGTTGCATGTCTGGGGGATACTGACTTCGGGGTATAGATCAAGTCGCTCAGCTTGGCCCTTTTGGAGACGGTGCAGACATTTGTCCCTCAGCCGGGTCTGGATACGCAAAGATCGAGGAACCAGCAGGTGGCCTCGAAATACCTCCAGCAAATCGACTCTGCAACGCCCGAGATCGATGCTTGCAAGACACACACCTCGAGGCGCAAGCTCAGCGAGGAGATCATCGAGGCAGACTTTGCCAGCAAAGGTGCAGGCAGAGTTACTGGTAAAGGCTGGTGGGTGGGAGTTGAGGCGGGAGATGTCGGCCGTTGGGATATGAGTCTAATGCTGCCTGTGAGTTGCATCCGTTATCCGTCGAATTCAGCTGACCACCATGTAGCCCGGATTGGTGACGATACGTCGCAGTCGTCTGATGGAGGTAGTATACACTCTTCGGGTCACTGTCAACGGGTCAATCTACGTCGATATGCCGGTGGAATTGATCAACTTCCTCTCTATCGATCCTCCGCCCATGCCCAGCGATAGCGTACGAGATGCGAACCCGATAGTGGCGATGCACCAGCAGCACGTCGTGTCATTAAACGGCGGACCGTACATCAACGCTTCGCGGCCAGCGCATACCCGCATCCTATCCGATGGTACGGTTCAGACCCGCCGATCTATGGACACCTCCGGAGACCCAGCCAAGGCCAGCTCGACGACATTGCATATCGACCAATTGTTGCAAGCCGGTAGAGCCAGAGCGGAAGCCGAAGCTCAAGGTCTGGCAGGAGCTCAATTACCCGCATCGTCATCGCAGTACCGCCAAAGACCGTTGTCCATGGGAAGCGACTACGCCGAACTCCACGACGGCTTCAATCAGGATCACGTGTTCCCGCCCGTCAAAGCCAGTGCCTCGGGATTGCCAAGCTCGACGTCGCAGGCTCATCGCCCAGGACATATGCGGGCCTTGTCCTACCTCTCAACGAGGACCGCAGAGACGGAAGAATCCAACAACACCGATCATGAAGGCCCTGAAACCCTCAAGGACCAAGATGGCGGTGATGTTCTTTCGGAAGATGATGACAATGCCGATAAAGCAATGGCGGCTGCTAGACGAGCTCAAGGTCGACAGAGGTCGCTCGCCGCGCTAGGGCGAGCCATGGATCGAGCAGCGGCGGCTGACGAGGAGGAGATTGAGCGCGCAGAAGCCGTGAGAAACAACTTCATCCCAGAAGCCGATCTGCTCAGTCCCATGGAGGAAAAGGAGTTCAATCCATTCGGTATGCCGACCGAGGAGGAAATCAAGCTAGTCAACGATACACCATCCATGCGGGCAATGAGTACTCCTCATCTTCAATCCACTGCGTCATCTCGATCCAAAATGCGACGACCATCGGTCATCGAATCGCTGAAAGAGGAGCCCTCCGAGGAAAGAGAAGGTTCCGACCCAGATCAGCACATCGAAGGTGGTATCGAATCACTCTTGCCCGGAGACGCACTTGAGCCGTCGATAGTCGATCACGGTGACGAGTACCCAGATGGTGAAGGCGACGATACGGTGATCCAAGAGCTCTTGGCCCACCACTCACCAGAGGTGTACTCGGACGACCAGAAGACTTTCCCAAGTCTCTCGGGCGAATCGGGAGGATACGACTATGCCGAGGAAATCGAGGAGGAGAGTGATCCCCAATTGGTGCGATCGGCCTCGCAACCAGAGCTCCGTAAGAGGAAATCGCTTCCGAGACAATTGCCCAAACTCAGCGTGATCAACCCTCGATTGTCGATCCCAAACCTGAACCGTTCCGAATCGCACTATGGCGGGGAGGCCAGCGACGAAGAAGACGAGAGCGACGACGGATCCAGAGAAGACTCTCAAGAGTTACCTCAGACCGAACCAGGGCTAAGTCTCGATCGAACTCGCCATATCGCCAATGCCCGATCTGTCAACGGTTCCGTGGCGTTGAGCTCGTATAGTGTCATGACGGGTGGCAGCGAGGCGGAGAGCGAAGTCGGTCAAGTTCTCGAGGCCATCAAGAGGAACTTCAGCATCAAGGCTACCGGATCGAAGGACGACGCCGAGACACCAGCGGAGACGTCGAGCGACCACGGTCCGACTGCCGAGTCACAGCGATACTTGACAGTGGATAGTATCAGTCGACGAGGCAAAGATGACCTCCTGAATGCTTCCATCAAGTCCCGGTCGTCTGGAAGGTCGAGCTATCTGCCTCCAGCCAGCGGTCTGGGTATGCGCCGAGAGTCCAGTAATCCACCTATACCATCGCCTCTCCGTCCGAAGCACGGAGAGGACGATACGCCTGTGGTGCGATTGGTCAAGAAGAAGTCGGCAGTCAACCTCGCCATTGGTGACGCCGAGCCAGGGTCCGGCAATGCAAAGGTTATTCAGAAGAAGAGCTCTTTCTCATTTGCTACACCCAAATCCCCGATACGGATCCGAACGACCTCGTCTTCGGTTTCAAAGTCGCCGAGCAAGACGCCCGGTGGTGCCAAGAGCGCTTTGCATAATGCCCGTCGACCATCCGTGGCCTCCGGCATCAGCCCCAAGAGCAGTGCGCCAGGTCAAATGCTCAATGTCTCCCCTCGATTGAGCGACCCGTCTGGAGACTTTGGTCGGCAAAGCAGCCCGGCGTCGTCCCTGCGACATGCGATCCAGCCAGATGTCACACCGACTCGACACGATGACACTAGCGAAAGCGAAGAGCTCGATGTACCTGCCCTTGCGCCGTCTCTGGCTTCGGGCTCTGCGTCGGAGTCTGGCTCGTCGGATGGTCACGCCTTGATCTCACCACCTGGCAACACCGACTCGCATGGAATGCTGCCCGCTATCGCTGATACGCTACTGCCCAAGCCCAATGGTGTCAGTAAGACCGATCTCTTCAACGACTACACAATCAGGAAGAAATCGGATCAGCTTCCAGGTGCCATTGTCTGGGGTACTTCAGAGCATCTGTTGCACCCTCAGGTCAACCTCCTCTCGGCGGCCATTCCCGATGATGCTGCTGCGGGCAAAGGCTCAACGTACACCCATCGACCGAGCTTGTCAAGGGCATCATCTTTGACGGAAGATCACGCCAGGGAATACATCGACGACTCGAATTCGGTCATGTCCCACGGATCGAGTCACTCGTCCGTCCTGCTACCGGGAGTCAAGTCGAAGATTGCTCAGATGGAGTCTCGGGATGAAGCCTTGAGAAAGTTCTCGGTTGTATCAGCTCTCTCGGCACATCAACCCCGGTCAGGATCGGTGACTTCGCCTGTACCTACTTCCCCGGTCCGCACACCAAGGGCGTCTGAAGCGCTACAATATGCTTCGAGTGCGCCGTTGGGTGCATCTTCCAAGTCGCCCACTGGATCCGGGAGGAAAAGCTACACCACGGCACTAGCGCCTAGACCTTCCCGATCTACCTCGGAGGATCTATACAGCAAGTCGACGATGTCACCTCCCTCCATCACGGCTAGACAGCAGACAATGCCGGTTGCTCCCTCGCCTGTGCTTCGTGCCAAAGTCTCGAGTCCGAGCGAGCAAGAGTGGAGTCCCCGTCGAGCGATCTACGGTTCTCCGCCATCATTCTCTCTACCCGAGCTGAACGTCATCGAAACAGCCGGGAATGGGATCAATCAAAGGATGGAGCTAGGAGATGAGCTGGATCCATTCGGGCTCAAGGGCCGAACGGGCAGTGGCACAGGGAGCTCTGGAGGACGCCCAGATTCGAGAGCTGGCGGCGAGGGCAGTCCGAGATTGAAAGTCAGATCGACTCTCCGGGATAGCACGGGGTCCAACAATACGACCTTGACGGCAATCGAGTCTGCTCTCGCTTCCGTGGCCAAGTATCGCAATATCGGGGCGGGCAATGCTTCGCCTCAGTCAATGACGTCGCGACATCACTCAAACGTCCCGGATCACGGACACGGCAGCGGCGATAGTCCGCTTCGGGAACGACTGCCCGCGGGATCCGGCTCGAGAGGGGGTTTCATCACGCTTGATACCCCGGATGGAAGAGAGCGCTCGCAGTACTTTGGAGACCTACTAGTCAGGGAGGGCGATGGAAAGACGAGAGGCTCCAGGGCCTGGAGCAGGGTGACGGCGGAGACGGAAGAGTCGGAGGGGTTGTTATAATTTGGAAATCTGAGAACAATTGCAACATAGATATCGAGGACATTGTTGATTGCATATCCTAATGAATGTACCACAAACGAGAACCTCTTCAGCGTCGTCACATCGTCATATCATTAGTGTCGGGCATAAGTATTGAACATGATAATATAGAATTGGACATCGGTAGAACGCTCGAGGATATTTGGACCTCTCGCACATTTACACAGTCTTACGTCCCTTACGTCTGATCTTCTTTGCGTTGCGTCTCGAGGCAAGTTCGACCCACTTGTCAAACTTGTCCGCGCTCAGCCCTAGGGACAGAAGCGTATCACTACGTTCGGGATCAGTACTGGGACCGAGAGGATGGACCCTGAGGAAACTCACCTGTCGTGATCTAGAAGCAGGAGTAGCCCCACTTCATCCCACTTTCTGCCTACATTCTCCTCGTTGTTCTCCTCGTCGATGTCCAGACCCCGCATGTAAGCCCCCATGCTCCCTCTCGTCGACACGGGCAGGGAGAGCCAGACTGCTAGACGCTGCTCCTCGTACCTGTCATGCAGCCTGAGTAGAGACCGCAGCGGACATGGATACGTCTCTACTTCTTCCTCGCTATCGGATGATTCGTCGGAGTCGTCATCTGACTCGTCGCTCCCGTCGACCAAGGGTGAGAGCGATTTGTGGCGCATACTCGAGGTGTCTTCTGATCCCAGCCATTCCTCTCGATCCAGAAAAGAGGTGAGCACGCTGGCCCTTTTCTCCTGTAGTAGCTTTCGGGTCGACTCCAGACACTCCATGAGGGCAGCAGCCACGATATCCTCCCATTTCACTTTCTCCCCTTCCGGTTTGCTGTCCTCCACTTGCGCTTCCACCTTCATCACTGCTTCGGTTTCCAGGATAGTCGGTTTGACATCTATCTCCGGTTTCCTATCCTCCTCTTCTTTCTCACCCTCACTCTCATCATCGCTTTCGATCTCGACAACCTTGGCGTGTTGCCGTTTCAATGCTCTTGCCTTTATCGCCTTGATATCCCTGTTGGCCATGTTCATGGCTATGTCGCATCTGAGCATCCTCGCTTCGATGGCAACACGCATGGGTCGACGCTTCTCCTCCTCCTTTTGCGCTTTCGTCTTGGCGAGTTTAGGTCCGGGTAGGCTGGCAATTCCATCACACCCAGCAGCGAATGCCTCGAGTAGAAGCATCATCTCCTGGGCATCCTCGTCGGTGACATCCATGGAGGCCGGTGAGATGACCGACTTGGCATTGACTTTGGACTTCGCGATGGGCCGATTTGCAGCTTGCAAAGACGTGATGATCTGCTTCGATCGGGTAAACAAGGACAGGAAGGGACTATCGGAGGAAGGTGTCGGAGCTGAAACACAATGATGTGTGTTGGTGATGTCGGATAGCAATGGCTCGAGGAGGTATTGTGGCATGAAATTTGTCGCTGCATCGGCAGCTGACCGGGCAATGGGGTCTTCGATCAGGGCGAGTTGGGTGTATAGGTGGAATATTCCTCGAAGAAGGATCGGCATCGAGTCTCGGACTGGATCCCCGTGAATGAAGGGTGTCTGTTCATCCTGTATCACTACACCGGTTATCTTCACAGCTTTGAGGTAGGCCTGATACAAGCGGGTGAGATGCGTAATGTCCTCGTCACTCAAAACCAGGTCGTCCTCGCTGTTACCACCCTGGGATCTTGCCAGGAAGTGCGACTTGAGGTGGGTGGCGTACGTATTGAGACCTTTCAGAGCTTTGAGAAATTGCTGAGGGGGAACATTTATCGTGTCGACTGGGAAATCCAGTAGAGGTTGAAGTAGTGATATCTGAGGCGGGCTAGCTGTCGATGGCGACTTGCGGAATAGCGAGAACAAGGAGAACGACTTGATGAGCGAGGTAGCGGCTGGAAGGTCGGAATCGCAAGGTCAGCTAGTGAACTCTCATCGGATAGAGAAGCTGCCTCACTGGGTTCTTGGTACTGTGGTATAGGTAACCCCTGTACCCATTGCTGGGAGACTTCCATATTGAGAATCAGCCAGACTTTGTGTCAACTGCTGTTTGAGAATGGTAGTGTGAGGTAGGAGTATAGTAAGAGGGTCAGTGTGTGCCAGAGTCATAAGCTCCCAGAGCCTAGCGTAGCGGTCTGTGCATGTGTGTGTCGGTCGTGCAGGTGCAAAGAATCAGGATCAGGGGTTGATGTGTTTGTGCTTTTCCACGTTTCATCGCGTTCAAGCGTTTTTGTTTTTGGGTTGAGTGTTCGTGCGCTGCCGATAAGACATGTCTTGTGACGGCCAGACAGCATGGCCGACAAGCTATGATCAATGAGGGTGATCGTAGCTCTAGCAGGTGGTATAGGCGACGTCGAGCAACGAGCATGCAGTACGATCTGGTACGATGAACTCAAAGCGTCATCATCCTGTTTGGTTCCGACCTGGTCCGACGGATCGAAGACCAGCTATGACATTTGGTAAGCAAGCTAAGTTAAGCATGCTTTCCGCGGGGATCTTGGGATCTTGGTCAGCCGCGGAGGCATCTTGCTGAAACAGCCCGCAACGCGGCGATCCCCGCCTGGACGGTAGCCCCCCGTTGCATCCCGTTGCGCGCCTCGGGCAGCCCTTCGGTCATGATGCATGATGCCCGAGAAATTAGGCGGTCGAAGCGGCAAGACCGCTTAGGAATCACGCTGGCCGGGGGAGGGAAGGGCATCAAAGGAGCAGCGGGCGTAAAAGGAGATCTTTGGATTTCGACCACATCACCGAGCTTGGGTTGCTCAGCCAGCGGCAGCCGAGGATACAAACGAGCGTGGAGGTGGTAAGCCGTAGCCGCAGAGCTTGGTCACTCACGCATCTCACGGCCACTCGGCCATGTTCCAAATTCTAAGCATAGCTGGAGTCCGGTCATGCAGAAGTTATATAACCAACCACCTCTTCAGCAGGGTTGACCAGATCTCATCCGCAGCCACCACCACTACTACTCGAGTTCACAACAAGCGCACCCATTGCTAGCACACAGTCAACACCACTTTTACTACTACTACTACTCACCAGAGCACCATCCAACTACAATGTCCAACCAAGCAGATCTTATGAGACGCGCACCCAACGAAGCGGCATACGCGTTCTTCGCCACGTCGGCCATCCTCGCACCTGCTCCTAACCGGAAGGCCTCGGGATCGCGTTCGTCTCCAGCTTCGCCAGTTTCTTCCTCACCTTGTTCTCGACAGAACTCTGCTTGTTCAGACCACACCTCGCACATCACCTCCCTATGTCTGGAGAAGACCAAGTCGAAGAACCCAAAGTACATTCCCGGAACGGTAGTCCATCGAACACCAGTTTCCTCGCCAACATTACCTCTATCGCCGTCTTCCTCTGCATCATCCCACTCGTTCCCATCGCGGTCATCCTCTACCTCTTCACAGGGACCACCACCCAGAAGCCCAAACACGGTGTACTCGGAGAAGCAGAGGGCTTTGCACTTTGCGAGTCTGTCACCTCAGCAGAAGATATGTTACAAGGAGGGTCACCAGGTGAGTCAGCCTCCTTGAGCGGGCTCAGACTGCGGTACTGACTGTTCTTCTCAGGGGAAGAAACAACATGCCAAAGGCGGTATCTTCTCGTTCGACCTCTTCAAGCCAACAACCAGAGTCGTCTGTACACGATGTCACGACGTTTTGTCCGAGTAGGAATATAGGAATAGAACGAGGAGATGCTCAGGGACTCAGGAATACTAATTATATGTCCGTTGATGAGAAGACAAGTTGTAGCTTTTAGTACTTGTAGACCGTAGATTGCATAGCGTTGTATACACACATTCATGTAACGAAGACGAGACGTTTTCCAAGGCGTACATCCCAGAGTCCCTAGTCGTTGTGGCAAAGGGGAGAGGACACCGACCATAGCGCAGCTTGAGACCAGCATCTACCGCAGTCTATCCTCGTCATATTCGGGCATCTCGAAGTACTCAGTACTGGCAAAGAGGGCAGCTTCGCGTGGCCACCGGCGGTCCGAGACTTGACTTTGCCATTATCCGCCATGACGAGTCGCTCCGAAATCGAGTTAATGTTGCTGTTCCGCGGATCTCAAATTAACCGCTCCAGATCTCAGATTGGGTCCGAATGCTGAATGGATCCGCACTCGCATGCCTGTAGCCAAGCTACGTCTGGCCAAGTCAATGGTGAGAGCTATGCTCAACAAGTTTCGCTCGTGAACTGGCCAGTATAGGCAGTATCGCAGCTTCATGGCTGTCGTAAATCGGTCTCGGGACCAATTTAGCATTGGGCGAAGCTGCGACGCCTCAACGCGATTTGACAGGCCATTTCGACCCGCAACCTTGAGCATGCAACTCGGCTGAATTCCCTTAATAAAGATAGCAGAGAGCCGGGCAAGGTCGGACGTTTGGCGGGGACGGGGGGACGGGGGGACGGAATGGCCGAGTGGCGATGTGCATCCGTATCCACAGCCCGCCGCACAGGTATGCTCGATGTGGTCGAGTCAGCATCCCAGACACATGTCAGCACATTCTTGTCATCTCTGTTCATTCGTCGCTTATACATGTTTCGGCTGAGTCCCACAACCTGACTTGTACAGGGCGTACTCGTTCGAGTACAGTTTTACTACCTAACTCTATCTAGACCAGATGAAGGTCTACTGGACATGTTGCTTTGCGTCCCACTATCCGAGCCGGTCCTCCGATACCCCGCCTACAGGCTCTCCAGGAAAGCATTGTCTCCCATCAAGTCTCCCTCCACCTCTTGAGCTTCGTCGCCAACGTTCTCTGGCGCCACATCTCGCTTTCGCTTGGCCACGGGCGTAGCTGCTCCACCGGGCAATTCACTGGCCATTCGTTTGCTCTGCTTTCTCGCCCTCAGACTGCTTCCAGGGCTCGGGCCGATTGACGACCCTGCAAGGTTGGGAACCGCACTTGCTGGACTGGCTGATCCGCGCATACCGAGCAAGCTGTCCAGACCGTTGAAGCCATCCATGCCGCCGTTGCTACCACTGCCGCTGCCACTGGCGGCTGCGTTGCCGAATTGGTAGGGCGCGAGGCCAAACAACGAGTCCAGACCCTGTGGCAGATTGTTGAGATCCAGCCCGGAGGATTCCGATGGTCCAAGGTCCTCTGGCAGATTCGGTAGAGAGTCGAGATCAATGGGTGGTCTCGAGTTGATCTCTACGACTTCGTCTGCTGAAAGAAGATTGACGGAATAAGCAGCTTCTCGAGCGGCTTTCACCCTAGTCTTGAGGTAGGCGAATACGCTCGCGTTCATGACGTCGGTGAGCGAAGGTAGGAACTGATCCGTCTCTGGCACCGGTGGGTTGTCGTACAGACCCTCTGCCCACTCTGGGTGTTCCTGTTGGACCTTTTCGTCGACGTGGAACTTGAACAGGATGATACCAGAGGTGCCGGGCATAGGTAGTCCGGTTTCAGCGCTCTTGGGCCGCAGCTGGGGAAGGCTCGACTTGTCCCATAACTCGGAAGGGAGATGGAACAAAGGCGAGGGCTGTTTGGGCTTTCCCTTGCGCTTCATGCGCGCAGCTTGGTCGGTGGCGGAACAGTCCAATATGTTGAGAAGGGTTCGGGCCTTGGAGGGATCAGTGATCTAGTACGTCGAGGGATATACTGTGCTACTCACAGCTGGCGAAAGCCAAAACATGTCCACGACCTCGTGGGCTTCGGGGGTTCGGCCGCCGTTGGAGTTCTTCTGATACGCATACCACTCCTGCTCGGAGTAGTGACGTTTTGGATCCGGTCGCTCGTTGGTGGGGGCGGCAAAGTCGATGGTGAGGACGGTTCGGTACAGGGCGCGCAGTTTGCAGACATTTAAAGGCGAGCCGTTGAATGCCGCTTGTCTTCTTGCAACGAGCTGAGCGGGTTCAGCTTGGGTTACAAGCTCGTTCGCAAGACTGTCCTCACTGATTGTTGCCTTCTGTACTGGTTCTGCTTCCTTCGGGTAAGCTCGTCCTTGTGGACTTCGCCTCTGTCTCGCGCGAGCTGCTCCTCGTATCGCCTCTGCGTCAGAGGTCAGCGGTGAACGGTTTAAGATGAGGATGACTTACGCTCAATCGGACCCAGTACACGTGAACAGAGTCGACAATCTGGAAGTCGAGTCAGCACGATACCGTGCGGCCTGCTCCTATCGTGGTTGAAGAACCGACCTTCTTCCTATCAACGTCAGGATCCCCTTGCCCCTCGCCGTCCTCCCAAGCCTGCACCACATCGTCGATGACGGCCGCAATGAACGGCGCGACATCCACCGAGGCGGCATCCTCTCCGAATGTGGGTCTAAATTCTTGGATCCCGTTCAATGAGTCGTCTTCTGTGGGAACCTCCGATGACGGGTCCGGGAGGTCTTTCGTACCCGGTGTCTCAAACCCGGCGATGGAGTAGTCCACTCCTAGCCTTCGGTTAGCCATTTTGTGAACCAAATGCTATATGGTAGGCGATGTCAGTGTTTCCTCCTTGCTCATTGTCATGATCATACCCACCTCAAGCCTCATGCTTCTCTTCTTTCTTGGACCACCACTGCCCTCTCCGGAAGCGTCCACGTCCGGACTCCGGCCATCTTCGCCGCGGCTTTCAACGGCAACGATGTTTCTGGGCTGCCTGGGTCGTCTAGTAGTGGTAGTCTGAGAGGAAGCGAGGAGCGCGTCATATTTGGCCTTGAGATCATCATACTCCTGTCTTGGCACGAAACCTGTCGTGAGGGACGGGTCAATCGAGTCTGACGATTGGCATGTCAGTGTGATGACGCAGAGCATATGGAGCCTATGCTGACTTACCGGCTGAAGAATTGCCCAGTTGGCTATGCAGACCTCTGACAATCTCGGTCTGCTTCTTGCTACTCTTGACCAGCAGATCGACACTTCCAACGAGACCATGGACGATTTGCGAGATGTTGAGGTTGTCCATGATGGTCTGATTGCTAGCATTGAGCTGATTGAGGGTGGATAGAGCTCGGTCTAAAGCTTGTTGTTGAACGGCACTGAGGATTGGTCTGTTGATATCGTCGGCTGTGTTGCCATTGGAAGCACCATCACCGGCTTGATGTAGAGTCGAGCCCGATCCCGAACCAGAGGCCTGTCCCGCAGCATTGCCATTGGAACCGCCAGCGGTCGAGCCGCTGCCAAAGTCGACATTGGGCTGACCTATAGCTGCTCGAAGTGCCTCAAGGGCGGCTTCCGCGTCGTGTTCACCTTGTACGTTGTCTCCGAAGACGTCCATGATGGGCACTGTGGTCGTCCCAAAGGTCGGGGGTATCACCTATTGCGGTGTGTGTGAGGGTGGACGTGACAGGTGGAGGAAAGGTAAAAAACGGAGATCAACAAGTGGGTCAGATAGGCGTGAGGAAGTCGCGTCGACGGCGAGGCATGAGGTGGGCGAATCAGGCGGCCAGGGAGATAACCCCGCGGGATTATAGCTTGTCTTGTTTTGAGTGGCACTTGTCCTCATTACCGGATGCGTGTTTCAGGTTTGCACGCGTCGAACGGTGGCGCCCGTGGCGCATCAAAAGTCGACCGAGCTGGTCGAGGATTGTCGAGCATACACAAAGTCACTGCTGCACATGTATCAAGCTCGTCTACGAAAGTATCTTCACACCGATTGCATCATTCTGCCAAAGTGACGTCCCTCCGCGTCGCCTCTTTGCCGTTCAAAAGAGCCTCAGTGTTCAAGTTCATCCCCGCGACCGCACGCACCATGAGCAGCTCGTCGTCTACACCTGTCAACCCAGATGTCGTCAACAGGGTGAGAGAAGTTGAGAACAAGGCCCGAGCAGAAGCACCGCTAGCCAGCCAGTCTCATAGGAGATCGATTGCTGATGATAACTCCAGCCTCTGGTCATATGCGGACCATCCGGTACAGGCAAATCGACGCTATTGACCCCAATCCTCGCGGCTCATCCTGGTAAATTCGGTTTCTCGGTGTCCCACACTACTCGAGGTCCAAGACCCGGTGAGGAGAACGGCAGGGAATACCACTTTGTCTCGAAAGACGAGTTCATGGCTAGGGTCGAGAACGGCGAGTTCCTAGAATGGGCCCAGTTCGGTGGTAACTGGTGAGCAAGAGGATCAGACATGAAATGCACAGCATGAACGGCTAGCTAACTTAGACGTGTTCAGCTACGGAACCACGTTTGCGGCACTCTCGGCTCTCTCACCCAAACGATGCATCCTGGATATCGAACTCCAAGGCGTTCTACAACTGCGAGAAAAGGCGTCAAAGCAAACACCGCCCATTTCCCCCGTCTACCTTTTCCTCTCCCCTCCCGACCTTTTGACCCTCAAGTCTAGACTGTCCGGCAGAGGTACGGAAACTCCAGAGAGCATCGGCAAGCGACTGGAGGCCGCGAGGAAAGAGGTCAAGTTCGCTGTGGAGACGGGACACGACTTGGTTATCGTCAACGATCGGGTCGAGGTGGCTAGAGAAAAGCTAGAAAAGGTGGCTTTGGGCCTGGAAGGGTGGGAGACTTGTGGAGACAAGCTACCAGAGTTCGACTTGACACACCTGGACTGATCAATTAAGGTGGGTATGGCAAAGCTTGGACACTATCGAACCAGACCGCGATATTTCACATGTGTATTTTGGGATCCGTAAATGCATCTCGCAGGATTAGAGTCAGCAATCTGCTCCTATTGTGCACATCCACACGAAGGCAACGTTACAGCTCAGCTCCAGCAATTCCGCTGATGCGTGCTATCTAGGCGCAGGCCAGCTTATACCATGACCGTCCTCCTTCCCAAATCCGCCAACCCCACCGATTCCTGGCTCGGGCTCAGCTAATGTCACCCATCAGCGTCAACTACTCCATCAACGCAGCTAGAACTCACCCATATCACCCGCATCCAGGTCGTCTGCGTTCTCAGCTTCCTCCTCCTCTTCCATCTGACGCCTAATGTCCTCTTCCTCCTCGCTATCCCTCTCACCCTCATAATCATCGTATCGATCTTGTCGCTCATTCATGGGGTATGGTCCGAATGGGTTATCTCCCCGTCCCTTTCTCGACGACCCACTTGGCCCAGACCTATCCCCGACGTTCATGTCTCGCATTGCGCGCTCCAGATTCGACTTCTTGTCCGCTTCTGCTTTATCATCTCGCTCTTTTGCCAAACGTTGCAGCTCGGGCTTGTAATCGCTAACCAGCAAGTGAGCACAGGTCATACCATACGCTGCCGATTCTCACTTTTCGTATTCCTCTCGCGCCACATCCACGGCTTTGAAGAACTCCTTCATACCTTGTCCTGTCATTGCGGACACACCCACAGCCTTTCAAGTAGGTAAGCAGTTTTCGCGACGAAGTCCTTCTCAACATCGCTGAAGGGTGTACTCACCGTCAAGTTGTTGTAAAACTCCTCAAGCACGAGACACATGCTGCTCATCAGACTACTGCTATACGCCATCTCCCCATTCTCATCCTTTCCTCTCTCCTCCAAAGCCCTCTGGTACGCCTCGAAGTCGTGCATCCAGTCAATGGCAAAGTCGTGAGGCTCGACGTCGATCTTGTTGAAGACGAGGATGAACGGTAAGCGGGTCTTGTACAATATCCTAGAATGAAGATCAGTGATCATACACCAGAGACACCTGACACCTTATGTGCACCCACGAGCATGCGTAGAGCATATTCGACATGAAAGTCGCCGGAGCGGTCGTTCGGGGCGTATCGATGATGTAGGCTACCACTGTGGGTAACGAAGAAGCAATAGCGTCTGTGATAATAGCTCCGGATGCCGACCATGTGAAGATCTCGATCTGACCAGGGGTATCCACCAGTATATGACTGATATGGGATCAGCTTCATGGAGTGACTGATTGCCGGTGATTGTCACCTACTCGACAGTCGATGCTCGCTTCTCAACGAATCCGAGCACCTGGTCAAACTTGGTGGTGAAGAGGTTGAGAGCTGTCAGGATACCACCATTCGGACCGAGGTTGTACCTGCACGAGTAAGCACCGTGTAAATCCGCTGTACCGCTTACTCACTGCTTCATTACCTCTTTGTAATCAACGGTATCCCGGATATCGATATTGGCAGAGTACGGCATGTGAGTTACTGCTGGATCTAGATTGAGGATGTATGGCGGGGTATTGTGAGAATGTAGGTACGAGTTGAGACGCTGCATCAAAGTCGTCTTGCCCTGTAGGGAGGTGAGCAAGTGTGCGGTAGTAGGTCACAGGCGAAGACTTACAGAGCCGGCCATACCGATACATATTATAACGACAGGCTTCTTCTCCTCGACCTGAGGTTGATCGGATGGCCCTGCATGGCTCTGCGCTTGGTCGGCTGATTCTGTCATGGCGTGCGAAGTGTAGAGTGCTTCTGAATTCTGATCGACGATCAATGGGCTCGCGTCAAACCTCTGGTCGCAATCTGGTCGCGGCCGAGGACTTGAGTGAGGAAGTAAACCACCTCCACTCAAAAGTTGACCACAGCTGTTGCCAACCCACGTGGCAGGCTTACTCGCCACCCGAATTCTCCAGCGGTAATCGCCGCGAGTGCCACTTCCAGCTGCATATTTTCAGGGCGGCGGCGAGCGAGGAGAGGCGCAGCGGAGGCCAGGCCCAAGGAAAGGGAAGGCAAGGGGGGGATGAAGGGGTTGAGCGTGAGAGAGTTGTGGGAGGAGGGCTTTCCACGAGCCACCGGGGAGAGCTGCTCACTCAAATAGACAGCAAGACCATCACATCCATATCATCACCCCTTTGACCCCAAGTCACCTCCCAATCTGACTCAATCTTACTCGAATCGAATCGACACGGACAACACGCGACTTATCGTCGCTTCCGTTTGAAGGAGATTCGACACACTCGAGGAATTACCGGAAACGATAGCATTGTTTATCTCACTCAACCGAGAATCCTGCAGCAAAGCAAAGTATAGATAGGACACCAGGTGCATTCTCGGGTATCACTCTCAATCGCTCAATAGGTAAGTGATAGTCCGGAACACCCCATCATCCAGCCCATCGCATGGCCCCGGCTCCCAGTCGCCTGCACGGTTTCGCCATCAAGGCGTGTTCAACCCGCGTACAACTCGACTTCGATTCCAGATTGTCGGACTTGGGTGTATAGACTCTTGGAATCTGTATCATATGGCGGAGTTTGTTGGATGCCTCAGTGCGTTCTGCTCGGTGTGCCGCCTTTCAAGGTGGTCGAGCAATTCGCAGAATGCGGATGGAGGAGCTTGGAGCACAGACAAGGAGACTTCGTGTTTCAGAACACCGAAACCGACATTCTGGACGTGGTCGCCACTAGATCAAACATGACTAGTGACTGAGCTGTTGCTCTACATATCCTGGAAATGGTCCTCGCATGACAAGTCCTCGCTGTGACTGTCCACGACCGATACGCTACTTTCCGCTCTTCGACATCGACGTGTACTTTCATCAGACGGACCGACCATCCCCCTTCGACCCCGCCCGCCTCCGTCGATCGCGTTGCAGTACTCGCAGTGTAGCTGACAACTCCACCCCTCTTAGCCAGCTCGAACTAAGCACTGGTCAGTATGCAGACGATCAAATGTGTTGTTGTTGGTGATGGTGCCGTCGGAAAGTGAGTCGAGCGTCTTTCTACCTGGCTCTAGGCTTCACACGTTTGGAGCGCGTGCTGATCTTGCCCGCAGGACGTGTCTCCTGATTTCGTATACCACCAACAAATTCCCTTCCGAGTATGTGCCAACCGTCTTTGACAATTGTGAGTTAGGGTCCACCTTTGGTGTTACTAGTGCTCATGAGAATGTCTGAAGACGCTGTCACGGTGATGATTGGAGATGACCCATACACACTTGGTCTATTCGATACCGCCGGTCAGGAGGATTACGACAGACTTCGACCTCTGTCGTACCCCCAGACAGACGTGTTCCTCGTTTGTTTCTCCGTCACGAGTCCAGCTTCGTTCGAAAACGTGAAGGAAAAGTGGTTCCCCGAGGTCCATCACCATTGTCCAGGAGTTCCCTGTCTCATAGTTGTGAGTGTTCCCTGCAATATCAGCCTGTCCTAGACTCATGCTTATTGTACGACAGGGTACGCAAGTCGATTTGCGAGACGACCAGGGTCACTTGGAGAAGTTGGCGAGACAGAAGCAGAGACCTATCAGCCAAGAGGCCGGAGAGAGATTAGCCAGGGAATTGGGTGCTGTCAAATACGTCGAGTGCAGTGCTTTGACTCAGCGGGGACTGAAGAATGTGTTCGACGAGGTGAGTAAAGCGAGGTCATCCCCTTGCATTTTCGTAAGGTGGCATGATTGCTGACGGTATTTCAACTAGGCTATCGTGGCTGCTCTGGAACCTCCCGTTGTCAAGAAGAAGAACAAGTGTGTGATCCTCTGAGCGAGAGACATACGTCTCACGAAGTCACCCTTCTTTTCCAACCAATCGAGAGGAGACACGCCCGCTCGCTTTCTCACACGACATCGGATTTCTACATACATTACAGATTATATCGGCCCTCCTGTTTCCCTTCGCCTCCCGTTTCTCGCCTTTGTCCATATACCTACCCACTTCGTATGCCGACATGGTCTATCTCAATCCCTGTTCCGCCTTGCTTCTCGTCATGCCGCAGTGTCTGGCGGAAAAGATGGATAGTACCGCCGGCAGAGGATATGAGTATCCTTTTTCCTTGTCTTTACGAGCATGTATACCAGTCCATCGCAAGTCAGTGTTGGCGCAAAGTTCGCGGACCGGCATGCTTGGCTCGAATAGTGCATGGTCTGGTGATACAACTAATCAAGATTGTTCTGGCTGGAGGTCATCGTAAAGATCTTCCAAGGACCACTGGGCCCGCACGGCCGTATTGTACCTTTCGCCTCTGGCTCCGGCCCTTAGACGCAGGACCGCAGTCCATGCTATCATAGCTGCATTGTCTGGCGTGTATGTCAGCTTCAAACCATATTTGCCGCAGGCAAGGAGTGAAAGGCATACCTGTACAAAGGCTGATAGGAGGATAGAACAATTTGACGGATTCCGACCCGGGTCGTCTAACCTCATCCAGCGTATCTCGAAGCCTTTGCTAATGTATCAGTATTCGCGCGAAAGACACGGGGGAGGCACATCTCCACACTCACTTTGTCCTGAGACTCTGATTTGATGCAACTCCGCCACTGACCACCAACGCGGTCACGTCTCGCAGCTCAGGCTGCGATAATGCCAGCTTGACTTTATCGGTGATGTGTCGGATAGCGGCTTTTTGGAAGAGTCTGCTGATCTCTCTCTTGAGAGCTTCTCCCACCACCGGTTTCTCGTCGCCTGGCGCTACCTCTTCCAGCCCGCTTGCAGCATCGTTTAAATGTGTTTGCGCCTTGACCACTCTCTCGACTTGCGAAGCCAGGCCAGAGAACGAAAAGGCCAGACTGTGTTTCGTCTTGAAATCGGACATTGGCACGGACAGATCAGGCAACGGCTGGCTCCTGTATGGCTCCATGGATTCCATATTGGCATACTGATCCAGCACAGCACCTTGACCCGTCGTGGCGGACCAAGGAAGCTGAATATATCGGGCCACTTTGTCGAATGCGTGGCTGAATGCTCATCAGCTAGGTATCCCAGGCCACGGACAGGGACTACGGACTTACCCAATACGAGAGTCTCCGCAATCTGCAATGATCTTGAATACGTTTAGCGAAGATGCAAGTACCAGCTGCGTGTGACCACCAGATACCAAGAGCGTCAGAAAAGGGAAGGCTGGCGGTTCTGGCTCAGTGAGGAGAGGCGTCAACGCGTGGGCTTGCTGGAGAAGATATCAGTCCTGGATATCGAGTAGCGCTCACCATATGATGTATACCCAGTACAGGTAATTCGCCCGCCGCAGCCAATGCTCTGGCACTGGTAGCGCTGACCATGAGGCAAGCTCTCATTCCTGGTCCTCTAGTGAATGCCACAGCGTCTAGGTCAGATAGACTCAAATTCGCTTCTTGTAACGCCTGAGATATCGCTTCGGGCTACAGCTATCGGTCAGATGCAATTCTCTCCGGCCATCAGGTCACTCGCCATATTTGCCTGGTGCATCTGGAGCGCTTCGAGGGGCTGGATCCCTCCAAACTTTGCATTTGTCTCGTGCTGCTTGATGACGACGTTGCTCCATATCTTCCTCTCAGCATCTACTATAGCCGCACAGGTATCGTCCGCTGAGGACTCTAGTCCTAGGACTATTGGTCGATGTCCAGTCCACTCAGCGCGTTGTTGCTTCCTCCTTCCGACTTGGTCGATAGATCCAACTTGGGATTGGGCGAGCCTCGAACTGCTGGAATAGGCCCTGTGCTGGACTTTGGGATACTGGTACTGCTGAACCAGCTGGAAAGGCCTGAAGCCGCTTTGGCGACTGGACTCTCCTTGTCTATCTCCTTCGTAGGGACGGACGCAACCGATGCGGGAGCTGCTGGGATAGATTCCTTGGATCCAGCTTTCATTGCAGCTTCGGCAGCCTGAGTTCTGCGCTTGCTCTCCTCCTCGAGCTTTCCAAAGGGATTTTTGACTGGTCCCGGATTTGTGCCCTGCTGAGCGGCGTACGGATTGCCAGCCTGCGGTTCTGGCGTTTTCGTAGTCGGAATGTGAGCCTCGAGCTTCTCGTTGATACCGAACGGATCGAGGTGGGCCAAGGCGATGGCGGGGAATAAGACGATCAAGACAAAGTTTTTGGGTCGGAGCAAAGCCCTTGTAGGTCGCCATGGCTGCCTTGGCGGGGGATTCCCTACGACGGGGTCCGCTTTCACAACAGGGGCTGCTTTGGCGACCGGTGGCTTGGGGAGATTGGGACGAGGAGTTGCAGGTTTCGGAGGGAATAGGACGGAACGGGAAGATGGTGCACCTGAGCTGCCGGGTGAAGGTGGAGCTGGCTGCGAGGGACGTTGTTGCGTGGGCTTCTCACCGAATGGAGACATCAGATCACAGTCTTGAAGGCGTGTTGGCGAAAGAAGTTGAATGAGATGAACAGCACAGGCCGATCGAAGCTCGGCGGACGACAACTTCGACCTCGGACTTGAGCCTTTTTTTTTCGCAAAATCAACGTCCAACGACACAGCGATGAGCGAACTGAAACTCGACTGGTCACTCTAGTCTCTACGGGATCCAGCAGGTAAAAGAGCGTTCTTCGACTGCTGATACATCGATCCTGATTGCATAGTAGTTACAAAGAGATAGGCAATGATCGTGAAGGTTCTCTAGTTATCATGCGATGAGTATGATGGTATTGTTCGAACTTCGAAGGATGGAAACAAGCAAACGGTAAGATGCTAAAAGTACAAGTATGCCGAGTTCAAGATTGCGGTTCTAACATGCCACTGGGGGAGACATTCTTCCCAGTCCAATCGTGACGAATCGTGGCGAAGGACTGTTGCTCAAGCTGCTCCTGCCGTCCTCGGCCTGTCTGACCTCGTCCCTAATTGTTGGGGTGGAAGAGTATGAGGTGTAATAGCTGCTGGTACTGCCTGGAGTTCCTGGCGTTCCTGGTGGGTTCTGCGATGGGATCGAGAAAGATGATGGTCGTGGGGTCGTGCTCCCAGGTCGGTGACTGGGTGTAAAGTGAGTCGTTTGCGATTTCGCATCTGCAAAGTACGCGTCGAGCGATGAAGTGGAATGTGCTCGTCGACTTTCGTCGAATGGAGAACTCGGTGCACCTCCCCAGCAGAACCTTGACGATTGTCAGTCACGAAATTAAGTCGACGGACAACTCCACAACTCACTGTTCGATAAAGCTCGAATAGCTAGCCAAGCTGTCCTTTCCGTCTGATCTACCGCCAGTTGGAGACCACTGAGCAGTGACAATTGGGCCAGATTCGTCGATGCCAGTGGGCGACTTTGGCGAGTCGGCCGGAGACGTGTCCGTCAAAGTGCTGCTCATGCTTCCTTCTGGCGTGTCCATGGTCAATGAGGGCGAGACGGGGGAGAACGAGCTGTCGTCCGAGGGCAGCTTTTCGAGCTGCACCACAGCCGGGGATGACGCTGCCATCCGAGTCAGAGCTGGTCGTTTGGGCGACTGGGCCTGGAGCGCCACTGAAGGTCGAGCCGTCGTGGGCGTTGGAGTGGGCGTGATGTCCTCAATTGGTGGGGACGGGTTGTGGATCATAACGTCCGGCACGGTGAGCGGTGTCCTCTCCCTATCCTCGGGTAGCGATTGCGACGCTGGCGAGAACAGGTGGTCGCTGCCCAACTTCTCCGTTCCGATCTGAGGCGAGAACCTAGGCGAGTAGAACTCTGACGCGGCGTGATCGTTGAAGACTCGGGCAGGGACGGTGGGGGCCGAGTTGAAGTTCAAGAGTCCAGTCTGAACTGGACCGCCCACGTTCTCTGGCAAGTCGATTGTTCGCTTGCTTGGAGACAGCTTTCTCGTCGTCTTTAGGGCAGTGCCAAAGTCGTATCGAGCAGCGAGACCAGGCCCGGCGGACGGTAGGTCACTAGAGCTGGTGCCGAGCGTAGTGTAAGACCGCCTAGGAGATCCACCAGGGGAAACATCATCGTCGTTCTTGCCAAAGCCAAAGTTCAGTCGTCTGGGGTCTCGGTTGGGCGAGAGGAGGGGTGGTCGATCGTCCTCGGCCGTCAATCGGCTCAGTTTCGCTCGAAGATCGGCTAGACGATCCTCTGCATTTCCACCAGTTACGCTCCATTGCGAAGTCCTGCCACCAACAGCTTTGCCCATGCCGGGTTGAATCGATACACTATTCTTGTCGCCTCGTTTGGGTTCGGCCGTGGACTTGCTCTTTACCGGGGGTGCAGTCTTTTCGAAGAGCACCTGGTAGTTTTGTCCGCCGTTTGAATCCCAGATCTCCTTGCCGTCCGTGTTGTATCGGATAGCCATGAACATGGTCTTCTCCTCGATCTTGCCGAGAATATCATGGAGCTTGACGACAAAGGCGAATCGGTCGTATTGACCGCCTCGAACGCTGTCCTTGAAGGTCGCGGTAACCTCTGAAGTCGTCTGCCACCAGTCGAGGGTGAATCGAACCGCTACCCACTTCTGGAAAGCCATGTTTCTGCACATGATCATGCCTCGCAGCGATTTGCGATCATCGTCGAGGAACAGCGATTCGAGGTACAGGTCCGTGTCTGGAGCGTGCGACGTCGGGAAGTTTGGCAACTTGAGCTGAAGCACCTTTTTGGGTTGGGATCGACCGTAAAAGTCCTTCTCGTCGTCGGTGGACGAGGGAAAGGGGTACTCTTCACCCTCGGACGTCGTGTAGTCGCCATTGCTGACAAAGCCATCCTGCGAGCCGGCACCCGTGGGGGAGCCGCCCCGACTAACCACTTGCGGCTTTTGGTCCTGCAGGAACAACTTGACTCGCTCGAGCTGAGAATCAAAGTGGACGTATTTGGGACAGCTGGGTGTAGTTGGACACGACTTGCTCTCGAATCGAGCACCTTTGGGCGAGGAGGATCTCGAAGACGCCACTGAAGATCGGGAAGACTCGGGCCCCGGAGCGTAAAGCGGGGTACCACAAGGCCCCAGTGGTCCAGCATATTTCAAGGCGGGTTTCAGAATCTCCCCCGACTTCTTTCGAATAAGCTTTGCCGAGTAGGGCGAGGGAACAATGGACGATTGCTCGCGAGCGCTAGCGACTGGGATGATACCCGTGAAATCAAGCTTGAGACCGTTTTCTCGCTTTCTTGGTGGGATGTGCGCCACGATGGGAGAGGAGGCATTCGACTTGATAGTGTTCAAGGTGTTGAGATCCGTTTCTGAGCGTGCTCGGACGGGATGCCGTCGAGGAATGGCATTGGGGCTTGAAGCGGGACCGGGGCCACTATAACTCTGGCTTGTCGTTGCCGGTGGCGCCGCCAATGGCGAGGTGATGTGCTCGACCTGCGGGTTGGGCGAGGACAGAGGCGAAGCCGATCGCTCAGGGGACGTCTGCCTGGAGGAGCAAGCGGACGAGCCTGAAGAATCTCCCAGCTCGGTGAAGCCGAAAAGTCTAGGTCGTCGCCCTCGTTTTTGGTTGATCTGCAACGAGTCGGCCGCCATGGCAATCGTTCGCCTCGGTGGCGATCGAACCTCCGGGAGTACTTGAAGCGGGACTGGCACTGAGCGAGCGAGTCCTTGGTGGCTAGGCGTTGGGGAGATGATGGACGAGGAAACCTGGTACGTCGGTATCGTTGGACTGGCGAGGGGTGATGTGCGAGGAGATGAGACTCGTTGGCTTGAGTGATCCGTTGTCGATAGCATAGACGCGTCGTCGCGTTCGGGGGTGGGAGGATGTACGAAAATGGAGCTAATGTGTTCTCGTGTCCTGCATATGTCAGTCAGAGTCGCGATCATACGACTCACTTGTGCGGAGTCACGCCCCAATGTATTCCAGGTGGTTTACGCTCCGAGCTAGGCCTGCCGCCGACAAGAGCCTCGACTGAATCCTCATCGGGATCACGTCGAGTCTTCGACGGACCGGCAGAGGGCTCCGCCGTTGGCATGATGGGCGGTGTGATGATAGGCATGATTCCCCAGAGACTTTGGATAGTGTTTGACTTTGTTCTGCTTCCAGATAGATCGCCAAGCGAGGACACTGAACGTACGACGCGTAGGAGCGGTGAAGGTAGCTGTCGATCGTGTTGTTTCTCGACGCGTGGTGCTACTTCGTCGTCTGATTCACTGTCGTAGTCGACTAGCGGAAGGTGTATGCGTAGACCTCTATCCGCATGTAGATCTCCAAGTCGTTTGCCTTGAAAGTCGTGTGTTTGAGGTGGAAGGAGGTGGAACAAGTCTGCCGCCAACGGGTGTCTCGGTAGAGCAAACTCGAAGAGGTCAGGTGAGGGCGGTGGCGTAGGTAATCCAGTAGAGATTTCAATCTGTACTGATGACGTCGCGGTGTGAGATGGGGGCTGGTAACCAATCTCGCGAGCGTCTTTCGGTCCTGGGTTCGGATGCCGCGACGCGTAAAAGTGCTGGCTTGCCGTGGGAGAGGCGACTGTTCTGGTCGGGCGAAGGGTATAAGGGCAATTGGAAGACATCACATGAGCGTTTGTACTTTTGGGCATTTTGCACGAATGAGAGGAGGGGTCAAGAGGTCAAAGGGAGAGAGAGGTCGAGGACGATCATCCGGCGATCTTTCCCAAGCGCGCGATCGCGCTTGAATGAGGGTATTGACGGGTCACAGATTGCAAGTGACGGGGATAGGGGGATGAAAGAGTGCATGATGGGTTTAAGAAGAGGACATGGATGGTGATTGTTGTTGTTGACACGAAGCTCACTCACGAGTAGTCGTATGCTCTGCTGACGACCTTATGGCTTTCTTTGATTCCAGCCAAGTACGTAGTCCTGAAACTCAGGCTCGTTCCTTCTTTGGACCAGTTGGCAGAGCAGTCTTCGTCTCCTACAGCCTTTGACGCAACGATGCCTCGTATGCCGAAATGGCGGTTCGTGAGATGGCTCGATGGACGTGCACGAACCGATCCGACCCGTGGGGCAGCTGATCGTCAAAGAGGTCTCCTGCGGGATGGATTTTGGAAGAAGGGGGCGGGTTATCAGCAGGCGAAAGTGTCGATGCTGCGGCAGTCGAGTCAGTATTGAAAGAGTGCTGGGCACTATAGGTAGTCGTGCGATCTAGTGTGATGAACTGACCTCGTGACCAGGTCGATGATGACTCTGGTAGTTTACTGGATGCGATATAATAGCCTTCCGTTCCCGTCTCTCCTTTTCCCCTTTCGCAGTACTGTATTCCAATCTGGACCAGGATTCCTGTAGAAGTCTTTTAGTCGACGACTTGGGGCAGCTGTTGAATTGGTGTCTGACAGCTGTCTGAGCCTGATGCGTCTTGTCGGAGAATTTTGGATTGATAAGATGGGAGATCCGCCGATCAGGGAGAAAGGGGTTCCTTTGACCGACTTTCTGGGTGAGAGATGGTAGTCGAGATGATGGTGATGGAGATGATCAAGATGGTGGTGATTTTTCCGTCCGACCCAGTCTTGCTGATTCACCAGAAGCCAGGATGTCCAACTTGATCGTGGGGGTGTGGGAGTCCTCGGAATGGAGATAAGGTTTCCCGTGCTTCTTGTTCTTTCTTCCCACAGTGGGGCTGCAGTAGAGTAATGAAGATCGCACAGCTGCAGCTCAGGTGTGCAGCCGACTGCCTCGGATACACTTTCCTCTAGGCCTCCTAGCTCTTGCTCAGAGCCAATCGGAGACGTGATCTGCAGCGGCTTGAGCAGGCGTCGTACTCGACATGAGCAGTTTCGCGCCCCCGTTAAGACACCAGATGTGTCACTCAAGGGGGGCCCTGGCAGCCAGCCGTGGGGCATGGGAAAATCTGCATCGATGCCGAACAACGAACCTTGGATCGTGCACTCGGCTTGTACGGCGTCGTCGACGCTCTGCGGTTCTGTGTGCTCGAGCCTGGGTGGGCGTGGGAAAGAACTTGAGTGTGTCATTCATTTCCTAGGGAAAGGCGAAAAACGCTGCCGTCATACGACGTCGATTCCCGAGCCCCGGTCCAGCTCTCCCGCCTGGAGATCCTTCGAGTCTGGAGCATCTGGAGCCCTGCGCATGACACGGGTGGCGGTAAGGGTCTTGGTACTCAAGAAGGTACCGTCTGGTACCGTTAATCGTCGCCGTCTCTATGATAGACTTCCCCATCGGTCACACACTGCCCATTGCCGCCTTCTGGACTCAGTCTCTATCAGCCGCGACAGCCCGCGACCTGCTGCCGCGACTCCTCGATGCCTGCGGCAATTGCTGACACTAGTCGTCACAGCAGGTCGTCACCTGTCGTCGCGGTCCAGCGCGGTCCGCAGTGATGTTGAAGTTTGTGCTCGGGTTTCCTCCATTTAGCTGGATCCCTGGATCCCGAAGTCTATCATACAGTGGCATAGCTTGTCATAGTGTAATGTGACGACCGGTAGTGCCATTCAAGCTACAAGCATAAGTACTACTCGAGTACTCTAGCAGAGTCTAGCACAGTCACGAAAGCGCTGTTCGTTAATTGTTAAGCAACTTTAAGCAGCCATAACAACGGCACCGTCATAATTTGCCTGTCGATCGTATTCATAGCGGCATCCAAAGCATCCAACAGTGAACACGGGCTTTGGCGGGCAATCCCGCTGCGGTTAGCTGCCAGCGCTCGCTATAGTTGTCATTGCTCCCGAAAAAATTTGACGAGGCGGAGGTAGTCGAAGTGGTTCAGTTGACATCCCAAATGGATCGATGGGGTGTTACCGTGTTGGAGGGTGACGGTCCGTTGGAGTATGTTGAATATCGTCGAGGACAATTTTCCCATGAGACTGCTTCGCCCAGGGTCATATAGGGTCATATTCATTGTCAATCCTACGATCTCAGACGATCCCTTTGAACAGCTTTGAACGCCATGACCGGATGGCGTGCCGATCTAGGTGCTCCGCACGTCCCGCAGCGGGGCAGATTCTCACGATGTTCTCACGCTCCTTCCTGCAGATTCCTGCCTATTCCTGCCTCTTCCTGCTCCTTTCTGCTCCTTCGAAGCCCGTTGCCTCACGTAGCCGTAAGGATATCCTCGGCGCCACGTAAACCTTCGCGGCAACCGATCACACGAGCTCGCTAAGCTAATTTGGTGTCTCTGAACGGTCACTGCAGGCTACTGCAGGTCACTGCAGCCTCTGCAGGTCGGGTCGGTCACTACCTGTCACTACTGACTAGTCATCGCCTGTCACTATCCGCTGAAGCGCTGAACCCCACTGGCTCTGCTTGAGCAGTCCACTCATGAGCTATCTCAAAAGGTGATACATCTGCCGACGTTCAACTCCTACCGCCTGACGTGTCCAATTAGGAGCGATACACCCACACGAGAGCGGTCCTACCACTCCAACCATCATGGATCGTTGGTGACCTGATCAATTCTACTAGGCGCTAGCTGACTCGCTGATGGGCGGACGTTTGCGAGACTGATAGATGTGCTGCTGACTCAAGAGGCCTTGCATTATGAGCCAATGGAAAGATGCTCGATCCACGTCGACTGCGGGGACAGCAGCTTGGGTGAACAAACAGTTGCATATAACAACACTTCTCACTTGAGCACTGCCTGGCTACCTCCGTATTACCGTTGTCGTTAAAGAGAAACATTTACAACTCGTCAATCCCCATAACCCTACCATCGTCCGTCACGACGACCTTTTGCGGCTTGAGCGACGCTTTGACCGGGTTGGGCTGGTTGTACACCCATTCTAGCTCCTCCAGGGTTCGGCCCTGCGCCTCCACACCGAAGAAGTACCATAGACCCGACTCGACAACGTCCCATCCGACAAAGACGTAGACGTACTTGTAGCCGATGTTTTCGAGCGCAATTGGGCCAGCAAACTGAGCGGGCGTTAGCATCGAACGATTCCGTGGTGGACGTCTGACTCACCTGGTTCAGGAAGCCCATGGCGCCGGTGATCATGTTCGACAGAGCGAGACCCTTGGCTCGAGTGGTGGTCTCGAGAGCCTCGGTCGGGACGACGGCTTGAAGAGGGGTGTAGGTGAACATGAAGTTGAAACTGAAAAGGAGGTAGGCCGCAAGTGCACCCTTGGATACCGAAGGGGAGACACTCGCTCCTTGCGTGTCCATGACGGATTGCAATGCGGCGTTGATAGCCAACCAGCAGGCACAGGCTAGGCAAAGTCAGCTCAGATCTCGGTGGGCGGGAACGATGCGACTCACCAAAAGTACCGAAGACGAGGACCTTTCGCCTCGGCATTCTGTCACTCAACAAAGCACCGATGAGCGCACCGATAGCTGAAATGACGGCGTAGAGGAGGTTGTAGGCCAGTTGCTGGTTGACAGAAGTGATCCCGAGGTTCTCGTAGATGACGCTGTTGAAGTAACCGAGACCGTTTCCAGAGTATTGCCCAGCGACAGACATGAGGACCACTTGGACCGTTCTCCATCTAGCATTGTGGGTCTTGAACAAGACTCGGTCTGCGCCATGTCAGGTCTCTCCTTTCAGCGCTGCGCGAGACTACTCACAGTCCCACCACGTCTTGTCCGAACCAGTAGTCGTGATGCTCTCCTTAAATTCGACGACTTGAAGCTGGACCAATTTCGCGTTCATGTCACCTCCGCCGTGGTACTTTGCCAGGATTTCGAAGGCCTCGTCCTCTCTGCCGTTGGCCATGAGCCATCGGGGGGATTCGGGCACCCACCAAACCCCAATAACGACAAAGGTACAGGCGAAGGCCTGAAGGATAAGAGGGACTCTCCAGGACCAGTTGCTGTTGATATAGTTGCATCCGTAGGTAACCGCAGCCGCTGGAATGGAACCGCCGAACCAACCGCAGTTGTAAAGTCCGGTGCATCGACCTCGCCAGTGGGGTGGAGCGATCTCCATAGTGTAGGCAGGAGCGGCCATGGCGCAGAGGGTGATACCGAAACCAAGGACGAATCGACCGGCGGTGAAACTTCCGAGGTTGGCACCGGCCACAGCGATGATCATGCCGATGATGATCAACCAGGCGCCAGCGGCCATGGTCTTCTTACGACCATATCTGTCGGATAGAATGGCGCCGAAGGGGGCTCCAGTGATTTGTCCCCTGTAAAGGTCAGCCCAGTCTCAAGCTCGAGTGACTCACACCGTGTACATGCAGGCAATCAGCGAGACCTTTGGCCCCGTCGTACCGGTCTGGAAGGTGCTCTGGAAGTAGGGCATCGGTAGCATACCAGAGAGTAGGGAGCCATCGTAACCATTGGCGCAGGAGCAACAGAAGGTGATGAAGATGGCAAAGTACAGGTGCCTAGCAGAAGTGTTTAGTCGAGCTCGATGCCATGATATGGGACCTGTCCAGGTCGGTTGGAACTCTACTCACATCGACTCTTTCGACCAAGGTTTGATTTTGTTCTCCTGTAGTGCTTCTTGCAGTGGAGACTACATATCAGCACCTCTCAGACTCGGTGTCACTCACAATGTTCATCACCTTTGCGTCGGACTTCAAGTCCTGGTCCGAGTTCCAGTTCCCGGCATCTTCGACTTGCTGAATGTCGGTCTTCTTGTCTAGTTCCGTGAAAGCGGACATGTTGAGCTGAAATGGCTAGTGGGGAAGATGATCGTTCTCCTCGATGAGTTGGTCAGGCTTAAGTACGTTTCTGATGTCCGAGCTGGCCCCATGCGGGGCTGCTTCGGGTGCAACAGCAAGAGTCTCATTGGTGCGAGGAGGTGCGAGTGTTCCGTGAGTTGCGGCAAGTGTTGCGGGCCGTGTTCCACAAATTATCATACCTGGTCATTGTTCGTCCGCCAAGCTCTATAGGGTACGGGCCGCATGCGGCTGCGTCTACAAGTGGGCAGTACTTCAGGATCCAGGATTGTAGCACAAAGAGGGGCACCCCCTTGCGCCCCACCGACCTCGTGCGGCCGTGCGGTAGTTGTCAGTGACGAACTTGTACCGGTTGACTGGCTCGGGGCGGGGTAATGAAGCAGCGTTGATCCGGGACTCGATCGGTTGATTTTACTCAGGAAACTCAGTTGAATTCTCCGCAGAGTTCCCGCCTGGAGCAACCGGTCGGAGTTTCGGAGAAAGCGGAAACCGAGTTGGTGCCACGTGCTACAGGCGTCCGACCACCCGTCTCTCATCACCGAAGCGGCATCCTAATATCCGTGTGTAAAAGCCGTATCTGCACCGAACCCGTTCGGCTTGCGTACAGTGCGCGGCGGTAGACCGTATCAGCAATCGGTCCTTTGGGTAGCATTTCTGCAAAGCCGAGCGGCCGCAGCAAAGAATCGTGGTCGTCGTATAAGAGCCCGTCCATGCTTGCCTCCTTTCGCCGTCGCCTTCCCAATTACCCATCTCTCACCATCACCACACCACACATATCCAAGCACATCCAAATATGATCGTCACCGCAGACATGCCCAACGGAACGGCGCCAAATGGCAACTACGCCAAAGACGCCAAAGTCAACGTTCAAGCCAATGGCGAAGCCAGAAACATATACCAGCAGCAGAAGCGATTCGTTCCAGGACAAGGAGAATCCTTCGAGGTGAGTCAGACCCATTTATCGACCTTGCTGACAGTGCAGGAAGCCAAAGCTCGATACGCCAAATTGATCCGACAAGAGGATGTCGACCACTGGGAAAAGCACGGCTTCGTCATTATCGAAAAGTTCCTCTCGCCAGAAGAGATGTCGGATCTCACCGAGGGAATCTACGAGCACATGCCCACCTACGACGAGTTCAAGAAGGACGGTCTGGTGTACAAGAAGACGGCAATCTCTGACCGAATCGGCATGGGCGGAGGCAGCGCTGCCGCTATGCGATACGATTTCCCTTACGACAACGACTCGATGAACGAGCTCGCCATGCATCCTTTCCTCTTCGCCTTCGCCGAAAGACTCGCCGGTACCGACGACCTCGCGCTGAGCAACGGTCATCTTATCGGCAAATACGCTGGACATGGTGATTACGAGCAGCAACTCCACTCCGACTTGATGAACAACACCTTTGTGGTACCCTGCCGAGACAAGCGATGGATCGACATCCCAATCATTGTCTACCTCACAGACGTAACGATCGACCTCGGACCCACCTACGTCGTCAGCCAAACACACACCGACCACCGGAACCTGGTCGAGGACGGGCTTGGCAACAGAGATCCAAAGCTGTTCCCCGAACTCTACGAGAACGAGATCCCAGCCGTCGTCCCTGCCGGTTCCGTCATCATCTACAGCATGAGGACCTTCCACCGAGGTTCTGCCATGAAGGCCAAGGAGGGTACTCGATTCGTCCAGTTTTCCGGATTTCACTCGGCAAACGTTCCCTGGATGGCGCCAATGGACCAGCAACACAAGATGGGTAGCAAAGAGATGAACAGGTTCCTCCTACACGCCGATCCTCGACAGAGACAGATTGTTGGTTTCCCTCCCGTCGACTCCGAGTACTGGAAGGACCCTCTGGTCGTAGAGGGCGTCGCCAACCGATACCCAACCATGGACATGCGACCGTACGGCGGAGGTCCACCCAAAAAGGCTGCTGCTTAGACGACCCGTGACCTGATAGATTCTCCCCAGTGTACATAGTATCCCCTTGTAGCAATGTGAATGAACGAGCCTGCGAGATATCTACCTCAGTACGCTCTGAACGCTTGACCAATGCGAGAGCGAGAGCATGCAGTCAAAAACAAAGTCTTGATTGGTTACCGTGCCTCCGACAGGTCATTCCGACAGTGCGCCGAGTGCCGAACCGGCTCTTGCTTCGAGCTTTGCCGCCTCTGATCGTCACAATGATTGTCTTGTTATACCTAGACTTAACATACCTTAATACCCCGTGTTGCTAACACAAGCATAGGATGCCAAGGGGTAGTACTGGGAGCCATGCTCGGACATCGAGCTCTCCGGCACAGCCCACAGCTTCATCCTCCAAGTCTGTTCGCAACGATCCCGAAACTGCTCAATCGGGGTGTATAACCTGTCGAGCTAGAAGGGTGAGCTGAGAACAATACGTCTGGAACTGACTCGCTCTCAGATCCGCTGCGATGAGGAGGTGCCATCTTGTGGACTATGTCGACAAGGAGGGTTCGAATGCATCAGGACAAGCGATGTAGCTTCCACCTCTGCCATGGGGTTTGACGGTACCGTCGCCAAAGAAAGAGGCAGATTGGCTTGTTTGCCCTGTCGTACCCGCAAGGTAGGTCATACCTGCTCTCTGATACTTACTCTCTAGATCCGCTGTGCTGGACCGATCAACGATGGAGACCTCGAGTCACCATGTGCCCGGTGCGAGAGGCTTTCGATATCCTGTACTTGGAAGAAGAAGAAGGCGACGAGAACGAGGGGACCTAGAGAGAAGTCGGAGATCTCTCCACCCCCAGAAGAGGAAGAGTCACCACCACCGGCTCCGCCTCAGAAACGGCGGCGCTCTGTCAACACGCTCTCACCTGTCCCAGAGTCCTCGTCAATCCAGTCCGCTTTGGCCAACAAGGCCGAGTTGCGCCAACTCATCACCCTGTATTTCACGACGGTCCATTATTACGCTTACTTTACCTTTATCCACGAGCCCAGCTTTTTCCGCTTGCTGGAAGCAGGCAGGGCACCCAGAGAACTGACCGCAGTGATGGTCGCATCCACGCTCAGGTGAGGGCCAAAATGTCATTATAAGGCAAGATCTGATTCTGAATAGGTATGCCTGTGAGCCGACCCCGTTCGTCTTGGCCAGAGCAGATCGTATATTCGACGAAGCGCTCAAGGCTGTCCGAGAACGAATATTCGAGGGCTACGGAGCAATTGAGCTAATGGTGAGTTGACATCCCGATCCGCCGCTCATATCTCCAGGTCATGGTGCTAGCACGTTCGTACGAGACGACCAGGTGCAAATTCTCTTCCGCCTGGCTGCTCTGGGGCCACGCTGTTAGGTGAGTCGAACAAAGCATCCTTGTCCTGACTTTGCCAGGATGATGCAATTTCTCTCCCTGCACATCTTTGACGAGGCATATCCCAACGCACCAACATTCCGCCTCAACCCGCTCCTCAAGCGGGAAGCTCTCCGGCGGCTCGCCTGGGCCGTGTTCTTTGGTGATACCCTAGCCGATGCCGGTCGGCATGGCGTCCACCTCGTGACGGAAACCATCTTCCGCATCCAGCTCCCATGTGACGAGGCAAGTTTTGTCAGGGACAAGGAGGAGGTCACTGCCTCTCTGAACCAACGTCCGCCTTCGATTCTGGGTAAACACCCAACCTCGAGCGTTTCGCCATTTTCCTTTCCTCAGTCTTACCTCTCGCCGAGCCAGCCCAACGAGAGCTCTGGCGCCCAACTCGGTCTTTCAGCACATATGATCCGAGCTGGTGCTCTTCGGCGCCGAGTTCTGCATTACAACTCGTTGATCAAACACTCGACCGATCCTCCCATCAAGATGCTCGAGGAGCTAGCAGTGTTCGAGTCTGAACTCAAAGCGGTCATTGCAGAATTTCCCGACGATCTGGCATATACCGAGCACAACCTGTTTGTCCACTCGGCTTCGCGGACAGGATTCGTCGGTCTGCATCTCCTTCGACACAATTGCTTCCTCATGCTTTCTCTCGCTCGACTGAGCGCGTGTTTGAAGGACCCAGAGTTGGCGGATCTGTCCATCCAATTCCGCAAGGACAGGCTGAAGCACGCAGTACCCTGCTCGAAGATTATCGCCGATACGCTGAGGTTAGGCACCAATGTGGATCCTTTCATCTGCACACAGGCTTATACCTGCCTCGAGAGTGAGTGCATCGCAGTTCATGGACCGATTTTTGCTCCCTGCTGACGATCCTAGTCTTACTCTTCGATCCTTTGCGCATATCTCGCTTCGACGGATCCGTGGATCCACGGGATCCAAAGTTTGTGGGGGGTCTGAAAGCCTTCATGGATCTTATTAGACGAGAATTCCCGAGAGACGGACGAATCGCATTGCTGGTGTGTAGAACCGAACGCGTCTTCGTGAAGCTGTGTATTGACCTCTTGCAGCGGGTCGAAGCGTGCCGCCGCCTGACCCGATGTGGCTTTGAGGATCTCCTCACGCAATCAGATCGGGACGCCTGCAGAGGGTAGGTTATAAACGCTACGATAGCAAGATGAATGCTGATTGGAATCTTAGTGACGCTAGCGGGAATCCAACTGCGCAAGACGACGACGAGTATAATTTCCGGGACTTTGACTGGCACCGCTCGGAAAGTGCTCAAAACCGCCGACCTAGCTCGAGAGTTCCGCCAAAAAACGACTCCGCGAACTCGCTGCTGATGCTTCATCGCGGAGGCGGTAATACCAGTAGCGCGCGGGATGAGAAACACGGTCAGCGACAAGATGACGCCAGTACGATCGGATTCCGCACGGCCGCCAACTCGAGGGCAAACTCCCCTCCCTATGACGATCTCGATGCAGGTGCCGTGTCCACCACATTGCCATTAGACCGACGGGCGAGCTTTGCGCCGTTTGAGGGTGAGAACATCCAAGGTCCATCGCCCAATAGCATAGCAGCGGAGAATATCAACATGGCTCTAAACGGAGTCGACACGCCATTGGCCTCCGGGTCATCCATGCCTGATATGCGATCGGTATCGCTGGGATACTCTCAACCCGGATTACCACAGCAACAGTCACATGACCTGGGCTTTAATACTACACCAACGGGAATGGACCAAGTAATGCAGAATCCTCCTGATCACAGGCGGTGGATGAACCTGGACTACGGACTGGATTTCAATACCGATCCAATGGGTGGCATCATCAACGACGGGTTCAACAATGGTTCTGCAATGTACGCCCCAATGGCCAATTACCAAGACTCTGGCGGGTTCGCAGGAGGCACCGGGGCTCCTGGTTCAAACAATGACATCTCGATGTTTCTGGAACAAGCAGGATTTGCGTCTACGGATGAGATCGACCCGTTCTCTTGGCTATCAAGGCAATGAGCAAGTCACGGCCGGACACTTTGTTTGTTGTGCTTGCAGGTGTATGCATCCATGTAATGTTTGATACGGTACGGGCTACGACGCTTGTTGTAGCTGACTGGTCCAGTTGTAAGGCTGGAACTTTGTCCCTAGAACACGCCCCCTTTCCTTGTTCATAGCAACGTCCATGCGCCTCGGCTTTCGCCATTTCCTGGGATCGAGTCCTAGGAGATTTCCAATGATCTCTGCGGCAAAGTATCTGTTGACTGTCAGGCCTACTCGCAGTCTCGGGGAACAGGACCTTTACTCACTTTGGGAACTCGCCTCCTCCCTTGTCGCCCTCGCCCATACCATAGTCGTCCTCCTCTTGACCGCCTTTGGCATCCTCGTTACCCTCTATGATGTGGCCATAACCCTTCTCCCCTTTGTAATCCCATTGTACCATAAAGTAAGGCAAGTTTGGCACCAACATCCGCCGGAACCCGCCCGGACGAGTGGAAAAGTCTATCAGCTTCTTGTGCTGACTCCACTCTGTTCCCGATGCCAAGATGGATTCCTACAAGAGTCAGCTGTCAATCAAGGGTAGACCTTGTACTTTGTGGACTCACCCTGAAGTAGGCCGGGACATCCTGGAATTGCTCGAATGGTACCGGTACACACTCGATGTATGTGTGCCGCTGTTGTTTGAAGCTGAGAATGGTTTCAAAGAACAGTACTCCGTTGTTGTCCTTGGCATGCATCTGCATAAGGCATTTCATGAAGTTCTGCGATGGCATAAGCGTTGACTCCTTGATGACAGTGTGCCGATACACTTTCACTCACCCTGACTTCCTCCCAGTCGTCATCCTCCATCTCCAAGGTGCTCATGTGATGCTGTAGCGGTACAATCAGACAATGACCCGGAACCAGCTCTTCAGTCTGGGTGCAGCACATGTACGTCCTCTGACCTAGGGCGACGATGGCGGTAAGAGGCTGTCTGTCATCTTGATAACAGAATGGGCAAGAATCCAAAGCCTTCTTGGTCCGAGCGTAGTCTGCATAAAGATCAGAGCTTGTTTATCGTGGCTTTCAGACGGAACTCACCGTTGATCGCGAATGCACGCTTCATGGCATCCGTCTTTCTCTTACGCTGCGCCAGCTTCTCCACATTGTCATCCATATAATCGACACCGGACTGCCCATCGGGTCAGCTGTCACCGTTCCAATCAGATTCAGCTAAGACCTACGTCGAACCTGGCGTCGCGAGTGATGTTCGCGGCCATTTCCGCATCCAGGTCCTTTTGGTTTCCAGCCCCAAAGCGTTCCTGCCTGACAAGCTCGCCCAGACTTTGCTCGTCATCGTCTGCGTTGTATCGCAGGAGGTTACCCTCTCTGTCACGAGTCTCAAACTGTTCAAAATCAGTATACCGCGTGCTTGCCGCTCCATGGACTCACCTTTTCTTGCTTTTTCCTCTTGTTACCAGGACGAGCATCCGCGGCGTCTTCTCGGCCAAGTCCCACATCGTACAGCTTTCCTCTGCCGTCGAGTGTTGGCAACACCTGCACCTCGACAGCTCTTCCGCTGTCGTCCACTCTCCTCCCCAGTTGGCCTTGCTGCCCTGATTCGTCGCCGGTCCACATGCCACCCCCACCTTGATCGCCTCCACCTTCAGCAGCTCTAGCCCGCTCCGTCTCGTAGTGCTCCTCCAATGCCTCAGCGTCTGGGTCATCCATCAATTTAGCTCTTAGGACTTTAGCTTGTAGCTTGTTGAGCGCCTCGATCGACATTGGTGGCTTGGAAGTGGTGGAACCCCCAGGCACGCTTTCCGGCGCCGCAGCAGGTGGTGTCGCGAATGGATAGCCGGATCCAGCTCGAGACAATGTCGTAGGTGTGAACACACTGGGTATAGGGGTCGAAACCTTGGATTGGGGTAGACCCATTTGGGAAATTCGAGGTGTTCCGCCTTCTCGCCTCTTCAATTCCTCTAGCCTGCTGCCACCGACGCCGGGGGTGGACACATCTTCTGGAGCTTCGCCTGGTCTTCTGAACCCAGCTCGAGAAGCAGGTCGACTGCCACTAGCACCGATACCTTCGTCGCTGGTGAACATGAAACGACGACCGCCAGCTGCATCTGGCGTCCTCATTCCTGCAGTGCTGGGAGAAGAGAATCCGTCATTACCAGCATTGCCCCGGCGCTGTTGTCGTCTTTGTTCTCGTTCGTCGAGGAAACTTCGCTCAGCAATGGCCTCGTTGAAGTCGTCCATCGAGCCATATCGTTCCATCGCCACGTCTTCAACATCGCGACTCCTGAGTCAGGGTCAGCTTGGCTTGTGCTGAGGGTATCGTTGCGGTACTCACTGCTCCTGTGCCTGTTCATACAGCCTCTTGAGCTTCATCATTCGCCATTGGGAGCCTGGACCACCGAATTGAACCTTCTTCTCCTCCGGCGCGGCATATTCGTCTACAGTCTTTCCCTCTAGCAATTGCTTGTTGAGCTCCCTCCTGTCGATGACAAGCTTGGAAGGGTCCGGCTTGTCGTCGTTGGGATCTTTCTTCTTGTGTTCTGTTCCTAGTGAAGAGAAGAAGTCGACACCTCCATCCAGGCCGCGATTTGAGGCGTCCTCGCCTCCATAACCATCCGTCATTCCGCCAGGGGGAGCAATAGTACGAGAACCAGAACCGGCGCTTTTTGGAATGTCTCGAGCTTCTCGAGGAGCCGATGCCGCAGTGGTGATGGGACCGGGGTCCAACATCCACGCATCCCTCTCCCTGCCTTGTGTCTCGCTCGCTACCGAGGCAGGCAGGGGCGCTTGAGGATTCTGGGTATTGGACTTGAGGTCCAGAGCGTCAGATGTCGGTATATGAGATGCGGCTTCCTTGATGAGACACAGATTCAGTGGTATGATCCCAGACGAGTTACTCTGAGCTCACCGCTCCATCAATGCTCTTCTCGACCCACATGGCACCGTCGTCATCGTCGTCAACGACTCCCAGGCCATCTCCGTTTTCTGCTCGCTTCTTCTCCTTTTTCAGCTTCTTCCTCAATTTTCGCTCTTCCTCTGTCTCATCACGGTCCTTGTCCCGCCTTTTTGACCTCCTTGAGTCATCCTCATCATCAGAGTGTCGATGCCGAGAGCTATGGTGTTTGGAGCTTGATTTGTCCTTGTGTTTGCTTTTCTCTCCCTTGTCGCCCGACGAGCGGTGCTTCCGCGAGGGCGACTTTGATCTCGACCGATCTCTGTGCGAATAGTGACCCATGGTACACAGCTCAGCTAAGGTACTAATAGGGATGAGCTGCTGTCATGGATTCTCAACTATGTAGCCAGTCAGACTTGGGCAGAGCCGGCGAGCTGGTAGCTGGTGGACCGCAAACAGCTCGGACGTCAGGGCTCTGGCTCGGACATGACACTCTCCCACGGTACACCCTGGTATACCCAATATTCCTGTAAATCGCCACCCAGCCAATTCAGGGAAGTTCTCACCATAGTTTTCAATTGCTTCCGCTCCACCCCCCCCCGTTGGCGGGCGAGGACCCGAGCTGGATTTCTCTCCACTTTTGATCAACTGCTGCTCACGCGCGCGCATCGTCCTCGACCACTCTCTCTCGACTATACAACCACGACTACGACCACCTGCACACTCTCAACATCAAGTAGACCATCACCAACATGCAGGAGCCAAGGAACCTAGAGCACAGACGTGCAAACTTCAAAGGGAAGACCGCGTTTTCAGCCCAAGAAGTGAGTCTTGCCTTCCCCTCCTTCAGCTTGTTTACAACCCACAACCACTCCACACTATGGAGAAACGCACGCTTGGGCCTGTCAACTGTCTATCATACACCACAACGCTTGCTGACACCATCAACTCGTAGCTCCGAAGAAGGCGTGAAGAGGCACAGGTCGAGATCAGAAAGCAAAAGGTGAGTCACATGCATCATCTCCTTGGTTCCTCGTCCATCTGATGGAACAACGCATATTGCCACTCTGTCGGCTTCGCGTTGTGTCTCGACAACTCTATCTGGGACTCCATACTGACTGGCAACTACTGTAGCGTGAAGAGTCCATTGCAAAGAGGAGAAACTTCCAGGCTACAGCCGCCGATGACCTGCAAGAGTCCGACGATGAGGTTCTCGGATCGTCATCGCTCAATGACACCCTGCCAAAAATGCTGCAGGATGTGTACAGCGACAACCAGGAGGTGCAGTTGGATTCGACCATGAAGTTCCGAAAGTGAGCAGGGATGCAGGCAATGTTCACTGTATGTCGACCTGCTGACACTTTGCAGATTGCTATCGAAAGAGAAGAACCCACCTATCGACCGGGTGATCGAATGTGGAGTCGTTCCTCGATTCGTGGAGTTTCTCTCCAGCAACCACACAATGATCCAGGTGAGCACGACGTTCACCCTGATGCTGAATTTCACTCATCTCGTTGCAGTTTGAGGCAGCTTGGGCTTTGACCAGTGAGCCAATCTGTTCCTTCAAAGCCTTGAGTAGCAGCTAAACCCCCTTCAGACATCGCTTCCGGAACTTCCGAGCACACCCAGGTTGTCATCAATGCCGGCGCTGTGCCATTCTTCATTCGGCTCCTATCCTCGAACGTTCTCGATGTTCGTGAACAAGCGTGAGTCGGGATGATATGACTGATCGTCGGCTTCTGAACTGACCATTCTCAGCGTGTGGGCTCTTGGAAACATCGCTGGAGATTCCCCCAAATGCAGGGATTATGTCCTCGGACAAGGAGCTCTCCAGCCTTTGCTCATGCTGTTGAACGAGAACCACAAGTTGTCCATGTTGAGAAACGCGACTTGGACGCTCAGCAACTTCTGCCGAGGAAAGAACCCCCAGCCAAAGTGGAAGGATGTGAGTGGTGTCGTGACCCTGCCTGACTAGGTGCTAAACTCGAATAGATCTCCCCCGCTCTCACTGTCCTCACCAAGCTCATCTACTCGTTGGATGACGAGGTTCTCATCGATGCCTGTTGGGCTATCAGCTACTTGTCGGACGGCTCCAACGACAAGATCCAGGCCGTCATCGAGAGCGGTGTTTGCAGACGACTAGTTGACCTCCTCATGTAAGTTTAGAACCTCCATCTTCAGACTCTAGAGCTGACGCTCCGGTAGGCACCCCTCGACGGCTGTGCAGACCCCCGCTCTTCGATCGGTCGGAAACATCGTGACCGGCGATGATCTGCAGACTCAGGTCATCATCTCGTCTGGAGCGCTTCCCGCCCTTCTGAGTCTCTTGTCGTCGCCCAAAGATGGCATCAGAAAAGAGGCCTGTTGGACCATCTCCAACATCACGGCTGGTTCCCCAATGCAGATTCAGGCTATCATTGACGCGTGAGTGTACATGACGCACATTTTCGGCCACGAGCTGAGAGAATTGTAGCAACGTCATCCCACCTCTCATCAACATCCTCCAAAATGCCGACTTCAAGACCAAGAAGGAGGCCTGTTGGGCAATCTCCAACGCTACTTCCGGTGGTTTGCAGGAGCCCAACCAGATTCGATACCTCGTCTCCCAGGGCTGCATCAAGCCCATGTGTGACCTGCTCCAGTCGATGGACAACAAGATCATCCAAGTTGCCTTGGATGGTCTCGAGAATGTCCTGAAGGTCGGAGAGATCGACAAGGAGGCTGAGGGTCCCGGTGGCGTGAACAGATACGCCCAGTTCATCGAGGAGGCTGGCGGAATGGTTTCCATTCACAACTTGCAGCACCACGAGAACTTGGAGATCTACAAGAAGTGCTTCTACATCATGGACAGTGAGTTGGAGCGCTGAATATCGACTTGATCAATACTAATCTGTATTTCGCAGAGTTCTTCCCAGACGAGGACGAGGAGGAGGCCGAGGGTGCCGCTCCAGACGTGGATGCTTCAGGGCAGTACGCCTTCCAGTCGAACGGTAAGTGGGCTCCGTCCCATTATATAGACCTCTGGCTGACGCGAGTTCACAGTGGCTGCGCCCCAGGGCGGTTTCAACTTTGGTTCGTGAACCGCGAAGCCAAAAACGTCATCCCTCCGCCCATCCTCTGTATCGCGCTCCTCCCGTCATTCAAATCTCGCCCGTCGAACTCAACTGGATTTCAACGGCTCTTCCGCCCCAATGTACCAACAACCTTGTCTGCAGCATTTATCGGACCGTTTTCGCGAATGGTGAAAACTCAAGTTCGATATCAAAACACATAGATCAGATCACAATCATCATAATTCTCCCAATCGATTCCGGCAGGACGCCGTCGACGACCAAAAGGAAGAGGGCAACTGTCAGCTATACACGGCTCAGCCCCTATTCCGCCTACCAACCACTTCACCATTTTCGCCGTTTCTCAATCAACATATCTTGCATGGGGTATACAGGCCATTCGTCGTATACATCCCCCTATAAAACCAACTTTTCTCGATAACCCCGGTCGCCTCCAGCTCTCTCGGTCCCTTTGGTCGCCTACATCACTTCAATCTGGCATTGGTTCCCGTTCCGCTCAGGTCTAGCAATAGTCACATAGAGGAAGTGTGCATGTCCTCTCAGCAGGGTAGTAGACGCGTATTGTGTTCGCGGCCTATGGTCGCCGACTGTGCTGCAGATGAAGAGCGGATAAGCACGAGGTTCAGCGGACGATTTTGTATATACCCGTGTCATCTGTTTATTCCCCTACGTGGGCTCAAGTGCCTAGATGATGCAGACAAGTCGATCGATCATGCAGTGCGTGCGGGATGACGTTCTTACAACCATTGCCCCGGATGCGTGTTTGCAGCTGGGGTCTAGGGAGATAGATACTGGACAGCCACAAAGCTGAGACTAAGATCACATCCTTGATCCACTGTTCTCTCACGATGGTATGCATGTACGATGCAAGAGCATGCAATGATTGGGACTATAGACATGGGTAGGTACCGCAGAGCACTGTACAATATGGGCAGGGAAAGGATGCTTTTGGAGTAGGATGATCGATCGGTGGCTCCATCACCAGGCTTTGGATAATTTTCTCTTCTTTCTATAAGTCAAGTCTTTTACTCGTGTGTATCGTTTGAATTCGTATGCGGTGTCTAGTCACTGAAAGGTCATTTGCGTCCTGCGCAGCGGCATCGTCCAGCGTGGTATTTTCTTGATCGTCTTCTCTACGCCTGGTATCCGGCAAACATGCCAGGTCGCATCTGTTAAGACAAACCAGTTATCAGTGCCTAGTTTCGGTCGACTGTGAACTCGACTCACGTTGTTTGCTTGCTGGTAATACGATCCAGGGCCATTCTGCGGGTCCATAATGCCCAGACCACCTACATTGGGCTGCTGCTCAAACGTGACTGGAGGTTGAGATAAGGCGGACCCCATACGGAGACCTGGATTTTGTTGCATGTATGGCATGTCGATACTGGGAGATGCAAACTGGGACAAATGGTCAGCTTGAACTACTCACCACAATGTTTAGCCACTCACGGGATTGAACGGGTCCGACCCGGGGCTCATCATATGAGCGCCAGGTGACAGCCTGCCACGCTGCCTCGCTTGAGGCGTCCTTGGCGATCCCATGTTTGGTCCAGGGCTGCCGTTCCTCATCGAATGACCTAAACTCATGTTTTGCGGAACGAGCAACGGCGAGAGGTTCTGGCCCATCTGGGAGTAGTTGACACCTGGAGGTGGAGTCGGAGATCCGCCGTGGGGAAGGTGGTGGTACGCGGGATATCCGTAGCCGTAACCTGGGGACATGCCCTGCGGAACGTTCTGAGGTGAATGTCCAGGATGACTGTGGTGTCGAGGTTGTTGCCATCCTCGTCCTCCATACGGAGACGCGTTCATGGGTCCCGTCGGCACAGGCAGGCCGACAGCCTCTAGCAGTAAGCGGTAGGGAGGTGTAGACGAGGCCTTTACACCTGGTAGGACTCTCCTCGTAGCGGCGATCATCATCTCCTTCTCCTCCGCGGGCAATGTCGAGATGGCGATGATCTTGCCGATGACTTGGTTGCCGTTGTTCGCATCGGACAGCACCTCTGTCAATACGGCATCTGATGTCGATGCGAAGATGGCATTTATCAGTGTCGCGGCGGCAGACGTCTCGGTGGTTTGTGTGATGACTGTACGATGGTCAGTAGGGTAACTGCGGGTCATATGAAGAACACTCACTTCTCAGAACCGTCAGAGATGCTAGTTTGTGCATGCACAAGTGCGCAATGTGTGGGGCAAAGCGGTTGGCGAGAAGACCATACCTGCCTGGCAAGTTGGATTGATCGACTAGCCAAGTGAGTAGTAGGGCTCCGTTGGGGTTTGTTGCAAGAGGTATCGAGTTCAGGATGATTCCAGTTGCGATTCGTTTCTGCAATGTCCTCAATCGTTGTGCAATTTGGACTCGGAACTAAACTCACCCTCTGATACAGCGATGTATGAGGAGATTCTAGGCAGGTCCGCATGCACCTCGCGCCAAATCTGTTCTGCGCAATATCCCACATCCTGTCCATCATTGCGTCGAACACATAGTCGCTCCATGGACCACCGAATTTGAGGGTTCCAGCGCAGACGTAATTGCCCAGCGAGTCGCACATGAGCGGTGGGGCGAATGGCCTGAGGTGGCTGATGATGAGGTTGCGCTCTTCTGGAACGACGCTGCACTCGATCACCTTTTGAGCCGCCCATGTACCGTTCTTGTGGACGCCAATCATAGCCAAGTGCGGAGCGATCCGTTCGAGCATCGAGTATCGTAAGTTTGGCGAGCATCTTTCGAACAACTTCTGGATGATGGTATTGCCAATGTAATCGCTTGACAGCTGGGACGAAACTGAATCAGCGAAACGACACACACGAATACACGGGGCAGCTTCTCACCTCAGCGCAATCATCCATGAGTTCTGCGGTGATCATATCGATCTCCTCTAGTTCACAGAATCCCGAATCAAGCTTCTTTCTCAACTCTTTGAGGCGGGCCGAGTCAAATCTCCTGCCCGGTCGCTCGGCGATGAGGGGGATAGACGAGAAGTAGGAGCCCGGTACGCGGGGCTCTGCGACATCCGGACCGGTTAGCATTTTCCTGATACCGCGTTGTTTCCACTCACCGGCCGCGGCCTTGACATCGCCATCTTCCTGTCTGTCCGTACTGAGAACCTGCATGATCATTTGTTGATCCGTCACCTCGCCATTGTGACCAAGACCTTTTTGAAGGACTTGATCCTGGACTCCAGCTTTCACCAGGTCAATCACCAGCTGGCTTCGGTAGTTCTCAACGCCACCGCCTTCGGCCGAGGTCTGCTGTTCGCTGGACACTGCCGCGGCGCCGACCACATTGGACAGCTTCTCGGTGAGGTTGGCGGATTCTTCATCGTCGTTGTCCTCCGGGCCACCTATGGTAGGAGTCTTCACGGGGACGCGGGCGAATCCTATACGGATTGGCCCAACATCTGAACCGAGAATATCTCTCCCGTTCAAGGCGTTTCGAGCGGACACTGCAGAGTCCAGTCTCTCAAAGTTGATGAATCCACAAGCCTGATAGATTGTTTAGCACTGACCAGAAGGTACCGGAAAATTGCACCAACCTTGTGCATGAGTACACGAGCTGACTCCACCGGGCCAAATGGTGAGAAGATCTGCAATAATGCGGAAGAGCTCGTTGTGCCGGGAATACTACCAATCCAGAGCGCTCTCGTTGGCAAAGCGGAATGTTCGCTGGGATTGTCTGTGCCGTGCATGTCATGCGCCGTCGATGTATCGGCCACGGGCGTAGGCATCGTGGTGGGCATAGCGCTCAGTTGGCTGGGAATGGGCCCAAAGTTGCCATTGCCCGACAAGGACGAATTCGCCATTCCCTGGGCCGACCCCTGGGTGAAGACGAGCGTCGACGGAGGCGGAGCAACGGTCGACGCCGGAGGTCCGACTGGAGCAGAGTCAATCTTTCCAAAGCCGATGCGAACCGGGGCGGTCTCGGACAGAGCAGCAACGTGACCGCCTAGGCGATTGAGAACATCATCACGAGCTCGGACAGCGTCGCCCTTCTCCATGAAGTTGACAAAGGCGCATGTCTGAATATGCGAAGTCAGTGATCTGCATCACTTCGAAATCCGAACTCGACACACCTTTTCCGGCAACATTCGCACGCTCTCGATCGCTCCATACGGCGCGAAAACGACTAGCAAGGCGTCACTTGTTGCGCTGACATCGAGATTGCCTATCCACAGACTTCGCGTTGGCATCTGTGGCGTAGCAGATCCCCCGACATCTGGAGTTCCGGCACGAGAAGTGTGAGACGAGATGGAGAGTCTGGGCGCTCTAGAGCTATCCCGTGATCGGACCAAGTCGCGATCTGATCGAGATCGCGGTGGATATCCGTACGGCCCCATCGACGTTTGGGACATGAAGCCACCTTGTACTGGGGATTGAGGGATTGATGCGAGGTGTCCTGGAATGGCGTTGCTGCGGCGAAGGGGGTTATCGAGAGCACCGATAGTCGTGGCCCTTGGTCGATTGTTGTCCTTGCCGTAAGATCCAGCATAGGGGTTGTACTGCTGACCATAGCCATCCGAAGACTCGTACATGTCCAAATTTCCTAAAGCTCTGGCTAGAGCCGCTTCCTCGGCTGCATCGTGGTAGCCAGTCGGGTACGCCGGCGACGTAGTTACAGACTGGCGGTACGGTCGAGCAAAGTTGGATACGGTACTGGCTCGCAGACGAGAGGCCGGGCCCGAATTCGCAATTGCCTTCTGATGCTGATTTCGGAGTTCTGACATTGACGCCGGGGTTAACTCTCCGCCATCGGCTAGACCAAGGTAATCCAAGGTGGAGAAGTTCAGATCATCTGCTCCGAGTGATGTAGCGGATTCTCCTGGAGAGGTGAACGAAGAGGTATCGACTGTCTGTCCAGAAGGCGCCAAGGGGGAACGAGCGGGACCCGGGTTAGAGAGCCATGTGCTACTGAATGGAGACGAGCCGAAAGCGTTGCCAAAGTTGTCCTGCGGCAGAGTGAGTGATCCCGATCGAAGACGGTTTGCGCTTGTCGGAGTCTCGAGGTTGGCGGCTGAAGATGCAGTGTGTCGCAGTGCTGGACGTGTGGAGGGAGTGGTAGGGTAGGCCGGGGACAAAGCTGATGTTCGCACAGGAGTGACAGATACCGAAGCCACCGGTAGTGGAGGTGAAGGTTCTGCCGGGTCTGGGTATCTTTGCGACGCATCTTGGAGACTTGAAGGCATGGTACTGCGTAGATGTCAGTTAGGTCCCTTTAGATCTAGCCTAGCATACATAGCACTCACCCGGCTCTTGCTCTACGGTACCCTGAGCTAACACCTTGAGCATGATCCTCCGCATCCCCACTGGGCGCCATGAAAGCCGGTACGCCGATCTCGTCTTCCATAATCTCCCTCGCTCTGCGAGCATACGCGGCACTGGGTGCTGGCGGCGGGGTACGACCCTCGCGACCACGGTTGCCGGCAGATGTTGGAGGATCAGGCGACAGGTTCGCCGATGATTTGGGATAATTAGGTGAACGAGACATGTCGAATGTCTATAGAGTCGTCGTCAGCAAGTGGTGACAGCACCTGACAAGATCAGACCTACCTGCTTCGAGACGAATGGACACCTTGCAAGCTCGGCTTAAGGATGTTCTAATACGGCTATACTATAGATAGTGATGACAGAAGGTCTGTGACACCAGCAAGACTATACTTTTGATGACGAGAAAAGTCGACGTGTCGACTTGACTGGGTCGGACCGGTGATGCCAAACCGGTTCAGATTAGGAGGGGAATGGAGAAGTGCTGGTCTCAACGTGATGTACGATGACGATGGGTGTGATTTATATACCCTGCTTCTAGCTGTCGTCGTTCCGGTCGAGGTAACCAGGGTGACAGTGGTTGTTTCACCTCCGAGCACAGCTTGCGAGGTCGCCTCGAGGACGAGCTGCGCAGGAACTGAAATAGCGAGGGTCGAGGCGGGCCTGCGCTTCTGACGTCTAGGTCGTTATCGTTACCGAGACCGTGTTCGTGAGGGTTTGTATATCAGACAGTCACAGCCAAGTTGTAGGTCGAGTAGCGGGTCGAGTTAGCTATAGGTGGTATATGAGCAGAATAAGGATCATGGAACGGGCGCTGCAGTGACGGAGGTGCAAGCTGAAACCCTTGTCACCCGGCGGAAACAAATTACCCCGCGTTCCCCCGGAGAGGTCACCGCCACGTGGCAGATGGGCCAGGCCCGAGTTGCAGCTGCTGCAGGCTGTAGCCTGCAAGCTAGAAGCTGAATCGTGGCAGTGATCTCATATAGTCCATAACAGCTCAGCTATAGTGTGCGCTGTAGCTATGGACGAACAGGATGAATGCTGCAAAACACCCGGTGAAATACCTGTACCAGCGCCCAATCGTCGGCAGACGAGATACATCCTTTCCATGTCTAGGACTCGCGTAGCAGGGTTGTCTTCCCAACGTCGTCATCTTGGAATGAGGTAGCCTGACCTGTCGTCCATCTTCCAGCCACAGGCGTTCAGATGTGTCAAGACGCTCCTCTTTAGAATCTCCTTCGCATCCTGCCGTATAAATCGGTTTGGCCACGAGGAAGTCGCCTGTGAGAAGCTCAAGTGTTCTATCCGGCGCCGTACCGCCAGCACATTGATCGGTCTGAGGGGAATCTGGGTCGACATGTCAGCGTTAAGTCTATATCATCGGTAGGTAATTGGTGCTCACCATATTTGGGGCAGACCAGACAAAGGTGAAGTCGGTCTGAGTGGGCTGTACCATGATTGTATCGGCGCAGAAGATGATACCGGACACAGGGGTTGGTTTGGACGGCAGATTGTCTTTCGGCGGGGCAGGTTCGCCAAGTCTATCCCAGTATAGGATACAAGAGCCCGGAAAGTGGCTAAGATAGGTTCCACAGTCAGATCAGATAATTTCGCAAAGGAATGGTTCGCAGTCGCTCAGCGCTCAGCGCTCACCCGCCACATTGTACGACCGAGACTCGGGGGCCGAGCTCGACTGTGTCTTTGAACCATCGGATATCGTCGCTTTCCTTGATATCTTCGAAGCGTTGATACCACACCTGATCGTCTTCGCACAGATACAGCGGGACTCTCAGGGCTCTTGCCCAGGTCAATGATGTGGAGAAGAACTGAGCAGGGTCAAGAGGTTCAGTAACAAATCACCTTGTGCCGCTGGAGACGTACATGTGGATGGGAGATGGCTATCGCCTTGAGAGGTTGCGGTCTCTCAGACAGATACGCTATCAGATGAGGGGAAAGGAATGCCGCACAATCCCAGATATACATCCCGTCTCCGGTCTCGATCAATGTGGCTGAGCTCAAGTCAGCAGATCCCTCGTCCATTGCGTCCTGCCGCCTACGCACGAGTCTGACTTATCCCGAATCCCGGCTCTGTCTGTATGAAGCTGATCCTACCGTCTTCTTCATCCCTCAAAATCTTATGTTTCCGAGATTGACCCAACTCCGCGAGATTGGTCCATGATTGTCCGGCAGGGTTGACGAACTGCCTTGGATCCTGACATATCGGACCTACAACACGGACCATCAGCACGCGGCCAGGTGAGTATGATCGGTGCGGCCCATAGTTGTAGGTAGAGTCAATTGATGCAAACCCAGCTCACAGCTGTCCACGGACTTGGGATATTGCGTGCCGCACGCCGTGCAGATAGGCAGGAGGGCGTCGTCTTGCAATGCGTCAAGCGCGTGGTTCGATATCGAGCTGTATCCGTCCAAAGTGATGCTGGACATTGTGCGCCGGAGTGTCGACCTTGTACATTCAGCTGCGGAAGATTGCTACGGAACAGCAGAGATCATGAGGAATTGTGAGGAACGACTTGAGAAGGACATTGATATCGCATTGCTGTTGCATCGCTGTGACTTCGCGAGTTCGCGGCCCGACAGCCGACGAGCGACCAGCAGCGTCGGATCACGTGACATGCAACAAGCTGTCTCTACTCTACGTATGGGTCGACCCAGTGCTTGTCATTCCAAGGCCACAGAGCTCTGCCATTAGCCTCTGGCCACGCAGCGCACATGACCTTCTGCGGTGGACTTCATGTGGGATCAGCTCAAATCCCTGTCCGGGAATCTTGCGGGAGAAGCTCACTGTTCGGGCCACTCCGTAACGTAAACGTCGTTGTCGGGGGGTGGCACTCCGTCCCTCCAGTGATTGGCCCTGTGCGAGATATCCGACTCGAGTTTGACTCTGTAGCTGATATCTTGCTCGTAGGCCACCTAGCAGGGAGTTCATTGTTAGCACCTTATCGTGATGGGGTAAGCGAGGATTGACTCACTTTGACGCTTGGGATGGTCTGGATCCTGCCTAGGCCGGCTTTCCACATATCGTTGCACAGCAAGGAACACTCGCTCGCCGAGCACTCATTTTTGTAGGGCATGGATCTTCGGAAGCGGATGTTATGGGGAGGCAGGAAGACTTGGGGGTCGATCACGGCGATTCCATTCCAACTGCAATAAACGGGGAATGGCAGCAAGTTGATGTATTTCGCCAGGTTCTGGGGCGAATTGGGGAACAGATCCCTCTCGCCGTCAACGTCAGGAAACTTCTTGAAAGATTCCCCATCTTCTACCTGACGTGGGCGTCAGACAAACATTATACGGTGCTAGCGCGGGAGCCATTACTTACTGTTCTCGCCACCCATACGTCGTAGAACACTGGCGACGAATCCGGTCCTCCCCATCGGTAGTCCACAGCCGTGGTCATGATCGCGTCTTTATTGCCCTCGACCTTCTTGTAAAGGTGCTGATGTAGCAGCTCCAGTACGTGCGAGGCGCTCATGTAGACGTCGTTGAAGAACACCACCGCTCGGACATTCTTTCCTACCGTCCTGGGCTTGAGGTCAATCGACGTGTTGTTGACCCTGTCGCCATCGAACGAAACGCCTTGATCTTCCCACAATGGCGACATGACACCATTTCGGAGCTGGGCCAGCAATTCGATACGATGCCTGTTGTTCCAGTCAATGCCTTGTGAGCGGGTATGAATGGCAATATCCGAAGGAGCAACGCCCATCTCGATAATGGTCGGCACCAGGACGTGCTCGATGAGTGATGGCGAGCAGTCAGAGGAAGGACCTTCTTCGATCGAAAAGCTAATCTTGTCAGGACCCAGAAAGGTAGTGAGCACGATGAAGGTATTGATGAGGTCGGGTAAGATGTGCTGAACATCTTTGAGTAACGCTACAAACATGAATTTCGAGTCGGCTTGCTCTGTTCTTGACAATCTTGGCGAATGCTTGAGATGAGCATATCGTTTCTGTTGTTCGAGAGTCAACCTCGGTTCTTCGAACAAGTCTTGAGTGAGACCAGGGCATGTCAAGTCCACCAGACTAGCTGCGGCTTCAAGACTTTGATTCAGTCTGCCTTGAGCGCTTGGTGATTCGGACCAGATACTTTGAGGCGGATATGCGGATCCCTTCGTGCTGATGGGAGAGAGAAAGCTTGAGCCATGTCGGAGGGTGACATAGAGCAGCAGCGTGAGTGTCGTGAAGAAGGTCGCCCATATCCACCTGCTATTGGGACGCCCGTTGCGAAGACTGAATCGGGAGTTGGACGGCATCCTGCTGGTGTTGTTGTACGGAGGCCTCGTGCCAAATTGCGAGGCACCCTTGTCACTGCAAGGTGAGATCCGATCGTTTCCGTGTGGTGAGTCGACCATGGTAGAGGTGATGAACCCGGCCACTCGTCTATCTTTCGAGAGTCGGTTATTAAGAGTTTCGATCATAACCACTGTGAGGGTGGTAGACAGGTGACCCGTGGTAGCGTGTCAATTTGAGCTGTTTCCAGGTAGCCTCCATTATCTCCGAATGAATTGCGATAGCCCACAACCCCTCACATGTCACCGTGGCAGATCAGCAGCTCCTTTCATCCTCCTCCGTGCCGCTAGGGGATCGGTCAACGGACGTATGATCATCATACAGAGCTACCAGTCCATCTCCTTGGGCTCTATCACATGGGAAGTTGGTGGACGAAGGTGTCGAGTAGTGCTGTCATCAATGATCATAGCCGCTTTCGTATTGGTTGGCATCCAGGATTCCAGATCCGCACAAAAAGAAAAGAAAAGTGGGAATATGATCATCCGACCGTCTGGCCATCCTGCACGCGCGCGCGGTCTCTTTCAGCTCTCTCTGCAGGAGCAATGGTTGTGTCGACCATGCTTGGGTCCGTATGAAGCTGGAGATGAAGGTGCTGCTCTTAATCAATCGTGTCGAAAGCGAGTCGAACGTCGAGCAGCCATGTATTCTGAGTCGCTGTTTCGAGCAGTCTGCTCGTGACGTCACCTGTTGACGACTCTATTTTGGGTGGCAGGTCAGTGGCCACTCGGTGAACCAGATCCCTCCGCTTCGACTGCCGCAACGCCTAAATGTACAGCATGGTCGCCGATCCACGTCTGTCCAGTCTCTGTCTTCCAGTCCAGCTATTCACCAGAACCTCTGCTGCCCACTCACCTCTCACAATTAGATCCAAACATCGCTCAAAGCCATCCGAATCGCCATGTCCAACCTTGACAACACTGCGCCTCCCCAGCACCCAGCCATCAATGCCGGAACGACCAACACCAACGCAGTTGGTGGCACTGCTCCCAACTCCGCAGGTCAAAGTGAGCCCGTCCCTCCTATCCACTCTTCTGCCGAGACTATCTTGCTGATCATATGTGCTTGCTTAGGTCTCGGGGAGAAGGTCAAAGGCGGTTTCCAGGCGATCCACGGCTTGGGCGAAGGCATCAGAGGCAACATCAACAGCTTTGTCGATGGTGCCGGCGAGCAAATAGCCGGACGAGGTGACTCGGCCGCTCACCCAACTACGAGGACGGAGAACGGACAGACGCCGAACCAAGTGGCTGCGAATGGAGCCGACGAATTCAAGCAGGGCTTGAACGCCATGAAGAAGTAATGAGAAGTGTAGGCTGCGTGCTCGACGCGTCAAGTCGGACCCTCCGAGAGCTCGCCCAGTGTTTGACTCGTACTGTACTCTACCAGTGATGTAACAGAAGAGACGAGATGAGCAAGGAGATGCGAAGCAGATTGTGATTCCGATTCAATTTTGTTTCTGCATCGCGGTGTTCTATACTGTCACCTGCCGACGCAACGACATCACCTCCAGGGTCATCGCCTTTCTATAGCTCCGATCCCGTCTGGTCCACTCTTCCCCTCCTCCTCATTCCACTTCTGTCTTCGGCTTTAGATGGCTTTGGACTTGGCGATTTCTGAAGGCAGAATCATCAGCATGATGAACACGTCTCCTGGGAGTCGCTAGGCATCTCTAGACTCACGCTCAATCTGGGTCAAAGCCTCCTCAAGCAGCTGCTTCTTGAAAGCTGGCTTGGCTAGCTCGGCCTCGACATTTGCCCTGACAGTCTGGACAAGGGCGGCCTGCTCGGCCTCTCTCTGCTGCTGCTCGTATCTGACCCAAGAGTCGAGGACCGACTTCAACTCAGTCTTGAGGGCCTGCTCCTGAGACAGCCTGAAGTTCTCGTGCTCGAGGGTGTTGGTCTCCCGGGCGACGGCGTACAGCTGCTCGGTCAAGGGGACAACCTCCTTGAGGGTGTTGACGGAGGTGATTCGGTCCTCGACCGCCTTCTGGTGCTCAGCCTTGGCGCTGTACAGGTTCGATTTGATTCGCTGTTGGTGGACGGTAGGTGGTTCAGATCGATAGCGCGTGCGGAGTAGAGGTAGGTGGAAATCGAGGAATAGGAATGAGATGGAGACATCAGCTCGGATGCAGTACGGGGTCCAAATTGAGACTACTGACCTCGATGTGAGCATCGGCCCACGAGGTGTATGGGCCGCCGATGAGCTTGGACACTCCGGCGACGAAGATGAAGAAAGCAACGGCAAGGACGGTCTCCTCATTGACGACCTGTTTGAGTCCGTGTCAGTCAGTGGCCCTCCGAATTTTCATGCTCTATCCTGTCCGACGACTCCCTGTCCCTATCCCAATATGACTTCTCCCACTCACGTAGATCTCGGTGGAGATAGCGGCGGCAGTGAGGGCAGTACCGAAGACGATACCGCCGGTTTTGGTCAAAAGCGAGGACGATGGGACAGAGTTGATAATAGCAGCGGCCTTCTCGTCGGGTGTCTCTGCAAAAATGACGATACAGTCAGATCCAATCCTTATTTATCTTCTCCAACAAGTCCATTCCTCCTCCACTCACGGGTAGCGTAGCCTCGCATTCTAAGGAGGTCATCAGCAGATGGACAGATCCTCCTTGACCTATGCGACTCACGAAGGAACAGCCGCAACTCGAGCAGCGAGAGCAGGTCGAGCAATAGCTATAAGCGGGACTACGTTTCAGCAAAGTCCCTATGATCCTGGCGACTCCTGCCATCGTCTCCATCTCACCTGCTGTCCTGAGACTCCTTAGGGCGAATCGAGAAGCCATGTTGGAGGTAGGTGTATGGGGTATAAGCTGGTGTAAATGCAGAGCTCTCTTCACTATGAAACCTCCCTCCTACAGAGACGCAACGGCCGAACCAGGGAACGACGAGGGGAGACGGGGCAGGGGACGAGGACGGGGGGGCAAGGGGGTTGAAAATAATTCCGAGTATCGCCGGCTCCATACAAACAGCTCAATTCCGAGTGTGGCAGCGGGTCAAGGTAAAATATAGGCACACTGCTTCAAAGCCAAGCGCGCGCCTACGCCAGCGCGTTTCAGCTCGATTCAGATATTCCGAGGTGTCCATCCTCGACGCCTTGACAATGTCTGCCAGAATCACTGCTTCAGACAGCTCCGACACCAAGCGATCATGTCCCAAGAACAGCTGGGCGACGATCTGTTCCCAACAGACGAGATAGTCACCGAGCGGCCGGTCGCGGAAACCCCTCCCGTGGCATCTGGATCCCGCTCGCCTGAACCTCAAGTCGAGACTCCCCAATCTCCAGCTAGATCTGCCGGTTCCACATCGCCGCAGCCCCCTGTCAAAAGGAGCAGACCAGTTGATCCGGATGACGAGGATGAAGACGACAATGATGACGATGGAGACTTGGTGGGTAGCACCTGCCAGTCAATTGAATGTTAAACTGACTTGACGCCTAGTTTGGAGACGATGATGACGAGCAGCCAGATGCAGATGAGAAGGCTGCGTCTCCGACGACAAGAAGGGAGCGGCGGGAATCTTCAGCTTCGACCTCCCCTCGGGGATCTCAAAGACAGCGGAGTGAAGTTGGATCCGAGGGCCGGAATCCATTAGAGTACGAGGAGGAAGATGTAGAATTGCAGGAAGCCAGAGCACAGACATGGGCGAGCATAGCAGTGCCCAAGTCGAGCAGACTGCAGCCTACCGATGGCAAGGTACGCCGGATGATCAAAAGCAGAAATGCCGGACGCTGACCGACCTTGTCGTTCAGGTATGGCATTGGAAACTGCCCGCGTACATGAAGATAGACTCCAAGCCCTACGATGCGGAGTATTACCGGGAGACTTTGGGTGAAGACGAGGTCCTTGATGGATCCCAAGATCCCAAAGCGGCTAGAAGGAGGATGCTGGAGGTCAAGAATACGATCCGGTGGAAATGGGTAACAGGCCCAGACGGCGAGCCAGTGAGTCTATGTCGTCAGGGATCATATATTGGGAGAGAAAGTGTCTAATACAGTACATGTAGGTACCTCAGAGCAATGCTCGGATGCTAAGGTGGTCAGATGGTACCATGTCGATGCAGATTGGATCGGACCTGTTCGATATTGCTGTTTCGAACGGCGCCAGCTTGGCCAGACCCGAGGACGAGCTCCAGGAAGGTCCAGAAGCCTCGAGTTCGAAGAACGCCTCAAACACACCGAGGAATGCGATCGCCGATACCACCTACCTCGTTGTACCGGCACGTGAAGAGAGGATCCTGGTCACGGAAACGTCGATTGCCGGACAATTGAGCTTGGTGCCTACTTCGATGAACAGCAAAACGCACATGGAGCTAGTCAAGCACGTCGGCCAGCAACACGTTAAGCATTCCAAGATGAAGCTCTTGTCCGACCACACCGAGGCCTCGCAATTGAACGAACTGCTTCTCAAGGCCGATGGCCGGGAGATCGTTGTGAATGGGAAGTCTGCCGCGAGCAAGAAGAAGACGAGTCGGTCCGCTGGATCTGGAGGCGGGGCAAGCTCGCGAAAGTCCAATGGAGGTGGTTTCAGGAGTCGACGTCAGACCAAGCGGGATTTCAGCGATTCGGACGATGACGACGACCTGGATTCCAGTCAGAAACGCAGCGGAGGCGCAGGCAGGGATGATGCCGTGGACTATGAAGAAGATGATGGATTCATCGTTGCGGACGACGATGACGATGAGGGAGCAGAAGTTACGGAGGATGAGGATGGCGCGGCATACGGTTCGTCGAGAAAGAAGGGTAAATCCTCGAAAAGCAAGTCGAAGGCTACAAAGAAGAGAAAGGGCTCCGATGACGAGGACGAGGACGAGGATAGTCTTGACGAGATGGAGAGAGCGGAGAGGCGGATCGAAAAGAGGGAGAGGGAGAAGAAGAGAGCGAAAAAGGACTCGGGCAAGAGTTCGTCGAAAGCCAAAAGCAGGGATTATGTCGACACAGACGAAGAAGAGGTCAATGCGGACGAGGACGCCGAGGGTGAAGACATGGATATGGATGTGGAGAGCGAGGACGACTAGGTGGACCAGCCGAGTCCAAGGTGCTACTCACACCTTGAGCGTCTTCGTTCATATCCCTTGGTATCTAATGCATTGGTTGCGAACAACAGGATGTCCTTGCAAAGAGACTTGACTATGCTTGTTACTTTGTCTAACCGCTTGCTGTACCGTCAATGGGGTTTCAAACATGCTCTCATTCTACCTTATCCCCATGTACGCTCAACCAGAGTCCTCCACCTGCCTTCGATCCACTCGGCCACGGGCTGACCGGCATCCGGTGAGGCACACGAGTACTCGTACTTCATCCCATGGGCGACGAAGATCGCTCTGTAGTGCAAGACGATTGCAATGACGATTCCGGCATGCCAGAACTGCTCATTGATCAGCCCCGATCCCTCTCGTGACGATCCTACCCGTCAGTGCGATGACGAGACTTACCTGATGACTGTGCCCTAGAGTGTCGAACTTGCCGGGCCACACACACTCCGGGAAATGACAAGCGTAGAAAACCAATCCGGTGATGTAGGCCAATCCCGAGGGAGCGAAAGCGGCTACAAAGATGATTCAGAGTCAGCGCACATGTCTCTGCAATGGTATAAACGGATTTTACGCACCGACAAACCGGTTGCCCTGCTTCATTCCCTGCTCGTAGAACAGCTGAATCATAGGTGCGAACATGGCGAAACAGAGGAATAGAAAGAAGGATATTCGCCAGTTCTAAAAGGTGCTGTCAATTCCAGTACCCATAACGCCCAGAGTATCAATCATACCTTGTAGCGCCTCTCGTTGAACCACTTCTGGAAGGGAAGATACGAACCGAGAATCCCGCAGGACAAGTTGACGGACGAGTATGTGACCACAGTCCAGGGTGAACAGTAGAATGCGTTATAGAGGACGGTAAAGAACGAAGCGGCGATGAGCCCTGCGTGAGAAGGACGGTCAGCTCTGCGCTCTCAGTGAAGATTGAGGCACGGTGAGCTTACACGAAATGCCGATGTCTGTGAGCTGGTTAGCCATCGTTACTACTGGGAAGTCGAATGATCAAGACTCACAGTCAACACAAGCGCCCCATTCGAACCACCTCTTCGCCGCACATCCACTCAAGACATGCCATCCCGCAGACGAGATCAAGCACGCCGCCGCGGCCAACAGGTACACCACCAGGGTGGCAGTGTCAAGCACGTGTGCGCCGGGTAAAGGCGAAGAGTAGATCATGATCTGGGTCCAGTCAGTGTGGAGCTGCGCCGCAGCGACATGACAGCAACTTCGATGGGACTCACGGGAATGAAGGCGAAGATCAAGAGAGTGGGTATGAAGTGACTGTGTATGTTGACTAGTCTACGGGTCAGTCTCCACCAGTCAATAGAGGAAGAGGTTACACACCCGTTTCGTTGTGCAGGGCAAAGGCTGACTTAATCAACGGTATAGGACCCGTACTAGCGTGCAGAGGAATGAAACGGCTGCGAATGGCGTTAGTTCGGTACGGTGGAGCGACGCATGAGGACTTACTATCCAGCCAAGATGTGCTCGTTGTTCCGCCAGATGAAGGGCAGGTCTTCGTACGTGACCAAACGTTTTCCGTCTTCCGCCGCCTTCAATGTGTCTTGCACACTGGGTCCAAGTGCCCGTGCAGAGACGACCCTCTCCAATACCGCACCCTTCTCATTGTCCGCTATGAACACGTCCAGCTCTGTCTGGTCCAGATCTCCATCTTCATCACTGTCATCATCGACCACAGTATAAGCCGACGGCTCAGTCTGCGTGCGATGTAGTCTGGGTGCAAGGAGAGGTGACGATAGCGTAGGGAACTCTGCGGCTCCAAGTGATCTCGAGCGGAAAGCCCTCCTCCGAGATAGCGCTTTGGCGGATGCTGGGGTTCGATTTGGGAATAGGTATTCCGGTTCTTCATCATCATCTTCCTCTTCCCTCCCGATGGGCGGACCTCGCGGCATGCGCAGTCCAAGACCATTCGAGGTGGACTGCTGACCGAAAACCTTTCGTTGTGGGTATGAATCTTGTTCCTCCCAACCCAACTTCTCCCATCCTGCCCATTCTTCCGAAGGCAAAAGCGCATGGACCAAGTCAATGACCTTTTTCCTTGCGTGCTCCACTGCTCCTTGATCAAATTCCAACTCTTGCTTGAGGACCGGTGACCCAGGGGAAGATGGTGGTGGAGGACTATTGACCGACATGTCGATCATCCGTATTCTCCCCGGTAACCCCTTGAACCAATCGCCAGTGGGTCCGAAAGCCGCTGGATTCGGCACTGCCGGGACTTGTAGCCGAGAAGGTAGGTATCTAGTCACATCCTCTCTTAGCGATGACAGGTGCTCGAGCAAAGACTCGGTATAGCTTTGACTTGGTATGGCTTGGAGGCCTGCGCTTTGGCCGTTCCGATTCCGCAATCCGTCCAGAGTCAAGTGACTGCTCGAGGCGGTACTCGAGCTCGCCCATGGAGTTTCATCACCAGAGATACTCGAGGGTGAGCTGACCTCCAGCGTATCGGTCATAGACAGTGGTGATGGGTCGAAAGCTATCTGCTCCCCGTGTACCCTGTTTGATATTGCCGCTTCGACCTCCCCTATATAACCCAGTAGAGCGGCCCTCAGCCCTGAGATACTGGGCAAAGTGGGTCTGGTGATGGGCAGAGCGGGCTGCGATAGTCTTCGACGCCATGACGGTCGACTGCTCTCTGCTGGCGGAGGTGTTGTGGTCATGGTGTAACCCTCTACCAGCAGCTATTCTTGGCGCGCTGAAGAGGTAGGTGATGGTGAACGATGATCGATGAACGATGAGAGGTGGAGTGTTGAGTGTGTACTCGCGACAGTCCTTTATGCGATCTCTGAAGCGTTTCACGGTCCTGATGAGGCCGAGCGAGTATCCTCGAACGGGGTGTGGGCAGGATATGTCTATCTGAGATGTAAGCAGAGCAAGGGGCAGAGACAATGATCGCCCACTGGAATGCGATCAACGACCCTCAACGACCGGCTAAACAAAAGTCTGAGACATCGGACAGCACCGCTGAGATTGTCGCAGAATTATGAGCTCGAAGTGAACGGTAGTGACAGCAGCATGGTATCGAAACTATCGTGTAGCATGACAGTCAGGTGAATGGTACTGTCGGAAGACTGGCATATGGCAGCGTGATGCATATGTGCCCATTATAATTTTGATCGCCCTTGGCTCTCCATTTTTCCTTTAGCTTCCCTGCTCAATCCCTCGCAGATGTTGTCGCTGATGCCGGAACATGGGCAGGCGTATCGATGGTCAAGGGCTGTGACCGGGAATCCTTGAAGAGGTGATGGTCGAAAGGGACATTACTTCCCCTTGCGACCTTTTTGCACAAGCGTGAATCCATCATCGTCTACCACCGGTTCCACCTTCTCCTTCTCCCTTGGCACAAGCTGAGGAGCCTCATCCACTTCCATTTCATCGTCGTCCTCGCTTCCTGAGTCCGATCCATCCAAATCATCACCCTCCGTTGGGTCGTCTCCTCTCGACGCCTTGATTCCAGTCTTCTTCGCGGCCTTGACCTTCTCCTCTATCGACAACACCAGTGATTCTGGTGTTACATCTCCCGTTGCCGTCAACAGGCTTTGCCATAGTCGGACAATGTCATTGGCGATCGAGTCTATTGATCCATCTTCGATCTTTGCGTCGAATTCGTCTTCCATCATCTGGTTGATGAAATCACCAAGGTCGTCTCGGTCTAGTGGCGTGTCGCTGGCGTCTTTCGGGTCGATCTCTGCTGGACCATTTGGCGTCGAGCTCGGCAAGTACGTGACTCGAGTCTCCCATTCGTCGATTATCGAAGATGCGATCCATGTCTTCTTCTCAGCAGACTCATGTCCTCCCCACTCCTCCCGAACGGCAATGGTCAACGCTGGCCACAGGTCGAGTAGTGCCACGACTCCACGTGCAAAGAGTAGGATGACCGGCGAAGGCGGCGCGATGATTGTTGTAGATCCTGAAGCCGAGGTAGACGCCATCTTGAGTCAGAGAGGGTATGCTCAATGGGTTAGGCGAGTATGTAACAGAGTTGTATACAGACGACGAGCATTTAGAGTCAGACAGCCTGAGCAAAAAGCTGAAGCTGCAGAGGACGAGACGCTCAAAATTTCGGACGCCTAATGATCAGTATTGACAGTTAGGCCCGTGTTACTGCGCTGCGCTGAGACCTCCACGTTCAGGCGTCCGTCACCATGACCATGCAAGCTAGCTGCTCGATACCTAGCCAACCTAGGCTCCTAGCCCATCCATCTACTTACCTTCATACACAAAAGCTGTCAGCATCGTCACTGCACAGCACGACAAGCACGGAGCATCATGCTGGTGCCTACATTATGGCTCACATCGGCACTCGCACTCTGTAGCTCGGCGCTCGCTCGATCATCAACCGGTGACAGAGTGCTCGTGGTCGTCGAACCTCAGGTCGAGAGGAGCAGCTATAGCAAGTTCTGGGATTCTCTGACCGGTATGTTTGGTTCGGCTTACTAGTAAAGCCAGCAAAGTAACGCTGACCTTCTCTCAGCTCGAGGCTTCGAGCTGACGTTCAAGGAGCCCAAGGACGAGTCGGCCGAGCTGCTCAAGTATGGAGAAACGGCATACGATCACTTGATATTATTCGCTCCGACTGCCAAGTGTGAGCTGACTCACGAGTGTTCACAGCTCCATACTGACTCATCTATCAGCATTTTCAGGCGCTTTGAGCCCTAAAAACATTCTCGCAGCCCAGTTCGCAGGCGTCAACACCCTCTACCTCCTTTCGTCGGACATCTCAGAGTTGCAGAGGGATACGCTGCGCGAGTACGATTTGGAGTTTGCCGAGCGAGATCAGCTCTACCTCGACGCATTTTCCTACGCGGACGGAAGTAGCCCATCGACTCCGGTCCTCACGGCAGCTCATTCCCTTGTTTCCAACGGACCTCTGCTATCAGCTTCAACCCTGACCGGTGGACCTATTGTGTACCCCTCAGGAGCGGCTCACAGCGCCGGCGTCAACCCGTTCCTCATCGACGTCCTACACGGGTCCAAAACTGGATATGTCGGCGCTGAGAAAGCCCTCAGTGCGGATGAGGCGGCGGTCGAAGACTCCCTCGCCAAGGGATCCAAGCAGGGTGTCGTGGGTGGGGAAAAGGCCAATCTCGTCAGCGCGCTGCAGACTAGGAACAATGTGAGAGTCGGCTTTGTTGGCAGCGGTGCCATGTTCAGTGATGAATGGTGGGGAAAGACCGTCAAGACCTCTGACGGCAAATCGTGAGTACGCTTGACTACGATGCAAGCTCAAGCTAACTATCCTGCTCAGGATCGAGACTGGAAATGCCGGCTTCGCGCAAGACTTCACCCAATGGGTGTTCCAGGAAACTGGCGTAGTCAAGGTGATCAGCACGCACCACCACCGAAAAGGAGAATCTCAACCTAGAGAGCTATACACCAAGAAGGACGATATCGTGAGTACACCCTTAAGGTCATCTTAGCGGAAAATGTCTTGCTTATCTCCCCGCCCCCCCACTTAGACATTCTCGATAGAAGTATCCCAGCATGTCACGACCTCCAATGGCTCCTCATCGTGGACATCGGTATCTTTACCTGATCTCCAGCTGGATTTCACCATGCTCGACCCTCACGTCCGGACCGCCTTGGTCGAGGACTCGACCAGCTCGACTCCCCACTCGACGAGTTACAAAGCCCGCTTTATCGCTCCAGACCGGCACGGAGTGTTCAAATTCGTCGTCGAGTACTGGCGACCAGGGTGAGTGCTATGACCCAGGCCTTCCTTGTTGCAAGGCTGACCATGCAAAGATGGAGTTACTTGACTCATTCGCAACGGGCTTCGATTGTTCCCTTGCGTCATGACCAACATCCGAGATTCATCACGGGCGCATGGCCATTCTACACCTCGGCAGTGTCGATGAGCGCGGCGTTCTTGCTCTTCTGCGCCCTGTGGGTTGCTCTGGGAGAAGGGGAGAAGAAGGGAAAGAAGAAATCGGAGTAAGAAGTAGATGCCAATCATGCATGCTGAAGGTATAGAGTCATGGTCTCTCTGTAAGCTCGACCAAGCTTGGTCGAGCTTAGTTTCTCTGTACCCACAGTGTTTCAGACTGTGTGCTACCGACTCACTTCTGAGGCGCGGTAACTCCATCTGTGTAGTAGTGGTCAATTTAATTTCGCTCCGACCGTTCGACTGAGCATCACGCCTTGCAGAACGAGTGCAACATACATGGATACCATGCTTACCGCGAGCCGCAAGGTAATCGGCGAAGGCGCCATGGCTGTTGAGGAACGTATTGCCTTTCTGAAGGGGTGAGACAGTGAATAATTTTCACTGCAGCATTGAGAGCTGACCGTGTTCCCACAAGTACATATTGGATTGCTCCCATGAGGAGGCTGGATACAACAAGTATCATTATAATTTAATACCCTTGAACGGTCTAACTCGTACTGATCACTCTTCAACCCGTCACTGATCATGAACTCCTCTTCTTCTTCTTTAGCGGCTTCGGCTCTTTCTGTTTGACTTTCTGCGTCTCCTCCTCACTGCCACTTCCGGCCTCCTCTGCTCTTTCCCCTTCGTCCTCCTCTGCCCGGGATGACACAACACTCTGTCTCCTTGCCGCGGCGACAGACTCTGATCGAGCTCTCTGACTGAGAATATGCTCCTCCTCAGCCTCGTTTGCGAGCATTTTTCGGCCTTGAGCGAAGAATAGCCTGACTTCGGTATTGGGCGTTACGTTTTCGATCATGTAGTTGTTACCTGAGATCGGTCCATCAGTCTTCGTGCTTGGAAGGAGTATAGTGAGACTCGAGATGGCTCACCTCTGGGGACCATGAAAGACCCTCCTCTCGACATGAGGAAACGAGTCTTGTGTATCGTGACCCGAACAGCTCCTTCGATAACGTAGAAGACCTAGAAAGGGCGATGTCAGCTTTGACGCTTGGACTCCATGATTAAGGTAGCAGCTGAGCGAGAACGCACGTATGAGTTGTCCTTGGAGGGCTTTGATTTTTTCAAGCTTCCAATGGGGATAAACACCACGCCCGAGGCGATAAACTGGTCTTCACCATACACCTTCTGATACAAGAATTCTCCGTCATTCACTGATCGAGGTGCGAGACGCGCAGCCGGCCATGCTATTCCTACAGCACCGTCAGCTCCCTAGTGTATGACAGGGCTGACTTGGACTCACTTCTCTCAATCTCACTACCCGAAGGGAATTCGAGCACCCGGCCAGTCGGTTGCGTGTCCGCGTCCCAGCCATCGCCTTCAGGCTCGACGCTCTCGCTCGCCTTGCGCTTGCTCGAACCGGGCTTGTTGCTCGTAGATCGGCCTCGGGGTCGTTTAGCCAATGGTTTCGCCTCTTCAACCGGCACCCTGACCACTTCCGTCTTTACAGCCAGACCCGGTCCTGGCGTATACTCGAACCTTTCACCCAGCCAGTATTTGATAGGCTTGAAATGAGCTCTGCCTGACCGTGTGCGGAAGTCTCCGGTCCATTTCTCCGAGTCGTCCGCTACGACAATCACAGCCGCGTCAGCGCGAGCGTCTGGGCTTGAGATGTAATATTGTCACTCACGTTTCTCGATAGTAGACAGACGCTTTCGCTTGGCCTCACGTGCCAGCTCCTCCTCTTTGCTGACCTTCTTGGCTGGCTTTGCCGCAGGTTTCGGCTTGCTTGCCTTCTTGCGCGGTCTTGGCGTAGCGTCCTTATCCGACTCTTCCTCCCCGCTTCCCGCTTCTTCCCGTCGCATGGCCTCCTCCTCTAGAGCCGCGTCTTCCTCTACATCTTCCTCTACGTCGTCGTCGTCTTGCCCACCGTAGTGACCAGTCTCGTCCCCATTGGCCATGGTGTCGTCGGCCTGTGGATCGTATTGCTCATCGCCACCAACGTCAAGGCCGTCATCTCCTCCGCCCATGTCGTGAGAGAAGCTTGGACCACCAACGTCTTCATCGTCACTTGGGCTTTCGCTCCGTTCTGGGTCGACGAGAGAGGTGATATCTTTGCGACGAGAGGCCTTCTTTGAGCTGAGATTGATTCCACGTTCCCGAGTGTCCTCTACCTCCATCGATTGATCGGGGCTTTCGCTCTCTCGTACGGCGACTTTGCTCTTCTTGGGCGTTTTGCCATTCCGTCGAGGAGTGACCTGGACAGATGCCTCCTGATCGTCCATACCATCATCGTCCATACCGATGTTGTCGGCAGAAAAGCCTCCGGCGTCATAATTGTCCATGCCCTGATCATTGGTGTCCATGAGGGGTGAGCCGAGTCCTACGCCTCGCGCATATCTCGATATCGTGGTTCCATCTGGCGAAGTCTGGTCTCTGCCGGTGCTACGACGCTGGGATTTCGGTGTTGGTAGTCTGTCAAAATTGACTGGACTGGGAGGTGTTGGCAGGATTGATCTCTTGGGCAAGCTGACTCGAGGGGTGTCTGAAGTCAGAGTCAGCTCATTAGATCATATTGAAAGAGGAAGCTACACACTGCCCGAGGGGAAGTACGGCGCTGTCGCTGGACTCGATAGGTCTACAAATACCTTTGTTTAGCCATATACCGTAGTGTATCCAGGACTTGGCTTACGATTCGGCAATGTTGGCGACTCTCCGATCCCTAGGTCATCATCGTCTGGCACATCGTCGTCACTGCCAGCTGCAAGAGCGGCCATCTTGCCTCCTCGGCGATTTGGTGCTGGAGTCGAGTAATCCCCCTCAACCCCCCCTCGGCCCGTGGCATGGGTCGTATTGGCTGCTCGGTTCTTGAGGACGGATCTTGACATTGTCGTCATGATCGACCGACTAGTTCCCGGAGCTTCTGTTGCCGGCGAGTGGAAGAATGCCTCAGGGGACTCGAATCCATCCGAGTCCCTCCTCACATTGTCAGGCATCACCTGTCCTGTCCGTCTATCGTCATCGTCAGTCATGTCAAGTGGAGGGAGGGAGGGATGTAATGTTGGACGTTGAATGTCGCATCACACGACGGAACGAGATGGCACTCACGTTCCTCGCTTCTTCGGCTCATGGTTGAATGGCAAGTGAGGAGCATCATCCCTGATCCTTCTACCGGGCGTGACCCTCGACATGGTGACTCCGGCTTGCTTGAGCGATAGGACGTCTTCGGTGACTGGTTCACGTTTCGACTAAACGAGAGGAGGGCCTGTCTTCGACAACGAGGTGATGACGGTCGAGCTGATCCGATGCGATCCAGTATCGAGACCTCTGTCTCTACGAGTCTGCTCGAGTATGCAGGTAGATTATCCACAGGCGGTGTAGGTAGTACGAGAAAGATGCAACAGACGGAGAGTCATGAGTGACTCATGACAGAGAGTTGACTTGACTGTGATGTTTGTTTTGGAACCGGTTCGCGCGTGGGAGATGCATCAAAAGTCAATCCCAAAGTGGCAATTATCAAAAACTGGCACGTCCGCTCGTTGCATTCAACGGGATAGATTCTCTTTGTACAAGCAGTGTAGTGTATGTGCAGTAAGGGGCAGAGCGCGAGCACTGTCATGTACTGCTATGTTGATCGTTGAAGTGATACGTGGTCGAGCGTTAGATGCAGGGAAGGGATGTATGTATGTATGTGAGTCCATCGTGTAGGGCTGTGAGCATGAGCTGACATGCCGGCTCTACTCGTAGAAGGTGATAGAGTCGACGACGTGTTCTGACTCCACGTAGCCCAGCACCTGCTCAATATGGGAGCTATCACATATCACTATCAGCACTTGGTTGGTTCCTTCTAGGCCCGCGGCTTTCGACCCACCTTTTTAGACCTTTGATCCTGTTCATCTCTGCGGAGTTGTACTGAGCCAAACCCTTCGCAACATCCTCTTCGTCCCATTCGTCATCGTTCCCTCCCGAGAAGATCTGCTTGTCGCCCCTGGCGACTGCGAGCTCGTGGACCAGCTTGACACCGGTGCCGGCATCCACATTAGAAGCGGACAGGCGTTCTGTAATGGCTTGTATTGCCGGACTTGGGGGTATCGACTTCGACAAAGGGTCCAGCGATGCAATCGAGCTAGAGAGCGACATTATTGGCTGTATCGAAGGTGTATGCGGCTCCGGCGCAGTAGCCGGGGAAGCTGGTGAAGTGACGAAATTAGAGCTCTGGCCGGATGATGGGTCTAAAGCCGGATTGAAGCTATCCGCAGATGCAGATCCTATCGGTGATCTCTGTGCAGCACCATCGATTGAGTCGATGGAAGCGATCGAGTCGGACATGTTGGGATTTGTAGCCGTGGAGCCGATCTTCCTCTTCCTCCTGCGGACGACTAATCGCACAGCTTGATGTGAGGCAAAGAGTCCCTCCACACGAACAACTCCGGCGGGGAGCAGTCGACCACCAGACTCTTTGCGTTGTAAGCCTCTCAGAGCGCCCTCATCAATACTGCACATGCAAGATCAGTCAACTTCAAGCGGGAAGAAGATTGCACTCACACCACGGTCCCGGCAGCATGCAGGCCATGTGCGATCCACCATTTACGGCTGATTCGAGTGTGAACTTTGGTCATCTGTGCTTCCAAGCTCGACTTACTCTTTGATAGGGTCCTCTCGTCTGAGGAAGCGCGTACACAACGGTCCTTCCCTCAACTTGGGTGTCTCTGACCCTTCTCTACTTGGCCCAACGCCTTCATCAATGATCCCAAAGATGTCCTGCACGTGCTCCGAGTGCATCACTATTGTGGTGGTTCCAGCCGCCGTGGCTAGCTCCGCTGCTATCAGTTTCGTCGACATTCCCCCCGTGCCCAGTGATGTTCCCAAAGTGGAGGTGGATACTGAATTTAGTCCGTCGAGTCAGCCTAGAAGATATCGCAATCCAATGGCAAGCCTCACCTTGTTGTCGGACTTTTTGTATATCTCTAACCACTCTGACCGGTTTGGCATCTGGATTGTTCCTCGGGTTGTCGGTATACCTACGAGGTGTGAGCTGCCAGGACCTATGCGTCTGATGCTTCTCCAACTTACAAACACCTCACATCGGTGAGAAGGAACAGATAATCTGCATGAACTATGGCTGACGATATAGCCGACAAGGTGTCGTTGTCACCGAATTTGATTTCCTATAGGGACCAGCGGGTCAGCTATACGTGTTGCTCGGCGACGTAGGGCGATGTCACTTACCGATACCGAGACAGTATCGTTTTCATTTACGATCGGCACCACGCCCATTTGCAGCAATTCTGAGAAGGTATTTTGGGCATTGAGATATCTCGTTCTCTGCCAAATTCGTCAGTGAGGATGTCACCGCGAGATTGATATTCTCACTCACATCTGAGATGTCCATTCTCGTGAGCAATATTTGAGCGATTGGCTGGTCGAAGTGCGAGAACAGGTTGTCCCACAGTGCTATCAGACGACCCTGCCCAATTGCCGCTAGAGCCTAGATGATAGAGCATGTCAGCAATGATATCGTTGCATACTGTCTCAAAGGAGGATAGGCATCTGGAGGAGCGCCTTCTCAGGTATGCCCATACGGGAATGGACTTGACCGCTTGCGACCTACCTGCTTGACACTGAGCCCCTTCCCCCTCTCTTTCAATCCCATTCGCCTGAGTCCTACACCTATAGCTCCCGAAGAGACCAGTACCACTCTATGCCCCAGTTCTCTTAGCTTGACTACCGTCTCCACTATCGACGATAACAGCTGGAGATGGGGTAGAAACGGTGGCTCGGGCGACACGATAGACGAGGTTCCTATGCGATGCACCCGAAGTATCAGTCAGACCGACTCTCGGGTCATATTGGGAGCACTGAGAGAGCTGCAGCAACTTACCGAGCTTGATGACGATTGTCAGGCCTGTGCCCTTACGGTTCTTTGGAATGTTGAATTAGTGCTTCTCTCACGGACGAGGCTGACTCGAGCACTCACCGACATGTTAACCAATGACCGCAAGATGAGTGTGAAATGTAAGAGCGGGTGTTATCCCGTATGAGCTGATGCTGTCCTATCTCCTGAGTAGCTTCTGACAAACCCTCAGATATGTAGCGCAACGACCGGCCTGATACCGAGCCCGACCGTCTCCAGCGGCTTAGCCTAAGCTTCGAGTCACATAGACGGTTTCCCACGATTGCCAATGTCGATTCGGTGCCTGAAATGATGGGATCTGTTTCAGCTTCCGGGTGTCATGTCATGGCGTCCATCATTTGTCCGTTGCTTACACGAGCCTTCATGAGCTTCACTATCGCCCATCCCAAGAGCACTCCGTGAAGATCATACCGGACCCGCCCTTCTCAGCCTGGTGACCTCACCTACATACGTCCAACATGGCGCGGTATTCTGCTGCCGACAAGGAGATGTCAGCTATTTCCTACGTGACAATGATTCCAGCTAACGACTGGGTCTCAGTGACAGCGTCATGCGAGAGTTCAACGCTAGGCCAGAGGACATTACAGGTGAGCCATAACCATCACTGAAAGTTTAGTATACTGATTATGCGACGTAGCCATACTGAAGCACCGCACCGATATAAAAGGACACCTGGGATACCTATACATCGCCCATATTGAGCCCAAGGGCAACGTCCTGACGATCATGTATCACCCACCCCCGGCCCACGACGAGATTCGGTACGAGCTCACGCTGGAACCACCCGTGGAAACGATATACGACCTGAAACCGCGTTTGAGGATGATGCGAGATCAAGCCAGAAAGCATTTCACCGTGGTGCGTCTAAGCACACCTTATCGTCTTGCCTCAGGGTATAATTGCTGAAAGAGTATGTTACTTAGCCGGAGAGACCCAAGATCGACTACTACTCCCCACCCCCGCTATTTCCTTATGTGATACCCTTCATCGCCGCGGAGAGTCTACTGGCCTTTGCGGTCTTTGGCTGGGGCAGCCTTGCGGACCGATTCAGAGCTCTGATTCAGCACTACGGCGGCCCTTATATGCTCTCGGTAGCCCAAGGTTTCTTTGCTCTGATGGTGGGTACTTGTCGACCATTGGGTTATTACCACACCGCTGATTTGATGTGCAGCACTTCTTCGCTGAACCGGCATACATCCTATATCAGCTAAGGCAACACCGAACACCAATATCCGAAGGAGTGAGTGAAGTCGCATCCATCAAAGATCAAATCTCGAAACGTGTATCTCTTTGGACCTGACTAAACTGCCTTTAGTGGAAATGGCTTTTAACTATCGTCGCGGTCGGGTTCGCCGGTATGGACGAATGGACAGAATGCGGTACGTGTTTCGCTGCGTTTGCGGTTGCGAAACACCAGCTGACACCAAGGCAGTCGAGTACGAGAAGCTTCGTCATATCTATGCCAAGACGGATGTCGGGAAACTGCCCGCCAGGCTCGAACGCTTCACTGTCTCGAAGGAGAAGAAGGAGTTGTAAATGTTTTGCGTATGAACATGTCCGTCGTCCAGACACATCTCGAACGACTGCCTGAAAGTACACGCGGCGATCTGACAGAGAGCAGTGCATATCCTCAGGGTCGAGCTACTCGTACAACACATCGAGATACGTCTTCACCAACTCTTCCACAACGACTGGCCCAACGCTTGTCTGTCCCACACCTGCAAGTCACGACCTCAGCAAGGGCACGATACACGACGTAGCTGATCACTCACCGTACAATGCGACCATGTTGCCCTCTTCGCCCTTTGGCATCGTCTTGACTTGTTGGATTACCTCGGCGAGATCGTCGAGCAGCTTGTCGACGCTATTTGACGTGGGGAGCTGAAGGTCATATGCCCAACTCAGCATTCATTCGACCTCTAAGGCTGACCGAACTCACGGTGAATGCCATGTGGAGAGCAGGGGGGTTCATCAACCCGTTCAGATGCCAGCCCTTTTTGGACATGGCGTCGCCCAGGGCGTATATGTTGATGGTCTTACTGGCAAACGCGACCACAGAGACTCTTGGATTACCCAACACGTATAGGTCGGTGGGGAATCGAGTTTTGAGCTGGGCAGCGAATGTCCGAGCTGCAATAACGATCGTCTTGCACGAATCAGTGTAGCCGCTGACTCAAATGTCAGTGATGGAGAGGAGACGTGGGGTATGGGCGCACTCACTTTGCTCCGATGTGATTCAGGACAGCCCAAGCACCTGCGATAATGGCGCCAGGTCTGACGAAAGGATCAGCTCAGCTCATTTTCTCCCACGACGAAAGCAGGATGTAGCTGACCTCGAACCCGCCATGGAAGGACTGGCATATACACCTCCCGACCAATCGGTGTTGACGTAGTACTGGTACCTCCGCAGCTCGACGCTTCGGTACATGATAACAGAGGATCCTGCCGCCTATTAGCACCATCACCTGCAAGGATCGCCGATCACCGACTCACCTTTCGGACAGAAAGCGTATTTGTGCTGAACACGTGGTCAGCTATGTCACTCATGAGTAATGTGAGGAGGGCAGCTCACGATGTCGCAGCTAACACTCGTCACACCGGGGACCGAAAAGTCAAAGGCATCGACACCATCGCCCAGCCCCGCCTTTTCCAGGAATGGCATGAGGAACGAGCCCAAACAGCAGTCGACGTGGAAACCGATTTTCTTCTTCTTAGCAATTGCACCGAGGTGCTTGATCGGGTCCTTGACGTCGAATGTCAGCTGTGAAAAGACAAGGATCGGAAGGGTTTAGCTCACAATGATGCCATCTGGGAAATTGGGCGCCGAAGCGACGATCATGATGGTATTGGCGTTGCTAAATTGGTGAGTCAGTCGGCAAGTTCATGGACTTGGAAAACGTCCGTCATCACGCACATAGCACGAGAGATCCAATCGACATCAGCTCTCCTGGTCTTCTCGTTGACGGGGATGACACGGATCTTGATACCGAAGTATTGGGCGGCTTTGAAGAACGCTGCATGTGCCGAGGCAGGTACGACCCTAGCCCGAGTCAGCAACGGGAAGGGAGGTCGGTAATTTTGTCAGACTGGTGACATACATTTCCGGCGAGGTGATGCCTTTGGTAGCCTTGGCCCAGTCCCGGTACGTCTTGACGGCCATGAGGATGGACTCGGTGCCGCCAGAAGTCGCTACAGAGGTCAGTCTGGCGTCTGAACAGCTTCAGGTTCAAGGAGCTCACTTGTGCCTGCGCCTTGTGGGCAATTGAAGCTGCAAGCGGTCAGCCCTGAGTTCAGCTGGACTGTGGTAGCAACTTACAGATTCAAGCAGATACTGATAATCTCACTCTCCATCTTTCGCACCGAAGGGAAGATGTCCGAGTGCAGAGGGTTTGACAGGAGAAAGTTGTTCATGGCGGTGTTGATGATTTCGTTGAGCTCCTCGCCTCCCTATAAACAGGCCCATGGTCAGGTGCGTCCGTCGCCACAGCCATGGATGATCCACACGTCATACTCACATGATACACTGTACCGCTGACTCTTCCCGATCCCACATCGTCTCCCTGTAATCTCTTCATACTCTTCCATTCCTCTTCAAGCCACTCTCGACTCTTGCCCTCGGTCGGGAGCGTCTTCACCACTGTCAAGTTGATGCCATCTGGGTACGACGCCGGGTGAACTTTTTGCCTTAATTGACTCCTGGTCTTGCCCATTTCCGCCTTCAGCTTTGCCTTTGACGACGGCAAAGCGAGCATAAGCCGGACTACATACTGCCAGGAAAGTCAGCATCGCTCAATTCATCTAGAAGTAGGACGATAAGACGACCTACGTTCTTCAGAGCGACGTAAATCGCTGCGAAAGAGTTGGAAAGTCCTCTCGCTCTGATCTCCCGGTAGCCAGAGATGAAGACACCCTTGAAGATCCTCAGCAGGAATGATAGCCGTCCAACAAGCGTGATGATCTGGATGTAGTACTCCTTCCGGGATTGCCCTATTGCCGGCTTCAAGACACTCATAACTGGCATTGTGCGTCGATCGCCGTGAGCTGAGGAGCGATTGGCTTGAGCAGATAAGATGCGCTTATGTGATAGACCGCTGGGTCTATGCGAAAACGGTCCACTGACTTGTGATGATACGGTGGCAAGATGAAAGGATCAGCGGATGGACCGGCGAGGACGGCATGTTGGCGGCTATCACGCAGCCCGCGCGGTCGGGTTAGACCGTGCGAGAATGCCACGTGGTCGGTCGTGCCTGGAATCGAGATCGGGCCCGGTCCACGGTCGTCATGATCACGTCCTCGCCAGACTATAACTGAGGGGATGAGGAGGATCAGGGGCTGTGGAGAGATGGATGATATTCACAGTATACTTGCCTTGACTCGCAGCATCTGTTCATTGAGGGTCTAAGGACAAGTCTGCGAAAGCAGCCAGAATTTCTGAAGCTCATTCACAACGACACACCGATCATCATGCCAGAGCTACCAGGTCAGTACAACTTGGCTTACCCGATAGCAGAACGAGCTGACCCAGTCTCAGAGGTTGAGCGAGCGCGAAAGTTGATTCAGGATTCCTGTAAAGGTTATAAGATATCTTCAGTCGAGACGACAGAGGATAAGATCGTCTACACTGGGGGCACGGATCATGCTCAATTCGTGAGTTGCAATATCACTGCCAGAACTTGTTCACTTACAGGCTCCTCCAGGCGAAGGAGTTGGAGGGTCGGACGATAACGGGCTGCGAGAGGAAAGGCAAAACGTGGGTAAACGCCTAATTCTGATATGTGAGGGTACTATCATGCTGATGCCTATGGTCAGATTTTGGATAACTCTGTCTGGCGAGGGTCGACTGCCTGTGCTTCACTTTGGGATGACGGGCATGGTCCAGGTAAGCCATAGTACATGGATCTGTTCGAGTAGCAAATAACCTCGTTACAGCTAAAAGGGCAAGAACCGACGTGGTATCGACGGCGACCTCGAGAAAGATCGGATAGCTGGCCTCCCCGGGTAGGTCAATGTCAAGGGCTGTCAGATGAAGCTGGATACTGAGCAGTACTGAGCCTGCTTTGTAGTTCTGGAAATTGTGAGGGCCGCACCTTGGGTCTATGTACTCGCTAACGAGGGTTAGTGTTGTGAAACTTGAGCCTCAAGATGGATCGGTCTCGCAAGAGCCCCGAGAGCTGGCGTTCATGGATGGTGAGTGTTACGGTCCACCATGCTAGTTGGGGTTTTGAATGACGAGCCATGATGTAGGTCGGAGACTAGCTCGATTACGCTTGTTACCCTCTCCGGTCACCGATCACGCACCAGTATCCCTTCTCGGATTTGACCCGATATTGTCGCATCCAACGCTGGAAGAGTTCAAAGCATTGATAGAGAAGAAGAAGGGAACGACCAAGGGTATGATCATGAATCAAGCCTTCAGTGCGGGAGTCGGAAATGTGAGTGCCTTCAGACGTATGTTGATGGGACTGCCGCTGAGTTTGGTTCTGCAGTGGGTAGCAGATGAGTGAGTCGTAGCCAAGTATGACCATACCAAAGAGACCGGTCTGATCGTCCCGCAGAGTCCTTTATCAAGCCAGGATACACCCCTCATGCCCTGTCAATCTCCTCACTGATCAAAACGTCAAGGATTTACACTTCCAGCTCAGAAATATCTGTCAAACGGCCGTCGATGTCAATGCCGATCACATGAAGTTCCCCTCGGACTGGCTATTCCGATGGAGATGGAGCAAAGGCCAGAAACAGCAGAAGGCCACCAAGGCAAGGCAGAAGGCTTTGGAGAGCGGGAGTGACGAAGAAGGCGGTGAGGACCTCAAGCCCAAAGGCATGAAGTTCCTGGCTCTGGTAAGTGCGCAGTATCGAGCTGCGGTTTCACTCTCTATCTCGCGATGTTAATGCTGGATTGAAATAGCCCGACGGATCACCCGCAACTATCACCTTTATCGAAGTGTCGGGCCGGACAACGGCTGTTGTTTCGGAATTGCAGAAAATGCCCGAGGGAGTGGAGATCAAGCCCAAGATCACAAAGGGCGGTAAGGGCAGTCAGAGCAAGAAGAGCAAGGGAGACTCGGTGAGTTGAGCCCCTTGGAGATGATGAGAAAGATGACTGACCAATGATGCAGGACGACGAAGGATCCAGTGGTTCCAACAGTTCTGAAGAGAACGAGGTCAAGCCGAAGACAATGACGCCAAGGCAGAAAGCCGCGATGGCGGCGAAGAAGGCGAAACTGGAAGCTTCGAGTCCGAGTCCAGTGAAGATGGAGCCCGAGTCGACAAAGGTGAGCTACGCTACAAATCACTTGTTGATGCGCAAATTGATTCGACTTCTTGCAGCGGAAGGCGAAGGACGAGGTAAAGCTGGAGCCAACAGAGGAGTCGACCACGCCGAGCAAAAAGGTGAGTCAGGTCATACAAAGTCAAAGAGGAAGCTTACTGATCTCAGACCACCTTCTCCTCGCTACTTATACCGCCATATTCACCCTTCTCATCATCTCTGTCCGGTCCCTCCTTGCGATGTCGACTTCCTTCAATCTCGGGCGCAGCCACGCAAATCAGCCAACGGGAGACCAAGTGGAGACGGTGGCAGAAGCAAGCCTGGCAGGAAAGGTCGGGGTGGCAAGGCCAAGCGGCCCGAAGATTCAGACTCCTCAGAGCTGTCCGACGCACCGGAATGATGTTGGCGTAGGAGCCCGAGGAGAATGAGGATTGTGGTTGGAGACATGCAAGCAGTTAATGGTCGACGAGGCTCTCTTACTTGGGGCTGCTCCCCAAGCTTGACAAACTTGGAAGCTGGGACATCGAGGCGGGGAGACACAGAGGTATCAGCGCATGCTGATAAATCTTCGACGATATGCTAACGGTGACCTCAAGGCAGCTCGCATTGATTAGTCATGGAAGTCAGTAGATCGATTCCGCGCAGCCTCCTGTATGTTGCGCTTCGATGCACAATGCATCCTCGGTCGACTAGATGGCAGAGAGACATGACCCAGCTACAAGACCTCCTTCGTGCCCTTCATGCCTACCCCCCGGCGCACAGACCCCAAGTTTGTCACCATCACGCACAGACCTCGGACGCGTTCGGGGAGGGTAGTAACCGAAACGTCCAACTTGAATCTCCTTTCCCTTTCGCTTCCAGTCCCAGCACTGTATCGCAAGCACTGAGACTGAAGGCTCCCTGGCACCTGAGTCGGATTGGGGGACGGGTCGGATCCGGAGAGGTAGGTTCTGTGAGGTTATTCTTCGCGCTGTTGGGCTGGTTGATGATTTCAATCTGGGCGATTTCAGTTTCAGGTGCACGCGATCCTCATCATATCCGTCCCGACGTCACCTCTCCCCTCTGAGCACCTATCAGTCCACTCACCCTCCCAACGCTCCTCGAGCTGCATTGCCCAAGGCAGCACGATTCCCACGGAGAACCCTCTCAGCACTGTGCTCACCTCTTCGCGAGCCAGATTTAGACCAGAGGGGGAAGTTGGGGTCTGGACCAGTTGGACTAGGTTGCGTTGTAGAGTTGGTCCCGGCCTAGGCCTCGCCTCTCTCTATATATTACCCATTGACCATCTTTCCTCTCTTCTTCTCTTTCTCATCTCAACAAACCTCAACACCTCTCTTCAGCGAGCTCCCCAACTCGCTATCATCACACCCTTATACACCCATCTTCGCCTCACCTCGCGTTGTCGCTGTTGTCTTGAACATGTGAGTGTCGTGGTCATCCCCCTCGTCGCCATCCCCCCGTCCCATCAACCAACCCTACACCACTGCACACTCCCACTCTCGTCTATAATCCTTGATCCACGAGATAACGCGTAGCTGACCATCATCAGCATCATCGTCAACACATAACACTGTCGCATTAGTGACGCTGCCCTAGCAGACGCATCAGGAGGTGAGTACTTCTCAGTCAACGCGTCTTCCTCCCTGCCTCCAACACCTTCCCAGCCGTCCCGCCCTTAAAGCACAGACCTCCTCCCATTCCTCTGTTCCCTCGGCTCCTTCTTACAGTATCGTACCCGCCCCGTACACGTCCCCTCCACCCCGGCTCAGACCCTCTACCCCTCCGCTCCAGCTCCTCCCTTTCCATTATTGCGCGGGGCAACGACGTCGAGCTACGCCTACAGCCCACCTCGTGCCTCATCCTTCCCTCGCCTCAGCATTGTGTCTGCAATGATCTTTGTTGGTGGAACTCACTGATGACAACACTGGCAGTGCCCCCATCCTCTCCCACCATGCTCTGTGATCTCAACGCCGAAAGGGGGTTCGTCGACCGGCTTGTCACCGACGACGCCCCTCCTGTCGCCCCATCTTCCGTTCCAATCCCGTACGCGACTGCTGGCAGAAGCACCCCGGTGCAACTCGGCAGCGCGGCCCTATGCGCAGCCCCTGCCCTGGTGTACGAAGACATCATTGGCTCCCCACATTCGTCCGATGGTCCGGCCACCCCGCCCCACAGGCCCTACCCGACCTTTCCTCCGATCGGGTTCGAGCGAGATGTGTTGCTCAGAGTTGCCGCTATCGACGCTGCGAACCAGGTGAGTGTCGACCTCCACCCACGTCTCCAGCAGCAGCTGACTCATGTTGATCGAATAGCTTGCCGGCGAGGTCCATTTCCAAGGTGATCATGCCCCGACTGGTGTTTTGGCCACTGGTGCTGCTCGAACGGGTGATCTGACCACTGGTGTTGCCCCGACTGGGGCTGCTGCGAGCTCGCCGGTCATGCCGGGCCCAACCACCCAGGATGAGCTTAAAGCCTGGTTGAGAGACATCTGGGGCACGCCATCGGCGCCGAGCGCGAGACCTGCCGAGAGACGAGTCGGCAACATGACACTGGCCGAGCTCTACGCGAGATCGGCTGCTCGAGAGAGGAGTCGAGAGGTCGTCCAGACCAGAGAGCCCGCGCCCACCGCCGTCCGATACCGCGGCTTGGGCATCAACTTTGGTGATAGGGACGACCATGCTAGTCATCTCTTCCCACAGAATATCTGGGGAAGAGAGGGTCAAGGATCCAACCAGGGCGCCCCTCAACAGGGCATTGTCGGTCACCATGGTGGGATGGTGCAATCCATATTGGCTACCGAGCAGGACCACGTACGAGTGAGGTGCCCATCTGATACCTCGAATACAACCTCGACTGGGGCGATGATCGATAGCGCGGGACGATACAGGCAGCCAATCGACTCCGCTGCAAACCAAAGAGTGCATGAGTCGTACCAGGCCGCTCTTTTTGGTTTGTCGGGGAACCAGGGCGATGCCACCAGGTTCCAGCAACATGGCGAGCGCTCCGTCCAACACCACGGGGTAAGGAATATCGACCACATCACCGGTCGAGAATATTACCCTGCTGGTGAATGGGCCTTTATGGTCGGCGATTGGGGTGAGTGGACCGCAATCACGTAGGGCGTATGTCCTGTATTCGTTAGCTTACAATCTTGCAGTCTGCACTGCGTGCAACTACCACAACTTCCGACGAAACGCGGTCTGTCACATGTAAGTTTTCTGGCTCGAGCTTGAGCAAAGCTGATGTCTGTGCAGCTGCCATCTGCCCAAAGAGCACAACGTGAGTGAGCCCCGCTCTGTCATGAGAAAGGCTCAAGCTGAATCGTCCTCCTCTTAGATGGCAGTTGTGTCGAGGGCCAGCGCACCGCCCCTCGGATCGGAAGGTGATTGGCAGTGCGAGTGCGGGTTCGTCAGTGAGTACACAGTGGCGTATAATCCTAGACTGTGTTGACTCAGATCGAAATAGACTGGAGACGTCGAGCCCTTTGCAAGAAGTGTTTCCCGACCCATCCATCAAACCAGGGTGAGTGCCTCAGACGACTAGCTGGGGGTCCACACTGACGGGCCTGGATCAGATGACAAGGACTTGGCTCGTCGTCAAGCGCTGGCCCAGCAGCAGGCCCGGGACCGGTTCCAGGATCCTTCACTGGAGATGGGGGACTTTCCCCCTGTCGACTCTGCCTTCGGCCAGACCGCAAATAGGGAGAACGTCACCGGAGCGCAAGTGGCGGACGTTGCACCACAGACGGTTCTGGCGAGGGAGTCTGGGCCCACGTACCGGTCTGTGGTGGAGTTTGGTGCTGTGGATGCGGAGGTACCCCGTCCCGAGGGGCGCTTTGGTGCTGTCGGTGATGGCCGATTCGTGATGCCCATTGCCCGACCCTCAGCCTCAATCATCGCTCTCGACTAGGTGATCACCGTCGGGTCCTTGAGCAAGACTATCCCATCGATCTGTAAGTTGGTGGTGTGAGGGAGAGAGGACCATTCTGGGCAGGCGACTGACTGGACATCTCAGTTGAACACCTGCGCTTCTCATGGAGACTATACCCCCTTATACCCGATCAATGGACACGCATACCCCGGTTACCTGTCGGCCTCGGTGTCCAGATCTCTGATCTTAGGTCTGTCGTCTTATCGTCTTGGAGTGTGAATGTGGATTTAGAAAACCGACCAAAAAAACAGCAAAGCCCAAACACCAAAAACACGGCGGGATCCGGTAGGGGTATTGGCGGGGACGGAACGTTGATAGGGGATCAACGGGATCAACAGGAAGCAGCGGTGCGAAGATGGCTTCGACCGCGACGCGCTTATGGCTTGACCAGGGGGGTTGAAGCACAGTGCAGCCTGGCGAGTGATGAGATGATCTCGGTGCGGAGGAGTCAGGTAGGATGCCGGAGAGGAGTTCGGACAATGAGGCGGCGGCAGTGATGAACGGCGGATGAGAGGTGCAGTACGACGATAGAAGGTCGCTGGGTAGAGAGCCAGCCGGGAACCAGTAGAAGTCGGGAAAGCTCGCAAGGTCTGGGAAACTGAAGGTCGGACAGAGTGTGGATCGTGTTCTGTTGTACGATATACGAGCAGAGACGAGAAATGCAAAGAAAATGGGGCGACGGGTGTTGCTGCGGCGCGACTAGCGGGTGTCCGAGCCTGCTGCTTGAGACTCGTGCTGAGGGAGTATGATCGATGAAGAGTCGTGCAAGCTGAATGATCGACACGTCGGAGTCAGAGTCAGCAGTAAGCAGCGGATGCAGGATGTATGTAGGTTTGGTGGATGCGATGATGGTTCGCTGGCTCGAATCGAAGGTTGCTTGCAGTTCAGGGGCGGAGCCGGAGAGGAGAGGCACTCAGGGGCAAGGTCCAAGATACGCTAAATTCCCAACTAAATTCCCAACTTTGCTTGCTCTGCGCTCACCCGGGGCGTTTGGCGCTCGTTGGCGTCACTTTGATGTTCCGCGTTGGTCCGCTCATCTTGACCCGATTACCGTGGGTCTAGCCCCTTTTTTCTCAGCTATCGAGGTTAAAGTGCTGCGTTGGAAGCTATAGAGGTCATAGTACTGTCATAGTCCGTTCCGATACCCCTACCTAGAACAGTGGATCGCATCCTCCTATCCTCTCACCCATCCCCAACGACATACCAACACAGTATACATACCCCTCAGAGAGAACGGTAGATCGACACGACGGCATACACAGTTCAGTAAATCACGAAACGAAACAACCAAAGAGAGAGAATCGAGAAAGAAGCAAAGGGACGCTAGGGCATCCGGAAAGAAGATACCCTCGCATCCATCTACCAACCAAGTATAATACGACTACAGAGCGGCACAATACATAGCCAGCTCTGAACCTGATCGGCGGGCCGATCCGTGAGTGTTGAGTGTCGGTTGTCAGAGCGAGGCCCATCACGACGGGAAGCCGAGGTCGGAGATCATTCCGGCCTTGGTTCCCTGACGACCCTCGTTGGCCGGTGCAGTTGGGATCGTTGCTGACGAGGCTTTATTATTGTTCAAACCGCGTCCCCCATCCAACTCGTCCATCATCGCATCTACATCGTCTACTCCTCTCCTCCACGATCCATGTTTCGCAGATCACTGCATCACACTTCGCTCTTTCAGCACACCAGCATCGTTCCGGGCACTCGCGTCACCATCGACAACAGGGGAAAAGGACAAAGTCTAGTCTAGGGAAAAAGTCGGTCTGGGTTCACGGGCCACATAGATTTTCAGCAGCAATCATCGGGTCAAATTGAGAGACCTGAGACAGTGGAGACACTGCAGACACGTCCAGTTGAGATCGAAATACATAGGTACGTACGTATACCGTCAGACCCTTGGCCTCTCAAACGGCCCGGCCGTTCGTGGGAATTGGGGTGTGGCAAGCGGCTGACTCTATCCCTTCAAAGGTGTCCAAGTGACCACCGGGGCATACGCGCAGAGCTCAACTTTAAGGAGTCCTCGAGGAAGGAAGGGATAGTGGCCTCTAAAGGACGGGAAGAGCGAGGAATCTGGATCTCGACAAAGCATACCCAAAGTCGACAGCCATCAGACTGCGCGGCAGCCGCATCGCTTTGACCCGAAGACCCTTTCGACGAGTCGACGTGTCAAAACAGACACGATCGCCACCGACACTTTGATCATCAACATAACTATCATCGCCAACGAACGCATCTCACTTCAAAACAGTCTCAACCCGCTTCGGCACAGGAAAGAGCGTAGACAGCTCCCGGTAGAATCGCAGCAGGAGTCCTTAGTTGGATACTCTTGCTAAGTCTGCCGAGGGTTGAAAGCACTCTTTCCCTCAACGACACCTTCGGGTGTTGGCGGTATGGCACGTAGCCCAAGAACGATCAACGCGCCATCGCCGACGACGTCAACTCCTGTTCAACCCTCGACTCCTGTTGCTATACCCGGAGCCAGCCCTGCGGCACATACCCCAACGACTAGGACAAGCGCCAGAGTCAGGCAGCCTTCTGCTCTTGCGACATCGTCCCTCCCCCCACCTATCACACCGGCCCCAGCACATCATGCTTCGTCAACGATAGGCACTCCGGCTGACGCCTCGTCGAGCAAGCTGCCCAAGACCCATGTCGAAAGCAAGGCACATGCGCTGAGAAGTGTTCTTGGGGAGAAGGAGAGGACGCCGTGCCCATACCCATCGCAGTATGGTGGCAAGGAGAAGTGCGGAGTGGCGGACGATGATGAAAGGGATGAAGTCTTGATGGCAATTTGTGCCGCCTGTGCTGTGATGGTAGGTCCTCATCCGAGATGGTCTGGGTAAAGTCGCTCAGAGATGCTGACTTGCATGTAGGATAATCGAGCCTTGTCTGCGGATGAGATTGCTTCATCGGCTATCGATCAAGGTTGGCTACGTCCCCCTTCGGCCGCTGTCATTCCCGCCACCATCATCAACAATGCCATACGGGCGCATCAGAAGCGCTGCTCCACGTCAAATCCAGTTCGAAACATGCTCTTGGCCAAATATCAATTGACAGGGTCTGTCAACGAGTCCGTCTTGGAGTCAGCGCTACATCCAACTGCTACAGAAGGAGGACTTCGGCCCAAAGGAACAGTGTGGTATTTGCAACCTGCAGGCAAGAGCAAGTGGAAAAACCCATTCGCCGGCATCGAGATCCCCAAAGTCGTGCCGAAGAAAGCGGCTCCAGCGAGGAAGATGCATAGGGAGATCAAGGCGAAACCAAGTCCAGCCAACTCGGCCGCCAGTGCAGATGATCGGAAAGGAGCTACCACCAAAGCAAGGACAAAGTCGATGTCCACGACCATGGCCAAATCCGCTTCGCCCGCCCCCACACCCACCGCGGCGCCCGTCAAGATCCGTTTGCGCCTGAATGGACCAAGTGCTGTCGATGTGGAAGAGAGCGGTGAAGTCAACGACAGCGTTGGCTCTTCGGCTTCTGGATCTAGGCAGTCATCTGTCACGCCTTCGATATCACAGCCACCACTGCCGACTGTCAAGCCCGTCACGAGACCTGCAAGACGGTCGAAGAACGTATTGGATGATTCGTCCGATGAGAGCGATACGTCGGATTCAGATATGGACATGGACATGGACACTGGTTCCTCCCGATTGAACAAAATCCCCATCAGACAGCGCAAAGATCGACCCCCTCCACTCCCGCTCAACGGTAGTAACCACTCCCGACAGCACATTCCCCGTCCAATGGGTTCCCCGTTCATCGACTGGGAGACCGGAGCCCTCTCGCCCTCGCCTACCGCCTCTGCATCGATGACTGTTCCTCCGCATTCCTCCCCGTTCCCCTCTCACTCCCTCGACAATACCTTCTGGGCGGTCCGCCATGATATCGACCGGTTCGCTGCCTTGGAAACCTCAAGCTCCAGCTCAGACGACGACATGCGGGAGAATGGAGACTGGAGCATGGCCTCCAGTGTCTTGATCCGAGGTGCGGATGAAGTCGAGGATATCAAGCCTGTATGGTCGGCTCAAGACGAAGAGGCCAAAGTCAAAGAGGCCACGGATGCCCTTCGAGTCTTATTCCCAATGTCCACCCCAGAGGAAGAGGAGGATTATGAGCCACATCGGCAGTTGAATAGACTGGACAATCGACCCACCCCATCAGACTCGTCGAGCGTGAATGAGAGCATTGCCAGCTCGACCACGACCAAGGGACAGCTCAAATCGGCCGATCTCGCCGCTTCGATCGCTCTGGCCCAGTGGGCAGGCAACTCGAGTCCTGTACCCTCGCCCAATTTGAGATTCCAGCATGCTCAGCTCATTCCCGACACTAGTCCAACGCAGCATCTCTCCCGATTGCACAACTCGTTCGAAGCGTCGGAAATGGAGATTGACGATTCGGGCGAGCCATGGTTGGATGAAAGTGGGGAGTTGCCCGTCAAAGCAGAAGACAGCTTCTCGGACATCGACCTTGGATCGACTATCGGTGATATCGCCAACACGCCCGAGCACGATAGACAGCTCAACACTGCCGCGTGGGCAATGGAGGCGGCTGCTTCGGTCGTCAAGCAGGAGCTACCGGATGAGGGCGACTATCCATCGCCGATGCCAACGGAGCTGACGGTGGACGATCATACCGGTAGTCTACTGCTCGGTGACGGCAGCAGACCAGGGGAGCACTTCCGAGCATCCAGAGCGAGCTCGAGTGACGAGTCGCATACTCCCTCAAGCCGGTCATCAGAGCTACCTCCATTCGAAGTCGACAACAGCATGTCAGTGGTGTTCAGACCCAATGTCGAAGAGGTCCTGGTGGGCCCGGAGAGCGTTAGCGTGGAGGAGCTGGAAGACTGCTGGTTGCCCGGCATGCTTCCCACAGAGAAGACTCCTCAGCGAGGCAGACTCTCCAAGTCACGCTTCCAACGCGGCGGAAATGATGCTCGTCGATGCAGCGGAAGCTGGGGTGGCATTGGCGTCGGAATCACACCTACGCCAGGATCTGCGATACCTTTTGAAACGATCCTACCGACAAGCCAGCAAATGACCCCATCTCGCTCGAAGAGTAGTCGGATCAGTGCCAAGAAGAGGAATCACTCGCCTCGAACCCCCATCCGACCGCCGACTCGATCTGGCGCAGCATCCCTGCCAACCCCTCCAACCGACCTCGACCAGGGATATGCCGATGTGGAAAACACCGAGATTCGCGAAGTCGACGTGGACATGGATTTCGAGATGGACGCGATCGGCACAGCGGATCTCGAAGCCGCTCGAGCTGAAGCCGAGGCTAGGGAGGAGCAGCACCGAAAGGCCTGCAGAGAGAAGGCGGCAAGGCGTAAAGAGCTTCTCGAGGCTTACAAGCTCAAAGTCAGAGAGGGCGGCGAAACGGGTACACCAAACACTGCCGTCACTTCGCCAGAGGCCTGGGAGGGTGTGTCTCCATGGTCAGAGATGAACACCCCGCATGGAGGCCAATCTAGCGCCTGGGGATACTCGTCCACGGAAAGCATCAACATCTCCACCCCGGGTGTCCTCTCGCCGATGGCTTTGCATTCACTGTCGACTTTGTCTTTGAGCGGAGACGCGACAGGTTACATGTGCCCGAAAGCGCTCATCTCCCCTCCTCTCCGCCCTTCCCAGCAAAACGCTTCGTTCGGCAACACCAATGCTGCTCACAACTTTGGCGGCTTGGTCAATGGTCACGCGATAATGCTCGACGAGGTCATGTCTCAGGCCGAAGTCGAAGCTGTCATGGCAAGCGTCAACTCTGCCCCGAGCTCTGTCAAGACCGTCACTCCGGCGACCGTCAATACGCCAGTACCCATCGCTCCGGCAAAACCCCCGGTGCCCCCAGGCAAACCCCCGGGGGTTACACCCGCGAAGAATCCCAAATCCGATTCCAACGCAGCGACAACTCGGGGCCCAGCGAAAGGGCCGACGCTAGCTCCTGCTACTGCCGCGACGCCGGCATCAAGGCCCAACAACGTGAAAGCGTCCCAGACGCCCTCTGCTGCTGTGCCGATAGCTTCGAGGAAATCGACTCTGCAGCCCCCGTCGAAAGATCAGAAACCGCAATCGAAACCCGTCTCCAATACCTCGTCTGGATCGAGCTCGTCTCTCTCGTCTGCCCCTCAGTCTGTCTCTGGGGCTAATCAGCCTGCAAATGCTCCCAAGGCTCCCCCCGCTCAGCAGAATGGGTCGGCAAACGGCCCTGCTCCACCTCAGGCCAAGCCCTACACCGCAATCACCAAGGCGCTGTGTCCGGGCGTGGATGCCTGTGTGGTCGACCATATACCAGTATATGCGCATCACTGGGAGAACAAGGCTGGGACAAAGTACACCTTGCTCAGGCGGCTCGACACTGATTTCGGTGAGTAACATCGACAAGCTGCCGCGAGTGATACTGACTTGTTTTTATAGTCAACGCGACTTCTTTGTTGAATGCCCTAGGTGTTCCGCCGACCAAACATGCCGATTACCTGCAAGCACCTTCACCGAGATTGGCTTCACACCATACCGTGCCTTCGGTCATGAACGGAGTGCCATACTCGCCTGGCGTGGCGGGAGTATGGGTCCAACTGGTGGAAGCGAGGGAGTATGCTCGTATGCTCAACCTGTCCGACAAGACTCTCTTGTGGAACATACTTCGGGAGGACTTGTTCGAGCTGGTAAGTACCGTCGTTCATTGATTTACAGTTGGGGTCAAGAGCTGACTTGTTCTAGTTTGCCGCATTGGCCAATATCAAGACCCCACATGCGGCTTCCGGTAGCTTTGGTCTTTCCTTCGACGTCCGAGCTCCTCCACCGAGGCTGAGTGCAGCCACTGCTCCATCGACACCTTCGAACGACTCCGCGTCAAACTCGACATCATCTCTGTCGGCATCGTCGGGAAACTCAAAGTCGACACCCAACCTCACACTCTTGTCGTCATCTGCGCCCTCTGGCCCCGGTCCCGTTGCCAATGGACGGATGAGCGCCCTGTCCAAGATATCTCCGAATACTGCCACGCATCCGGTCAATGGAGCAGCGGTCAACAAAGGCCCATTAGTCCGACCCGCTCCGGCGACACCACCCGACGGATGCCCGCACCCGAAAAGAAGACGAGCGACCATCGTTGGCGATATGAGTCCGCTGGCAAAGTTGACCAACTCAACAACACCGGTGACCCACACAACGCCTACTGGGCAGCCGTCTGCCACGAATGATAGTAATAATGCGGGGGCGGTACAGATGAAGAAGCCTCCAGCTAGGAGTACGCGAGCGAGCGTTGGCGGTGCGGCGTGAGGAGCCCGTGGTGCATTACATGCCGGTGTCTTCATTTTTGCTGTATACAAAAACGCTTGCGAGTCGCAATGATAGTTAGTTTGATAAAAGCCCACGAGTACGAATACTACGAGTAAACCCTACTCTGTTGTCTATGCTATGTATGAGACGAACCCAGAAGTGATCACGATGCAGCTCGTCGTCATACGGGCAGTAGCCGAGGACACCGCCACACGCGGCGAGGGTGCGGCTGACGAAAGCTGACGTAAGGATGATCCCATCCCTGAAACCAGCTGCAGCAGCTGAGAGGAGTTGCCGAAAGGAGGATTTTTCCTGAACTCGAGTCTCAACTGAACTACCTCTCTCTCTGATTGATCATCCACTAGCCAGTGGATCTAGTTACGTGTGTCTCTATCGTCGAATCCTATACAACCTCGAAGCGGCCGGCATTCATCAGTGAAAGAAGGACTTGAGAAAAGCCTCGGACAAGCAGGACTCTCCCGCCAACATGGCGACTCAAGCACAAGGTGCCCAGAGGTCAAACCTGTGAGTTCGCATTCCAAGACTACATCATCGAGCGAGGCCGTAAAGCCAAGAGTCCATCCTTCCGTTGTCCTCGTCGGGTGTAATGGGCTTCAAGCTGACCATGCATCTTCACCACCCTCTTTCTATCGCTATACCGTGCATATCATTGTCGCACAATCTCTCATCGTCACCCATACCGCCATGAACATGCCCGGGCATAGGTCGCGCCAAATTCGAATCACGAGTGAGTCATCGTTTCCTTCCACGTCCCCCATTTGCATGCCCGAAGTCTCGTACCTCAGCTGACCATGCCTTCCCATCTATTTCCTCCTATCGCCACGTCACCTACTCCCCCGTTGCTTGACATTGTCGCCGCTCTTTTGCCTCGCCGGTATCAGTCGTCGCGGCCGACTCGTTGATCAAGCGCGACCTTCTCAGACTCCCCGATCCATTTGCTATCGTCTCGGTCGATGGCGAGCAGATACACACCACGAGCGTCATCAAACGCACTCTGAACCCATACTGGAACGAGTGAGTGCATGCCACGTCGACGTACAACCTGGATGCATGCTGACCGGGGTGTGACCTATTTTTAGGAATTTTGACATGTGAGACCCATTCATTACGACTCATCCGTTAGAGCCTCATTCTCATCCACGTCGTAGCACCGTCAAGGACTCTTCTGTCGTCGCGGTCCAGATATTCGACCAGAGGAAGTTCAAGAGGAAGGTGAGGAGCATCTGGATTATGTCGGTCTTAAGCGGATTGGCTAAACCCCCCTATAGTCCGACCAGGGCTTCCTCGGTGTGATCAATGTCAAGGTCACAGACGTCATCGACCTCGAGCTGGGCGGTCAAGGTGAGCAAAAATCGCCTTGGATTGTAGAGTGTAGCTGACTGTGTCCCAGAAATGCTTACTCGAGAGCTGAAGAAGGGCTCGGAACAAGTCGCTGTCAACGGTAAACTCATCGTTTACCTCTCCACGCAAACCAACACACCAATTCAGAACCCTGGCCCATCCACGTCTCAATCCTCGGCCATGCTCCAAGATCAGTCCAACGGCTCGTCCCTCAGCCTTGCGACTGGTTCGGTTGCCGCCGCCAATGCCTCGCGACCTGGCTCTCAACTGCGACCTACCAACCCGTCGCCAGAGACGCCAACTACTTCCTCACCTCAGATCGCCCAGGAGGCACAGTCTCCTGTCATTACCCACCCATCGAGTGCTGTTCCTCAGCCACTCAACCCGAACGCCGCTGTTGCCGCCAGCCAGGGCGCCCCTACAGTCAACCCGACGACTCAAGCTGCAGTCACGGGTCAGACTGGAACCGGAGATCAGTTCGACTCGCACGCCGATCAGCTGGGAGCGCTGCCAGCTGGCTGGGAGCGACGAATTGACCACCTTGGCAGACAGTACTATGTCGACCACAACTCGAGGACGACAACGTGGAACCGACCTAGCGACAACCAGATCTCCAACACTGCTTCCCAAGTCAACTCGACTGGAGAGGCTAGAGCGAGGCACAACCAGCGAACGCTCGCCGATGACATGCTGGAAGCTGGCGGCCCGCCAGGTATTGGCACGGGAACTGTGACACCAACCGGAGGAGCTGGAAGCGGAAGTCAATCCGCCAATGGAGTCGTGCCCGGAGCTTCGACCAACGCTACTACTGCGGGCACTGGACCTCTTCCTGCTGGTTGGGAGCAGCGATTCACCCCCGAGGGCCGACCCTACTTCGTGGATCACAATACGCGAACGACCACATGGGTCGACCCAAGAAGGCAGCAGCTCATCCGGGTTATCGCCCCAGGACAAGGCAACCTTGCCGTTCAGCCACAAACGGTCAGCCAGCTTGGTCCCTTGCCGTCTGGATGGGAGATGCGACTCACGTCCACTGCTCGAGTTTACTTCGTCGACCACAACACCAAGACGACGACATGGGACGACCCTCGACTGCCATCTTCTCTCGACCAGAACGTGCCGCAATACAAGCGAGACTTCAGAAGGAAGCTCATCTACTTCCGATCGCAGCCTGCTCTTCGGTCAAACACTGGTCAGTGTCACATGAAGGTCTCGCGAGAGAACATCTTCGAGGGTTCGTACACCGAGATTATGCGACAGTCGCCCAACGATCTGAAGAAGAGGTTGATGATCAAGTTCGAGGGCGAAGACGGTCTGGATTACGGAGGTCTGTCAAGGTGAGTTGAATACTGCATAATAACGAGAGATGTGCTAATCACGACCGATCTTTAGAGAATTCTTCTTCTTGCTCTCGCACGAAATGTTCAACCCGTTTTACTGTCTATTCGAGTACTCTGCCCACGACAACTACACGCTGCAAATCAACCCCAACAGTGGTGTCAACCCGGAGCATCTGAACTACTTCAAGTTCATCGGACGAGTCGTCGGTCTCGGTATCTTCCATCGACGATTCCTTGATGCCTACTTCATCGTGTCGTTCTACAAGATGATTCTGAAGAAGAAGATCTCGCTGCCAGATCTCGAGTCGGTGGATGCGGGTCTGCACCGGGGTATGACTTGGATGTTGGAGAACGATATCACGGATATCATCGAGGACACGTTCTCCATCACCGAGGAGCACTTCGGTGAGGTCGTGACTGTCGACCTGAAGGAGGGCGGCCGGGATGTCGAGGTTACTGAGGACAACAAGAAGGAATACGTCGAGTAAGTGAAACTATAAGGTATACAACAGTAGAGCAAGCTGACATACCTCTCCCAGCCTGGTGACCGAGTACCGAATCTCCCGACGGGTGTCTGAGCAGTTCGAAGCCTTCATGTCTGGCTTCAACGAGCTCATCCCACAAGAGTTGATCAACGTGTTTGATGAACGGGAGTTGGAACTGTTGATCGGTGGTATGTCCGAGATCGACGTCGACGACTGGCAGAAACACACCGACTACCGAGGCTACAACCCTTCGGACGAGGTGGTCGAGTGGTTCTGGAAGATTGTCAAGGCATGGCCTGCGGAGAGGAAATCCCGATTGTTGCAGTTCACCACTGGAACCTCGCGAATCCCCGTCAACGGGTTCAAGGATCTCCAAGGCTCTGATGGTCCAAGGCGATTCACGATCGAAAAGGCCGGCGAGATCAACCAGCTGCCAAAGAGTCACACGTGCTTCAACCGAATCGACTTGCCCCAGTACAAGAGCTACGACGTGCTCGAGCAGAAACTGACCATTGCGTGAGTGCCAGAGTGAAGAGCTACTGGATGTACCGACTGACCACTGTTTGTAGCGTCGAGGAGACCCTTGGTTTCGGTCAAGAGTAAGCTCGACAGAGTGTTGGATTCTTGGACTGCATCACCCATGCTGGAGACATCGTTAGGCCCTTTCTCTTTATAGATGTACATTAGTCCACCGCCCCTTTACACGACTTGATAATACGCTTCTGTCTCGTTTCCTCTCACCTTGCGAACAGCTTTGCAGTGTACCGTAGCGAATGTATCAGTTTCTGAAACGAACTTGAACATGATGGAATTGTGGCATGTGATACAACAACAGATACTCTACTCCAAGACTAAGCTGGCTCGTCTCGTGTCGCTCCAGACCTTCAGTTCTCCATGGACCGAAGAGCGCTCTACTTTTTCTTCGCGCTGAAGCCGCCGAAACCCATCATCGCGGCCATGTCCTGATATTGCTGTTGAGCCTGTTCGACCTGTTTCGACTCTTCCTCATTCTCTCTATCCTCCTTTTCCACTCGCTTCTTCTTATCCCGTCCTTTGTCCCTGCTTGTGGCCTCTGGCGCCGGCTCATCGGCGTCCACTTTTGACTTTTTGATCACGCCCATTCGTGCCATTTCCTCCTCTTCCTTCCGTTCAAGGCGTTTCCGCTTCTTCTCCTCTTTCCGCCTGACTTTCTCGTCGTTGCTGTTCTTTCGGATGTCTGAGAGTCGGGCTTGAAAGTCGAAATTCTTGGCTGTCACTTTCGTAGCTGTCTCAGCGCGCAATTGGGCGATGCGAGCCCTGACCTGGGACACGGTGGATCTCGAGACGTGAATCGTTTGGCCCAGTTGGCGCAAGTCTGGGCGGAGAGTCAGCACTGCGTCGCCCTGGGCCATGCGCGAGATGGGAGGCAATGGTGAGAGCTGGGTGCGACTTACGGTCTTTACCGTTCACATGGTCTAGATAGGACAAACTGTCCTTCAATGTCCTATTACACAGTTCACACTAAACATGCGTTTGATCAGCCTACACCGGTCACGTCTGACAGTAAAGTCCGAATGAACCCACATAGAAGCCAGCTCCTCGATGACCTTTTCCCGTCGCCGTGGTCTGCACCAACATAGTCTTGTTCAAGTTCTTCTCGATGCCCAAATCCTCTTTCCGCTGTTCGAGGGCTTTGGTCGGTTTTGGCAGATCATCCTTCGGCTTGAACTGGGGTCGTTTGCCTAGGTATAAACAGGTCAGGAAGAGTGTCCCATACCGTCTCTTGCGTAGGAGGACATACCACTCTGCATTGCCGCCTCGGCCTCTTTGGCTCGCTCGGCATATTCTGCATCTTTCGCTTTGGCTTTGGCTTCCCATTCCGACTTGTCCCATTGCTTTCTAGCAGCCTGGGAGGTATCAGCCATTGACTCCGCGAATTGCCCACTAGCTGTCGCACTCACTGGAGCCGCTCCTCCGGGCTTCTCTTCCGCCATGATGCTGCGTATATAGGTAGGATGTTGATGACGAGGAGGTCAAATCTCGAAATGTCCACGAACGGATGCTCTCATGCAGCTCTGATGATCGGTGCGCCGCGCCGACCGTAGACGAATAGTTACGTAATGGAAAGCCACGTGGCGCTGAAATGTCTGTTCGCATCTGTTGATGCTCTGTCCCTCCTGCTGGATATACTTCAAACACTTGGACCACGCTCTTCAACGGCTTTGACGATATAGACAGCCACTGCGCGATGTTCAACTCGCCAGCACCCCGACAAACGCCTCGACGAGGGGTAAATCGCCCCCGCGACTCGGTCTCACTTTCTCGAGGCACCCCGTCAATCTTCTCGGATCAGCAAGACGCTCAATCCCTCCAACCGAATCGGTATCCCATTGCCCCCCTCACGCCCTCCATCAGAGGCTCGAGGCTCGCTGTGGCAAGAGGGCTTCCACCTAGTCCTACATCTTCGGCTGGAGAGACTATCAGGACTGCTAGGGCGGAAACGGATAGCTACGAGCGAGTAATTTGGGCGAAGAATGATAGAACGGTGGTATCAAGCGCGGGGGGTCTGCCTAAGGAGGTACAAAGTATCATCAAGCAGTCGGGTGAGTATACCGACCACTGCGTAGAATTTTCTGCTGACCTGGTTGCTGGCTTAGATATGATGACTACGCCCGTGTCGGGTCATTTGGACACAGCGTCCGGATTCGCTTTCATCACCACTTCAACGGCTTGCATTGCGTGGAACTATCAGAAGGTTTGTGGACTCCCGATCAGCTGAATAGCGTCATAGCGCGTATCGTTAGCTGACCTATGGTCATGCAGCGGACACAAGCCTCTCCCACTTGTTACACCTTCCCCGGCCCAGCGGTCCAATACGGCTCAACCAATTCCCAATTCCCACTACTCGCCTCCCTGTTCACATCCTCATCAACCTCGTCTGCCGAACCAGGAATGATCGTCGTGAACGCATACGGAGAGGTCAGGCTGTGGGAGACCATGGGCATGGGCCTGGCGAATATGGACAGGTACCAGTATTCCGAGCTGCCCCTTGCCCAGGGCGATTTTGCGGAGAGAATATGGCGGGTCGAGGTGGGTCATATTCCATTCATCACACCTATCGAGGCTGACGCGGCTCGACTTGCCAGAGCAACACTGTCATCGTCACTACAGCCACGTCCCAAGCTTTCCGACTGACCATCGGGTCACAATCCGGTCGAGCGGCGCTGTCCATCACACAGTTCACGAAATCAGGCGGCATTTTTGGCCGAGCGTCCAACACCATTTTCGCCAAAGAGTCAGATAGGTCAGGAGTCCAAGCTGTCGCCACGCCCTCAGGTAGCGGATCCACCTATATCCTTGCTGGGCGGACTTTGCAGCGTTGGGCCCTCTCGCAGGTCAGTCAGCGGGTATGTGTATAGGCAGAAGAGGGATGATCTCGGCTGACAACGGTATAGCTGAACCAGGAGTTTGACCTCTTCGAGACCATTGGTAGCGAACTCTTCGACGACTGGGCAAAGGGTACTTCAACTATGAGTATCAATGACATTGCGACATACGGGTAAGTATTCCACCACTCAAGAGCGAAGCGGAGCTGATTTTTGCACTAGACACGACGAACTCGCTGCTCTCGTCTCCTACACCGAGAACCAATCGTCCTCTCGGAGCCAGCATCACTCTTTCGCCATTGTCATCTTCTCGACCGACTCTTCTTCCGACATTCCCGTCATCTCGCGCATGATCCCTGTCTCACATACCTCGGTGAGGACGCTCCATCCATCCTAGACTATCTTTGCGGTGGTGCTAATCTTCATTAGAAATTTGATGAAAGAGCTCTGGATAACCCTCGTCTCGTCATCCCGTTCGGCGGCCAATTGGGTTTCATCCGCCTCGCCAACGTCGTCATTACTATATCCATGGCGGCAGGTGCGTATATCCTTTCAAGTTTGTCAGTGTACTGTTGACCCTCGTTTAGACGACGAATACGAGGATACAATCACGCTCAAAGACGCTTCGCGGAACGCTTTCATTGGCCTGGGGTACAAGTCGGTGCCGGTCACAACTCGCCGCTTAGTTGGCTCACCGGTCGTGCTCATGCCCGCTCTGGGCGGCTTGCTCGGGGTCGACGTTGTTGAGCCTGCGAGTGTAGCTGGATCCAGGTGAGGAATACATGCTGCTGGGCTCGATTGCTTGTGTTGAAACAGCGTTCTTAGCTCTATGTCGGCGAGTACGGCCGCGCTCAAATCCATGATGGAGCAAGCGGTCTTCTACGGCGACCGAAGCGAGGTGAGTGGTGCCTCGGATTGCAACAGTTGCACTGCTCACTATTACAGAACCCCCTTGTGTTCAACGTGACGTCTGACTCAGGTGGCGATGTCGCCGAGGCGGCAGAGAGGGTATCGAGGGAGATTCTCTCTTCCAGTGAGTACAGCTGTCCACATAAATTATCTTGTAATCTTGCTGACCGGCTGTACAGCTTCCGCACACGCGCCAGCGCTATTTGAGCTGAAGCCACAACTGCTTGATCGGTATCACCGTCTGAGGGAGCTCATCGCCTTCATCAGGCAAAATAAACTCCTTCATCTCGTTAGTCAACGTCTCCCAGTGTGGACGTGGTTACTGATTAAGATCGTTAGGTATCGCAATCCAGCCGTCGGAAGTTGTCCGCCGATGCGGAGAAAGCAAAAGCTTCTATCGAGTTGTGGGAGCATCAGGATCGCAACATGGCGTGAGTTCCACTTTCTCCACACGCCAGTCTTTGCTCATGAAGTCAGCCAATCGCAAAGCCGGTCCCCGCAATCATTGCTTGCGGACGGTATTGCCATGTACATCGAGAAACAAGGTCTAAGCGGACAAGAAGATGTCGTGCGATACTTCTTCCGGACACAGGTGAGGGATACGTGTATCTCTCCAGGCGGACATTAAGGCTCATGAGTCAGGCACCCCATCTGGACAAATTGCTGGATATCGTCTATGGCGTGTACCGCTCCTCGATCGAGTCTCTCGCCAAGAAATCCGAAGTTGCTGGCTGGGTCTACGAGGTCAACCGCATCTTCCTGGTAAGTTACCTACGTCCCCCATGTCCCAGCGTGCTGACTGGCATAGGATGTGTACCGAGCCGCTGCTCAGTACAGGGAGGACCACAGAAACACCTATGAGATCGACCGTCTCCATCCACTGGTGGAACAATGGACTGCAAAGGCCTCTCTGGTCGATGCCCTCGAGTCTCTGTACAACGACACGAAAAAGGCTATCGAGGATAGAACGAGAGAGCTGGGTTCGATTGTCGACGAGGCTTCAGAGACAAGTAACCCTTCGATGAGAAAGGAGAAGGCGCTTCAGAGGCATTTGAAGGATCAATTGGCGTTCCTCGCTGCAGCATTGTGCGAAAATATGGAGGACAAGCTACGGACGCGGTCAACGTGAGTCAAGATTGTGAAATCATGTCGGCGGTGGCTGATGGTATCGCAGGAGGGAAGAAGCGGACGGGACGAATCCACAAGATGCTATCGCCCTCAAGTCGCGGTACCTGGAGATGAAACCGCGTATCATCCGACCATTGGGTGAGCTGAAAGCGTTATCCTGATGGAACTCAAAGCTTATATATATCCTAGCACATTTTGACAAATTGTCCGAAGCGTTCGAGCTTGCTGAGAATCACTTCGATTATCCCTCCCTGGTTTGGCTGTGCTACACGACCCCAGCCGGGCAAGATGCGAATCGCCAAGCGAGGGTGGAGACCTATATCGAGCGATATGGGGAAGATTTCGCTTTCGTCTTGTATCAATGGTTCATCGACAACGGTCAGCTCTCTGTATCCGCTTCGTTGGTCCTCAGCTGATACCCCCGAAGATCGCTCGAAAGAGTTGATGACGCAAGACGAGGTCTATGGTGCTCTAGTGACCAAATTCTTCGAGGTGAACGATTACCCTCAATTGGCCTGGATGCACCATATCGCCTGCAAGCGATATTGCCAGGCTGCCGTTTCGCTCATAGCGGTAGATGGTCAAACGCAAAATCTGTCCGAGAAACATGTGCGTCTATAAGCCCTCTATGAGAACACTGAAGCTGATCATGAGTCGAATAGCTGGTCGCTAGTATTGGAAAGCTAGCTGCGGTGGCTCAGATCAAGGCAAAGGGTGCTTCGGCCGAGCACAGGCAAATACTTGACGGTAAGCCAGCTACGTGGAGTTTGCCAAAGTAGTGACTTGACTGACCACCTGATTAGATCTTGATGATGGGCTCGAGCTAGTCGGCGTCCAGAATGGCGTTAGGGATGCTCTGCTCGTCGCCTCAAATCGGTCTGCCAACCCTCTTGGAGAATACGTCAAAGAGCACGCCTCGTATTTGAACCTTCGACCGGCGTTGAAAGAGCTCTTCGTGTCCATCGGTCAGCGATTGATCGATGGCGAATCCCTCGATCTAGAAGACTTGATAGATGTCCTAACGCTGAAAGACAACACCGGAATTTCTGTTTCTGATTCGACAATCGCTCTGGATCGTCTGGTGAAAGACGAGGTGAGTAGGCTATCTCCATGGCCACACCCCAGCGTCAGCTTACGGTCTATGCTTCATTCGCAGTCGCTGCCCGATGGTCGGAAACAAGTCGCCCTTCTTTCGATCTGGAGAAGAGTTTTCATTCGGGACGAGTGAGTTGTCCCGAAAAGACATGTACTACAAAAGGTCGGCATCGCTGACACAGCGGTCAGTTGGCTTGCGATTGCCAATACATCCGGAAGGAGTGACGAAGGCCAGAGAGCTCTCATCAGGGGAACATTGTCATATCACACTATCCGCGCTATCAGCAGCATGTCCGGTACGTCGACTCAAGCCCTAAGCGGCATCTCACCCACGCCCGACCTGAAACTGACGATTGCGATAGATTTCCCTACGGAATACATCCTCTCGCCGTACACTGCCTCACAGGCGCCACTGCCGATAGAGCTGGTGGCTCGATTCCCCGAATGGTCAACAGACCAGATCGAGGGCTTGATGCGCGATCACCAAGCTGAGATCGAGGTCTTGACGCGATATTTGACAGAGGCGGATTTGGAAACTCGGGTCAAGGAGGTTTCAGAGTTGGTGAGGCGGGATGTATCCGCTGGCCTGGAGGTGGAAGAAGGGTCCATCGATGGCGGAGATGTGGATGGCGATGTCTCAATGTAAAACGGCATCAGCAATAAATGGGTTGATCCTTCTAGCGAAATGCTTAATGATAATGCATCACATGGTTTGAGCCATCGACACTACTCTACACACGACAAAGTGATATGTCTCACACTAGTTCGGTATCTTGACCCTCCACGCGCTCATGGGTAAAGCTGAGCGATACGTCAGTACCTGTTCGCACTATGACATAGATATACCGGTACTCACCTTGTAGGCGTTTTACCGTGGGCAGAATGTAGTAGATCAGACTGAAGGCGCCTAGAGCAACGCAGACCACGTTCATAATGTAATATCCGTCTCTCTGGATGATACAATGCCCGCCTAGCTCATTGCATAGGTGTCGACCGGGATCATTGACGCAGTTGTTGTTGAGCACCGATGGGTCCTTAATGGGCACAGAGCACGTTCCGTATGTCAACAAGTCGACGGATCGCAGGACAAGCGGCTTGGGTAGTGTGCCTCCGAGGTTGGAGATGGTGTTGAGTAGCTGCGCAAAGAGGTAAGCGCCACGGCGGGGAGATAACGTCAAACTCTGATACTTACTGTCATATATGTCCCGCCAATGAGGGGATCCGCGATCTGAGTGAAGAAGGCACTCATGCCGACGAATTGAACCGTGCTGCCGGATCGTCAGTACACACTCAACCAACGATGTGCGCTGGATCCGCTCACCTGGTCAGAGACGAGAGCAAAGTGGTGGCCACCACAAAGCCAAAGTATCCCCCTTCCACCTTTCCGCTCTTCGGGAAACCCCAGACGACCAAGGAGCCGATGATGGCCATGGCGAGGCGTGCCCAGAAGGCCAGTAGCCATGGCCGCAGTATATCCCCGGTGCCGCTTGTCGTCAACGGATGCCTTGCCGAGCCGGTCTTGGGTCGCGACCACGTGGCCACCAGCCATCCAGCCGCCATTTGGATAGGAAAGTCGAGCAGGACCGCGACCGCGAGATCCTCTTTCAACAACCCCTTTTCCAGCAGCTTGAGGCCAGTCACAGAGTCGTTGACCTGGAAACCGATCTTGCACACGATCAAGACGACGAGGAAAGCTTGAATGTCTGCGCCATCCAGGTCAGAGGGAGTACTTCGTTCGAGAGGGGGGATAACTCACTCTTGAGCCTGATGATGCTCCACATTACAGAGTACACCTTTCTCACGTCCATATCCGGGTCATCCTCACTGACTGCATCTTCCGTCTTGAAATAAGCGATTCCAACAGTGACGATGATGAAAATGACAGCCCAGAACCGGAGATAGCCTCCGAGCGAAACCAGACCGTAGATCTGAGGTTCAGTCCGGAAATACCGATTTCTGACTCATCGTAAGCGAACGAATGCGTTGATGCATTGACTTCAACCACTCACGAGAAGTCTGGGGAGTTGAAGGCGAGGAACACGGTAAAGGCAAGAGCATTGCCAATACCTAAACCTATTGTCTGTGCAGTTGAAGCATAAGACAGGTTTTGTTGAGACAACAGGGTCAGAGCCCAGCCTAGACCACGTCAGCGAAACCTGAGGCAGTGCCTAACCCATAACATACCATCAACGGCAATATCTGAGCGCTTAGTTAGCTCTACCCGTCCGAGGGGGCCGTGCTATAGCTGACTCACCTTGAGTTGCAGCTGCTAGGATCAGACTACCGAATATGAGAGTGATGAACCGAACATTTATCTCATCCTGGAGACGTATCAGTCAGATGAATCATATCTTCGCTCCACAACGACTCACTGTGTCCAGCCATGATTCCACTCTCCCTCCAATGTACCATAAGCCGACTCCGACAATCGCTTGGACGGGAACAATCCAGCTCTTGCGTCTACCCCATCTCGGTACGAACCAAGCGTCTACAATTGGTGACCACAGGAGCTTGAGAGAGTATGGCCACGTCGACAGTGAGAATACGGCTAATTGGGAGTATGATAGGTGTGGCTTCATAATGAACGGTAACGTTCCGAATGTCAGCCCTAATGGTATACCCTGTAGTCTGACAGGTGTATCAGCAAGACGTCGGGCCTTTGATCAACTTGGGCTTACAGATCTAAAAAAATTGTCAGTAGGTATCCGCACGATAGACAACGGAAACTCACACAGCAATACGAGTAAGGCAAACGCATTCCGATCTCTTGGGTTGTTCAAGCCCTCGTCGCTTCCATCACTGTAGTCCGCAACTCTCTCCACCCTCGTCTCCTTCTCCTTCCCTTTATCACGCCGTCTTGTCTCTCTCTCACTGCCATCGTCATCGTAGTCGACATGCCGAAGGAGACCTTTCTCTTCCAGCTCGCTCACATCCTCCACGTTTCTACCTCTGAGACCTGTCCGTTGGCCGGTGGCACTGGACAGCATATCCTCGTCGATACGTTCTACTTTGACAAAGGTGGAAGTGCTAGAAGACGATGAAGGAGTCTCCTCTTCGTCTTGTTCGTCTTCTGAGTGCAGCGAAGCTGGCGCGGGCGAAGCTTCTGCGGTATCTGTGCCAGACGCAGATGCTGAAGTTTTGACTGCGGCTGGAGGTATAGAAGACCGTTTTGTATCCGCACGCGACGACGTAGGGCGAAGAGAGGTCGAACGAGTGCTTCGACGAGTTGACTGGGCTGGGGTATCTAAGGCTGTGGTATTGCTGGTCGGTTGTAAAGATGTATTTCGAGTTTTGCGAGTAGTAGGCGGCATTGGGTGGGTGGTGCTTGGGCGAGGTCGAGTGGAAAGCGGCGAGCTCGTAAGATAGCGGCGCTGCAACAGGTGAACCTGATGAGACTACTGAGCGAGTCTCGTGATCGTTGAACGCTCTCGATCTCTTTGTACAGTGATTTGGTGACTGCTTGTTCGGTCAAACGTCGACTGAATTGGCTGATGAATTGCTGAACGACCTCCACGTCGGTCCTCGCGTGTTTTGTGTTGATCGATTTGATCCCGCTAATCAGCTGCCACGTGTTGATTAGCCCTGGCTTCACCTCAGCAACAACAAGATTAAGCTTAATCGTAGTGGTTAGCTTTACGTATTACGGAAGCGAGGATGTGAAACGTGTTCGCGTTTGGCAATTCGGGGCGCGTCAACGACTGCAACGAACACAGACTTTTCCACAAGCAATCCACAAGTGTGTCAAGGCGTCCATCACACATCTTCGACCTGATCTGCTCTCTTGTGCCCTCAGATATATCCATACCCTCCTCCACACATACACTCCCACCCACATACACAATGGCTACCGCCACCCCAGCAAATGTCTTCCCAGCCGGCGTCAAGCCCTTCGCTGAGCGAAAGCACCCAAAGACCATCTGTCTATTCGACGTCGATGGAACTCTGACTCCAGCCAGGCGAGAGGCCACCGCCGAGGTCCATGCGGCGCTCAAGAAGTTGAGGACATACACTGCTACAGGCTTCGTTGGCGGCAGTGATCTCAAGAAAATTAGGGAGCAGCTTGAGATCCCAGGAGCCAACTGTGAGTGACAGACAACCCTCTTTGTGAAGGTATATAGCCCCCGGGACGGTATCGCTCCACGTTTGGTAACAGCGCTGACATCTCCTAGTTATCAACAACTTCGACTACGGCTTCGCCGAGAACGGTCTGACCGCTTACAAGCTCGGCAATGAGCTCCCAAGCAACTCGTTCATCAAATACGTCGGAGAGGACCAGTACAAGAAGATGGTCAACTGGATCATGCGATACCTCGCCGATGTCGACATTCCCATCAAGCGGTGAGTGGGCTGTATGACTATTATATTGGAAGCTTGACCACTGAACGTACCTCCAGAGGCACCTTCATCGAGTACAGAAACGGTATGATCAACGTCTCGCCAATTGGCAGAAACGCCTCCAATGACGAGCGAGAAGAGTTCGAGAAGTACGACAAGGTCAGTGATTTGCCCGACATCATCAAAATTTTGCTAATGCGGACGATAGGTCCACGGAGTCAGGAAGGCTATGGTCGAGGCGATCCGAAAGGAGTTCGCCCACCTAGGCCTCACATTCGCCATTGGCGGTATGATCTCCTTCGACGTCTTCCCCAACGGTCAGTCTGTCAGACAGCATGTGAAGATCCTGTCGTACTGACTGCTCTCGGAATAGGATGGGACAAGACGTACTCCCTGAAGCACATTGAGGACGAGGGCTTCACAGAGATCCACTTCTTCGGCGACAAGGTGAGCCCTCACTTGACCGAATGTCAATAGGCGCGAGGACTGACGATGTTTCTCAGACGTATGAGGGTGGAAACGACTACGAGATCTTCTCCGACGAGCGAACTATCGGTCACACCGTCACAAGCCCAGAGGACACCCTGAAGCAGCTCGAGGAGTTGTTCTTCTCCAAGGCTTGAGTGGTGAAATAAGACGGACGCTCCACAGTCATTACTGGCGACAGGCCGGTCGCGCACAAACATGGACAATATCGGACTCAGACCTGGAAAGTCAGGCGTTCCAGCAGTGCGAGTACACTCTTAACGCTCATCAATCTGGAAATATAGACGGCTTTCTTACAATTCACCTGATATCTCACACTTCCTCTTTTGGCTCTCTATGCATGCAATTTGACTACCTCATTCATCACCGCCGTCTAGGGGCCCTCGTCTACTCCGAGAGCAACCGCGACTTCCTCTTTGCTCCTCCTAAGCAAAGTCTCGGCAAACTCGTACCCTTCCTTCTTGTCCAAAACCCTATCGCTGATCTCGGCATAAGCCTCCGAGATCTTTGACAGCGCTGTCCGGTGGATCTTCTCAGAGATCCTCGTCGACTGCAGTAGGTTCAATCTAGGTGATCGTAGGACATCGATCGACGAGATGAATGTGGTGAATGTGGACAAGGCTTTTGTGATGGCCTTTGCCGATGTTTCCGGTATCCTTGACAGGGGTGTCTGCGCCAGTGGCGTCAGCATCTAATCCAAGCGATACCAGCCCTGTTCTCGACGTACATCTGCTGGTCTGTTCCTGATAGTCCTCATCACTAGAGCCAAGCCACACTGCTCGAGTAATTTGCCGTGCTGCCACACCGTCAACATCATCAGGCCATCTCTCAACTGTCGTGGTAACTCACATGCTCATAGGTCATGCTCTCCACGTATCCCTGGATTTTCTCGTCCAGCTCTGCTCGCTTGGCATCTGCCCCCTCGACATCATTCAGCATGGTCCGAATATATCCCAAGCAATTAATGAGGAAGATGTCCTTTTCCCAATCTGTTGCTCCTTTTCTCAGCTCGGACACCTTCTCGCACATCTCGATAGGAGGATCGATGGCTCGACTGAGCAGCTTGGTGAAGTCGCTCTCTTCGGCAGGAGCTTTGACCGAGTCGGCAGCTGAACCATTGATGATTTGGGATGGCTTGTTGACTGCTTCCACGAGCGATGAATCGTATACAGAGATGATCTCCCTGAGAATCTGACATGCGTCTCGTAGAGCCAGCGGTGGGGTAAGGTTGTTGTCCGGAGGCTAAGCACGTATGAGCTCGCATTTCCAGAAGAGTCGTTCACTCACATGCAGGAATCGTAACATGCTTCGCCCTTGAGCATCGAGAGTCTCCAAGAAGGCAGCGTAGGACTGGTCGTAGATCCTGTTTTAATGTCAATCGCGCACTGGGCGAGTATACAGTCAACTCACTCTTGCAGTGTCTTTGTCAACAGAGCAGAATCGCCTATCGTCTTCTTCATCGTGACAAGGTAGAATTGCAAAAGGTTCGAGATCTTGTATGCCATTATAATGCCTTCCTGCGATTTGATCGTCTGCTGAATCCGCATCTGCAAGAAGATCAGTGAGCTTCTTTGCAACCCGAGTCAGCTCACTTTAAGCGGTCGTCCCAGCCCCTCGAGATCCTTGTCCATTGCTTCACGGACCATAGCCTCTTCCTCGCTCATGTCCTCGTTGCGCCTTTCACTGCCCACCATTCTTTTCGTCTCTTTCACCGCGAACAGACTTTCCAAGAACTCATGCTCGGACGCTGTCGTCTGATGGATCCAGGCGAGCATGTCTCCGACATATCTGGTGGGGTCGTGCGCGTGCAGCTCGATAGGCCTTGGCAGACCATTAGGTCCGCCTTTGGTCAAAGCGTCGAGGAAGGAGTTTAGTAACGACGACTGTCTCGTAGAGGTCAGGGTCTGGAGCGCGTCTCTGCATATGACGGAGTCAGTGAAGTGTATCGCCCGGGTGACACACGAACTCACGTCAATAGGCCTGGCCTCCGTCTCAGCCTCTTCACTGCCTCTCTCATGACCGGCGACACCTCCAGCTGGCCCTCCCTTGTATACTGCCTGAACTCGAATTGGCACCACCGATGGATCTTCTTGTAGCCATTCTCCATTTGCTCTGATGTCATGGCCATAATGTCGAGACTGGAGACCATATCAGCTCAGACTTCGAGCAAATCACTCACCCTGCTTGCATCTTCTCCTCTTCTCCTGTCAAGAGCGCTTTACAGTCCCGCCTTATGACTTCGACCCGGTCCAAAGCTTGAAATACAGGCTGGCCTAGGGTGACGTCCCGCGAAGTGAGGGCTTGCCGTTCTTGCTCTGACAAGGTGAATCGGGTCAAGAAAAGGGTGATTATAGTTGCGCGTAGCTGCGCGGATGCACTGGAAAATATGAGCGAGGCCTTCTTTGACTTTGGAGTCTGCTCAGTTCTCACCGCTGTGACCGCAGACCATCCGCCCTCTCGAGAAGATATCGAGTTCCAGTATTCGCCTGGTCCAGCTCTGCTTGGACCTGATCACAGCGTTCTTGCATTTCCGTCATGTGTTGGCGAAGAACATCGAGTTTCTGCTGATATCAGACAACGTCCTGCTACTGCCCAATAATCGACTGACCTGGTCTACCTGACCGAAAGCATCGAGAAACCGTTGGCTACCGCCCGCCAATCTCCCCTCGATATCCTTCTTCAACCACTTCCTGGCCATCGCCGCACTTTCGCCTTTGGCAGCCCTCCGTCCATTTGCCCAATCTGACTCCTCTCCTAACACCTCTCCGGATGCCTCGTCTTCCTCCTCCTCCTGTAATGGACCATGGCCATTCTGCTCTGCTCTGCCTTTTCCCTTGAGCGAGGTCCGTAGGTTGAGACCTCGGTCCCCAGAGTAGAAGCTTGATGCGATCTGCAGAGCTTCTTGAGAGGCGGGGTCGTCAAAGGATGTGCTGATCGCCTTGTAGATCCGTAGGGAGATGGGGTTGTTGCGAGATGTTGGTGCAGGTATGGGGGTCAACCCCGAGCTCGACGAAGTGCTACCTAGCCTTGAAGACATGGGCAGAGAGCTGGCAGACGCCATGGCCAGTTCCCAGTCAGCTTCGTATGTTTAGATTGTCAAGCCTGTCTTGGGTTTGCTATGTCGCGCTGTTCACTGCTGTATATGCCACTTGCAGTATATCAATGGTCACGACAAGGTCACGATCTCAGCTGGTGCGTTGCACGTCGGAGGACTCTCGGACATGGCCTACACGTGGTGTAATCTATTAGTTCCTCCTCTTTTACCAAACTCTAACCCGCCGGGCTTCGCTCTCGACCGCCGAAGCTTAACCAAGCAGCGACGTATCTACTAGTGCTGCTGCCGGTCTGAATGTAAATGGTGACGTCCCCTATAGAAGTCTCCTCTTTGCAAGAACTACTTTTCTCCATCTCATCACTCAATTGCACTGTCGCGCCGGACGAACTCGTCGAACGCAGTGATTAAAACCAAAACCCCAGCAACAACAGTGCAGCGAAATCGCCGAGATGCCACCAAAGACAAGATCAAAACAAGCCACGCCCGAGATAACGGTCTCGTCGTCGACATCGGCGCTTGACCCCTCGATAGCCGGCACTGGGGAGAAAGGCCTTCGTCCGAGGGAAGGCAGTAGAACGCGCCACGATGAAGTCGTGGACCCAGACTAGTGAGTATCGGGAGACGGATCCTCAGCTCAGTTCATATGGCCGGGCTGACAGATCATTAGCGCCCTAGGACTCGCGTGAGTGCCATTCAGACTGTCGTGCTCGTTGTGGGCTTTCAAACGTGTCATGCTCGTCGCTCCTATCGAATGACTTGCGCTTACCTTACCTTTGCGTCCGGCAGTAACCGTCCGTAAGTCGCCCGTCTTCTCAGCCTACTCATTCATACTGACAATCTGATAGTAAGGAGAACATCTACCTATTTGTCCCCAACATCATTGGCTACATTCGAGTCATTACGGCCGCAGTCTCGTTGGCACTCATGCCGAAATCGCCTAAGCTATGTACTCTTGTGTACTTTATCAGCTGCATTTTAGACGTTTTCGACGGCATGGCTGCAAGGGCCTTGAACCAGACGAGCAAGTTCGGTGCTGTTCTGGACATGGTGACGGATAGGTGAGTACGGTTGGAACCTGTGGACCGACTGGCTGATGGATTCCATAGATGCGCCACGGCATGCTTGCTATGCTTCCTCTCGAGCAAGTACCCCCAGCAGTATTCCCTGCTATTCATGTTCCTCATCACATTGGACTTTTCCTCGCACTACATCCACATGTACTCGTGAGCAAACGGGTAGAGGCAGCGGTGGCTCGAATTATATGATTGACTCCTTGCTCAGGTCCCTCTTGACTGGATCGTCGAGTCACAAGACCGTCACGGCCGAGACGTCGAGAATCCTCTGGCTGTACTACAACAACAAAGTGAGTTCTAAAATACATCCCAGGATCCCATAGACTAATAGACACACAGTACGTCCTGTTCGCGTTCTGCTTCTTCAACGAGGTGTGCTTCGTATGCGCCTACCTCGCTGCATTCGAGAAGACGCCTATCCACTCTTCCATCGCGATCAAGGCTCTGTGCCAAGTCTTCCCATTGGCCAGATCCGTCTACTCGTTGCCCATCCTCGGCACAATCTTTGAGCTGTGGGGCGATCTCACTTGGGCCCAATTCGTTGGAGGTCTGGCTTTCCCATGGTGTTTCGGTAAACAGATCATCAATGTGGTTCAATTCTGGAAAGCCAGCAAGATCGTGAGTCCCACTAGCTAGTCGTATACAGACGATCGTAATTGACACTGCTTAGCTTGTTGGCGTGGATCTGGCCGAGCGTCAGGCTGCCCGAGAGTCCGCTGCTCAGGGAAATCGCGGTCGATAATCATCGCGCAACAAATGGCTGGTGATGCGGTAATACTGTGAACGGATATCAACCCTGGACCACATAGCAGGAACCGAATAATGAACTCGCTGTAGATTGAGCGAGACGACTTCCTGAGACGATACCCATGCAAATAATTTAAGAGGACGATGTCACTAGCTACTGCCCTGCCGACTTGGGTGAACCACCGGTTCCACTGACTTTCCGGCCGCTTGATGGACGGTCGGAACGCGGTCGTCACTTCTGGAATCAGCCGAAGCATTGCGGAGGCTCACCATGTGGTCAATGACGACTATCTCTCCCCACGGCCTGCCACGGATTAGCCAACCGAGACCTACCGTCTTTACGCGGACAAGACAAAGGTGAGTTGTGTAGTGACAGCATATGTAATGTCAAATCTCGGTGCGTGAAATTCCTGGGCTTCTAATCGTCTTCAGGGGGTGATGACCCACCTTCATCACATCTTCACCCTCTCACTTTCCCCTTCAGACGGAGAAACATAAACAAGTTTCACCTTGGTTGATGACGAGTCTTGAGCCCCGCCATTGGAAATCTGGCCGATATCTACCGCCTCTATGCGGATACAACAAAGGTTAGATGTGACGCATCGTCAGCGATATTGCAGAGATCGAGCGGACACCCGATCTTGATGAGGTAAAAGAGGAGACGGTGAAAGGAGGGTCCTTCTAATTCGGTATGATACCCGTTTGAGCTGATCAGTGCGATCAGATTTCAAGGCCGCTCGCTTATCGGTTTCCGCGCCATGTCACTGGGCTTCCACCCAGTCAGTATTTAACGTGCTATCCCAGCCTGAAGAAACTGTTTTTCTCAACACCATTCAGACATCACACATAATCTTCGATACACCATCCCAGAATAATGTCTCCCAGCAACACTTTGACCAGCAAGATCGTGAACGATGAACAAGAATGGTTCAGCGAGAAACCTACGCTCACAGGTTTGGACATGATGTCGACATGGCTGAAGATGGATGGTTACTGTTACAACCGATCCGGACTTTTTCTGGCCAGCATTCTGGATCAAGCTCAATCGCACTACGGGTTGCCAAAGCTCATTTCTGGTAATAACAGTAAGTTGCCTCTTGAGGGAATCGACGATCTGAATATTGCGACGACTTGTGCTAAGGGTGATCTTAGTCGAGCATATGACCCAAAACCTTTTCAATGTGCCTGAGGCCAATGCGGCGTCGATGCTCTTCAATGCCGTTGTCACCGCGTCTGAGCAATTGGGTGACACTGTGAGGTCCTTGGGCAGAGATTCTCTCGAAGAGTCACCCTCTGCTCCCCCGATGAGCTTGGCCTACAAACTGGGTCAAGTCGACAACTTGACTGCCCTACTATCAATGGCGGAAGAAAAGGGATTGGTGAATGGCAAATTCCTTCACTCTGCTGGTCGTTCCCACGAAGCAGCCCGATCGGCGGGCAGGGACAAGGTCATGGACAATTGGCTCTCCACGGCGGATGGATCCAAGGGTCTCAAACTCTACGAGAAGCTCATGCTCGTAGACTTAGCACACACCAGGAGCATGACAGCGACGGCTCCAGCTGTGCCAGACTCAGAAGTGGGGAACACATCCGTATTGAATCTAACCGACCTCGAGTCCCAATGCTCGGCCATTGACATGGCTGCACGTCACCCTGAATATGCTGGATCGACGACTGAGGGAACTTGGGGAGTATCGCACATCACCAGCCAGGCATGCGCGGGCAAGTTTGCCGATAAGGTTGGATTGACTGAGGCGAAGAGGCCCTTCAAGAAATGGACATTAGGCTCTTCCAAATGAACAAAAGGATATCCTTGAACACTCTGTTGAGGTGATGCAGTCTCTCGTCTTGTGAATGTAGCTACTAACTTGTCGATGTTTGGTCGCCTGCACCTGGTAACAGTCGACACAAACGCCGACTTGGCTGTTCGTGTTAACACTGAGCGTTGGCACACTTCGAGACAGACATATGTACAATGCATTCGCCTGGCGAACAACCGCGATGGCGTAGACTATCATAAGCTAGCTAGCCACCTTGCCCTGATCTCCTCTGCATGCTCCTTATTCTTGACCGCGCGCTGCTTGCTATCCGCCGCTCTGCGGTCTACCCACTGCTGTCGATCAGCGAGGTAGTCCTTGAACCTCTGATCCCGCTGCTTGACCAAAGCCTTTTGGTCCTCGTCGATATCATCGGCAGCACCTTGCGGGACGTCATCTTGGGCGATGGTTGGTCGACGGGGGAGGCGCTTGTCGACGGGTAGCATGGTCAACTTTGGGCCCGGCAGAGTCTGATACCAGTACGCAGTGGTCGACCAGTCGTCCTTGAGGTGGTTGCCGTGACCGGTCTCCATGGTGACTTTGAGCTTCTTGGCGAATCGCACCGGGTCGGGCAGGTGCCATCGGTAGGATACCTGGGTGTTAGGCACGTCGTCTTCGTGGATGATGGACCCGGCAAAGCTGAAGGCGTTCTTCTGCATCCCCCATCCTTGCGAGAAATAGTCTTCTCCGCCAGTACCATGGTAAGAGGGCGGCCAGACATCGTCGTCGACAAAGATCATGTCGTCACCTTCACCCCACCAAGTCTAGTGGTCAGCTCTATTCTCCCGACTGCGACTTACTCCTTGGAAGTGAGAGACTGATTGGTTACAACCGATAAAGTTGCCCTTTCCTTCGGTCTCGAGGATCACATAGTTCCTCTTGCCGTCCAAGTTCTTGACTTGAGTCTCGAGTGAGTTGGTCTGGGTGCCAGCGGGAGCCCAGCCGTTGGTGGGATTCTCTCGCTTCCACATGGAGTGGAAGTAGAGGGTGTCTTTGGGCAAGGGGTCCTTGTAGAGCTCATAGTCGATGTAGAAGTACTAGATACTACAGTCAGCACGCGGAGTGACTCGGTGGCCGATCTGACTGACCTGAATGTACGGGTTTTCACCTTGGTTCTCGATGACAACCCTGGCTCTCTTGTTGAACGGCATAGTGAGATAGCAATTGGCACCGCAGTTGCCTCCAAACTTGTGCAGCTCAGATGGCTTGACGGAGACTGTGAATGGCAGCGACTCGAAGTTTCCGGGCATGGAGTTGCCTATACCTTGGGTCAGTCTCAAGTAGCTTAGTATCAATAGCCTGTGCTCACCGATACAGAAGAAGTCGCCAAGGGGGCAGAGTACAGATGGCTCCTCTTGATCGTCCCAGTACATCTTGATCAGGACCTTTCGGTAGCTGGACGAGTCAGCGGACCGTCATTATCGGGAACATCTGTGGACTGACTAGTCGGGATCGTTGTCCTCGTAGACCAGACCCAAGGCCGGATGAACCTCCATCATGGCGACTCCAGTCTTGGAGTAGGGGATGAGGCCTAGACTCTGTCAGTAGTTGCGTGCAGATAGCTCGTCGAGGGGTGTACTTACCGGGACCGAGAATCCTTCGACAGGCCTGAACAAACCACAGATGGGTAAGAGCACCGGGTCTGGCAGTACTTCAGTATGGGCTCGCAAACATTGAACGATCGACTCACCCCTCAATGTTGGCGAGCTCTACCGACTCTCCCGGCTTGAGAATGAAAGCATCCTCGTTCTTGCCTACAATTCCAGGACGTGTTAGTGTTGCTCCTCGTGAGAGGACTCCATCTCACCTGAGTGGTCCCAGCTAGAGACTCGCGCGGTTCTCGCTTCCTTGCTTTGGGTACAGGCAGCAAGCAGGTCTTGACCTTGAGCACGGATAGACATTCTGGGAGGTGTGCAAGGGTGTGATTGATGGAAATCAGAAGTTGCAGCGTGAGATGTTGCAGTAGAGCACGTCAGGCAGTACTCTGCTGGTCTTATATACTGATATTCAAGCTGGAGCTGAACCACTGCTGAGCCTGTCGACACCACTAGTCGGCAATGACCTGCACCGAACGGACCGACCGGACAGCGGACAGTTTATTTTCCCTCCGCTAGGGACTCGCCGGCGGAGAGATGCGAGAGTACGAGTGCCGTATGTCGACGAGCGCTTGGCGACATTGGCCGGTGAAGCTCTCATATCCCGGGGCAATCTGCATGATGATATGAGCCGGCCTTGAGGGATGTCATGTGCGACGTCGTCAGTAGAGACATCCTGGAGGCAGAGGTCAGACGTTCAGAGTCGGACCCATCGACCAGTGACCACGTGCGTAGCAAACCACCGATCGCGCGATCGCCACACTTGGTCGGAGTCTAGCTGATGTCCGCGACCGACCGCTCCGGCCCGGCCGGCCCTGACCGTCGACGCGTCGTACACGGCAACGCGTTCGACCTTCGAAGCCCGCCTGGCGTTGGTCTCAGGTCTGGCCAGCTCTGCAGCTCGTCAATGACTCAGTGATATCTGATACCCGCGTCAATCGCCCAGGATTGTATTGTCGAATTCCTAGCTTCTCTACGCACATCAAGAGACTGATCGAGATACGGCAACGCGTACTATTGCATATGCGAGTGTCTTCTCCGGTGACCGCCGAAGACATCCTCGATCAAGAGTGAGGGCCCAAACTGTCCACATGCTCCCTCACGTCACACGCCCTCGCCGGTCCTCTCTGACCGCAAGACTGAAATCGAGGAGGAGAGGAGACTCATCAAGCAGCGATTGACATCTCGCGCAGCAAATCACGGTTACAACAATCCTGTCGTTACGTCGACTGCCGAGTCGTTCTTCCATCTCAGTTCTCAGTACATGCTCGCGATGGCTCATGACCCCGCAGCATGCTGTGCAGATCCGCCATATGTATGATAGTCGCCGAGGAGGTGCGAAAGGCCTGTCTAGCAGAGGAAGGCGGTGGGGCTCTCAGAGACTCGGTGCAAGCACATAGCCGAGAGGCGAGAGGAGTCCGGACAGACGCAACTTCACATTCGTGCTTTCACATTGACTGCATACAATGACGGTGTTCGTATAAATCGACTTCTGAGGGACCTTATTGCTTCTTTACCCGTATTGCTTTGACACCTCTTCCAAGCCTCCGGTCAGGACATCCTGTCGAGTATCCTCAACGCCGATCAATGGCCGTGAGTCATGATCGCTTCGTTCTTCAGGCCTCGAGACTCGGTGCTGGTGGTTGTCGACTTGAACTTCCTAGCTGGGATGTTCATGCTGTAAAGCTCGTCCAGCTCGACATAGGTTCTACCACAAGTCTGCGTCGTGTCAGCACGGAACATCACACCAAATTATACAGCTCGCTCACCTCAGGGTAGAAGAAGTACACCAGGACGAAGACCGGGACGACCAGAGCAGCAAAGACGAATGACGCTCTAACGCCTAGATTCGCTTGGTCGGGAGAGATCATGATGGGTACCGTCCAGTAGAAGACCAGGCTGAAACCAGGGCATCTATCAGCAAGGTTCCCAAATCGGGTGGTATTGGTCGACTCACAAGCACGATGACTGACAAGCGAAGGCAAAGGCTGAAGTCTGCGCTCGTAGTCGTGGCGTGGCAGTCTCGCCTCCAGCGATGAAGCCGATCGGGGCTGCTGACCAAGAGTAGGCAACCACCCAGAGCAGGAGCATCGCCAGGGCAGCTTTGCCGGTACCTTCTCCCGAGAAGGATCCGGTGACTCCGAGGGCTGTGCTGAAACAGAACATCACCGCGCATCCCCTAAATCGGTCAGCATGGTCTTGTGGAGGTTCAGCCCATGGGTACTCACGACAGCATCATAAATCGACGCCCAATTCTCTCGCAGAAGTACATTGACAGCCCAATCACCGTCAATAGGACGACGTCGCTGCGTTATCAGCGGCCTTCCAATGTTCAAGCGGGCGGCAGGCGATAAATGTTCACCTACATGACAACCTGGAAAAGAGGATGTCAGCTAGGCTGACTGGCTCGTAAATGGGACACATTTGACTCACTGTGACGAGGAAGGGGTCCTGGAGGCCGACGATAGAAAAGTAGTATGTCGAGTAGCTGAAGAGCAGAGGAGCTCCAGCGAGGGGTTGGGAACATACACCGGTGACAGCAGCGATGGTTCGTCGCCTGTTGGACCCTTTAAATATCTGCAAAAACGTGAATCGACCGTTGTTCTGCGTGAGTTCCTTCTCGGCTTGAATTTGCTCGTGCACCACCCTGTACTCGTGATCCTTGCTGGATCAGCTGTGGTCTACGACAGGCAAACTCACCACGTCGTAGTCTGGTGCAGTCCCATACAGCTTGATCATACACTTCTTGGCCTTTTCCTCATTGCCCTTGTTGATGTGATAGATGTGCGATTCCGGGACGAAAGGCAGCATGAGCACGAAAAGCTGGGAATACATCAGCGCTGATTACCCCACACGCTCTAGCTCAGTGTCTGGTTGCTTACCCCGGTGAACACGAACTCTGAGCCAATCAGTCCTCGCCAAACGGTGATGTCGGTCTGATCATGCGTCAGTGGGGGCTACCGCGATTAATCGTTACCACTGACCTTGACTTGAATCTGGGTAGCAATGGCTCCAAACAGTTGTCCACCAGCCAGGAAGAGCTGATAGGCTGCCATACCGGTGCCTCGGAGCTGGAAAGGGGCTATCTCGGCGAGGTAAACAATCAAGGTGGTTTGGGCAACGCCTAGGCCGAGCTTGGTGACGCAGTTGGCGCTGAGGAACCACCTCCAGTTCTGAGCGGTGATTGAAAGGACAGAACCAAGGAGGAACAATGCGGAAAAGACACACATCGAACCCCTAGAATGTCTGTCAGCACTTATCAAGGACATTTGAGTGTAGCGGATACTCACTTTCTACCGATCGCGTTTGATATTGGCCCACCTGACAGCTGACCGATGATCTGGACCATGGCAGGGAAGCCTCCGAGAAACGATACAGTCCTGCCGCTGATGGCTGGCTGGCCATTGATCGTAGTGTCGGCCATGGTCTTGACGAAGGCGGGCAAGGGTAGCATATTGCCGGGCAGCTGATCACCTGTCAGAGCTGGATCGGGTACGGTCATAAACGGCACTCACTTGACCTTGGAACTGGGAGGAAAGGTGTCAGTAGCTATCAACAAACGGATTACAGTGCGCAGCTAATACTCACACCATCGTTTAGACCTCCCCAACAGGCAATTACACAAAACAGAATCGCCCTCCAGAACGTGCGGATGATCTGTGATCTGTTGAGGCCTGAGGGAAAAGGTCAGGTCTGGCTATGACAGTAAAATGTCTACTCACTGGCATATTTGGTGTCCAGTGGACCAGGAAGGGCTTCTTCGAGTTTGTGTTCGGCTTGTTCATCTTCGGCTTTATCTTGCGGATCAGGGTGGATGTAGGCTTCGGACATCGTGTGCTGGTGCTGACTTGAGTTGTGTGGGTAGATCGCCAAGTGTGGAGCGGTTGGGGTACACCTTGGGCCCCATGTGGCTTATATAGATCATGGATCGCTGTTCGCTGTTGCTTGAGTGGACATTGTTGAATGACAACATTGAATTGGCGGGGAGGCGGGAGATCGCAGGCTGGGCAAGCCGAAGTCCTCCGGCGAGCGGCTCTTAAATTTACTGTCCGGTGTCACCGGGTACTTCACCGCCGGGTTTCCGGAGTCCGAGATATGGCATGCCCCAGCAGCGGGATCACGGGGGTATAGGAGGCTTCAGAACCGCTACATCGGATGATAGACTGGTGGCTGTGGTTCTATACGGTGTGAGTCATTGCAGATGAAGCGAGGAAGAACGATACTATCCGACGAACTGCCCATGATGAGACGGGGAGAGAATTATCGTGAGCTCTCTTCCCCCACACTTGTCTTCTTCTTGAGTAACCGAACTCCAATCGCAGAAGATGAACAGATCGGACCTGCTGTCGGCGGCAGCGTACAGAAAGAAGGCAAGGACTGGCAGAGTCTCCAGTTGGGATCACTCTGGTGAGTAGCTCAGCCGTCCCAGGGTGATGACAGTTAGACTAATTGTAACTGGTGATAGGTCGGAATGAGGACTCCTTCACCGTCCAACCTGGCGAGTCAATTGTCCTCGCTGAATTAGAAGGGTGAGGCAGCTGCGTCGAGCTATAGGTCCCCCAGGCTGACTAACGAGCGTGCCGTTAGGCCTGGGGCAATCACGCATCTGTGGTTCGTGCAAGGTCGTCGCAATGTCCTCGGTCCCGGTGGGTGCTTGAGAAAGTGGGATGAACAGGGCGGATATCTGATGCACGACATACAGGTGTCGCTCCATATACTGCTACAAACTGCCCTTTCATGGAGACCAACCGAGCTCTGGGATTGTTTGATGAAGAAAACGATGCGGATTTGTGAGTCTGCTCCCTTTCCCAAGGGTGCTTGGCTAACGAATGCGTGAATAGCTATCGCAAAGCGGTGATCAAGTTCTACTGGGACGGTCAGGATGAACCCTCCGTCTTGGCTCCTCTTGGTGACTTCTTTTGCATCGGCCAGTCCCTACCCGCAAACTTCCAGTCCTTGCCATTCACCGTTTCTGTTCGGCCGATGGACGAGAAGAAGTACGGGGGTACGTCAGCGGTCAATTGCTACCTCACCATGCCATTCGGGAAAAGTGCACGAATCGAGGTGGAGAACCAAGGCGAGAATGCCTATATCCAGGTAAGCCCACCATTTCTAGCCACGGGAGGATGAGTCTGAGAGCTGATAACCTGCTCAGTACTACTACGTCGACTACGAGCTGTACGCGGAATCATTCACTGACGACGTATTGTACTTTCACGCCTCGTGGAACCGTGCCAATCCCACCAACGGCTGGGCACCGAGCTACATGGCCGCCAATTCTCGAGAGATTCAACAACCCCAGAACCTGGGTGTTGAGAATAACTACATCATCCTAGAGACCGAAGGTGCCGGGAACTATATCGGTTGCAACCATTCCGTGACCCATTTGCAAAATGTCTGGTGGGGCGAAGGCGACGACGTGATGTGAGTAAAACCCCCTTTAGGAGACTTTGCCTTGGTTAACCCTCTTCTAGCTTGATCGACGATGACGTTTGGCCTCCATCTATGCACGGCACTGGCGGAGAGGACTACTTCTCTCAAGGGTGGGGTATGCAGAAGAACGCTTACCCGTTCGCTGGGTCCATCGTCCACGAGGAGGATGTGCCCCAAAATCAGGTCTCCTATCGATGGCATCTAGCCGATCCCGTCCGATTCAATACCAAGATCAAGGTCACCATGGAGACTGGGCACGCGAACCATCTTCGAGACGATTGGGCCACTACGGCGTACTGGTATCAAACGCTTCCAGGACCCAAGCTCAAGCTTCCGCCAGTAGGTTTGCGGATTCCTCGGAAAGCCACGATTCCGAAGGACGACGTTCAGGAACCCGACCTGAGTCGTCTCACGACCGATCAAGCCGCTCTTGTCCAGTCGAGGAACGACCGGTTCAAGCAATACCTTGCCGATAGGCAGATTTGGCTCGATCGACGATCCAAGGACTCGCAGGAACGAGCCTCGAAGAATGTCGAGATTGCCAAGGACCTTAGAGCTAGGTGGCTCGCGTCACTGGGTCATTAAGTCATATAGCAGTGCTGTCATGCATGAACGTCGTCCATCTTGGTACTTTGTCAAAGCGATTGCTACTGATCCTTGCCGAAAAGACGGAAGAAATCGTCTGTCCATCCCGCAGTAGAGTCGAGAAAGTTGAGCGTATTGACGGCTGGGACTTTCAGTCAGCTTAAGATAGGTGGGGCATGTAGGGCGGCTCGTACTCACCATCGAGCGTCATGTTCGCTTGAGCCTGGTCGGTAGGGGAAACCCAATCACTGGCGAAGAGACCATCGATACTGGCAAAAGCCGGCTGCAGCTCTCCATCGTTTGCACTTGCTGATCCTCGTCGGCTCTGCCACTGTCCTGGTAACTTCCCAGTCTCCTTTTGGTGGTGGGTCAAGCATAGTCCGATGACCCTGCGACGGATGTACACTTGCAGATGACGTCCGTATACCGCTGCTGTGCCGAGGCGGTGTGGAGGAGTGGTGCCCACTTGCTCGAGGAGGTTTGACAGCTGAGCTAGCAAGCCGAGCAGTCTCGCCTGTGCCGCTAGGCTGGCTGTCGAGGGTGCTAGCTAAGAAGTTGTCAGTATATCGTTTGCTCGCCTGGCAAGTCAAAGTAGCTCACTCGGATCGCCAGCAAGACCTCAAAGGAGAGCATTGGGCCCATCGTATTCGGAAATCCCTGTTCGAGCTTCAGATACCGCGCCAGAGGGGCATGTCAAGCGGCACTCACCCATAACGCTCTGCTCTTCTGCAGGTGCTCGCAAACGAACGCACAGCTCGAAAAGGCTGCAGAGTAGCAATCTCGTGTAAGAGCTTCGACCGAGGCACCTCTCGAGGTGAGTGCCTGCAGAGCGTAGCTCAGAGACCACAATCGCGTGTGCCGATACATGAGCTCAAAGTAGGCTGAATCTCCTGGAAGTGACATGAGCGACGGGCATCATCACGATGGTCTCCGTGGACGTACCGCAGTGTTGTGCCCAGTACCCATGCCAGGGGCCCAGTTCCTCGTCAATCTTTCCTGCTACCCAGGCTGTATCGTACTCAGAACGTAGCTGAATCTCGGATCTCAATGTTTCCGAAACTCGAACCTAAAGAGTAAAGTCTAGGTAAGGCTCAAGCTTCTGGCGGAAGAGCAAAAGCAACTCACCGAGACTCTTCGCAAGACCACACATGCCGTTGTGCACTTATCCTCGGGCAGAGCCAGATGGTGGAAGCACCAGCTATCGTTCCTGATTAGATCGTCCTGGGTGAATCGGGTAGCTTTGCCAAAGGCCAGGCTGAGACTGGAATCCCATAGGAACAGGTGGAGCCAAAGTCGCTGTCGGTTCCGTACAATACGCTCTTCTGAATCTGCATCCCCTCGAGTGATGCCTTCTAGACAAGGTCTGAAAGAGGCATACTGCATCAAAGTTCAGCGAGGAGTCGACAGCTAGCATCAAAGACGTACGCTTGCTTGCTCATTTCGCCAATTTGGGGCGATGACCCTGGCAAGTCCCAGCTCGACGGCCATGTTGATTGCAAACTTAGTTTCATGCCACAGCTTCTCCTCCTGTAGCGGGACGCTGGAAGGCAGCCAAGAGATCCAAATTAGGAAAGCCTGTACGATCTGATCATGCCATCCAATCAGTTAGACTGAACCGTACAGAGGTATAATGACACCCACCTCAACAGATGCAAATTTCCGACGTGATATTTGCTCTGATAGCCTGTGCGCGTGAATTCGTAGTCGTTTTGTAGCCTCTTCGGCACCGGGAGTGAGGGAGGCACCATGTGCGCAGATGGCTGTAAGGAGAAAAGCTGAACGCCCCTGCACGACTGGGATAATGCCGTGGTCAGCCACTTTGGATCAAATTTCGAGCCGTAGAGAGGTACTTACAGGCGGTCGTGTGCAAATGAGGGTCGAGGACCGGCAGCATGGGGTGGAATCTCGAGAAGAAAGTTGCAAAGAATGCTTTCACCTCTCGAGGGGTGACCAGCGCTAGACTCAGGGGACAGTTCTCTGGTCCTAGATCCCTCTTGACTTCTCTGCAAGGTGGATTGAAGAAGTGGCGATCTTCCCAATCGAGCCTTCTTCTCGCATTGTCGGCCAATAACGACGCTAAGCCCTCGGCGAGATACGTTTCGTCCAGTGATGAGGGCAGAGTACGAGGCTCAGATGGCCCTTCGCTGATTATGGCGTGGAGAGTCTCAGTCAGACTGTAGTGGGGCGGTAAGGACGAGTCGAAGGACCCGTGTTCCTCATAGGCGGGTATGTCGATATCGGCTGCGGTCCGATCCGACGCACTAATCTCCTCTGCTGCCTCTGCGAGGAGCTTGACTGGGTTGGAGAGACCTCCATCGTTGTAGACGGAAGACTGCTTTCCAGAATGCTGAGATTCGATGGATCTTGCTGTCAGCGGCAGGTCGGGGTGGTATGAATTGGCGAAAAGATCAGATCCGTGCCCGATTGACGGACTGAGACCATCCATTGGCTGGTTGTCCTGACCCATCCCGCCTGCAGCAAACTCATAAGAGCGCGGAGGGGACAGCAGGACGGAATCCAGAGGTTGTGCAGATCGATGTTCGTTGTGGTGGTGCCAGGACTCTGATCGAAGGCTCGCCTGAAGCTGTCCTCGTCCACTGGAGCTTTCGCTGGTGTCTGGTGTACCGGACCGTTTCCGTTTGGCGCTTTGGGACATGGGCATACTGCCTGGTTGTTCACGTTCGATGAGTTTTCGAGCCCTCTCTAGCGGTGTCTGCTGGCTGGGCAGAATAAGCCTCCTTCTCGCCGGATGTCGAGATCGACTCACTTCTTGCTGCCCCTGGGACGACCGGTCCTGATGCTCGACGGTCTTGTACAGGTTTCCTGCCGCTTCTCGCATCTTAGGCACTTCTCGCTAGACGCTGGAGTCTCGCACTTTGCTTTGACGACTCTGCAGGGGACACTGGATGCCGATGTCAGCATAGTGGCACGCTGATCAGCTTGGAGAGGGTCATGACATACCAGGCAATCAGCCTTGGACCCGCCGGCGGGCGTCCTGAAGCCTGCTGTGAGGGTTGATCGGAAAACGGCGAGACGGTCGACATTGGTGAAATGGTGTAGTTGTCAATGCCGGTCGATCAGAATGGACTGATGCAGGCTCAACTATCCGGGAGGTATGACATTGGAAGAGCTGGCCATGATCGACTCGGGCCCATTGTCCAGCAGGTCCAGCTCGGGGCAGAACACAAGGTCACACCATACGGAGCGTATTTAAACCCGCCGGGGGGCGCAGTGGCTCCGAAGTTCTGCCGTCACGTTATTGGATCTTGGCCTTGATAGTGGCCAGCCAAGGAGTTCAACAGATAAATAGCTTGGGATATAGGGCAGACATGCTGTCCCAAGTCATGCGCACCCCTTTGCGCTCAATACACTCTACGACGGGTGCTCAGACGATATCGAGATGGTCGGCAGCGGAAGACCCGATTTCCACTTTGTCGCGCCCAAGGGCTGTGAGTGGTTTTCATTATACGTCGAGTAGCCATTCTGCTAACTCTTGCGCTGAATAGGGCTGAACGATCCGTGTGCGCCTGGATATGACGAGAAGACTGGCCTCTACCATCTATTCTATCAATGGAACCCAAAATCACACAAATGGGACGACATCTCCTGGGGTCACGCTACTAGTCGAGACTTGATCTCCTGGGAGTATTCTTCGCAAGAGGTGAGCGGTTCCGGGGAGATATAGCACTGTTCATCTGGCTGACTGACCCTTTTCAGCCGGCTTTTACCCCTTCTGAGTCGTATGACAAGCTTGGTATCTTCACCGGGTGTTTCTATCCCACCGGTCCGGAAGGCCAGGCTGATCAGCTCTCCATTTTCTACACGAATGTCGATTACCTACCCATCAAATGGGACCTGCCCTACAAACGAGGCTGTGAAGGACTGGCGATGGCCACTTCTGTTGATGGGGGCAAGACATGTAGGTGCCTCGTTACAATGGACTGTGGTCATATGCTCACACCATTCGCAGGGACAAAGTACGCGAACAACCCTCTACTCTCCGAAGAGCCGCCAGAGATCCACGTCACAGGGTTTCGGGACCCATTTCTCGCACCATGGCCGGCTATGGACAAGCTTCGAGGTACCCCAGGAAAGCTATACGGCCTTATCTCCGGCGGTATCCACGACCTCGGCCCTAGAACCTTCCTATACGAAGTCGACCCAAAAGACCTCACCAAGTGGACCTATCTGCACCCGTTGACTACAGACGTGCCAGTCGGCTATCTCCCAAGTGTCAAGTGGGCTGGAGACTTCGGAGCAAATTGGGAGTGTACCAACTTTGTCAGCCTGCGTGCCCACGACGGAACCCAGCGCGAGCTGGTTTTTACCGGAACCGAAGGAGGGAAGCATCGACCTTGGCGGGATGAACACTATCGCAAGCAGTCGCAAGAGGCACCTCGACGGGATCCTAGTTACGCCAATTGGTTCATCGGCAATCTCGCAGCCGCTGGTGCTACATCGGAAGTGCGAATGGATATTGGTCCGACTGGAATGATCGACTGGGGCGTCTTCTACGCCTCTAGCTCGTTCCCAGCTCCAGATGGTAGGACTGTGGTGTGGGGCTGGATGCAGGAGCCAGATGTCTCGGACGGCCTGTTGAAGGAGCGAGGATGGACTGGGTGTATGGGTATACCAAGAGAGATCTACTTGCAGAAGATCTCCGGGGTGATAGGTGCCTTCTCTTCGCCTCTCGATACCATCGCGTCGTTTGGACTGGAACCTCAGACTGGTGCTTCCTCGGACGCTCACACGGTCTACACCCTCGGCATCAGGCCTATCATAGAGACGGACCAGCTCCGCAAAGACATCGTGTATGATCACCCCGCCGGTCCTATCAACTCGACCGTGAGGTGCTTCAAAACGCTCCCCGCCGCCTGCGAAATCCGGTGCATCCTCGAGATTAGCAAGGCTACGAAAGACGTCTCGTTCATCCTGCGACACAACGACGACCTCTCGATCAAAACGTCTATCGTCTTCGATCCCCATGCCGAGACATTGCAAGTCATCAGAGAACTTTCGACTGACCGCACCGACATCAGCACAGCCCCGGAGATCGGATCTCATACCCTTCTACGCCTTCAGAGTGGGGACGGCACAGAAGAACGGTTTGAGCCGTTGAGGTTGACGATATACCTCGATCACGATGTCATTGAGCTGTTTGCCAACGATCGGTTCGCCCTTTCAACTAGGGTCTACACCCCACCTCAGTACACTGGCTTCTCGATTGCAGCCAAAGGCGATGTTGAGGTGCAGGATCTGAAGGTGTGGGAAATGGGCAGCATGGGTTTGGTGCGTTGATCGGTCAGTAGGAGAGCAGGGCGCCCGTTCCCTTGTCACAAAACGTCACTGCGGATGCAAGTATGACCAACATGCTGTCAGTATGGCGGTGGCTTCCCAGCATGAACGAGTAACCTTGACCCTACCGGCCAGAGTAGTAGTTCGCAACAGCTGGAGCGAGCTGATCGAGGCTGCAGCATGCAGACTGGACACCAGCTGAAGCGCTACCCGCGCCACAACGATCTCTGGTGCACGTGATCTTACAGGATGCGGGGCCTCGGGTAAATTGCGGTCTGTCTACGGATAAACTGGGTGGTGGTGCCGGACAACCCGAGCAAGTCTTCGGCCCGTTTGATCGCGATAGATTGAAAATCATTGACGAGTCATGCGAGTCTATACGTTACGGCTTAGTAACAAGCGCAGAGATGGACGGTCGTTCAGAACTTACATCGAGCCTCTTCAGATCAGCGCAAGGCAGGGGAAGACGTCCTCGAGGTCGAATCTCGCACACACATCTCACACTCACGACAGAATCGCCATCATGCGTGCTGATCTGCGAGAAAGTCCAGTGGTGAACACCCTTGACCGCGCCATCGGACAGCAAGACTCCAGTGGGACCGGAGCACTGGAGGACGTACATGAGTGTAAAGGTGATGGGTTGGAACTTGAATTACACGACCCGACAGCAGTGCCTGCGCCGACAATGTCCATGGTCAGGATGTACTTCCTGGCCTTTTCGATGATGTTGACGTGGTTTCTTGGCGTTAGTGAAGACGCGTCTTTCTCCACTGACACGTCTTAGACCGCTAGTAATGTTGCCGTGACCATCTTGATTCCAAACATGGCGAGAGACTTGGAGGTCACCGAGTTGGAAGTACAATGGGTAAGTCAGCGGTGCGTGCGAAGCTGACTTTAGGTCTCGTCTGCATATGGACTGGCATACGGCTGGTAAGTCATTGTTACTATAAGATGTCTAGAGCTAAGTCGTCCAGTGGAATGCTGATCTCGGGGCGTATGGCCGATCTCTTCGGACGGAAACTTCTCTATATGCTCGGTCTGTCCATCTTCGTCGTGTTCTCCATAATATCTGGAGTCCTAAGAGTGAGTCGGACTTTCGAAGAGCAGTCATTGACGTGACAGCAAAGGATGGCGCTCTGCGTTGTAAGAGCATTTGCTGGACTAGGTCTAGCTATTGCCGGCCCCGCTGGATACGGTATCATCGGGACGACCATCCGGCAAGAGCCCCATCGAACGTATGTATTTGCCATCTTCGGGCTGGGTGGACCAATCGGCGCTTCCGCTGGTTCACTACTTGGTGGAGCGGTCGCTGGAATCAATCGGTGAGCCCGAACCTGAAAGACAAAGCTGAGCGCGACAGCCGCGGGTGGAGCTATTTGTTCTTCCTTGTTGCAGGAATGGCTCTGATACCCATCGTCATTGGCTATTTCACCATACCAAAGGATGTCAAGCGACTACCGGGTTCCGGCGTTGACCGTCGAGTCGATTGGATCGGTGGCTTCCTGGTGACTGCCGGGCTTAGCCTCTTCATCTTCAGTCTCGTGCAATCTGGGGTCGTCCCGCGAGGTTGGTCCGAACCATGTGAGTAGACGCTGAGTGCAACATCGTGACTCCTGTCGTACTGACACCAACAGATGTCCCTGCGGTATTGGTCCTATCGATAGTGCTGTTGGTGGTATTCATGTTGTGGGAATATCACCTCGAGAACCGGACGACCTACCCACCCGTCATCAAACCTTCCATCTTTTCTAGGTATCACTACAAGCCTCTCGGCCTTGTGATCTGCGGATTCGGTATATCAGTGAGCGTACAAGGTTGGAGCTACAACACCACAATCTGGTATCAGAACTTGAAAGGGTACTCGGCCTTGAAGAACGCGATCCAGCTTCTGCCAGCAAACATTGGAGGACTGATAGCAGCCGTACGTACAACGTACGATCCTTCCGTAATTGCGCTGACAGTTGTAGGCCTCAGTGATGTATACGGTACCCAGGGTGCGAGCCCCCACGCTGTTGATAGTCGGCGGCGTTCTAGGAGGGTGAGTTGCAAGTACTATAGAGGGCTGACTGTTCAGTGTCGCTTGCATGATGTACGCTGTCCAGCCGCAAAACACATTGTACTGGGCCTGCGAGTTCATCGCGTGTCTTTTACTGCCCTACGGGATAGATTAGTAAGTCATTGACTCTGCAGTTTATGAGCTGATCCTCTCAGCGTCGCAGGAGTAGGGAACATCTGCATGTCCAACTTGGTGGAGCAGGACGAGCAGTCTGTGGCTGGAGCGCTGTTCCAGACTTCGTTTCAAATAGGCGGAGCGCTCGGCATCAGTCTGTCAAGTCTGATAGTCACCGAGCGGGCCAAAGTCACCGGAAGCCTGCTCAGCGCGCTGCGCGGTGGCTTCTGGTTCAACGCCGCTCTGGCGTGGATCGGTGAGGAGCGCGCACAACACAATGCGCTGGGCAACGCTGACCTCTCGCAGTACCCGTCGTGACGTGGGTTTCGTTTCGTCACGTCAGATTGGCAAAGGACGTGACACAGAGTCGGTAGCCTTCGACGACTCCTGAAACGTGTTTACGCACGTCAAACAACATTGTATGTATATCATTACAAGCATCTGCCACATATGCTCGGCGCGAACACCTTGAGTATCACGGGGTGTTGTGTGAAGGGATTGTAGGTGTGCATCATCGATGTCGTCCTTTCAGGAAACCGCAACCGTCATCTGTCTGGAATGCTATAAGACGAGGTAGACAACTCTTCCTACACCAGTCCATCCTTCATTCACATTGTCACGCCACCATGAGCCAACAGCAAAGTTCTTATAGCGGTCCCCCTGGGCTCCTCACCCGAGTCACCTCCGATCACGCATGGCAGCGAGAAGGCCTTGTCCTGGACGAGGAAGACAAAACAGCCATCATCAGAGTCGGCACCTCGGTCTGCTTTCCGGATGGAAGTATGCAGCCCCTCCCACCTGATCACGCACGTAACCTCGTGGCTGAAGCATACAACAATGCCATGAGCGACATTGGAAAGCCAAGCGATCATACAGGTCCTGGCTCCCTCGAGTATCATTATCCCAAAGCAAATCAAGCGATCGTCAACACCGCTGACAACTACGTTTCAAAGCTGACGACGAAAACCCTGTTCGACCCCGTGAGAGAAGCGGTGCCAACACTGAAGAAGGCAGCCCCAGAGTTGGAAGAGTACTTCTGGGCGATTGATACCCTCAGTGGTTGTCATCAGTTCAGAATGGACGACCACTCGAGATCTGGGGATGAAGGTGTCATAACATACGATGACCAGAAGCTCAAGATGAGTTATCCCATGTTGACCGCCCGGGACTCGGCAATTGTCGTCTCGCCCACGGCCCAGTTCCGCAAGACAGCTGGTGATGTTGGTAACAAAGACCTCTCCGCGGACCAGCTGGAGGGTTTCACTCAGCATGTACAGTCATGGTGGGGGAAACAGCTCGAAAGTGTCGCTGGCCGAGTGAAAATCATGAAATGGTTGGAGACTGGCAGCCTTGACGACCTGGCCAAGCTGGCATCAGAGGCGAAGAAGAGCGCGGATGAGTGGGCTGGTCAATACACTTGGTAGGACATCCTGTACAACCCGCCAGCGGAGACTGCTCAGCCGTTCAATCTCAGCTTGGAGGACTACGTCCAGCCGACCTTGGATGAGCTGGTGAGCTATCTGCGTCCTGTAAGTGACAATGCGGGGAAGGATCCCACAAGGATGCTCGCAGCTGCAACAAATGAGCTACTGGACAAGTTCGGAGCCGAGTGTCCACCTGGATCGACTATACCGAGTTGGTTCTGCACCCTTGAGACAGCCATCGGGCATATGTCAAATGGGCTGCGAATGTCTTTGAGGGCCTTCGAGAAGGATTACTGCCAGAACCGGTATCTATCAAATCCACCACGCGAGAGATCCGTTCCTTGTGTGACGACGGATTTCGATTTTGCGAACCATGCTGGAGGAGCTCGGGGCGGCCAGCAAAGCTGGGCCGATCAAGGAAAACCAGCCCGTGCAACCCACTTGAAGGTGTATGCGTTAACACTGGCAGTGGCGGGCGATAGCGGAGACTCCAAGCCTCTGACTCCTCTCAAGTCAATACACTATGTCAAGATCAGGAAGCCGAGATCCTGCAATGATGATGCTTCGCAGAACAGTTCCATCGAGTGAATCTTCACGGTTGACGATTGTGCGATACGAGGAAGAGCCAACCGAAGGCGGAGGAAAGGATCCATGACGATTGATGAGTGTTTGCAAGTATGCAGGCAGACTGAAAATTTGCGGTTCCTCGAATTGTGCAGTGTCGAGCATGACCATGAGCAGCTAGTATCGTTACGATGGAGCCGATAGAGTTGTAGAAGAGAGCACTGCAACACTCTGCAACATGAGAGAGAGTTGGTGCATCGGAATGATGAGACATGAAGGACTCAGCACTCAGTCCTGCTCAGTCCTGCTCTGCCCTGCAGCAGCGAGCGATTCTACACGTGGTAGGGAAATGATTCCGCTGTCGCCACCCGGATGACCTCTCGCTCTCGGTGCAACGCCAGCACCCAGCGCGGGCAGCGCCCAACAGGTAGATTTAAACAGCTTGTATACTGAGTTTAACACTTGCATTCCTGTGATCAGTCTCGTTGCATATCGGGACTATGCCTTCGCGAAAGTCGAAGGCCGACAAGGCTAGGGAGGACAAATCGACGGCTCCTTCACCGTCGCCGGCCGCCTCTTCGCGCTCGTCTCGCCAGAAGGGAAAGCAAGTCGCCGAGGTACAAGAAGAACTAGCCGGCGTGAACCTTGACGGCCAGGCAGAAGATGCTCCTGCTGAAGATGACGTGCCGGAACCAGCGGATGCAGCCGAGGAAGTAGAGGAGGCCTCAGAGGATGTGCCCGAAACTGAGGAAGCGGAGGAGGAAAGTGAGGAGTCGGGGAAGAAGTTGACAATGGCGGAGAGGATGCAGAAGTTGAAGGATCTCCGTACGAGAATGGTAGGCCGTCAAGTTATGAGAGCTGTAGACGAGACCCAAAGACTGACGGGATGGTGATGTAGAACAAATCCTCTGCCGACAACCGTAAAGACTTGATTGCAGACCATCAAAAGTCAAAGGTGACTGCGAAAGAGTTGCAACGACTGGAAAAACAGAAAAAGCTCGCTCAGACATTACGACTCAAAGCTGAAGCCGAGGAGAATGGCGAGGATATGGAGAGGAAGAAGGCATGGGAATGGAGTATAGAGCAGAATGAACGTTGGGAGGCTAAAATGGCAGAACAAGCCATCCGAGGGGATAATCTTTTCCACAGTGAGCCATCCTCGATCAGTAAGACGGTGAGGAGAGGCTGATGATTCTTCTCAGACGCTTCGGACGATGCCCACAAGAAGTACAATAAGAACCTCCGAACCACCAAGGCGGATTTGGTCGCTTACGAACGTCAAAAAGAGGCCGCTCTGGGTTTGGCTCCTGGAACACTTGTACCAATCAACGCGACGTCGACGTCGATCGCTTCCTCGTCTAGAAAAGGTCTTTCAGCTTCCGAAGACCTGTACAGAGGCGCCGACACGCTTAGCTACGGTGATAGCAAGCCGAGCGAGGATGCCATTGACAGAGTGGTTGGTAAGATCAATCAAGAGTACGTCACTTATTCGCGATCTTATACGTGATGCTGACTTCCACGCAGCATGGGCAAGGTCAAGAGGAAGAAGAAGGACGATGGAGACGAGGAGATCACGTATATCAACGAGAGAAACAAGGTCTTCAACAAGAAGGTGAGCAGAAGAGTGTGCCGCATTGCGGATGGCCAACTAACGAGAATTAGGTTGCGAGGTATTTCGACAAGTATACGAAGGAGTACGTCCTTACTGTCTTGCCATTGAGATCACGCTGACTATGACCCAGAATCCGTGCCAACTTCGAGCGAGGAACCGCTTTGTAGATTATACCATGTGTCTGATGTATTCATCTCTTGGCCGTGGGACAGGGTACATGATGCTCGATATGTAAAGGACGGGAATAACATAGAGACTAATGAACCTCTTACTGGTACCGACCGTCATTCATGTAGTAGCCCTGGGGAGCGGGAGCCTACGACATTAGCAAAGAGGACATTGACTATGATACTCACGTTTGGGTCCATGCCCCTGGCTTGAGCTTGTGCCTGAGCCTGTGCTTGCGCTTGCGCCTGAGCCATCTGCATCTGCTGCATCTGAGCTGGGTCGTAATAGCCCTGTTGCTGGGCCTGCTGCTGCCTCGCCTGCTCCATCATCATCATTTGCTGTTGTTGCTGCAACTGTTGCTGTTGCAACGCGGCCTGCTGCTGTTGTTGCTGTTGTTGCTGCAGAGCGGCTTGCTGTTGGGCTTGGACCGCAGCGGAGGCTTGCGACGCCCGTTGAGCCACCCGCGGCGGCAATGCAAGCGAAGCAGTCGAAGACGACACGGAGGGTGGGATAGTGGGTGGGGCGATGGGTCCAGCGGTGAAGTAAGCGTGAGCGATGGCTTGATGGGCGTCCAGTCGTCGCGTGGGCTCGAACTGCAACAAGTGCTCCAATAGGCTGATAGCTGGAGGCCGCCAGTCAGTGCAAATTCTCACTTCGCTCGCGTTCCCGAACCCACCATCGCGAGGCGCCTTTGGAACGATGGCGTGGAAGGGCTGCTTCGGATGTTTGCTCAATGGAGACTTCATCTGGATCTCGGGCTACTAAGTCAGCTCGTGACACACTTCTTGAACGCACAGAGTTCATCTTGATCTGCTGCAGGGTCGCGTCACTTGGCGTACCAACGATCTTCATAATCTGAACCAATTGATCGGCGTTGTCTCTGCCTCGGAACAAGGGGTAACCCGTGATCATCTCGGCGAAGCTGACGAGAGTCAGCACAGCCCAAATGCAATCAAGGATAACACTCACATGCAGCCCACACTCCAGATATCGATGCTCGTGCTGTACGTCCTCGATCCGAGCAAGACGTCAGGGGCTCGGTACCACAGCGTCACCACCTGAACACTTCTGTCAACCACTGCTCCGCACAACACTGAATAAGCTCACCTCATTACTGAAAGTGTTGACCGGGACACCAAAGGCTCGCGCCAGACCGAAATCACCGATCTTCAATTCTCCTCTTCTATTGATCAAGAGATTCTGAGGCTTCAGATCTCGATGAAGCACCCTGTTGTCGTGACAGAAGGCGATACCCTACAGAGTCAGCAACTTGCTGCAAATGATAGACCTACCGTCAAGAGCTGATGTGTGAAATTCTTCACAGTGTTGAGGTCCAGCGCACCTCTATCACCGTGAGTATCCATGTATCTCTTCAGATCCTGTTCACAGAACTGCTCGATCAGCAACATTTGCGTGGCTTGAGCTCACCTCGAAGATGAGGACGAGCTTCGACTCGGTGTGTATCACATCATGTAGCCGGACGATGTTGACGTGCTTGAGCTCTGAGCAGCCTTCAGCGCAGTCCCTGTCGTATTCGCACAGTATGCCTTCACAGTAGACGCGTGCCCACCTTTCATGAGACTGATCTCCCGGATGGCTGTACTTGGGGTACCCTCCTCCGCATCGAGGTGGATCTCCTTGAGAGCCACGATCTCAGATGTTGTCCTGGAGCGTCCCTACGCGCCAGATGTGAGTCTATATCCCCTCACTATCAGTATCACTCGCGTACCTTGTACACTGTTGCATATGTGCCCTCTCCCAGCTTTTCCAGTTGAACGTAGTTCCTGACACTCGGTCAGTACACGGGATCCCGAAGTATGCGATGCAAGAAACCCTCCGGAACCGCGCGTCTCGGTGATGACGCTCCGGATACCTCCAAGCAGTACTCACATCTTGTCGCCTCTGCTTTAGCAAACTTGGGTATCACTACACGGTCGCGCCTTGGAGAACGTGTTGGGTATCGGGTGGAGGTAGGAAGTTGCTTCGGGTGAGCCAGTAGCGTACAGTATCGACCTGCGATTAGTGGTATCGTGCACTCAAGGGGATAAAGCGCTGCCGAGTCTGCCTTTGTCGCTTGTTCGAGTGATCTTGGAAAAGAGGAAGTTGATACCTGCTGAGGGAGAATACAATCGCAGTCTAGCCTATAGACGAACCTTGTAACCTGAGCCGGTCGGAACGTGGCGTGGGTGGCGGGTAATTCAAACGAGACAGAACGGTGGTCTTCGCCGGTGGACGATCACTTCGGTGCTCTTCAGGGCAATGAAGTGTGAACTGAGTCAGTGACCTAGCTGAGCTATACATACAATGAATGACGTTTCTTACACAGGACGATAAAGACGGTACATAGATTCACCCTGTAAGTCAAAACGTAATTGTGGTGACAGAGTCTAACTCGGCACAACGATGTATGGTTCCAGCCCTGACATCGCCCGATCACTGATTTGGATTCTGCTGAGCATTCTGCGCTAGCTGATGGCTCATCTGAGCGTACTGATGTGAAAGATCTGGAAAGCCTTGCGATGCCACTAGCAGAGCTGTCAAGGATTGAAAGGCCGCCTCGTTGCTTTCCATTGTGGGATCGGCGGTAACCGCCGTCGTCTGGAACTGACTATGTGTTGTGATTCCCTGGGCTACGGCTGGACCTGGATTATCCTTCGATGTAGATCCCAGTGACGCTGACAAGAGTGATGCTGCAGGGTCGTATCGGGTGAACTTTGGGTTATTGGGGTTACCAGGCGGAGGAGGCGGTAAGTGAGGATTGTGACATTGATACCGATACGGCGTCAAACCATATGGATATGGTAGTCGCATAGACTGACCGCAATGTCAGCCCTGTTCGCTTTCTGTGAGTCTATCGAGGGCTATGCACCCACCCGAGGCCTGGCCAAAGGATTGAATCGCCAGCCTCGGATGTCACTCACGTGCTTAGGTCCATGTGAAGTCTCGCCCCTGTTCTGGCTTTGCGTGCTGCTTGAGGCCTGGGTATCTCCGCCGAATATCCATTGCAAGTTATCATCCAGTGGTAGCTGACTATCGCCCTCTGGATGAGCTGGCGAGTGATGTCTAGAGCGTTTCTGCGGGAACATGAGCAACTACATACTCGAGCTACCAATTGTGGAGAGCACAACTCCTGTGGGTCCGACCAGGATACTCACCGCTGTCTCCCTGTTCCAGTCCGATATGATCAAGTTCTCCTCTTCACCCCGAGACGGTTCTCCGCCCGTGTACAATCCCTGCTGCATCGTGGGCGGACCCGTAGTTGGAGCTGCGGATCGCCTGGTGGCTTTTGCATTAGAGGTGAACGGGGCGGAGTCGCTGTTTCTCGACTTCCTTTTGGCACCACCCGGTCCCGACTGTCTCCTGCCCGTGTTTCTGTCCTGTAATTGAGGATCTATGGGTATATCGTCGGTCATTGTTGACATGAGCTCGAGGCTGCTCGAGGATGGACTGTTGCTGCAGTGGAATGCGGGGAAGGACAGCGGGGCCCAAGCTGTTACAGAACCGCGATTGAGAGTCACCGCGTCCGGGTGTCGGGTTTTCCCGTATATCTCCGTGAATGTGGCACTCTTCTAACGTGCCTGCTTTTTATTGCGGGTGACCGTCGGTGACAACAACAACAACAATGTCGGCCCAAGACAACACCGGCAAGCTGTTGTTCAGACCTGTTCAGACCACTCAATACAAAGATTGACGGCAGGCCGGACTGCGAGAAGAGCTTCAGATCATGGGCCTGCTTGAGCCCATAGGCCATTAGGCCATCGATGAGATCCTGCAATTCGTAGGTCAGAGGCAAACAATGTCGCCGTCGCTCTTGCCTCTTGATGATGTTCGCTGTTTGAATATCAATCTATGACGCAAAACTCATAGCCAGCTGGGCATACCAGCTGCTCGTGTTCAGATCAGTGCCGCTACTCGCTTCCGAGGATGGCGGGGAGGATGGCGGGAGAGCCAAAGCTGTACGGAGCTTTTACCAAGCTAGACCAAGCTCCTTCTCCCCTCTCCTCTCGGACATCACGATCTCCTGCAGTATGTCAGCGATCTTAGAGACGGAAGGAAGAGACGAGAGCTGAACGAGGTCGTCGCGGAGAAATTGATCGTCACCGGTCCGCGTCACTGTCGAGGGCAACGAACCTTGGGAAGGACACGGAAGGAAGGGGAAGGACCGGTTGGAAGATGTCATTCGTGAGCGCAGCGAGGCAGAGCGAGGCCCAGTAGGGCCCAGGTGCTATAGCTCGGATCTTATGTATATGGCATTCTTCTCTCTCAGCCGGTGCGCTCCTGGCGAGACCCTGTGACCAACATTAAAGATGTGATCGTCGAAGAACATGACATGCTGTGTCCCATCCGACGGGAACATGGAAGTTGCGCAAACTTTAGTGTGGGACTCGCCCCGATCGAGACTATGCTACCGAATCAACATCGTACACACTACACAACTCCATCCTTGTCTTCATCCTTGACCTACTGTCGTATCGTTATCAAAGTCTACGTACTCGTCGTCTCGACACCACCACACTGTCGAACTAGGCCACAACGCTCTTTCGTCCAACCCACGCTCATTACACCCAACCTCTCCCGAACACCGTGACCGGAAACTTCAAAACACAACAAACATTGCAAAACGTCTTCAACAACAATCCAGCCGACACTTCGACGCAGATCCCGGATCGTCTCTGATCCATCCTCAATCGCATGGATCTTTGAGCTCCGCCAATCCCATCCGGACTCAACCTGAAACGAGCGGTCTAACTATTTGAACAGTTGAATATTCTAGTTTCGACTGGACACTGGTTTTCATTGCGTGCCGACCCAACCACAATTACACCCTCCTTGCCTCTGGCCTCCTGCGTCCGGGGGCCTCGACTGTAACCTGTAGCGCATTACCATCTACTCTACTCTAAACGCCGCCGGTCCGCTCAGACACGATAACGTGACTCTGTAGCCCCGCTCTTCGACTCCTCGACAACGATATCACTTGTTCGTCTAACGTCCAGAACTGGGCGTGTGTCAAGCCCACACGCATAAACGGATCACCTACCTCGTCATTGTAGACCCAATTGTCAACGTGAGACCGTATCAAACACGTCGAGGGGGTGGGAAGAAACACACGGCACGGGCAAAAGGAAGGAGCGGGGGCGGAAAAAGATCACAGATATATACCTACTCCTCTGCTACAGAGAGGCTGTAGCATCTTGGACCCGCCTTTCCTCTCGCCATCTTGGTTATCTTCAACTTTCAACGTCCCTCCACTTGTCAGGCACTTGCTGCACTGACACAGGTCTGAGATAACGGGACTTCTGTACATAGACACAGCGACGTGAGTGTTGATCGTTTTGACGCGTCCATACGGGGAGCTCACTCAAGTCCTTAGTCTTCCACCATGGGCTCGTCACCTCCTCCCTTCTCGGGCGCCTTCGAGGACTTTTGCAATGGCACTCTTGATCCTGGAGCTACATTCGGAGCTTCCTCGCCGATTCAGTCCGGCTCTCACGCAACCTTCAACTACGACCCGACCGCAGCTTCGCCATATACACGACTTGGCAAGACGCCCACTGCCCGAGCTCGGCGCGGAGGAAACGAAGCGTACTTGGTCTCACCCCTCAGTGGGCCTTCGACCAGCCTGCATGCTCGTGGCCTCTCCGCCCCGACCCAGGGCACGCCGAAACTGACGTATAAACGTCACGCGGTCCACACTCCTGTCAAGGTAGTCGATCACAACACTTCTCAATGGGAGGATAATGCGAGCGAGATGCCGAATGGAGATCTCGAGTTTGGCGCAAGCTTTGACGAGCAGACGGCCTACCAGCGATCGCCCGTCAAGTCCATGCGAGCTCACTCGGTAGCAGTGACACCAGTCCCTCTCAGCATGCCGATGCCACACCACACGCCTACTCATTCACCTCGTATTCTGTCTGCGCCATCTACGATACAGCGACCGCAACAGCAGCGGTCCGCGACAGGTCTTGGCTCACCATCTGTTCATCGGTCAGGCAACAGGCACCAGCGCAACGCGACTGTGGATATGGCATCATGGCCTGCTTCACCGTCGGCTATGCGGAGGCGGAACGACGTGGAGACTGCACTTGCGATGCCACTCTCGAGAGCCCTGTCATCCTCCTCGTATGCGGGTCCAAGTTACCAGTCGAATCGGATCGTATCAGGAGCCTCAGCGTTCACGACTTCCACCTCTTACGAGCTCATGTCACCCAGTCTTGAAGCATATTCTGGACCCGACTTTGGCATCATACAGTCACACTCCCTCCCCGAACTCGTCGGCAGCCAGCACCCTAGCCCTCCCCTGTCCGCAGCTCGCTCGCCTGTTTGCGGTACACCTCAACAGCCTGCGACCGTCTACTACACTTCGCCCGATGCAGACAATGGCCACTTTATCAATCTCGAGCCAATGCAACATCAGCTGCGTATCCAGCAACAGCAACCTCCGCAAGGCGACATGTCTCTCATGGGCGGTGTGAATCATGTGATGAGTCAACCAATGTCTGCGCCAAACTCGGCGTCAATGGCCTCGGTGATGTCCTTCCCTGGCGGTCATGGCAACTACCGACAGGGCACTCTGAACACCATTATAGAGACGCCTATGATATCTCAGGACGGTCTCATGGGATTTCAATCGGTTCCTCTACCCAGTCAACCGGAGATGGCATCTCAGCCGCAGTTTCAAACTGTGCCCTACCCTCAAGTCCCCGGGATGTACGCTCAGCAGTCGCAACCTGGCCCCTCTGCTGAGAGCATTCACGCTTGGTCAGCACAAACGCAAGCGCAGACGCAGAGTTACGCGAACCCGAACATGCCCCCGGGTCACGGCTTCACCTCTCATGCGCCTCCTCAGCGCCACGCATCGGCATCGTTTGTCCCATATCAACCGCCCATGAACCTGAACATGCAGCAGCCGATGAACCTGGTTGCTCCTCCCATGGGCAGTCGTTCGGTCTCGGCCCCATTCCAAAGATCGGTCTCCAGTTCGTCAATGCCGAGTCTCTCCCACATGCCAATGGACTTCTCATCTGGCGGTCTCTTTGGCCCATCCGCGCCCCTCGACGAGTCCAGCATGATGCAGCTACAATCCTTCGACCAAGGTCCTTCCGCGCCCTACCAGCAGATGCCCTCCTCTTCCAACCCCTCGATCGCTGCATCCCCCGATACACCCCGAAAACGAAAACTGTACCCTCGCGTTGGCCTCAATCGACTCCGACCAGGTCCCAAGCCGAAGGTCAAATCGTCACCTAGAAAGGGAAAGGGCGTATCCTCCTCTGAGCCGGGTTCATCCCCGCTTGGCTCGGAGAACCCCATGCCTTCTTTGGATCTGGCCAACAGTTCGCTAGCTCAGATCAACGAGTACGACCAGCCGCAAGACGAGGACGATGAGTCGGTCAAAGCCGAGCCGAAGTCTCTCACTTTCGGTCCGGATCTGGCTACTGTCGCCATGCAACGAACGCTCTCCGGCACCATCCTTCCACCTGGCGCCCAACCCCAGCTTGTGATACAGCCTCCGCGATCACAAGTCGGCGCCGCCGCCCCTGGAGCAGACCCGAACAACGTCGCCGGTCTCCCAAGGCAGTTCCTCGAAAAGCTCTACACTACCTTCCTCACTCTCGATGGAAGCATGACTGGCCAACCGGTCAAGCGATTCAAGTGTTTGATCGAAGGATGCGAGAGGCATTTCCCGAGGAAGAGTGCTATCCACTCGCATATCCAGACCCACCTCGAAGACAAGCCGTTCATGTGCACTGCCGACGACTGGTGAGTATTCATGACTATACTTCTTCACCAAAACTGACACCTCATTAGTGGCGCCGCCTTTGTTCGTCAACATGATCTCAGACGACACATGCGTATCCACAGCGGGACCAAGCCATTCCCATGTCCTTGGTGCGTTATCGTTCTCGGTCGTTTACTATGGTTGCTGACGCTCCGTTAGCGGCAAAGGCTTTGCGAGAGGAGACGCACTCCATCGACATCGACAGAGAGGTATCTGCTCTGGGTCCATTGTCCCTCGTCGTGGCTCTAGATCACCACCTCGATTCGAGCCTTACTAGGTGTTTGGCGATCGCTTCCTCGGGGCCAGTCTCTTGTGTCTCGGTATTCTCCTTGGGTCAATGATAACGAAATGAAACGAACATTCTTTGCTTGTATCCCATCTTTTCTCCGTGTTGTGTTAGATCCCCCAGCATTATACCATCTTATAGTGATGCATGGATTCCAGAGCCTTAACAACCATGATCCCTGTTACTTTTTGGCAGCTTGGGCAGCTTTCCTCTTTCGTTGATTGCCTATTTGCAACTTAGCCTTCTTCACCGCCAGCACCTCGTCGTAAGCTGTGTTGGTTTTGGCTCCCAGCATGTTAGTGTGTCCTGCAAGATAACACGTCAGTTGGCGAAGTGAGACAATGTATAGATGCCTTTGCTTACCGGTAGCATTGATGAGGTCATCAATGATCACTTTGCTGCCGGAGGTTGGGTATCGCGCCGAGACTCCACGCGCAATCAGCGGTTCGGCGAGGAGGGCTTTGAGTTCCGCTTTCAGAGCAGGCACCTTGGCCGCTCCGACAGCGTCCTGCTTCTTCTTCGGCTGCATCTTTCGATGAGTCCCACCCTCGAATTCATCCTCGACGTCGGACAGCCTAACCTGATCAGTGACCGCTTCGGCTTTATATGCACTCACATGCTCGGGTCAATATCCAGGTCCATGGCCTCGGCAGTCTCTCGAAGCCAGTTCTTATCGTGATTGTCCTTCTTGACGGCATGTTGTGCCTTTTCGATGTCTCGCGCCAATGCGATCCTTTCCTTCAACTTTGGCAAGAAACCAGCTTCGATCGGCAGATCTGGAATTTCGGTACTTCTGTCCAAAGACTTCATCAGAGCCCGCTGGAGTCCCTTGTCCTCCGGTGCGACGATCTGGAGTGCGAATCCGGGGTTCTTGGCTCGAGCCGTTCTACCACTTCGGTGGATGTATGCGTCCGCCGTTCTGGGAAGGTTGAAGTGAACCACATGCTCGACATTTGGGATGTCGAGACCTCTGGCGGCAACGTCGGTGGCGATCAGAACACCATTCTTGGACGACTTGAATCGGTCCAAGTTCTTCAGTCGTTGCTTTTGCTGAAGTTGGGAATGTAGAGGATATATCGGCATTTGTAGCGTTTCGAACAGAGGGACCAGTCGTCTGATGCCATCAATGGACCCAACGAAAACGAGCGATCGCCCGGGGTATCGCAAGAGGAAGTAATAGAGGTATAGATCCTGAAGAGATATCAGCACGCGCGCAGGGGCAGTGGGCTCACCTTCTCAGTCACAACGCAATCTACCATGCTCTCCTTGAGCATCTTGACCACGCCGCCTTCTGGGCTGAGATCAATGACTTCGGGATTGGCATCTCGGAAGTCCAGTCTCTCCACCAGGTCCTCTGTGTATCATTCAGCGTTATATCGAGTCGATAGTGAATGAGACGCACCTAGAGCAGTGGCCTTCTTGTGCGGCTTCTTGCCATTGTACACCTTCCTCCGCTTGAGGTTGTATTGCAAATCCTTCGATAGTGTTGCCGAGAAGACAAACGTTTGCATGTCCTCTCGAGCTGGGTTCTCCGCCAGAGTAGACGCGGCAGCGGCGAAAACGGGGTCGTCGTCGTCCGGTCCAGCTGTCAGACTGGGGAAAGTCAGAATACAAGCGTTTCCACCTCGAGACCCGGACTCACTTTGATGCCCGTTGTGTGAGTCTGACAATCGTCTCGAGCTCTGCGAAGTGCCCATTCTCTATCATTCGATCCGCCTCGTCGATGACCAGGAATCTCAGTGATCGAATCCCGGCAGCAAGATCCTCGTCCTGCGATCCATCAGCATTGAGTCTGGCACCTCTATGGGCATCCATCGACCCACTGTCCTGATAAGATCCCAAAGACGACCAGGCGTGGCGACAAGGATGTCGCATCCCCGCTCAACGATTCTCTTCTGCTTCTGAGCACTGAGACCTCCAACCACACTGCCGATACTGATCCTCGGGGGTCCTTTCTTCTCTCCTTCCAGTACCGACTTGAGTACTTGTTGGAGATGGTCGACCACCTGAATCGCGAGTTCTCGAGTCGGGCACAGTATCAGGCCGGAAAGAGGCCTCTTGGCGGCAGTCTTCCGCAGGGGTCTGCGTAGCAGGTACGATAGGACAGGCAACGAGTAGGCAAGGGTTTTGCCAGATCCCTAATATCGAAGTGAGTGTTATACAAGCACATCATGATAATATGAACCAACCGTCTCAGCAACTCCGACAATGTCTCTCCCTTCAAGAGCTGGGCCAAGCGATCGTTTCTGTATATCCGTAGGCGAAGCGTATCCCAGTGCTTTAAGCGACTTCTTCAGGGTGGAATGTAGGTCTATGCCTTTCCACTCGGGTAGCAATTTGTCTGAAGCGCTATCAGAACAACGCAAAGTGGCGATTCCCCTCTCAATCAAGTGGTTCGCTCACTGTTGAAAGGTGGTTCCAAAGGGGCTTCGGGTTCATCATCCGCATCGTCCATGTCCTCTGTGTCCAAACCGCTGAACGTCGGGAAAGCGGACTCGCCGTCGCCCCCGACCTCGTCTTCATCTCCTTCAGCACCGCTCGTCGACGCAGCTTCGTCATCTGATACCACATCCTCGATCGGCAGAGCCTTTTCTTTGCCCTTCTTACTCGGCTTCCTTGAGCTTCCAGCCTATTTATCCTATTAGTAATTTGGCATTATTAAAGCCCTTCGAGATGACTCACCACGAATCTGGCAATCTTCGTTCCACCCTCTTCATCCCACTCGACGCCCACGTCGTCCAGCTCTTCCAACATCATCATGCCACCTCCTTCGTCCATCCCGGCGAACTGGGACGTCTTGATTTCTTTCCATGACAGCTCATCTGCTCCAAGTCGTCTCTTCTTAGCTGGAGGCGCAGTAACCTGCGCAGATGCTTGAGAGGATTTAATCTTAGCGTTGGATTTGGCTTTGAGCTTTCGCTTTTGTAGCTGTTGAAGCTTGGTCGCGAGCGACGAGGATGATCCGGGAGCCACCATATCGTTGCCTTACCCGCGTGGCAGCAGCGACTGTGTTTTCCCGGTGGAGAATGGAGCCCAGGTGAGTGCGCCTGGCCAGGTGACAGTACACGCGAGGCGACAGGGTTGGTATCGGGAGGATGACAGTAATGACAGAGCATCTATGACTATAGCTGGCTACAGCTTGCAGGCGGGCCATGGCTAACTTTTGTTATTGGTCACGTGATGCTTGTTGCTCTCCCACGGCGCTCCCTCGGTCGTCGGGAACCGATCCAACTTCCAAGCCAGCGTCTCACCGATCAGCACGAGTCTCAGTGCTATACATGGCGGCCATGACTATGCATGGACTGTACCCTCAGCTCCCCGTTGGTGACGATGTACAGTGGAGCGCAGTGTCGATGAATTTGTGTCTCCCCACGGTCCATCGCAATTTGTCTCCCGGCCTGTCAGACGTTCCTTTACCGTGGGCACGTCATGGACTTTGGGAGAGGGCCTTAGGTCCTTCGTGTCCATGATCTGCTCTCGCAACTCTTTTCTCGATTCAATGCATCACCCTTTCTGAGAACTCTAGGTACCTGTTAACCGCTCAACATACGCGATGACATCTATACGACAACGAGGCTCTCAACAGCGACTCCTGAGTCCGACTACGGATCGACCGGAAGATGAGCAGGATAAAGGCCATTTCCCGCTCTTGAGCTATGAAGAGAGTCTACGCTTGGTCCCCTGGCAGACGGACAATGATCACATCAGGAGCGGATACCGGCGGCAGCTACATACCATCAGGGCGTGCTTAAAGAGCTCCTTCACCTGTGAGTTGGAGTAGCAATGGGTAACTGTGGCGCAACACTGATGCCTACCAGACATTCACAACGAGACCGGTGAGTACCGTCGCTGTCGACATAGGAGGACGATGGATGGAACCAGGCCCTGCTCACACCTGGATCTACGCTAGTCAATATACACACTCACTCCCTGGGAGCACTATTCTTTGCTGCGCTGATCCCACTACACCTCATCCCCACGCACTTCCCCACTTTCGGCTTCCCCATCCCAGTTGGCTCTACACCGGTGCCTCCCACGGCGCACGACAAGGTGGCTCTCACCCTCAATCTCTGTTGCGCCGTGACGTGTCTTGGGCTTAGTAGCTGGTTCCATACGGTTCAATGCCACTCTAAGGCCACGTGCGATCTCGCCCACTCTGGCGACTATGTGCGTAGGAATCGTCGATATATTCACAAGATCGAGCTGACGTCGTGAACTTCAGGTCGGCATTGTTGTCCTGACCACCGGATCCATCGTGCCTAGCATGTACTATTCGTTCTACCACCATCCCACTCTGATGGTCGTGTACATGGGTGAGAAATGAGAGCGCAATTTCAACATCCATCGCTCGGACTGACAAGGCTTCTCAGGCGCCATCATCTCCGCCGGGGTGACTGCTGCCTACGTGAGTCATCATACCAGTGTCCGTCGATCGAAGGGTAGCTAAAACTTTCACAGGTCGTACTCTCGCCTCATCACAGAGCGCATAGATGGCACCGCACGTTGACTTTCATCGGACTGGGTCTATCCTCCATTGTGCCCATTACCCACATCATCCTGTCCAAGGGTTTCCAGCACGCCAGACAAACCCTGAGTCTTGACTTGGTCATGGCCGCCGGCGCTTCGTATATCTTCGGCGCGGTACTATAGTGAGTTGACGCAGTCTAATCATTCCTACTTATGGGATGCTGATTATGAGCTTAGTGCTGCCAGGATTCCGGAGAAGTTGCGGCCTGGAAAGTTCGACATCTTTGGATCGTCGCATCAGGTCTTTCACGTGTTCGTGCTTGCGGGTGCTGGGTTCCAGTACGCAGCTTTGCGGGGAATGGTCTGGGGCAGGTCGATGGCAGTGGGTTCATAACCCGGTCATAATGTAAACCCCTTGGAAGAACTTAGATCACTAGTGGGCCTGCCAACTTCCCCAGCTCGAGCAAGATAGCTTCAGCACTGATCGGCTTGTTCACGCGAACGAGTGGCCTGAAAGTGTTTCATCTGGTCTTCGATATGGACTCCTGGCGACTGCTGCTTCTATCGACGAGGACTCGGCGGTAGTCGCTGACGCGAAGAGAGCTTTGACCATGCCGCAAGCCCCACAGTTATCTGCCTGCATTACCTCTCTGGTCGTCATCTGAAGATCATCCTTTGTGAGTGATAACGAGAACCCTCCCGGTGCGATTGGTGTGGATACACCTCGCTGGGAAGGCTATAAAGTATTGATCATTTCCCCAAGACCTTCCGACATCATCCACCAAAACATTCTCCTTGAGCTTGACCAGTGCACAAAGCCCCAAAGCCCCGTAACTCGTCATTGTTGACAGTACACCTCCCAGAGATCCGCCACCATGAGTATTAATGAGTTCTTCATCCATCCAGCTCATCATGTTACTGAATCCTGGGCTCGTTCCGCTTGGAAAAGCAAACACATGCAATCCCACAAATACGACTTGGCCCACGAACCCACCTCTGCCGAATGGATGTCCGCCCAGGCGTACGAGCAGGGATACTTGAACGAGCTCGCTCTGAGCGCCATGCCGTTCTACCTTGGTAAAGGGGTTCACGGTTGCGACATCAATAGCCTCCACCGCAATATCGACCAGTGGTCCCGAGACCAACAACGATGGGGAGTCCCGGCTCCTGAGATCGCGAGCAAGAAAGAGCGTATGGACCAAGTGACCAAGACCTGGATCAGGGGAACCAACTTGAAATCCATCACCGATGATCTCGAGTCAAAGTTCGATGAAGATGGGAAAGGCTCGCTCGAAACCCTGTTCCTCGCTCTGGGGAGGGGACAGCGAGAAAAGTCCCTTCAGGCATTCAAGGAGCTCTCTAGGACTCACTCCAAAGAACTGGTCGATGGACTGCTGGAGCCTGACTCGCAGACCAACAACAGCGAGTTCTTTGAACGATACATGACCGTAACCCAGGACTATGACTCGTTGATCACTGCGGCCAAAAATGGCTATGGCTTCCCGAACCCCTTCGCGGCCCTGGGTAGTTGCGATTGGCGATCGACCCTCGATCTCGATGAGAAAGTAGTCAAGCTCGACACTCTCAACGAAGGCAGTATGAGACGATGGTTGAGCAACGACAAGAACGAATCCATCGAGGCGGAGAAGAAGTCACTCGTCATGAAGCATTACACTGATTGGTGGTTGAACCAAGAGAAGATCGGGGACGATCAAACGTATACCGACAAACCTTCACCGCTGACACTCGCTCAGGCCGGTCGGTCGAATACTGACTCGTCGAAGAAGTCTTCCCACAAGGTCTGGAGTGCTCTCACTTCGGCTTTCGGTAAGGGCGATCATGACAAGATCAAGGAAGCAACGAGGGCGACCAAGATCACCTACCAGTCAACACAGCCGGAGGCGTGAGCGTTGGCTTGTTCGACAATCTGGACTCTGCTCCCAGTCATCTTACCTTCAATATCTTCAGTAAGCTGTCCACATGCACATGTCTACCGCATGCCGATGCGTTGCATCCCGGTATATGCCTGAAGGGTATAGCGAAAGCACGCGGGGTATAATGGTAAGAAAATCCATACTTTTGTAAAACCTCGTGAAGACGTAAAAAGAAAGTAGTTTAACAAAAGGTGACAAGGGGATTCATGACCGTGGTCGATGATCCGAATGCCATACGTCAGAGGGTCGGGTCGAGAACGAGCGTCATCATTAAAAGTCCTTGAATCGTTTCTCGTGCCCGAAAGAGTCGTGCCATCTCGTGGTTCCCGTGGCCTTCTCCAGAAGATCGCAGCTTAGGTTCGTGCGGCTTGGGCACCACCACCGACAACAATGATTTGACCATAGGCGGCGACCAGACCGTTGATAGCTTGCAGGTTGGCGGCCTCGGCTATCAATGGGGTGTTGACGCTGACCTCCACGCCAGCGCTGGCGGTAGCAGAAGCCGATGCTGAGCTGACCTCACTGGCGATGATGTATGGGTTTGTCGAGTTGAACAGGTGAACAAACCCAGATGAGGAGGCACTGGCGCTGGCCGACGAGGTGATGGAAGACATGATCGTCGTCGAAGAGCTGGGAGCCACCCAGATAGAGGTCGAGGTAGAAGATGGAGCAGGTGGAGAAGGGGTGGGTGATGGTGTCCACTGCGTGGTGGAAGAAGGTGCGTGCCATTGTTCAGTCGACGAAGGGGCGACCCAAACAGAAGTTGGCGCCTGGGTGGTTGGCGCTGGCTGAGTGGTTGGCTCCGGCTGAGCGGGTTGTTAGCTTTGAAAGGCATGTAGGCTGCGCTGCTCACCTGAGGAGCATCTCCATCGAACCACCAAGTGAGCGAGATCACACCAGCTCCCTCGTCGGCGAACCGTCTGAAAAGCTGGTATAGGGGTCAGCGAGTGACCAACCTATTGGAGGGCTCATGCTTACTGCTGGAGACAGATCTAGACCTCCGTAGTCGCAAGTTGGGCATTCGTCTAAGTAGGATCAGCTTTGTGAACGTCTCCAAGATCGTTCCCGACTGACCCAATATCTGGACGCCTCCAACCGTCACACCGTTGGCTTGCACCGTGATCATCTTGAAACACTGTGGTCCTGGGTCTAGCAAGGGTCAGACATCGAACTGATGATCTCCCGGTCAAAGCGCTCACATCCACCGCCGTATTGTGCCGAGTCTGAGGAAATCAGCTGAGGTGTCTAGGAACTGATAGCGGTTCCAACTCACTCAAAGCCACCATGTAGTCGCTGTCCTTGGAGTATTGTCCTGGGTGACATTCAGTGTGTTCCCGACAGCTAACGCTTTGGCCCACTCACCACAAGCACCGAGACCGGTGTAGTAGAAAGTACCTCTTCCTTGGAACGCTCTCTTTGTCAACGTGTTGTTGTGCACATCTCTCACAACCAGCTCCTCGCCTAGATCCTTTCTCAACAGCTGATCATCTCGCTCCGCAACGCCCGCCTCCGAGTGTCTCTCGGCGATGTCAAAGTGCTTCCTGTTATGTCTCTTGTGTCGCAGGTGACTGTGCGACGATGCCAAGGTCGATGAGGTGAGAAGCAGGGCGAAGAGGGAGAGTCGTGCGATGGAGAGCATATCGTCGAGTGGTCGATATGTTGATGGGGGAGGGTTGTTGAGCGGAGCAGCGGGTCAGCAAGTGGTGCTGAGGCTGATGAACGAGTGTGTCTGATGTAAAGAGCGTGAGTGTCGCCTGCCCCGTGCTTAGGCTGTGACGAAGGTCGAGTATCGATTGTCGATCGTCGATCGTCGAGTGGTCGAGTGTCGAGTGGTCGAGCGGGTCGGTGGGGCCGAAAGTGGGTCTAGTTCTGCAAAGGAAGGTGGAGATGGATTGATGAAAGGATGTAATGTCTGGTCGGATTGTGGTTGTTTGAACCGCCGAGGGTTGGGCGAGGAGGAGGAGGGGGATCGAGCGGGCAGAGACGTCGCAGAGACAAAAAGCAGGGGGCAGCAGGGAAGAGTGGAAAATAGGAAGAGGCGTTCCGGTTTGGACCCAGGCTAGCCCCTTGGACTCGTTCCTATTCAATCGATCAGTGCGGGTCTGTTTCGAAAGGGGGCAAGGGCGAGGTCTGGACAATGCTCGATAGAGTAGCACAGGTTTACAGGATCACTACATCATAATGTTCAAATGCATCGTCGTCGTCGCGGCTTCTTGCTCAGTGTGGTGGTGGAGCTCGATCATCCATCCGGTCATGTCAACTCTGTCCCAGTATTCCAATGGTCAAGAGGGCGAGGTAAACAAGTCGACAGATGTTCCGCCTTGTTTGAATTCCGGACCCTGAACAAACCTGAAACACGAAACAAACAACGCGCCAACAGGCGGTCAAAAAGCGGCAACCGCCGAGTGTGGCGTTTTAGAAATGAAATCATCGGCGTGCAGGTCAATTGCATCTCGGATCTCGTAAACGATCGTAAAGCTCTGGCAAGAGAGTCGGCAGAGGTCGGCAATCACCAAATGGTCTGATTTCAATGCCACTATCTATCTTCAGCTACTACTCTGCAACGAAAGCTCTACGACTTGCTCGGATTCACGACACAAGAGCGATCATTCGGACATATGAAGGACCACGCAGAGAGATCACAGCGCGCTTCCCTTTGTTCCGACGCTGACTCGCTCAGACCATCATGTCGTCATTCCTTCCCCCGCCGATCGCGCTGACACGTTTGCAGAGGTGAGTACTTGGCGCAGGGTTGAACGACGGACAACCAGAGTTGGGATTCCAGAATTTCGCTATTCTGAGTATGCACTTACTTGGCCCTCCTCTGTCCTTGGAGGAGTTGTGCTCAACCTGATCCCCTCAACCTCGCTCACAACTCAAGCGCTCAATGTGCACGGCTTCGCTATACCTCGGCCAGGAAGAAATTACTGGAGAGAAGTACCCAACTCTGGTCATGCCGCTCTTAAGTCCTTCACCCCACAGCTCTTCACCATATGCATGGGCACTGGGATTCTCTCGGTGCTCATGTACAACAACCCTTATCAATTCAGGGGCCTGCAAGTCATCGCGGTGGTGTTTTGGCTGATCGACCTTGTCCTCTTCATTTCGATATGCACGATATTTGTCCTTCGGTGGATCTGGTTCACAAAGTCCACGGCGAGGATGTTCGAATCTGAGGTCGAGCAGACGACCTACCTCAGTACCACCACCATCGCCGCGTCTACGATTGTCGAGATGATCTCGTTGGTGTGCGGATCGACGTGGAAGAACTGGCAGTATGCGAGTTTCGCGTTCTGGTGGGCAACCGTTCTTCTGGCTTTGATATCCGCCACAACAACCTACTGGCTTCTAATCAGGGATGAGCAAGTATCGATAGCCAACCTCAGTCCGACGTTGCTATACCCTACAACGGGTCTGCTCGCTACGGCATCGGCAGGAAGCGTATTGGTCAGCTACACCACCTTGAGTGTCAGGTTGGCGGTCCCAGTCGTCATCGTGTCGTACTTGCTTCTTGGTGCAGGTCAGTAGTCGTCATTAGCATCCTCGCCTCCGTACAGATCCGGCTGACCTTCTCTCCAAGGACTCTTCCTCTGTATCCTCACGCTCAGTGCCTACTTCCTCAGGCTACTACACAATCAGACGCCTTCACCGAGCAAGATTGGAGCCCAGCTCATACCAGTAGCCGCCCTGGCCAACGCAGCGTATTCGTTCTCTTCGCTGGGCTATGTTGTGGGCATCAAGAAGCACCTCTTCGAGGACTATCCCGGAGGAAGCGGTTCACTTGGCGATCCCATGGTTGGTGAGTGCATAGATGATCCGCTCCGCTTCCATCTCTGCATGGCATTGTGACTGACGATCTCTAGGAAAAGGGATCTATGCGAGTGGCTTTCTCCTCGGCCTAACGATCTGGGGCTTCGCTACGTGAGTCATCACACCATCTTAAACCGTAGCTGTCAGTCGCCCTCCCCTCGCGGATTTCCTGCTAATCCCACTCCTTCGCTTAGCTTCTGGCTCATCCTAGCCATCGTCTCGTTCGTCCGTGACGTCCCAAAGACCAATTTCAATCTCAACATGTGGTCAGCGGCCTACCCACTTGGGATCTACGGCATCGCCAGCTCTCAATTCGCTACCGACCTCCAATCGACGGCTTTCAGCGTTGTCAGCTCGGCGACACTCGTGACTGCGGTCTTGTATTGGGCATATTTGGTCATCTACACATTACCGATGGTCTTTACGGGCAGTCTCTTCCTTCATGATGCGCACGAGGAGTTGGAGAAGGAAAAAAGGGACAGGGAGAACGCATCGGAGAACTCAAAGATGGAGACGGCTGGCCAATCCGACCACTTCGCGGGAGAAAGTCGGAATGCCTCTTCGGGTCAGATACAGGAGACAAGCGATCTACCGATAGCTCGGCGATCGAGGACGAGACAGAGTGACGACACGCAAGTGTAGTAACTGTGAGTTCCCTCGTCTGCTAGTGGGTTTACGTCCCGGCGATGGACACTAGGTTTTATGATTGGCTCTGTGTACTTCTGACTGTCGTTACATCACTCTACTCTATGGAAAGTCGAGATTATCAAATTGCCCCGAAACCCCGCAAAACAGCATCTCTTCCGTATGCCTATACTATTGGCCGGAACCTCCCTGCCCTCATAGCCCCTCTACGCCTTGCTCTTCGAGCTTCTGCGCCCTTTGTCATTGTCGTGTACTCCCATATGCCGCTTGAGCTGATCCGGCCTGGGGAACCGCTTGTCGCACCCAGGAAACGAACAGGCGAAAGGCCTCTCCCCGGTATCTGAACATGAACATCAGTATTGATCCAGTGCTCTGAGATATCGTATGACCTACGCGTCCGGATATGTTTGGTCAAGTTGGACGCCTCAACGAAACCCCTAAAGCAGGGTCAGATCATCGCCTGAACATACGGATTCTGGACTCACTTCGAGCAATGCGGACAGATGAATGGCTTCTCTCCGTTGTGCGTTCGCTGCGGACGCCGTCAGTACATCGAGTCTGATCTTCATCGACCCTACACTTACCATATGGATCGTCAATGAGCTAGAGATGGCGAAGGTCTTGCCGCATCCTGGATGCTCGCACTTGAACGGTTCTTCAAAATTAGTCAGCAATCTTCACGCAGTTTGTGGAGCCTCCAAACTTACTCTCTTGCGCGTGTCGCCGCATATGAGCAGCCAACGGGGCGGCCTCGCCAAAGCCCTGATCGCACTCTGGACAGATGAACGGTTTATGACCGATATGGCTCTGAAGATGCCGCAAGACCTTTTGTCTCGATCTAAATAGCCTGCCACAACCGTCCCATTCGCAAGTGTAGCAGTCTTTCCCCTTTCCGATATGCTCGTTGAGATGGTCCATCAGATCGCCCGAGGTCTGAAACTCGAGATGTGACTCGTTACACCCCGGCCAAAGACACTTGGACACCCGATCCGCCGGAGGTGAGGGTGTATGTGCCAAAGAAGGCTTTGTAACGTGGTTGAGCGATGACTTGTGCCCATGCGAATGGACATGGGAAAGTGATTGTGACCGATTATGTGAGTGTGAATGCGAGGCATGACATTCTCCCGTCGGGTGAATGTGAGCATGGGAATGTCGATGTCGGTGGACGAGGCTGGATGACCGTTGATGATTGCCAATACGTGCCGGCTGACTCATCTGCGATGCGAGCTCCGCCTGGTGCAGGCGCTGATGAGCGACCTGTATGTTCTCCTGTGTTTGTGACGATAACAGCAGTTGCTCGAATATGTTCTGCCCGGCATTCGTCAACGTGTCGTCTCCTTGGGCAGATGGAGCGACCGCATCCCAGCCGATAATCGAACCAGGAACACCGAGATGTTCTTCCAGAACGTGTCGGAGCATCGTCTGCGGACTGAATGGTTCACCGGTGATGCTGTTATGCGTATGGGCATGGGAAGGAAGATTGGGATGAGCGGGCATGTTCGAGTGCGTAGGACAGTCCTGGGGTACGGGCGCTGTACACTCTGGCATCGGGAAACAATCGTCCCACAGACACGACAGCAACGCTTGGTTCGCGGCATCGGTTGCTGCTTGCTGTTGTTGCTGGGTCGTCATGCCCAGTAGGTCATGTCCATTGTTGACGTCACTGGTCATCGATTGTTGTCCTGTGCTGCTGTTGGAGGCGACCAGTGGACTATTCCCGACACTTCCAGTCATGCCGTTCATCTGGTTGAACATCGTAGCGACATTCATGCCGCTGGACCCAACGTTGGCGTTGTTGTTGGGGCTGCTCAAGGTTGCCTGCAGCGACGCGTTCAGTTCCGCTAAAGTTGGTCCGGATGTGTCGATGACCGAGGTCCTGGGCACTGGAACAGCAGGCTGGGACTCGGCCTGTGGGAAGCCAGCGGCGCCGAGGTGATCGGTGGCAACATGACTCAATAAATCCGGCATAGAAGGGTACATCCTGTGGCAATTCTGCCAATGACATACGTGAGTCGCCAGGATTGTCGTGTTGGGCGTCGCATATGCTGTGGTCGATGGGCTGGGTACCGTTGAGGTAGAGTTTGGGGTGAAGGCGGTTGAGGTCTGCCAATTTGACAGTGGCTTTGAGGTTGGTTCCGGAAAGGACGGTAGTACTGGAGTGGGCGCTGCACTGCTGAAAGGCGTATTGTGATTATTCATTTGACCCATGTCGAGTGAGAATGGATCGTGATGATGGACATGAGGAACGTGAGAGTGGTCGTGATGGTGATGAGTCATTTGCGCGTGGGAATTGTGTCCGCCGCCGGACGGTATCACTGGATCGCTACAAGTCCCCTGATTACAGCAGTCTAGCTAACAAGTTCGATCATAAGATCAGCACAGTGGTCATGATCATGATGTAATACGACTCACGTATTGCTGAATAGCATGACAACCCTCTTTCGAACAAGCCCAGCGCTCAAGCTCCTTGATACCCTCAGCATCAAGCTCGCCTTCCGCAATTTGATCTCCGCTCGTGCTCGTTGATGGTCGATTTGACGTGTCGTCGGGGCAAGGGTGATGGTGACAGATTGCGTTGATCTGGTTACAGATGACCTGGTCGAGGTCACAATTTGACTCGTCACAGCATCCCATGTCCGCTGTCGACGGGGGACGCGGCTCGCCGCAGCCGTCATCGGGCACCTTGTCGCAGAGGGGATCTGCGCAACACTCCATATGATCGCCGTCCTCGCAGCAGAACATCTCCATCCCCGTAGGACCCGTTACCGAGTCCGAGAGCTGATGTACCACTGGTGCTGGATAGCCCTGTGGATTAGGGTGAATGACCGGTGACGCCAATGTGGAGCTGGGGGCAGAGTTCGACCCCTGATTACTCAGAGACATCATGATTGGCGTCGAGGACGTTCCGGATGATGAGCTGGATGATGATGCCGCGTGATCGTTATCGCAGCAGATGAACGGGTTGCCCCATGGATCTGCGTGACTCAGGTGCGGCAGGGGCTGGGCTTGGTGCTGCATCCCAGGCGGGTGGACTCCCTGTCGCTTGTTGTAGTCGCGGATCGCAGTCAGACCCTTTGTCTAAAGCTACGATGAGGTTGTGTCTCTCGAGGTCGGCTGGACAGTCAATGCCGGCGGACAGGTGTGAGTGATCGGCGAGTCGAGAGTTGAGAAGAGATTGTAAATTTCGACAATGCGAGTCTTCGAATCGGAGCCCCCCTTGACAGCTTGCCCGTTGGGGTGGAGTGGAGTTGAGCCGAGCTGTGTGTCGGACAAGCGTTTCGTATCTTTCCTATTCTCTCTTCCAGTCCCCGCTCCCGGTGGGATACAAAGTCCGATTACGAATGAGACCCGCACATCGTCGCACCAGCTGCTTCTCTGCACCGACCGCCTGCTCTGTGGCCAATTGGATATTGTGCTGATGGTCACCCGTCTTGCAGTGTCAGTACCCGGCTGTGGCCTGTGAGCCGTTGCCAGTCTCTCTACTTGAGGTTTGAGCGGTAACGGTGGGATGGTGTGATGTGTGGGGTGCAAGCTAAAGACTGAGAACGAGGACCCGACAGGTAATGGCCACGAGGGAGGTTAGACGGAGAGTGGATTTGATCCCGCAGGATTTGCCACCCAAGCCAAAAGTCTCCCACGGTGGTCGTGTTGTTAAACTTTGACTTTGAACCACCTCCACCTTCAAAAGTCAAAAAGACTGAAGTCCATGATGGTTCTGATCAACTGTTCGAGCTCCATAGCCGGAGCCATTGACATTAGAACTCTAGCGAACAAACGATCAAATCAACATGGGCAAGTCTCAGACCAAGAAGAAGACAAGAGGGGAGAGGCACAACCCGATGAGGGTGCCGGACACCCATCTCGGCGGAGGCAAGGGAGAAGGCAAAGCGGATCCGGCAAAGGAGAAGGAGATGCTACCCATCTTCACCAAGGTGAGTTTTCGGGATACTGGCAGTATTTCAGGCGGTACTGATCGGAGTGTCCATAGCTCAAGTCAGCCGAGTATGCCGACAGGACGTGGGCTTGTGCTGCTATCTGCAACTTGATACAGAACGATCCCGCAACGAGGCGGCTCTTCCAGGCGAACAACATTGTGGGCGCGCTGTTGGAGCGATTGTCGGACAGTGTGGATGAGGTAGTGGTAGAAGCATCTGGAGCTCTGAGGTTAGCCCATTTTGCTCACCAATTTTGCTGAGCCTTGGCCCATTCTAACTCTCTTTGCAGGAACTTGGCAATTGACGGAGGACACGAAATGTGCGCAGAGATGTTTAACAAAGGCATCATGTCGCATCTGACTGTTCTCATTGCCAAGGTGAGCATGCTGGCCTGGTATCGATCATCCTCATCTGACCATATCTTTAGATCACATCCACGATAGACTCTATAGTGCTGCCCGCATCAGCGAATGCCGACAAGTCTTCCGACGCCGACTTCCAAGCTCGAAAACACCTCCTCGGCCTGACAGAGAACGTGATTGCCCTTATATGGTGTCTTGCCGAGGCCAACCACAAGACTTTGGCTGCTGTCAACGCAGCTCAAGTCCAGGGTCTCCTTCTGAGGGCTGTTACTGGAAGGGAAGTGCTTGGGCAGGGTGTCGCTCTGGCAGCCGGTGAGTTAAGATCAGCATCGCCCGAGATTGCAGAACTGAGAGGCCTTGCCAATCCAGCCCACGCATTGTACTCTCTCAGCCAGGACAACTACCCCTTCACGCGCTCAATTCTCGCTACCCCTGCGGTCTTACCAGAACTTGTCAATGTGGTACAGAAAGAGCATACCATGGCTGAAAGTGGAAAGAAGAAAGGCAAATGCAAGGCCAAAGATCAGGACGACGGAAGGGCGCTTCTCACTCGAGTACTCGTTGCTGGAGCTCTGAGGAACTTTGTCCTACCGGGCTCCAAGGCGGACGAGCTGGTCGATATCGTCGCTTTGACCAATTCGACTATCCTGCCTTTGGTCAATTCTCTTTTGGACATTGATGTCTCGAGCACCGTGTCCCAGGTCATGGAGCTCGTTGCACATGCAGTGAGCTACCTTTATACGTTTCTTTCTCAGAGACACAAGCTGACCTCCCATTTAGCCATCGCAAGACGTTGCCAACCTCGCCAAAGGCATGAATACGGATCATCGGTCGGATGCAGAGGTCGCCCTGGAGAGGATTGAGAGGAAGTTGACGACCGTTTCCGTGGGCTTGGAGATCCTTACTGGGATCTGTGCTGGTTTGGAGGATGTGCAGGTCGACGACGCCACAGCCGAAGAGACGGCTCCAGCTGGTAAGTCGATTCAGTCACGAGACGCGGCCTGCTGCTGACCTTTCAGATGATGACGAGGAGATGGAGGATGACGACGCAGAACTGGCAGATGACGCACTTATCGACATGGCTCGAGACTCTGCCGTTGAAGACACGAAGACGGTCGCTCCGACAGTCAACACTGCTGTCACGTTACAATACCTCCTCGCCACGCTACAACTACCACAACGATTGACGAGCTTGTCCCTACTCAATAATCTATCTTTCCCTCCCACGACCGCATCGCCATCACCCCACGCTCCCACGACCTCGGCTCTATCTGTCCTTCACCTCCGAGCCTTGGAGGCGCTCAACAACCTCTTGCTCACGGTCGTTGCATCGATACCGCCTGAAGATGCAGCCTCGAGAAGCCAGGTCGGCAACGTGATCCCCGTCAAGGGAGTCTGGGATGGTGTATTCAGCATCGTCACCCTTATCCGAAGCGAACCCCAGGCTTTGGACATGAAAGGCCAGGAATTGCGGAGAGACGTCATGGAAATGGCTCTAGGTTGTATTTGGGGCCTGGCAAAGATAGCTCCTGAAGCGGTCGTGAGTTCAGTCCGAATCCCCAATATGACATACAGCTCACGTCAGATGACAGGGCGTTACGACGGAACAAGAGCAACTCCTGATTGACACTTTGGGCTCTCTGCGAGGGGAGAACAGCAGGACGCAGTGTGTGGAGACTATTGCCGCTCTGGCATCCAGGCAGAATGTGCCATTAGAGGAGAACAAAGTGAGTCCCGCATCACCCATTGACCACAGCGGGCGGTGCGCTGATCTGTCCGGTAGGTCATTGGGACGTGGCTAGTATCCCAATTGTCGCCATCGGTGACCTTCCCCACGGACACTCTGATGGCAGTGATCAACGCCCTCATTGACATCTACGCCGACGAGACCAGGGAGTACGATCAGGTGTTCGTCCAGGGCGGCTTCCTCCAGTCGCTCACAAGCTGCGTAGCTAGAGTCAAGGGAGAGGTGAGTAATCTATGCCTGTGCTGAGGAGTTGTGCTGATGTTGAGTAGGTCCGCAAGATAGACAGGCGCAAGAACCTCGCATTGAGGGCAGTGGCCGAGGAAGTGTACGAAAACTTAGCCGCGTTTGTCAAGTACAGACGAGGCCTGGCGAGATCGTAGGGTGTCAGTCAAAGTATGGTCGGGCGGAGGTTTGATGGCGATGCGGCGCTTGTAAAGCAACGTCGTCGACATGCATTTTAATGATGATATGTTGGTCTCCAATGACACTTCGCCTTTTTATCCTTGGTAGCAAGCATGGGCCGGGCCCTCGACCCCGAGATCTTAGACCCAGACCGGTCTTACTTTTTCTTGTTACCCTTTCGCTTCCTCGCCTTGCCCTCTGTGCCGACGACGCCGGCGCCTTCCATCCAACTGTCATCCTCGTCCTCTTTCTCACCTTCCCCGTCGACCTTTTCCGCTATCTCATCCGCCACTTCGGCCGCTTTGCCCTCTTTGGCGGCCTGACGCGCTTGCATGGCGACCGCGGAGGGGGCTTCGATGGTGTCGTCCAAGCTAGCTTTCTTGTCGTTGTCGTCTTTGTCCTCGGGAGAGTCGTTGTACGTCCATAGCAGCTTGAGCTCGCCTTTGGCCAGAGCGAGGAGTACAGGTCCGATAGCTGTGGATAGATTGTTAGCTTTCTGGCCGACTGTAGAGGTAGACGTAGACAGTCTGCTACGGGCGCAATGAACTGAAGGAAAGATACAACGGCCACACTCACTGCAAGCTGGGCAAAGGTATAGTAGTGCCGGCTGGGCTTTCTTCGTGTGGTGCATCACTGCCATGGTGACTGTCAACCCGATGATATAGCTCACAACACCGACAACGAAGTATGGCCTGCTGAAGGGCGTCCTCTTGGTCGTCATTTCCGATGGGAATTTTAGAGTATGTCGATGCAGGTCGAATCGGAGACACAGGGCGATGATCAGTCCTGGCACAACGATGTCTCCGAGTCCGAGCATGGCAAAGTCGAGCGTGGTCGATGTGAAGGGGTTCTGCTTGGGTGCGAGCAGCTTGATAGGTGCGTCGATGCCCTTGGCTACGGTGACCATGACTGGGGTTGCGAAGACCTGAGACTGATGTCAGTATATGCAAGGCCAGGTCTTGTGGCCCGAACGGGCACATGACGTACCCAAAAGATGTCGTAGATGAGTAGTAGCCCGAGAAGGAGGAAAGCGGTGAAGAAGGAGTCTAGCTTGAGTAAAGCCAGCGTCGACGTTGCTAGAGAAAGAGCGAGGATATTGGATAGCCAATATGGCCGGTCCAGGGCGATGTACGATAGCGGCAGGACGAGTGACGCTGGGGCGATAACAAGCGCTGGGAGGGACACTGGCATGTGGAAGATCTCTACTCGGGACGATTGTCAGTGGGACGACTGGACCTGGTGCGGTGAGGTATAATGCACTCACGCTTGAGGTTGGAAGTGACGCGGAAATGGTATATGGGCGGTTTATAGCTGGTCTGCCTGATGAAGAACCGGACCAAGGTGGATACAGACTGACACTGGATTAGCGCTTACTCGTCGAACGGGTGTGATTGTGCTCACCGATTGGAAAGCGAACACTCCAGCTATCGAGACTACCGGACCTAGTCAGCTGAGGCCAAGGAACACGCAGAGAGCTGACTTGCGACTCACAGTAGATACCCAACACCAAATTGATCCACTTCTTATCCACATAGCGCAACAACACCCACAGCCCTAGTAACACCGCCGACCCAAGAACGGGGAACAACAGCGAATCGGCCCAAGAAAGCGTCTCGTCCAAAGACTCCTCTTCGGAGTACAGCTCATCCTCGTCGTCCTCGTCCTCTGTCAGGAGCTTGTGTGGGTCACGAGCAGATTTCTTCCGTCTCTGAACAGTCGACCGTGGTGTCTATGTCGGGTCAGCGAATGTCACTCAAGCTTTGATAGTAGCAGTCTCGAGTTCGAAAGAGAGTCACCTTTAAGGACTTGAACGAGCCCAGGACGATGGGCAACAAGGCCTGAGTCCCGAGGGATAGGTACGCGAACACCAGGCCATTGTTGGACGACATCTCGGGCGGTCGAATTGCAACCCTTCAACGTGATGAAGGAAAGTCTGAAGGGTCAGACACGGATACCTCGAACAGCAGCAGATTAGAGAGCGTTGGTCGTTTCGACTTGTCCGACAGGCTGTCAAGTGGAGGTCGCTGTCGTTTGAATCCAGTCGGACTTTTGTACAACCCCTTTCCACAGCAGGATGTCCCCAATGTCAGCTCTCTCGTTCCCCGCGTGAGCCAACGATAGCCACAACAGGCCCATGCATAATGAAGCGCCCACTCAAGAGAGGGAGTTCATGTCGTCCAAAAAGTAGATCATAGCCCCGTCAAAGACGCCCAGACAGGCGGGACGGACGAGAGGCAAAAACTGAGGTCTCACCGAGATTCGAACTCGGGTTGCTGGAAGATGATTGTAACAATCAGAATCCAACGTACTAACCACTATACGATGAAACCGGACCGTTTGATGTTTTTGCAGATCCGCGCTGCATATAAGGACACATTTGCCTAGAGTTTTACGGGTGGGGGCGAGCATGGACCCACTTCGTACTAGTCACGAGTATTCGTGGAGCATATTCAAGTCCAATTCGTCGTTGACATTCCCGTCCCACTCCTCATTCATAACACCCGCTCATCGTCAGCCGAGCAGCTGACGACTTAGGCCGCTCACATACTCGGCCCATTTGGTACCGTTGAGTGACAGAATCTACTGACGGCGTCAACAACGACAATAAGAACCCTCGAGCGATTCTCCCATCAAACCCTTGATTTGATCGGCGACCTCGGGGAAAAGGCAACACTAACCGCAGCTCTTGACCTTCCTTGACGACCGTGACTCGTTCGATCCCTCACTGCTGTGCGATCGCGTTTCGCGATGTCGAGGACGCTGCCGCATCAACAAGCCTGGACCGTCATGCCCTCCCTGAACCGAAGAGGAAGAAGGCGTGATCAAGATCTCTTGGGTTCCCTTGATGGACACGTCACAGTCAGTGCTCCCTCAGTCTCACGCGGTCACCACGGTCATGGTCAATCCTTCGAGGGTGCATCCTTGACATTTCGGTGTCAGAACCGCACTTGTGCCCCATCCGTCGAATATCACACCTGATTTCGACTTTGGAGGACCTACCCGTCCTTTACTCGGCAAGGGTCATGGCTCATCACGCCATAGGTCTATCACCTCTCATCAAAGGAACCCTCGGGAAGGTCTGTGTATGGATTTTTTTCGATCTCACCTATCGGTGAGCTATAACAAGTCGATGACAGACGCCGATGATCAATGCTTACTGCTCGACCATCACTTAGATTACTGTAATTGTGCTCGTCGTCGAGGTGAGTTGATCGAGTGCCGGGCTCGTGTGAAGAGCTTGGACACTCTGTACCTGGCTAAGGCGAGGTACCGATGGGAGCAAAAGGACGGGGAATGACCATACCCTTCCAGCCTAAGGTATAAATCTTCGTCACTCATATCTCGAGCTACTGAAAACTCGCAAAACACCTCGTTCAGAGGTGACGAAAGCGTCCTCGATCCGACTGGTGGACGATCAAAGCTGAGAGGGAGTCAGAGGTGAGTCATCCAACTTGCCCACCTTCGCAGTCTATTGTCCCCCACCTCGATCTGTGCGTGGACAGTAAAGCTGACTGGACTATCAGCGGATTGATCGCCGCCGACTCAACCACTCGCCCATCCGTATCGCCTTATAAGTCGCCATCGCACCGCAAAGTCTATTCGAATGGCTCATGTCCTGGCATCCTTGATCATCTTCAGTCTCTCCACATCTCCCAGTCCATCGATCCGTAGTCGTACAGCTCGTGGAACAGGTCGGTGGTTACGTTCGCCGAGGCGTTTGCTCGAATGCTGTCTCTACACGCATGTCTGCCATGTTTTTGGGGGTGGGACATACGTCGAGACGATGTAAGTGGGATCGGCTCTCACAGCATGTGGAGCTTCAGCTGGCTCGGACGTGAGATCGGTAGCTGACAGTGCTGTCTTCCCAGCCCGAACGACAACGACTATTTCCACCCCCTGACACCGTCCTCACCCCACCTCGACGACATCCATCCCTTCCGTCCTTCGGCGATCGTCCCCTGGATCTGAGTGCAGCCGCCTCTGCACCCTTCTCTCCGACTGGCATAGATTCGGCGATCAGCAAGCAGAGCGATGGAACAGTTCGAGCTAGAGGAAGGGGTAGTCCGGGTCTCTCCCAGGTCAGCCGGGAGAGGATCGGGAGTATCTCGAGGGCATATCAGGGGTCAGTTGCATTTTCCGGGTTGATGATCACAGATCTTAAATGACTCTCCTCTAGGCGGATGCTGCCACTCGCGCATCGATCCTATCCGACCACCCCCTCGGCCAGCTACTTCTTCCCGACCGGCGACGCCAGCGTCCCACCTCCATCCGGAGATCACCATCCCGGCTCTGGTGTCAACACGCAGCACTTCCATCGACAGATCCGACCGACCCGCTCTGTCCCCATAACCCCCCTCCCAGCAGACATCGAGGTCACCGACACACCCAGTACGCCCAACCGCCCTGCTGCTCCGAATCTCGGCAGATCAGCCTCCGAGCCTAGATCATTGATGCAACTGGGAATCACCGAGATCTTTGCGCCGCATCAGCTGGTCCCTGGTGTCAATCCCTCGCAGCAGGTAGCCCGAGGGGGGAGAGGTAGACCAAGAAGTGCAACGGTTCTGGAACGACTAAGTCCAATTCACACCAGGACCACCTCTGAGGATATCGAAAGCTGGTCTCGAGCAACACACGCAGGCGGACTACATAACTCTAGCGGGACCGGCCAAGTGGTCAGGAGTCCAGGTAACGACATGACAACTGGTCAAGCTGGTGATACACATTCCCTACACCCAGACGATCTCACTGGAAGGGGGAGAAGTCCTGGTCCGTCGTACTTCCTCGCAAGGTCAACGAGCGATGGAGTGATGTCAAACTCCTCAGGAAGGGACTTATCGGATATCGACGTCACCGAGCTTGCGGAGGAAGAAGCCGAGGGACATGGTGGTCAAGAGGGAGCAGGACATGTTGTCAGGTTGGATCTGGGTCTGAGGGAGCTCGGCCACGGATCGAGCAGGAGTAGAGGGAGGAGTCGACCCGGCCGAGGTCGACGAGTGACTACGGGATGAACTTGTGAGAAATGTGAAGATTACACATGCTGCCTGTGGGTACATACTGTGGGGCTTTGTGCTTAGATAGCATGAGCTTGAAGGCATAGATGGTCTTTTTAGGGGTAGATAGAGGTCAGAAGTGTTTACGAATACGAGCGAATACGAGCGAATACGAAACATGACGAGTATGCATATGATAACGAGGCTCGATTTCGGCGTACCGAAAGACCCACGATTACCGGGGTAAGACGTATCGGCATCACTGACTTTTCTCGCGACAGGTGGATTTGAAGATGTACAACACGAAAGATATCGTACGCGGCATGAGACCGATCTGCGTTCTCCCGATCCGGTGGACCATCGATGGACAGGGTTTAGGTCACCTAGTCGTACTCGAGCTCATCTATCTGCGTCTCCGGTACGACGCTCTTCCGACCGCTGACGTTTTTTGGCTGTCTTGAGGACTGTGCAGATGAGATCAGCTGAGATCGCTACAACTGCACCTTGTTTTCGAATACTCACTCCTCCGCTCTGAGTTTGGGTTTGCGTCTGACCTTGACTCGCATTGAACTCATCCTCCAGACTCGCGCCACCTTCGCCCTCGTCGTCGTCATCGTCATCATCATCGTTGGCTCGGGATGCTCTGGACCTCTTCTTCTTGTTGATGCCTCGATATTCGTCCTCGACCTCGGAAACGGCTTTCTCGCCAATGGGCTGGGGTTTATCCGTGGCGAAAGAGGTAGCGCAGTTCGGACATGCGTTACGACCCTTTCTGATGCCTTCGTAACAGGCGGTGTGGAGGTGGGCGTCACCTAGCGTGGACATCAGCGAAAATTCGCACTTGATCGCAGACCGACGTAGATCTGCGCGACGTCTAGACTTACAATCGCCATTGGCACAAACCAATCCCTGTTTACGAACCAGTCAGCTATGTCCCGGATGACGGAACGCTTCCGTTAGCTGCACGCCACTCACCTCCATTACGATCTTCGAGCACCTTGCGCAGTCCTTGACGATATCGTTGTAATTCTGCTTCAGGTGCAACTCAAGCTCGGCCAGCCCTCTCACTCCTAGGCTATATCGGCCTCGTCTATAGCGCTTCTGTCAGCTTGATCTTTTATTCTTGGATGGGGTTACGAACCTTGACCTTTTCAACCAACCCCTCGATACGAAAGTACCGAGCAAGGTCTCAGCGACCGATTTTGTCATCTTGACGTCCTGTTCTGAGGATAGGCGCGAGGCCTGACGAGATCCGATTGAGTTTGCGGGGTAAGAATCCACAATCTCCGTGAGCTTGGAAAAACGTCAGCTTGTTTCTCACGAAGAAGCACCACAAAAGCTGGACCCACCACTTCTCGGAAGTATGTCAGTTCGGCCTTGGTGTAATCAGAGGATTCGAGACCGGTCTCATTAGGGTCGGTGTTGACCTATCGAAAGGGTGAGCTTAAGACGCCCAGCAACAAAACAGGGGTTGTGGCAGCTCACCAACACAAGCCAGTTGTCTCCTGCACTCGATCCGTCATCCTTGACGAACTTCGTCTCCATGCCGAACGACTCCAGCATGACGGATAACGAGCTAACAAAGGCTTTAAACCCAGCGGCGTCGGGTGCGTAAGTGGGTCTGAAGTTGTTGTCATAGGCTATACAGCCGGTCGAATTAGCTGATGTCTTGCAAGGGGTAGTCTGCTATCGTCAAAGCGAGATACGGACGAAGGAAGAACATACCTTGGACAGCGCCAATAGCCCTCTTGTACATCTCCAAAGCCAGATCCTCCTTCATCCACCGTCTTGCAAGGATAGACTGGATGTAGACCCTGTGCAGGTCTGTTGGTCTTGTCGCCATTGTGCAGGAGGTATTGCTCTTAGTCAATAAGTAGGGCTTTGAGATATGGAGAGCTTTGAGCCATCAATCTACGAGGCAACATTGATTTTGACGCGTTCGATCCTTCACCGCGACGTTTCAGCAAGGTCACGTGGCGTCCACGTGGTCTGATTGTGCCTGAGTCAACAGATTTCGCAAAATCAGACGTCCATGCTGCACTGGCAGAGCTAGATGTTAGACACTCATCTGTGAGTTCATTGTCGACTGCAAGTACTTGATTAGCCAGGAGAAGCCCTGGGAGCAGCGTCAGGGACGAAAGATGGAACAGAGCCTGGTCAAGAGGATCCATGTCGGCGGCTTGACGGACAAGATCACAGCAAACCACTTGAAAGACCGGTTCAATTCCTTCGGCAAAGTGCTCGACATCGATCCTATCGGTCTCAACGCTATGGGTGAGCACATGTCACTGATTAGTCAGACCAAGAGTTATGCTGATGTACTGCACCTCCTTCATAGGTGACATCCGCCCGTTCACCTTTCTAACAGTCGAGACAACTGCGCCTCAATGGAAGAAATGTGCGTTTGACGGGGATACCAGTCTCGTCGAAGAACTGCGTTGCTAACATCTCATACAGGCCTCAATATCATGTCTGGATCTATGTGGCGGGGAACACAATTGCGGATCGCGGAAGCCAAGCCGAAGTGGGATGACAAGTAGGTCACTATCGAGTCAAAGTCAAGTACCCTCTGACCACCTTTGCCCAGACTTTCAGCAGAGCGTGCACAGTTCGCTCAGGACGAAGAACTGAGGGTCAAGCGGAAACGCAAACGAGAGGAGATGTTCAACGTCGCTCATGGAATTGGTAAACAAGCTCAGAACATGACACTCGTCACTCCGGAAAACTACAACGCGAAGAAGGTATGTCCCGTCTACTTGACCTACCCGCTCCGTATTACGGTATGGCAATACTGATCAACTCATAGTTCTGGACTCTGGACCCCTCCGGTCACTTGATACGGCCACTAGCACTGCGGCCTTCTCACTCTATACCATCTGCACCGAAGACATCTGCTAAGTCTGACCGACCTGTTCGCAAACCACCTTTGCGCTCACGACGACGAGTCATCAACCCCCTTCTGTGGCAAACCGCACACCTCGATGAATCTGCTCTCCCTCAGGATGCCGAACTCGACACATCCGCAATGTGGCAATGGGACGGCGCGGAGGAAGTCGAGGTTGACGCTGAGAACGACGAGCTGGTCATCCTGGGCAGATGGACGAAATTGGTAGATGGGGTCGTCGCAGATGAGCAAGTAGTCAGGGGAAAGAAAGCCAGGTTGGACGAGTACGAATACGGTCTCGAAGAATCGGATGTGGAATGGGAAGGAGGCGCCGATGAAGACGACAGCGCCTCAGACTTGTTCCCGCTCCGAGGAGACGCAGGAGACAGAGAAGACTCGCCGTTATTCCCTTCACACGAAGTCGCCGATCTCAAGGTCCAGGAGTCGGCATCATCAAGTAGCAGGAGTGCTTCGCCGTCGGAGCCTCGTTCGGCAATGGACCATAAACCAGAGGTAGAGGAGGTAGCCTCAGAACGATCCGCGTCACCGCTGTTCCCAATCCGCCAAGCAGAAGTCACAGAGACAGCAACTCGCTCGCCCACACCCGAAGCAGTAGCAGAAATCGTTCCGGCACCGCCCATCGTACCGACCCTAGCAAGTCGAACGACTATGGTGGATATCCCAGACCACTTTAAAGCACAAGTGTTCACCGAGCGTTCCCGTGACCTGTCACTTCTCTCTTCGATCCTCGGCGCTGCTGCCAGCCACGACGACAGGGACGATGATTACGCTGTACCGGAAGCCGCTTGGACGGTATACGAGGAGAGCGATGACGAGGAACTGTTCGTGCAGACGAACGGTCCACTGCGGCTACGAGGCGGAGCGGCACCCGAACTTGGTGCTTCGTCAGACGAGGACATGGATGGTGGCGATGAATCTGGAGACGAGTCCGATAGCTCCTCTAGCAGCAGCAGCTCCTCAAGCTCTTCCAGCTCATCGAGCTCTTCCAGCTCCTCCAGCTATTCGAGTTCGTCAAGCTCGTCGAGTTCATCGAGCTCGTCCAGTTCCTCGGAATCATCCACCTCTTCGAGCTCATCCAGCTCGAGCGACTCGAGCGACGAGTCTGACTCTGAGAACGACGAGGCAACTCCGAACAAGAAGGCAAAGACGTCCACCGCGGCGCCAACCGGCTCCACCCTTCGAGACATGTTCAAACCGACCAACGAGGCGGGACCGTCTAAATCCGGGTTCTCACTCATGGCCTCGCTTGGAGCGGATGTTGAAATGGACGAAGAGCTGGATATTCCATTATCGACCACTCAAGCAGGGCAGAAAGTGGACGAACTGGAATTGCTCCAGTTCACCACTGGTGTCCAAGGGCTCTTTGACTCTTCGGCGTCAATCCCGTATTTCTTCCCTCCGGCCAATAGCGTCATCCCGCAAGAATACCGACAGACGGAACCCGCGGGCGCAGGTGGGCGAGGACCTGCTGGCGGTGGAGCGGGAGCTAGGAATGCTTACGAGGAGGATATGCAAAAGGAGGATTGGACTTCGTTCTGGAGACAAGAGACAGATGAGGAGATGAAGGCGATTTGGGAGAAGGATCGGCTCGAGTTGACGAGGGAGTGGAAGAAGAGGCACAGGGAGGCGAAGAAGCATAGAAAGCGGAGGGGAGGCAACGGTGCCGAGGACTTCGATTAGGGATGTCAGTGCACCCATCGGCTCCATCCGTGCATTCTTATCTATCTCATCGGTTTGTGCGTGTATACAAATACATCTCGTTTACATATGCTGTCATGTCCGACGGTCACAGCAGGGAATCCCGTGTAATTGTCTCTTCTGATCCTCGTACCGTCCAGCGGTGCGATCGTCCCATCTGCTTCCTACGCGCCTGCCGCACCGGTGCTGTCACAGGTATCAGCTGGCAGATCGTCCACAGGAGACGGATGAGTGGCACTCACAATGGAACGACTTTGCCGTCGGCATCCATCTTCACGGGGTATCGATCGGACTGGGGGTCAACGTCGATGAGATCAGGTCGGGCCTCCTGGGGCTGAGCTTCTCGACGCCTGAGGGAAGTTTAGCGGAGAGCCAGACTAGGACAGAACACACCACTCACGCCAGCTTCTCGAAATGCTCAATCTCGTCCTTCTCGTAAAAGTGCACCAACTCTCCGTTCCTGAGGGCGATTCAATATAGGTAATCAAGAGCTCCGCGACCATACTCACTCGTCCGTTCTCACGGCGATGTTGATCCCGACGTCGCCATGTCGAAGCGATAGGGCTGGAAGGACGAGGGCGAACAGTGCGAGGAGGATCGAGGATCTCATGATGGACTTGTAATTGGTATGCGTGCGTCTAGCGTAGTGAGTCGAACAGATTGGTGTGTGTCTGGGGAGACGAGTATCGTCAGTGGTGCGAGGGTTATATAGCCATAAGCACAGCGTAGCAGACCGAGCATTGTAACAAATCGTCGCTGAGCAGTCAGTGTGGTCTGCAACGGTTGCTGTGCGACAGTCTCCTCGTTGCGAAGGTCTGACCACTCCACTCCATTCACTTTCCTATCAGCTCATCGTATCGAGGCGACTGTATCGCTGTCAATCTGCGCATCGACGATACAGTGCAACTGTGCGACTGATGTCTCCGTTCTATACAACTGCGAGACGAGACCGCTCGAGACCGACACCAAGACCGACACCATGGCATTCGATCGCATCCATGATCCTGTCGCCGGTCGTCAAATATCCCGGGGTTTTCGGAAACTAATTAAGCTGTTTGTTATTCAGGGGTGTCCACACACTCCCCTTGCCACCCCCGGAGCCTTCCGGAGCTTTCCCCGGTGACAAGGCGCGAATGACCAACCTTTCCTTTCGGACTTTCCAGCTCTGCTCTGACGCTTCTGACCTCTTCTGCCCAGCTCTAACCTCTCTTACCCTGTCGGCCGTCGTGTAGATCTGCCCTGAGCGTGCCCTGAACTCCCTGATTGTTTGGCTCCGCTGTTCCGCCCGCTGTTGCCCAATCAGAAAAATCCCTCGCGGCATGGGATCGACGGCGAGGCAAAAGCCACACAACACCACCAAAGAATATCCGAGCGCGCATCAAATGCATTCTGCAGAGCACAGCAGCAGCAACTCCATATTCTGGGTCATCGATCTTTTGATAGCAGCTGCTCCAGCTATCCATCCTCATCGCCCAACGAGCCACCAACGTCTAACGGCCACAAGACAATCACTCCATAGAGTCTCGGACGATCTCACCCCATCCACTCCTTTGAAAAAGTCCTGCTCACTCACTCGTGGAAACCGCGTTTCAAAACACGCGGACCGAAACGCAAAGCCACCGGGGCACCTAGGCAGCCAGGCCACTCGATTTCTCGTCAATACCAAGCATCCTATACACTCCCTCGACCCACGTTCAAGTAACCCGACAAGATCGCAGGAGAAGGCCGAGGAGCGATACCCCGCAGGCGGTATTCGCTTTCTGCGTCAGCAGCACTGGCAGAGGTCCACGCCACCAGCGCTTCACCTATACCTGCTGTAGGATCTGCCGCCTCTAGTAGTGTGACCCACTCGCACCACTATCACCACCATCACTACATCCCATCCCCGAGGTCGAGACATACCGGCACCATATCGTCGTCAACATCCTCGCGGCCTCGCCGAGCGAGGACCATGTCGCTCAATATCAGAGCACATCCTCATGACGCCTCGTCGAACACCAGATCATCGTCGCGTTCGAGAAAGGTCATCATCGGATTCCTCATCATCCTCACGCTCTTCTTGATAGGCACAGTCATTGTGCTGTCGAGCGTCTCGTACTACCTCGGCATCCCCACATCCGCCTATCTTACCGAAGACGAGGTTGCTTGGAGCCCGGCCCATGTCATCAAGCCACTGCTATACGAGCCAGAAGGATCGGCGATTCAGCACAGACGACGTAATGACACGTTGCCCAGTGCGAGCACAATAGATGAGGATTGGATTCAAATGGAGGACCAGTTAGAAGCGGAAGAAGATCTGGAGGATCCCGCTGTTGAGCCAACAGCCCATACGTCCAGCGCAGACTCGGTCTCGATGCTAGCATCAGATGGAGAGTGGGACGTCGATGGTCGAGGTTCGGGCAACTACTGGATGAAGGCAAATTGGGATGGCCATGTTGATGGTACACACGACTGGACACGGCTATTCAATGTGTCTACGAGGTGAGGGACTGTGTTGTAGGCAGCGGAGATTGGAGCTGATTTGCCTTTCCTAAAGGCAAGGCGAGACTATTCCGCGACTCATCCATCAAACTTGGAAGAACGACATACTACCACCGAAATGGAGGAAAGCTTGGAAAGAGTGTCGAGAGGGTATGCCTGACTAGTGAGTATGGCTGGTTCAATATCAGAAACGAATTGACCCCTCTCAGCGAGTACATGTTGTGGACCGATGAAACGGCGAGGGAGTTTGTCAAGACCTTTTACCCCGCGCACCTGCACATGTACGACTCGTACAAGTACCCTATCCAGCGAGCGGACTCGATCCGATACTTCGTCCTGCACCACTTTGGCGGAGTGTACATGGATTTGGACATTGGCTGCAGAAGACGACTGGATCCTCTCCTCCAGGGTGATTGGGATACGATCTTGCCAATCACGAAGCCAGTGAGTCGGATGTCCATGTTGTCATACAATGAGACAAGCTAACTCACTTGTGAAAGGTCGGTGTGTCAAACGATCTGATCTTTTCCGCCAAGGGTTCAGCCTTCATGGACGATGTGGTCCATGCCCTACCAGCTTGGAACCACGAGTGGGTCAGCAATTACCCCACCGTCATGTTCTCGACTGGGTGAGTGACGTCTCAAGATGCAAACCAGATCTCAAAACGGTTCTGACCTCACTCAGACCCATGTTCGTGTCGGGCCAATACGCGATATACTCCTCCGCTCACCCCATCACCGATGTACACCCAAGGGCGGAAGTTAGAATCCTACCCAAATCGCTTTACGGCAAAAACGCGCCAATGGCCACGGTCCCGCACTCGTTCTTCTCCCACTTCTATGGCTCGTCATGGCACGCCGACGACGCGGGATTCATCACCTTCCTCGGCTCGTGGGGCAAAAAGCTCATGTATGTCGGAGCGGTGGTCATCGTGCTTGGAATTCTACGTTTGATCTACCAGCGATACACAAAGTCTTCACCTCAGTACCAACTCATGTCGATACTTCCGACGGCATCCTCCAGCTCGACCCATTCCGGTTCGACAACACCGCCCCTTGGCTCAAGCTATTCTGCATCGTCATCCCCGTACTCGCCCACGTCGGGATTCGACAATCAGCAACTGCCGTCCGAAATTGCCAGTGCATTCAAGCGAGCTGGAAACCTCATCCTGGCAGCCCCTGCCACGCTACTACACGGAGATCGACGCAACGCTCGGCGGCGCAATGGACTTCTTTACTTTGTACCAGCAGCATTCCTGCCTACTACTACAGGTCGAGGGCGAACAGCATCCGAAGCTTCCCAATTGCCCCTGCGGCGGCCTAGGCGACAAGGCTCTGGACCTCTTGGAAGTGGAGTCAAGACCTCGGGCAAAGAGGTACCCCCACCGCCATACGAGAGAGAGTCTATGGATACGCCTCAGTTTGGAGAGAGGAGCGCATCGCCTATACCCATGAAGACGCTAGGCAGCGCTTTCCACGAGGAAGACATCGACATCTATTCTCGGGATGGCGAGTCGAGCTCGACATCAGAGTTCGACGTGGAGGGACCAGAGGAGGACGGCGACTGGGCCGCATGGGACGAAGGCAAGACCACGCCGAGGAGATAAGGCAAAACCGGAGCCGCACTGCTGCCAGATGCCAGGCGCGGTTGATCGCAAAATGGTTCAGCGGGAATCATACTGCAGCTTGGGCTGGCCGGGCAGTTTCGAAGGGGATCGTCCAATTGACTTGGCACCCGCTCGTGAATCGAGTAGCATGCTTGCGCGACATTTTATCACATAATAGCATGGCAGTTCAGCTGTTTGTCGGTGCCCTACGATGGCAAGTCTCTTTAGAGCCTTCACATATTGTACAGATAGCCATGCAGCTGCGATCAGTACTAGATACTCTGATCATCGTCGACAATGCGACTCGCCCTCGGTCAAATCGGCAATGAATTTCACCTCCACTTCGGAGCGAGATTTTGTTGACGAGCTCGAGATTCAGCTCGGCTCTGATGAAGGTTGACTGGGTTCATTCGTAAGCTTCACAGCTATAGAGCTATAGTATCCTATCCAGCAACATGCCCTCGTTCACCAGGAGGGCTACAGCCAGCCATAAGCCCCCTCCGGGCGGCACTGTCCCTTCGCCGTCGACCTGCAATCCACCGCTATACCTCACATCTACCGGTATTCCCTCGCTCGATGATCTTTTGGGCACCGGCGGCCTTCCTCTTGGATGCGTGATGTGTTTGTCGACCCCTGATGAGCAAACGAGCTGGGCACGACTCGTCGAGCGGTACTGGATAGCCCAGGGTTTAGTGAACGGACAGAAGTCCCTAGCCATAGGGGATGCGCTGGACATGAAGGAGGTTGTCAAAGGGTGCATGTGGGTGGATGAGCGATACAACACCGAAGACAAAGAAGGCGGGAGCGAGAGCGAAGGCGAAGGGATGGATCAAGATGATGGCAGGACAAAGATCGCGTGGAGATATGAACGGATGAAGAAGTTTCAAACTACAGCCAGCAGTCAAGGTGAGTGCTGAATGTGGAGAGATAGTGCGACCTTGCAGGAAGTGCTGAGCTCTTCGTTAGGCAATGCGCAAGAGCTCAACCTGATGACTGTGATCCCCGGTGATATCGTTGAACACCTGGAAAAGACAGGCGTACAGACGTATATCAATCTCAACGCCAGCTCGGATGCCCCTGAAACGTCAACGACCAGTCCAGCCTGGACGTCGATGAGAGCAGTTCTTCGGTCCGTTCAAGAGATCTTAGCGAAGCACGATGACAAGACAGTGCTGAGAATCACGGTACATGAGCTAGGCGGGATAGAGTGGAATGACCCGACTCAAGCTGTAAGTGAGCAGTTGGCAACTCTACCTAGGCAGGTGAAAGAGCAGGTCGAGATGTAAACGGAACTGTATGGAGCATCGCTGATTTGGTCTCATACCCAGGAGGTCCACCGGTTTATCCATTCGCTCCGAGGCATGATACGGTCTCGTTCAGCGGTCGTTTTGGTCACTTTACCCCCAAGCTCGTTGATCCCGCCCTCGAAGGGATTAGAGTCTCGCAGTTACGAGGAATGGATGACTAGCTTGGGCTGGGCTGTCGACGCGTTGATAGAGCTCAAAGGGTTTGGTAGTGAGTCCGATGCGAGGTCACGTCCATCCAGACCAAGCTAGATTGTGTGCTGATTTGGGCTTGCCACGCTCAGATGACCCAACTCTCCCGCCAATGTTCCACCCGCTGCATGGTCTTCTTTCCATACCCACATTCCCAACCACGCATCACCTCCTTCCTCCGACACTGAAGAACTCGTCTCTACTGGGCATATCGTCGAACAACGAAGGGGGAGGCGGTGGTGCCGGGGAGAACAACCTCGGGTTCAGGCTCAAACGCAAGCGGTTCGTTATCGAGACTGTCCACCTGGGCATCGAAGGCGGAACCGGGGAGAGGAGGACCGAGCCCGTCAAAGACGTCTCCAGGGTGATGGATACCGTCTCCACCTCTGCGCGGTCGGCGCCCGCGGGCTCGGGCATCGATCAGGCCGAAGGAGTGGAAAAGGTCATATCGGCAGTGTCAGCAGGGAAACATGGTCTGCCCGGTGCAGAGGATCAGATGACCATCAACGGAGTGAAAGCAAGACCGGCGGGTGCCGATAAAGACTTGCAACAGGGCAAGAAGAAACCAAGAGCCAGAGTCCGTTTCGGAGAGGACGAGGTCATGGAGATGACACAACCGGCGCCCGAAGTACAAGTCGGGCAGGATCACATTCCCGAAGTCCGCGCAGACCAGTCAGCTGATCACGGGCACGGGCATGATCACCACCATGGCCACGGTCATGATCATCAACATCCACCTCGCCAGAACCAGCACCCACCAGCAAAAGCGACGATAAGGCACGACAGGATGGATCTTTACGAGTTTTAGTCATACAGAAGTTGTCATCCAGCACCGATCTGTTCATCGTTCTCCTGAGGGACTGGTCTCTGGTCATGATTCATTTGCACTCGTTGCAGACATATGCGGATAGATAGTGCAGATACTAGATGCATGAAGTACTGATTCGAACCAGCTTCTTTTGATGACTTCTCAGGCCCGTATTGCCCCACTTCTCCCAAAATTGTTACAAGATGATCGCTACAAACTCTCCTAGACACTGTCTTACAGACCGACCCACTCGAGCTCCTCCTCGATGGTGAACTTGGCGTCACCGTACATGGTCTGAGCGTCGGTTCCGACCTTGACGGACCATTCTCCCAGCTCGGCCCTCCACGTCTTCCAGACATCGTCCCAGTGCGTCACGGCGTACTTGTCCAACGTGACCTCGACAGTCTTTGTCGCTCCTGGTGCGAGGTCGTACACCTTCTCGAACGCCTGGAGGGACCATTGTGGGTGCTTGAGACTGGTGGCCGTCTCGGTGGGTGGCTGAGTGTAGAAGTGGACAGAGTGGTGACCGGCGACTTTACCAGTGTTCTTGACCGTCACACTGGCCTTGAGCGACCAGTTCTCGGCGTTTTCCTTCTTCTTGTTGAACGGACCCTTTGGTGGCGCCTGGGTGATCTTGAGGTCAGAGTACTCGAAAGTCGTGTACGACAGACCGTGACCGTAAGGGAAGAGTGGCTTGATCTCTCGAGCGTTGTGGTGCTTGTATCCGACCCAGATACCCTCCTCGTAGTGGATCTTCTCACGGGCAGACTTGTAGTTGAGGTTGGCAGCAATGTCGGCTTGCCTGACTGGAAGGGAGACTGATAGTCGACCAGACGGGTTGATCTTGCCGTACACGACGTCGGCGATGGCGTTACCGGCCTCGTTACCACCGTACCAGGCATAGACGACCGAGGCGACCTTGTCGACCCATGGCATGGCAACCGCGGAACCGGCCTGGATCACGACCACGGTGTTGGGGTTGGCGTCGGCGACGGCGCTGATGAGCTCGTTGGTGTTCAGGGGTAGGTCGAGGGTGGGTCTGTCGAAACCCTCAGACTCCCAATCGGCGTTCAGACCAACGACGAGAACAGGAACATCGACCTTCTTGGCCAACTCGACGGCGTCCTTGACGGCCTCGTCGGGCTTGTAGACCTGGAAAGCACCAATTCGGAAACCGGTAATGTTGAAGGGCGTGTTTCGGTCGGCACCGGCACCAGCCTTTCGGCCGTCGTGGACCGCCTTGAGCTTGTACTGCTTGCCCTTTTGGACCTTGATCGAGCCCTTGACCTCTTGAGTACCGTTACCGAAGTATGCCGAGCCGTAGTCTCCCTTGACATTCTCGACCACCAGCTGGTCATCGAGGTAGAGCCAACCCTGGCCAGTGACAACGACACCAAACTCGTACTCGCCGTCGATGGGGGCGGTGAAGATAGCGTTGACCTCTGTGATCCACTCTGAGCCGGTCTTGTCTGGGTGTGCGTAGTCTGCCATCATGTAGTCGGTCGTGTCGGCAACCTTCTCATCGAAGGCCTTGGAAGCCTGCTTTCCGCTCTCGAGGTTGTAGTGGGCCAAGTTGACACCGGCCTTTCCGTCCAAGGTGGTGAAGTTCTCATCCAACTGAGGAAGGAATTTGGAGGTGATGGCACCGAAGGCGTACTCGATCTCGACGCCCTCTGGCTTGTTGTCGACAAGGGCCTCGTAAGGGGTTTGCGACCAAGCTGCCTTGAGCTGAGCGGAACCACCACCGGTGATGACCTTGGTCTTGGCGTTGGGACCGATGACGGCGATCTTCTTGTTCTTGATTGGGAGAGCCTCTTTCTCGTTCTTGAGCAGAACGATACCCTCTCCGGCCAGACGTCGGAGCAGTTTCGCATCGGCGTCTTTCTCGTCCCATCTAGTCTTCTCGTCGCTGGGCTCGGCGTAGACGAGGTCTTGGTTGAGTCGAGCGAGTTTCTGGACCCAGGTGAGAACGTTGCCGGCAACGGTGTCGATCTGTCTCATGTCGATCTTGTGGGCGCCGAGAAGGTGCAAGACCTGTGTAGGGTTTCGCCAGATGGTTGGACCAGGCATCTCGAGGTCGAGGGTGGCGTTGATCGACTCGCTGACCGAGTAGGTACCGTACCAGTCGCTCATGACTAGACCCTCGTGCTCGAATTCGCCTCGGAGGACGTCTTTGAGGATTCGAGTGCTCTCGGAGCAGTGGGTACCGTTGACCTTGTTGTACGAGGTCATGTAAGCCCAGGGAGTTGCCTTCTTCTGGGCGATCTGGAATGGTCGGAGGTAGATTTCTCGGAAAGCTCGCTCGCCGATGATCGAGTCTTCGCCCATTCGCTCGTGCTCCTGGTCGTTACCGATAAAGTGCTTGATGGTGGCACTGACGTTCTCGGATTGCAGACCGTTGACGTAGGATGCGGCGACCAGACCAGAGTGAGTGGGGTCTTCGGAGAAGGACTCGAACGCTCGACCACCGAGGGGAGATCGCTGGATGTTGATAGTTGGGGCGAGGAGGCAGACGGCGTTTCTGGCCTTGGTCTCGGCGGCGAGGAGTCTACCGGCCTCGTGGGTGAGCTCCTTGGAGAAGGCGGCACCAACGGCCGTGGAGTTTGGCAGAGCAGAGGCGGGCGCTGAAGCGGGCCGTCAGCTCTTGATCTTCCTTCAAGTGACGGTGGGAAGCTGCACTCACTCATGTTGTAGAAACTGCCTCCTCGGGCACCGTTAGGCCCGTCGGTGACCTTGATGGTCGGGATGTTAAGTCGGGGGATTGGGACGGTGCTGATGAGTCTCTGTCAGCTGGCTGCTCAGACGATGAAGATGAAGACTTGAGCTACTCACTCCCACCACGTTCGACCTGCTAGCAAAGAGATCTTCTCGTTGACCGTGAGCTTCTTGAGAAGCTCTGGGACCGAGGCATCTAGGAAAGAGCGGTCCATGGTGTGGTTGGAGCCGGCTTGGCTGGCGGTGACGGACATGATTGCGGATGTGTTTAGGGTAAAGATACACTAATCGAACAGACAAGCGAGGAGAAGAGAGACGAGGGGGAAGTAGTTGTGAAGACATGGCCCCCCTCAACCTCGATGGCTATATACCCTCCCTCGCCTGTAGCAACACAGGAGAGCAAGCGGAGTCTTGGACCGGCAGCCACTCGGTGCGGCTTCGGAAAAACGAGTGTCGTAGGTTATTTATCCGATCGGCCAATTCAGATCGGATAAACAGGAATAAGCCGGCCGACCGAACATTATGCATTAGCGATTTGCCTCCCTGCGGTGAGCAACTGAGCGCTGAGCGCTGACTGAGCATCGAGCATTGAGCAAGTCAGGATCAATGGCATGTTCCAGCGTCAGCTTGGATACGTCTTGGTAAGCGACGCGGACGAAGGGTACTCCTCCGACTTGCACATCGATGGTGTGGTCAACAGAAGGCGACGACTGATTGAGGGCCTGCGCACCAAAACGAGGTCTGTGCGCTGAACTGACACGGTGGTCTGTGCGACGTGCGATTCGAAGGGGTCCTTTGGGATCAAAAGCTGACGCGACTGGCACTGATTGAGACTATACTTGTCTTCTCACCTTTTGATACTACATCTCACTTTGGGCAACTCCACGCCGCACAGCTAAATTCGACCACAACAGCAACAGAGCCTTACAGCACCCGTTCAATCATGTCGAAGCGAGGTCTGAGCAGGGAGGAGAAGAAGACAAAGAGTCAGTCACCAGTGTCTCCACCATCAGCGAGATTCCCTCCATCTCGGACTATACCGTGACGAAGTTAATGTGTCTCTTAGTGATGGAGTTGTTCCACGAGAATGTACGTGTCGGGGGCGGCCGTAATGCTGATCAGAGCAGAGCGAGTTCTTCACCATGAAGGAGTTGGAGAAGAATGCGCCGAGTGAGTATGACCTTCCTTCCTTCCTTCCTCGTCCCTTCACGTCTCTATGCACTAGATGAGAGCATGCTATCTGCACTTTCGCACCTCTTAGGCATATGGGATCATACTGACAGCTGTCTCTTAGAACAAAAGGGCATCACGCAACAGACCGTCAAGGAGATCGTGGATGAGTTGGTCAGTGATGGTATGATCAACATGGACAAGATGTGAGTGAGCCAATGAAACCACTTTCCTCCTCCCGCCTCTGTCCCCGCCAGTACTGACGACCACGCAGCGGGACCGGCAACTGTGAGGATCTCAGCTAAGAGGAAAGAGCTCGTTTGACGGCTTGTACAGACTACTGGGCATTTCCTTCTGCTTCAGGTGCTATGGTGGGTTCTGACAGACAGCTCAGCCATCTCAGTCTACCCAGTGACCTGAATGAGCTGATAGTGTGCTTGGCGTAGAAAACGGCGGCAGTGACCAAAGCGACCAAAGAGCTCGAAGGGCTGAATGGCAAGCTGGCCGAAACCCACTCGGCTATGAAGGAAAGTGGGAAGGGGAGGGAGGATACCGTGAGTTGCATGCCACTCCAATTTACGAGACTTGGTCTGACAGCTATGCATAAGGCCGAGCGACGACAGCTGCTTGCAGAGCTGGAATCCCTCAATGCCACCTCGGTCGAGCTCAAAGCTGAACTCGAGGCATTTGGTGCTGCGGACCCAGCCAAGTTCGAGAAGAAGAAGAAGGCAGTCCAAGTCTGCAAAGAAGCCGCAGGTCGCTGGACCGACAATACCATGATCCTACTGCAATATGCCTGTAGCATGGGCGCGGAAGTGGAAATGATCAGGCAGGTCTTGGGTATCGGTCAGTTACCAGATGGTGATAGCAGCCAACGCTATAGCTCACTCTACCTCCATCTAGGCGAGACATGGGAGGATCTGCCATATTCTGAAAGGTAGTTCGGTAGTATGGAACCCTTGGCATCGGGTTCAGTTGTACAGTATCGGTCTCAGTCTTCATGCTCCACGGCGATTCTCGTCCAATCATACATGACATCAGGAATGCAAAAGGGCGAACAGTTCTAAACATCACAAAGCGTCTTGCTGCGGACAAATGATGTGGACAGCGTGGTCGGGATGGTGGTAGGTATACCATGACATGACACTGATGTGGTTTTTGTACAGGATACGGATCGAATCGAAAGGTGAACGCTAGCTCCATCCTCGTCGTTAATCCTTCTAAGTGTTTTTGGTGTATCGTCGCGTCGATCGCGGTCTGCTTCCTATCGTACAGCTCTCAAGCTCATCTCCTTCTGAACATCCTTCCTCCACCAACTCGTCTCACATCGGCATGGAGAGCACGCCGCAGACTAGATGTATGCCTGCTTGAACAGCGCAGAAATAGACTCTCCATTGTGGGTCCTCCTTATGCTCTCGGCGAGGACGGGCGCAATGTCGAGCGTCTCCAGGACGCCGTTGGACATCTTGATTCGTTCCGTCTGGTCGATCGAGTTAGTGACCTGATAAGATTCAGCTGAGCCGCTCTCAAAACTAAGACGACATCTGAACTCACGATCAGCTTCTCCACCGGAAGATCCTGCAAGTTCTCCATGGTGTTTTCCGACAGCAAACCTGATCCTTATTCAGCATCGCTCTTCCTCTTCCTACCCAAGGCACTCACCATGCGAGATCAGCGCGTAGACCTCCTTCGCACCATTCTCCCTCAGCACACCAGCGGCCAGCCTGATGGTGTGTCCGGTATCGATCATGTCATCGATCAAGATCGCAATCCGTCCTTTGACATCTCCGACCAGCAATTCCATCTTCTCCACGATATTCGAGTCGTCATCCGAGTCGGGACTCAACGAGCCGGAATCCGAGCCTGCAGGTGTGGGTGGGACAGTGGGGATGATGGACGCCGACATGTCTCTCCTTCGTTTTCTGTTGATCAGGGCAAAGTCAAGGTTGAGCTGGTCTGCCAATGCAGTCGCCCTACAATCACATAAGCGTGTATTACAGCGGAAAATGATTCCTGACTCACCTCTTGGCACCACCGGCGTCGGGACTGACGATGATGGCGTTTTTCCAATTTGGGATCTCCTGCTTGATATAGCTCATCATGCTTGGTTCCGACCAAAGGTTGTCGACTGGGATGTCGAAGAAGCCTTGGATCTGCGAAGCGTGCAGGTCCATGGTGATCACGTGGTCTGCTCCAGCCACCGTCAAGAGGTTTGCGACGAGTCTACCACCCTTCCTGTCAGCAACGAAATTGCAACACCGCGGTCCTCTTCTCTTTCACTCACTTTGCCGTGATTGGCGCCCGCGACTTGTCTTTCTTGTCCTGCCTAGCATATGGATAGCACGGGATGACGGCCGTGATTCGCTTGGCTGAAGCTGTCCTGCATGCTGGACGGGGGTTAGGTGCTTTCCGGCATCCCACTCCTTATCCTCACCAGAGATCATGATGAGCAGTTCCATCAAGTGGTCGTTGATCAAGGGCGGGCTGGGCGACTGCAGGATGAAGACATCCTCGTCACGGACCGACGAGTGGATCTGGACCGAAGTCTCGAGCGATAGGAACTTTGAGACATGGCACGGGGTGAGAGCGATACCGAGTCTGCAAGTTTGAACGGTAGAGGTGGAGGTAGGTCAGGTGAAACAGGGTGATTCGAGGGGACAGAGCGACGATCCATCAGCAAATGCTCCTTTAATCTCCGACAAACGTTCATCCAGCTAAACCACAAACGTGCGAGGATGTCGAAAGGATGCTCGTTGATGGAGTTGGAGTGGGAAGGAATGGGTGAAGAACGTCGAGCTCACCTATCCGCAACGGCAGCAGCTAGCTTTGGGTGACTGTTGCCTATGAGGAATTGGTATCAGAAGTGAGACACTGAGCCGCAGATTCGTGCTCGGCTCACCTGTGAGCAGCCTTATGGAGTTTCCAGTCTGATGCATGTTGGCGTCGAGTCTACGTTGACGATGAACCGAGTCTGCAGTGGTCGACTAGGCCAAGGATGTCACTTGACCCAAATTTTTCGACAGAGTGCTGACAGCTGCGAGGTGCTAAGCCAAAGTTCCAATTGACAGAAGCGCGGGTGAGAAGTTGGTCTTGGGGGTTGGTTTGGGGTGTTCGTTACGGATTCGACATGAGAGTGTGGTGATGAGCTGAGAGAGAAGATGCGACAACTACAGAGCACCCGACTGTGACGAATGGCACAGTAGACGTTGGATGGATGATGAGCGAAATCCCTGTTACCCCGCCTTTGCTATTTGCCAAAAATCTGGAATTGGGAATGACCTGGAATGACGGATTAAGCGGCTCTGGTCCGAAACTCGGCCCGGGGTAATGGAAGGAGTTGGAGTGACTACGGATACATCTGATCCCGCTAATGCCCGTTCCGTGGCATTTCACTACAATCATTCGAGCCTGCTTTAAAGTTGGACTGGAGTTGGACAACCGTCTTCGCTGTGCTTAGATTCAGTCACTGTCAAGTCACTGTTCAGAATACTGGTATCGACGGGTAATCAAACGACCGCGCCGCCTCAAAAGTGCTCAAGCAATTGGGCATACCGCACGCATCAGCTGGCCTAGCGACTATCTTACAATCTTTCTATCGATATTGGAAAGCTTGATTGAACAAACATGTCTGCCTCGCAATATACCTGTGAGTCCTCGGTCTCAACTGTCAAAGCCTAGCTCGAGCTAACGTCGCTATAGTCCGGGCACAGAAGACATCTGGTGTAGCTATCGAACCATCATGGCAGCCCACGGCCCAAATCCCCAGGTATGTCTTCCGGCGCGATGACCTCAATAGAGAGCTGACACTGTTCAGTGATACTGCCGCGGTGAAGAACTATGCCTACTCGCCAGATGGAGAGTGGCTAGCGTATGCCACGGCTTCGAGGTGAGCTAGATCTGAAACCACTTGCTCTCAGTAACTGATAGCTCCCCTGTCCATAGCGTCCAGCTGCTACCCTCGTCGTCGAGCTCGACGACACCGTCCAAGGAGATTGCCCAGACTGGTGTTGTTGCGCTGTCCTTTTCTCCCCTGTCCTCGACGCTTTTTACTTTCGAAAGACCCGTCAAATCCGACACGGACGTCCACAAGAATGTGAAGGCTTGGAATGTGACGTCTGGCGAGGAAGTTGGTTCATGGTACCAGAAGTCTCTGGAGGACTGGTGTGTAGATTCTGCAGTGTCAACTCAGTACCGCACTGACTCGTTCTCAGGACCCCTCTGATCACCTCTGACGAGACACACATGATCCGATCGACTCAATCCGACATTCTGTTCTTCACACCCCCTCTGGTGCCCCGGCCCAATCTAAGGCTGAAGATTGATGGAACGATTCGAGGTCTATACCTCTCGAAACCAGCTTCGTTGCCCGAGGGCACCACATCCGTCAAACCTGTCAAAGAGGCTTCAGAACCCGCGCTGGCCGTATGGGTTGGAGAGAAGAAGGGTGCACCCGCCAGCGTCGCGCTGTATACTCTCTCGAGTCTGCTGGGCAAGAGCACGAAGAGCGCAGAGGGCGGAGAGGAGAAGACAGAAACGAGGGATATGCCCATGACGACCGCGAGGAAAGCCTTTTACAAGGCGGACAAGCTGTCCATCAAGTGGAACCCCGCCGGAACTTCTGTAGGTACAACAGCATATGATGTCGCGTGCACCTACTAATCTCAGTCCCAGGCTCTCTTCCTCACGCATACTGACGTGGACGCATCCGGGAAGTCATACTACGGCGAGACAAACCTCTACCTAGTCAGTGTGGATGGCTCGTTCGACGGTCTGGTGGATCTAGGTGAGCTGGCATGCGCCATTCGTTGAGCAAGCGCCGACAGCTGACACTATCGCAGACAAAGAAGGTCCGATTTACGACTTTGCCTGGAACCCCACCTCTCGCGAATTCGCAGTTTGCTACGGATGTGAGTAATCTCCTGGATTGTAGTCCGTTTATGTCTAATCAACCGCGTTCAGACATGCCTGCCAAGATCACTCTGTTTGACACCAAGACGAAACCGCTGTACTGCTTTGGCTCGCATCCTCGGAACTTCATCTCGTATCAGCCTCAAGGAAAGCTTTTGCTTACCGCGGGTTTCGGCAATCTGGCCGGAGGTGTCGATGTGTGGGATGTCAGTACGAGGAACAAGATTGCCGAATTCAAGTGAGCTACTCGGCGAGGAGAACACTTGCTATAGAGCTGATCATGCACTACAGGGCGTCGAATTCCTCGCATTGCGAGTGGTCCCCTTGCGGCCGGTATATCCTGACTGCGACGCTGTCACCCAGATTGCGAGTCGACAACGGCGTCAAGATCTGGTGGTGCGGCGGTCAGCTATTGCATATCCACCCTCAGGAGGAGTTGTACCAAGCATCATTCAAGCCAGTCAAGTTATCTGCCGTTCAACCATTCCCAGCCGTTGCGCCCAAAGCCCCAGAACCAAACGAGAGCGTGGCGTTGTACAGACCCAAGGGCGAGACTTCCAATGGAGGTGAGCTATTCGGTTTGCTTGTTGACTTAGAGCTCACACGCGCTTGTAGCCGAGGCCAAGCCTGCGGGAGCTTACCGACCCCCTGGAGCCCGTGGCACAGCCGCATCGGACGCGTACAAGCGAGATGGCGACTCCGGCCCTTCGTCCGGCACCTCTACCCCAACGCCCATGTTCAAGGGAGGCAAGCCGGCACAGCGATACGTCCCGGGACAATCGATTCCAGGGGCGCCTCCAGCTAGTACTCCAGAGGACAAGAAGAAGCGGGTGAGGAGCAAGCGCCCCATGAAGGAGGCAGCGGAGGAGAAGCCAAAGGAGAACGGAGCGACCAATGGCTTGGAGAAGAGCGTCGAGACGCTGAAGGTCGCAGAAGAGGATGATGCGTCCGCGAAGAAGATCAGGAATTTGAACAAAAAGGTCAGTCGCCAGCGGGGATCGTAGGAGTCTAGGAAGCTGATAGTAGTCCTAGCTCAAAGCCATCGAGGACCTCAAAGCCAAGATCAAGGCGGGAGAGCAGTTGGAGAAGACGCAATTGAAGAAGATTGAGACTGAGGCAGAGGTCAGGTCGGAGATCGAGGCACTGGGCGGTGTGCCGGGAGCATAGATGCCGAGCGCAGTCATCCCTGCTGCCCTCTTTGTCTTTGGAGACAATGATTTGTCGTAGGGACTTCCATAGCATTGATGCAATAAATCCTTCATCGGTCTATCAGGCAAAGCCGGCAAAGAGTCTGACTGGACCGAGATATCGAAGTCGCCAAGGAAGATAGTAAAGATTATACCATGCAATATGCGAGCAACTACACCCAGCGAGCCGCTCTTCCGTCTATATATACGAAGGACCTGTGGCTAATGTAGCCTCCGTGTAATGTGTCGTGATGCGCCTCTCCTCCGAACCCTACATCGTCGTGTCCAGCTCGAACATGCCGGTCACTTCGCTTTGGCCGGAGGCTTAGCCGTCGTATTCGGTGTTTCACCGGCTTCAGCTGCTTTCTTGGCCTATGATCAGGATGTCAGGTGAGCTGAGAGTCTTTCCGACCGCACAGTAGGCAAATTGCGCATCACTTACGGCTATTCTGATCGGAGAGGCAATGAGTTAGTCAACACATCCTCACGATACGTCCGAGCCCACCGCTTCTCCCTTATGAGCATCTGACACTCACTTCTCCTGCAGAGCCTTGGCGTTGCTATGGTCTCATTATCAGCTTGTGATCCAGTATCGCGCCTGTCCTCGATAGAGAGTCTCGCACTCACGCTTCATTCCTTTGTTGCACATTTCCAGTCTGTTTCTTTCCCTCTGCGGCCCTAGCACTTTGTCAGACGCAGTCGAAGCGATGGGGAGGATGCCAGCTGCGATTCATGGAGCCTAGCTGATGGCGACGACTCACTTCGCCTTGTTGGCTTTCTCTCTAGCCTTTTCACGCTGGTTACCACCTGTCCGGAGTCAATAGCGGTCTCGCGTTGGTACACTCGATCGCGATGCACTCACGCGTCATGATGCTCTACCACTCGCTCGACCACGCACTTGAGCTCTAGTTGCTTGGTCCTGGCAGGTATGAACACCTTTAACTGGAGTTGACACTGTCGAGGATACTTGAGATCTGCCGAATCGCAGGTTGTTGGGTTCCAGGTGAGCAACTTTTGGCTATTCGATCGCGCACGTGGCGAGATTGTAATGCGGCCATGACCGCCTCACCCTAGATTCCTGATCCGCCGGCAACTTCGGTCGGTGACGACCAATTGATCAGCAGTCAGCACGCAAGAGTGCGCAAGTCGCAACAGCACGAGAGACGGCGGTGGTCTCTACAGTCGTCGGGTGAAAATCAACAGACTCCACGCTACGTTGTAGTCTCCTAGCTCGTTGTCCGATACACCTCTTCGATCTCCGAGACATCTCGGCAGACGAATCATACCAGCTACAGGCTACAGCACCCGGGACTCGAGGCGGCATGTCCACCTCCACCAAGACACCCAACTCGCTTCCCTCGTGGCCGCCAGAGGTGACCGAGGAGCAGAGAGCACACTTGGTCAACCTCTCAACGACGTACGCTCTGTCCCACGGCTTCACCCTCCTCCCGCCCAATTCCACAACTCCGCCAACGCATACCATCTCAGCACCGCTATCGCTCTTCCCGACGCCGTTCCCGAAAACACTATATGACTTTGTGGTCAAGTTGCAGCCGATCTACAACCTCCTCTATGCGAGAATAGCTCTAGATTGGGAGTTCCTAGATGAGGTTATGGGCAGTGTCAGTGAGGTGGACGACTTCCAGGGCGAGCTGTGGAGAGGTTGGAAGAAGATCAGGCAGGAGCTAGTCCAGGTGAATGAGCCTCCTGTTCGCTCGGTCATTTAAGCGAGTTTTTACTGATGCTGTTACAGCCTATACAGCTGGGCTTGTTCCGCTCGGACTATCTGCTACACGATGAGCCGGATAAGCCACTGGAGATCAAGCAAGTCGAGTTCAACACCATCGCAGCGTCGTTCGGCGCTCTCAGTCAGCGTGCAGGCGAAATGCACCGGTGGGTGAGGATCCATGTGAGCGGAAGGTCTGTAGCTGACGCTTGGCATAGGTATCTAGCTGCATCAACCGAGTCGTACTTTGGTTCCTCACCGCATTTAGCCAAAGAATCCGCTCTGCCGCACAATGAGTCGCTCAAACACCTCGCCGCTGGGTTGGCAGAAGGTTGGAAGGCGTATGGCAAGAAAGACGCTGCAATCCTTTTCGTGGTCCAGGACGGTGAGAGGAACGTGTTTGACCAGCGGTGGTTGGAGTACGAGCTGCTCGAGTCGTGAGTGGCTAGTAAATCCCTTGTCGCCAAGCTTCAGCTGACATTTCGAATCTAGTCATGGCATCCGCGTGATCAGACATTCCTTTGCCGATCTCTCAGATCTAGCTCAGGTCGACCGATCAGGCAAGACGCTGCTCATCCCATCCCCACTCACGCCCAACTCTGCGCCAACAGAGATCGCTGTGATCTACTACCGATCAGCCTACACACCCACCGATTACCCTTCGTCGTCGGAATGGCAAACGCGTATCCTGCTCGAGAGCTCGAAAGCCATCAAATGTCCATCCATGGCCCTTCAGCTCGCTGGAGCGAAGAAAGTCCAACAGGTGTTAAGCAGCCAGCCCCACCTTCTGGAAGATTTGCTTTTAAACCCGGAACGACCAAACTTGGGTGCAGACCTGAAAATCGCAGAAAAGGATATAGAGGATTTACGAAAGACGTGGATCGGCCTCTGGCCCATGGACGAGAGTATCCTCGGGAGAGAAGCGTTGGAACTTGCCATGACCCAGTCGGAGCGATTCGTACTCAAGCCCCAGAGGGAAGGGGGCGGTAATAACATCTACAAAAAGGACATTCCGCCCTTCCTCAAGGATCTGTCCAAACAGGGGAACCATGCGAAAGAGGGGTATATCCTCATGGAGCTGATCAAGCCTCCGCCCGGATTGCACAACTGGTTATTGAAGGGTGGCGAGACTTCAGCGAGGGATGCAGATGTGGTTTCGGAATTGGGAGTGTATGGCGTAGCGCTGTTCGGAGGGAAGGATGAGAGTAAAGGCGTGAACCTTAGAGCCGGCACTTTGCTCAGAACAAAGGGCAGAGAGAGTGATGAGGGTGGAGTGGCTATAGGTGAGTTAATTCCAGTATTGCGATTGCCGTGTACGACTGATGTGAGCGCTATAGGTATAAGCTCGATCGATAGCCCATTGTTGATATGAAAGTTCGGAGCCAAGGCAATGACGTCTCGAAGCGCGAAATAGAACATACATGCATTGTCGTATACATCCGCGGGTTCGTTAGCATGGGAGGTCATTTGATGAGTCTTGCGGCCGCTTCGTAAAATGGTTGAGCTAGAGGACCGTCGGGCTTGAAGGAGAGGGTGAGGAGAAGTCTGCAGGCGCTGGTGACGATGTGATCTGGTGCTGTATGGCATTCTTGAGATCTTGAAACCACTGTTCGCGACGTCCTCTCTTGACGGCACGGCCGAGGTGGTCCGAGCTGCAACCTGTGTACGGGATCTTGGAGGCGGGGTATCGGAATGAACTCAGACTTGGCGAGCGGTCTTGAAGAGCTTCTTGGTCTGCTTGATGATGGGGCCTGGGTCTAATATGGTCTACGAGGAGTGATTGTCAGGAACGCTCATAACTGAATTACGGATACGGACCTGTATGTGCTCTTGGGCTTTAGCTATCTGGCTCTTCTGACTAGCATCGAACCTGGCAATAGCGGCTCGTATGACTTCGAGCCGTGCATCCGCTGCGAGGGTCAGCACGAGACGCAGGGAGACTGCACTTACCATCTTTCGCCATGCGCGTAGTCATGTCAATCATAGCTTTGTGGTCTTCATACAATGCGTTCATCGAGACGGACATGTCGAGCGTGGATTTCTTGAAAGGTCAGTCTTGCTGTCCGTTGATGTATTGGTGTATGATATGTGAGAAGGTAACTCACGGTCTTGAAGTCGAACGATCTCATCAGATCGTCCTGGGCCTTCTGATCATCCTCACACCTCTGCATGAGGAATTGATACATCAGTCGGACAGTCTGCACTCTGAACATAATGTCAATAACCTTCTCGCATACGATGCAGCGGTGGAAGCGATGGATCACTCACTTGGCAACGCCTAACGGTCCGGCAGATATCGCCTCGAATTGCTTCTTGGCCTCCCCGCAACCCGTCTCGAATCTCGCCAACAGTTGCCCGAACTCGTCATTCTCCTTCTCCTTCGCTTGTTTCGACATGGTGCTGGCTAAGTGAATCAAAATTAGGATTCCATTAGCTACTTGGTGATAGAGACTCACTCTTTAGCTTCTTCCTTATGCCGGAAACGATGGCTTCGACTCTGCAAACAGTCAGCTTACACGCAAATGGGCGCTTACTGTCGAAGCTGATCAGACCTACTGCGATCCTGCACCGGGACTGGAAGACTCTACGGCTTCCACCTTCCTCTTCCTTCCTTTTGCGACTTTCACGTCGACCTCCATGTCTTCTTGATCGTCGTCCTCTCCCTCACTCTCTTCCTTTTCCTCCTCTTGTGCAGACTCAGCATCGGAGTCATCGTCAGGCTTTGGTGGATTTCTGGTGGACCTTTTGGGTCTATGCGAGTATGTCGCTGGCAGGGACTTGCGCGCAGCTTTCTTCGAGGTTTGTGCAGGTGATCGAGCGGGGTTCGGCTCGCTCGTTCTCCCCTTCTTCGCTACGAGGTGTCAGCTTGGCTCCGATCCTCAAATACACAGCTGTTGACTTACGCGGCATATCAACCGATCGATAGGCGAGTCTTGTGTCTACGTCGATAGCTTCGAGAGGGTTGATCAGGTGTCAAAGTACTTACGCTCACTGATCCACCTTCCTCTCCGATGCTGACGGGATCAAGTCGATTTGCCAATTTGCCACCCGACATGAGGGAAAAATCAGACGCGTGCTCGCGATCTCGACGCGTTCAAGAGCAGTCCATCACTTGGAAACTATTCCTTGCAACATTAGCTCTATCTCGCAATAGAGTCTCACGCCGCCTCTTCACCGGAACAGCATGTCGGATCAAGTGGAAACAGCGACTCAGCCACACTTTGAGCCCCAGTTCGAGCCGCTCGGGTTGTTCGACTTTGTGGACCCCGTCGAATCGAATCAAGATGAACCAGAGAGTTCCACGACCATCACGGTCCAGAAGAGGACTGTGACAGGAGATGGCGGAAAGAGTGAAGATCTTCTGGCGGAGCTTGCTATGATGGAGAGTGAGAGAGCGACTCAGAAGACCTGGATGGACTCGGCGCCTGAAATGCCTGATTTCGAAGAAGAGCCCGAGGATTGGGATATGGAAGAGGAACTGCCAGCCAACAAGACGAGTGCAATATCCAACGTTGCATCTACTCAAACGATACCGAAGCGGAGTGAAGCTCCATCCCTGGGAAGTATGACCTTTGGCGAGTCCAACATCCTAGACTTTGAGAGACCCATAGCATCTTGTAAGTGATACAAAAAAGAGCTTAGCCTGCCTTCCTGCTGACAGACACAGCATCCCGAGTGACATACACGCCAGCACCGGAGTCACTCCCTCTAGCTGTGGAGATGGGTAGATGTACGCTGCCTCCGCTATCAGCCGAGACGGCTTCTGGGAGCATCATCTCCTTCAACAGACGTAACAAGTTGAAAACGACCTCGGCTATCGTCAGTGCAGCTGGAGGAACACGATGCTGCTGGTTAGCTGACTAAGGACATAGGATGATCTGGATAGGAACTCTGTTGGAACGGTCGACCTCCTGTCAGAGCCATTACACCATCTCAAGTTCGAGGTCCAGGAGATGAGGATGAAAGAGAGGAACATGAAGTTAGTCGTCTGTCAGGAACGTTTTGTGCTAGCATCTAACCATTTACAGGGCTCAGCAGAAGAAGGAACGAGAGGCGCGGCAAGTCAAGATCACTACGACTTCTTCCATGACCATGTGGGTCGACAAGTACAGACCAAAGCAGTTCACGGATCTGTTAGGGGAGGAGGTGTGTAGCTGTCCCGCTTGGTATTCATCGTGGAGTGATAGCTAACCTTGGGATAGAGAGTCCATCGAGACGTGATGGGCTGGCTGAAGGAGTGGGACAAGTGCGTGTTCAAGCGAGCCAATCCTCCAAAGAAAAGGCGGTACAACGAAGAGGAGGAGGAGGAGGTATATGTGAGCTGGAACCGTGGCTACGTACTGTTACTTGTCCATTGACTGATCTCATCCACAGTTCGATTCCCTTGGCCGTCCTCGAGAACGGGTTCGTCTTTCTCCTGTTGCTCTCCGAGGTCGAGCTGACCCTCCCTCTCAGATACTGCTACTCTCCGGACCGCCGGGGTATGGAAAAACCACTTTGGCTCACGTCGTCGCCAAGCAGGCTGGATACAAGACGCTCGAAATCAACGCCTCGGATGACCGGAATGCGGGGACCGTGACGACACGGATCAAAAATGCTTTAGACGCTGGTAGCGGGCTGAACAGCGATAGACCTACTTGTGTGATCATCGACGAGATTGACGGCGCCAGCGGCGGTGGAGACGCAGTGAGTGATGTCAATGGCCCGGGCGAATGTCGATACTCATGACATCGCAGAGCTTTGTCAAAAGCTTGATCAAGCTCATTCAGGATATACCCGCGAGGAAGAAGTGTGAGTAATGTTCATGGGTCCAGCGTTATTTATACGCTGATATCCTGATAGCGAATACACCGGCAAGACCACTAAGACGACCAATCATCTGTATCTGCAACGATCTGTGAGTCTTTAGGTGATCATAGATTGGAGACTGACGTTTGAGTCTAGGTATGCCGCATCTCTCAGGCCTTTGCGGCCATTTGCCCGGATAGTTCGGTTCAAAAAGCCACAAGCGCAATTCTTGGTCAAGCGACTTCGCGAGATCTGCGAGCGGGAGACACTCACCGCGGATCTAAGGGTGCTAACGACCTTGGTGGAGATTACTACTGGAGATGTACGGAGCTGTCTGAATACTCTTCAAGTGAGTCCTCAGATCGTTGGCAGGACTGACTGAGTACCAGTTCATCAAGTCAAAATCCACGATCGTCACAGACGACGCCATCAAATCCTCGGCTGTAGGCCTGAAAGATTCCGGAACGACATTACAATCCACCTGGAACAGCCTATTCATACCAATCTCGGCCAAAACTCGTCGAAAGCAGAGCGGGATCGATAATGGGAAATACGTCAAGCGTCTCATCGACACAGTCTTCTCATGTGGTGATTACGACAAGCTGTTGATTGGCCTCTTTGAGCATTACCCGAATCTGAAACCGCTGGACGCTTCGCTGGGCAACTTGACGAAACTACACGACTGGCTTGCATACTACGACAGAGTGTCGGGCAGGGTCAATGAGAGCCAGGTGTTCGAGTTGATGGGATACTTGCCCTATGCTATAGTGCCGTGGTACAGCCATCTTGCGGCACCTGCCAATACCACCAAACCAACAGAATGGCCCAAGGCGGACTACGAGGTGGGTAATGAGTGTGATCTGATGACGAGAAAGCTGACGCGTTGGCTCTAGTGCTACCAAGCTAGGACGGTCAATGAGGAAGTCTCGACATCGTTCAAATCCGCTATTCCACCAATCTTGCGGTCTATGTTCACAAGTAGCACAGCGATAACGGAGCTCATTCCCCTTCTGATGCGTATCATCACGCCGCCTCTGAAGCCAGTGAGTACATCGAAAGATGGGTGAGATCCTCCTGACCAGCATAGGTCAACGCAAATATAGTCAAGAGCGGGGAGCGAGCTGTCCTGGAGCGGCTCGTGGAGCTGCTTATCCCGCTTGGTTTGAGCTTCTGGCAGGAGAAAAGCGAGAGTGGTCAGCCTATGATGCGGCTCGAACCGTAAGTGATACTGATCCACAGCTGTATCCAATGCACTGATGATCATCTCACAGGCCCATCGATGTCTTCATACACTACGATGGGAAGAGAGCAGATGATATCGTTGCGTCGAGGTTCGCTGTGCGCCAGCTGGTCGCTCAGGCCGTGAGTATGGTGCATAATGGCCATGGACGATGCTAACCTAGATGGCAGATGGACGCCGAGGTGGCTCGACGGAGAGGCGGGGCGGAGACTGTGGCTACGACCGGCGCAGCGCAGTACAAGGGTGCCTACGGAGCTGCTAAGTGAGTCTTGATCGGAGCCCTCCCGTCATCGCTAGGCTAAGCGCTGATCAAACGAGTAGAAAGGGACAAATGAAAAAGCCCGATACGGGCGACGGCGAAGTGGTGAGTCTGACTGGTCTGACCCAGCATTTTTCGTTATCTAGGGTGAATGGTTGCTGATAGAGAATAGATTGCGACGGACTTTTTCGGTCGGGTCTTGGTCAAGACGCTACCTGTCGACGTCGAGGGTGAGCAGTGGAGCAAGATATGACAGCAGTGACGTGATACCGAGTGCTGACTTGATCCGCGTAGTCGATGACGTGTTCACAGAAAGCGCACCAGTGCAGCCGAACAAGAAGTTCAAGGCGGTGTACAAGTTTCACGAAGGGTCTTCGAGCGCAGTGAGAAAGAACATCAAGATGAGCGCCTTGATGTGAGCGGGGGACCTGGGGCTTGGAAAAAGGCGGCGACGTGTCGACTACAACGCAGGCGGGCCAGTTGTGTGCTCTATCAGTCTCAGTCTTGCACTCCCACGCAGACTAAAATCTCTGTCATTAGGCGGCCCAGCTGGGTGTATTAAGCACTCGATTGTCTGCCGAGTGTCGATCTTCATGTCATCAAGCGCTCGGAGGCTCGCGCTTCACCCTGATTAGCTGATTGAGCTTATCGTGCATTCCTTGTTGGGCTTCTTGCTGCCTCTTGCTGCCTCTTGTAGCTCCTCTTGTAGCTCCTCTTGTAGCTGTCAGCTGCTATCGGTCTCCCGGCCTGCCTCGAGCCTCGCCAGGCCCTGCCAGAGCCTGCCAGGCCTCACCCTGCTCGTTCCTGCTATCAGCTGGCCGTGCTCGATAAGCATCTTTCAAGGACCCTGCAATCAGCTGCACCAGGCCGCACCAGGCCCTACCAGGCCCTACCAGGCCCTACCAGGCCGCACCCTTTCAACTGCTGCGGAGCTCTCACTCAAATTATAGCCAGGGTTGACTCACTCAGACTCGATTATGGACCGCTAATTTCAGCGCAGACTGCTCACGCCACAGACAGGGACGAATGCTTATCGTGCTTTCGGTCAGTCACCTGTAGTGATTGTGTCATGACCGTCTTATCTTGCGCCTTATCGACGATTTTTCAGACTTTTGCTCGGATCTTGGCCCGCGCATCTCACTACGGCGGATAAGGTGTCGACTTAGAGGAGCAGGACAAACTCCAATATCCAAAAGAGCTAGTGAGAGTGCAACCTTACGCCAGCAGTGGCTACGCAGTCTCAGTCAAGGTTAGGTCTATCGTCTACAGAGGCGGTCGTAGATGGTGATACAAGTACGTCTTGACTGCGAGACGCCCAGCCTGCCATGACTCTGCCACAGCAACGCAACAGCTGCTGCCGGCAGTCGGCTCGGCCCGTATCAGTGATGCGGCGGACATGACCGCTCTTTGATTGCCAACTAGTCCCGACCCCGGTTGTCCCGGCTGTCTGTAGCCAATTACCGCTTGTGGATTTGTCCTCTAGACGCCCAGGGCTTCGGACCTAACCCTGGTTCCTGTTGACTCCGGGGCCGGCGAGTACGGACATGAGAAGCCCGGTCTGAGATTCCGCCCTGCTCTGCCCCCTTGGGAAGGACGCGGGGGATTGGCCCTTTGTCCGGGCAGTGATTGACGATCAGGTCATTTGATCCACTGGCTTCGGGCGGGAGAGCGCAGGAGATCAGGGAAGAAAAGCTCCGTGCTTTTTCGCCATTCAAAAGGTTGTTCCCCCTTCCCCCCCCTGCTCTCACGCCTTTCCTTGGGCGGAACACCCTTTGATGGGCGTCTGGTTGGGAATAGGCCTGGTTTAGCTCTGGGCTGTCCTCCTCCGACTCACCACAGCTCAGCCAGTCAGCACCACCCAGCATCCCTTTTCGCACGTCCAAATCTCATCTCTCTACTCTACAGATCACCAACATCGACGGGCGCAGAGTAGCAAACGCAGCTTCAACCGCTTCACCAAACCACCCCGTCACCCCCCCGCTGTAGTATTGGATAACGCTGAGCTCGTGAGTCTGCCACCTTGGAATCACAATGGATCGGGACCGCGTACAAGGACGGATGAGGCACTCTGGATGGCGATAAGCGGGAGCGGAGTGTTCGTTCCAGTGCATTCGTTCCACGGTCATCCATGAATGATGGAGATAGGATCTGCGATGCTGGATGGGACAGATACGGAGGGCCTCAGTCGTCTGAGGATACCTTGCAGAAGCATCTGGTCATCCCAATCCTCATCTCATGTGTCAATAGAACCATCCTGTTACACACCAGGCCCCGTGTTTAGTGTCATCTTCCCATCGGCTTCCTCTCGTCGGGCGAAGCTGTGCCTATCGTCTCTTGTCCTTCTCGTGTCTGGACGTTGTTGCCGATTGAGACCGAGAAGATCAAAGCTGACGCGACATGTCACCTTTCTCTCTCACCTCGCGCCTTTACCCTTCACCATCACCTTCGGCGTTGCCATCACCGCCCTGTCCGAACTCTGCCCCCTTCCTACCGTTCCTCATTACCCCTTCCTTTCGATCGTCCCTTTCGACGAAACGCAAACGCGTCTCCATCAACTCAGTGCTCGCGACCCATACCAGCACCCTTCCCCCCCTCCCATCAACAACAGCTTTTAACGCGACCTCAACTATTCGCACCATTGCAACGTCGACTCAAACGACCAAATCATCAGTCACTCAGTACGACGAATCACTGTTAGTGATCCACCTACCCCAAAAGGTATTCAAGCTGGCGGCCTAAACACCCCCCAGCTCCACCCTCCGACCTCCTTGTGCACGTTTGAGATCCGTCTCGCGGCACGCTCTTCCTCCTTCTCGTTCCCGGCACAACAGTGATAGCACTGGCCACAACAACCGACTCATACCTTGCCACAAGTAACCAATTGTACCCACACCACGACATTGTCACCACTACACCTGCACATCTTTACCAATAGATCTGTTGTTCAAACCTCAACGACATCAATACAATGACTACCACGACTTTCCCCTCGCCGTTCTCTGGCTCAGACGGCTCTGTGAAACACGAATCCAACTACCACTCACCAAACGATACGATGCGACCACCTCTACCCACTGCCAACAGCAGCAGCACTACTGCTCCAGCCAAACCAAAGTCCAAGCCACGCAAGCGAGTGAACACCGCCGAGAAGCGACACCAGCACAACGCTGTTGAGAGACAACGACGAGAGACTTTGAACGGAAAGTTCCTGTCCCTGGCCCGACTCCTGCCTTCGCTCGCCTCGCACCGACGACCCTCGAAGTCGGCCATCGTCAATGGCTCCATCGCTCACCTGACACACCAGCGTGATCAGCGTCTGCTCGCAGCTCGTCTTCTCCGAAAGCTCTGCGCCGATCACGATGCCATGCTCGCCGAAGTCAACGAATGGCGAAAGGCCAACGGTTTCGCCGCAAAGGAGACTGGATCAGCCTGGACCGACGAAGTCGACGAAGTTTGCAGCGTTGAGAAGGAGGTCTTTGGCGATTTCTCTACCATGGGCAACGAAGGCGACGATGACCAGGAAGACGACGTCGAGTGTTCATCCCTCGAGCAATCGACAACCTTCCCCGTCAACTACGGCATGCAGACCGGATTCGACGCCTCGAGGCAGATGACAGACTTTGCCGCTATTGCTCGAGCTCAAGCCTTGTTCGGCAACATGCCTCTTCCCGACATGATGACTGCTAAAGCGACTCAACCCAGCACTGCCACCATTAACGGCGGTGGCCTCTGGTCCGACGACTTTGCGTTCCAGCTCAACGGCGGTCACCCACAGGCTCCCGTCCGAGGCAGCACCATGTCATCGTCGTTCAGCACCTTCATGTCCGACTCGATTGACCAATCGTCGACTGGTTCGCCCGCCAACTCCCAGCTCGGCGGATCTGCAGTCTTGACCCCACCCACCGAGGGTATGCTGTACAGTCACACGCCATCGCCGGCAAACTCGGCGCACAGCAACGGCGAGCAGAACGAGATCAAGACCGCCACCGCCACCCAGCCATGGAACCCGCAGATGCTCTTCTTGCAGCAACAGGCCCAAGCCGCTCAGTTGCGACAACAGCACCAGCAGTTCAGCGGTTTGATGAGCAACGATCGCAATGTCGCCGCCTCGACAGGTCTTGCCACGGAGATTGGTTCGGACGCTTTCACCCAGCAGCTCCTCGCCAGCATCTTCCCCAGCAACGGTGTGAACCAGGATCAGGTCCAAGCTTGGCGAAAGGCCGCCCTCGGCAGCTTGCTGCCTCAGCAGCAACAGGGCAACCTTCCAGCTCAGCAGCCTTCGGTCGACGACCTCAGGGTGAGTCAAGTCGTGTCCATATGAAATCTACATCCGCTAACTCCGCGAGACAGAACGCCGTACGAGCTGGCATGGGACTTGGAATGGGCATGGCTGGAGTTTACCACCCAAACCACCCTGTCGAGGGGTTCTAGCCCGTTGATCAAGACCGACTGGGAGCCGACGATGTTCTAATTTGCTTGTTCAAGGACAAGGGTCGACTGGCTGTTTTGTGAAGTATAGGTATCGTTTCGTATCGTTTTGTCAATCTATTTGGATAAGATCAAGTAATCCACCGCGTAGTAGTTTCGATTTTCGGAGCTCGTTGTAAGAAGAGGAATGCACATATCCCGGGATCTGCGAAGTTGCTGATGTGGTTTGCTAATCGGTGCACAGCTTCCACGGTACTGATGTGGACCGAGGTGTAAGTACTCTGACACACTCATCACGCAGCGCCAAGTCACATCAAGATCAACGAGGCGAATAGCACAAGGGCAAGCGCTCACACCATCACCTTCCCAATTCGAGGGTGACACACACGTCGAGCACACACTGATGGTGAATAAAAGCGGATCGGTAGCGGTTGCCCACACTTGGCGTGGGTTTAGCGAGCTCTAGACTCGGGCTATCTGGGAAGATTGAGTGAGGGACAACGTGTTGCAGGCGTGTAGGTGGAGCGATTGATGGCGGTCGATTGGGCACGGGTTGTCTATATAAGGTCAGTCAACCTGTAGGAGTAAGTTGCTTCTTCTCCCAACTCGTCAATCCACAAGTCACAAAGCATTTACAACTCCAAGCAAAGCAAACCCACTCAAACCCAAACCAGAACAACCATGTCTCCCGTCACTGTTGTCGTGAGTTGATCCACGAAACGGTCGAGATCCCGGAGTACAGTCACTGATTTCAATCTTGCGTAGCCCGTCAACGCTTGTGGCTCTTGCAACTGTGGCAGCTCGTGCTCTTGCTCGACCAGCTCGTGAGTCGCACTCTGTCAATCTTGAGTCTCCAGTATCTCCCCTGGTCGTTTCACTGACCGAACCTTAGTTGCTCCTGCAACGCCTGCTCGTGCTGCAAGTAACTGCGCTTGCCGCACCCCACCCCTCGATCTCCGGTCGTGGGAGAACCCATTGTGACTAGCTAGATCCCCACAGCAGTCATCAGCCATGTTACCATTCTTCTTCGCTCGTTAGATTGTTGCGTAGCCAACCCCGTCGTGTCATTCTGGAGAAAAGGACTGTATTGTCGATAGAGGATCCCATGCATTTGTGCTGAAACTACCAATCCTCGCACAATGAGAGCTGTCGTCAACATTATATCACCAGTCAAGCAGTCAGGTTCAAATGGGCACATACTGCTCCGGAGGGACACGAACTCAGCAGAGATATTTGGGTAGTGGCTAGTGCTCAATGTCCGGCCTCGTGTAGTCAGCGTGTACATAGAGAGTTGGCTTCGCTCGGGCAGAAGCCTTCTTGACTTCCTGTATTCTTTCCACCTCATGGCTGAGCAAGAGAAACTGTGTTCACTCCCTGCTTCTGCCCGGTCCCAAGTCCGCAGCTCCTCGTTGTGACATCAACGTTCTCGCCTGTCTGAGTTCTCTCACCGTCCGGGTATAATTAGGAACAGGCAGCTCATAGATCCCCTCATCTCTTCTTGACTTGCCAATTTCCATTCACCTGGGGCGATCGCCATAACCACCATTGTTCTCTATAGAGTCAGATGTCAGCTCTACAGGGGCTAGATCAGTGAACGACCTGTGAGTGGCTCAAAGCATTCACTCAGTCACTAGAACCTGCATTGCGCTGGGGCTGTGCTGACTCCCCGACTCCTGATTCCCGTTAGTGACCTACTCAGCCTTCTTGACGGGAGCTGCGACGTCCTTCCGACTCCTACTAGGTGAGTTGCGGCCATACAAACGTCGTAACTCACTCAGCTGGGTCTGTGACCCGTTCGCGTGGTGCCGCTAGCTGACCCACTAAGGCGTAGAGCCGTAGACTCCACCTGGCTGAGCGGAGTCCCAGCGCCCAGACATGGAACTGGGGAACTCACACCTCGCCTTGAGTTTGCGAAGTTCCCCACTTACGGGCAGCGTACGACTTGAGAGGAAGATACTCTGGTAAATCGTTGGGAAAAATTGAGAGAGAGCGGGGCTGCGTTTTGACCCGGGTCCATGCCATGCATATGCCTGATGCTCGATGCTTAGTGCTTGATGTACTCGTACAATGTGATTCAACATGACTCTTTCAATCTATACTAGTACCAGCTCACGACTTGTGTACCCCTTTCTCATCCACATCGCCGTCCACTCCCGACATTCGGTTTGACGGCAGCTCCTCCGGCAGAGACGATGTATCGGGCGGGAACGTGTCCAACATCCCCCTCCGCTGTTTCTCCCTTTTCTCCAACAACTTGAATACCCCCGTTAGGAGTATACATGCCACGGCGAATGCCGTCGCTGCTTTGTACCCGATCTTATAGTGCGGCGCCTGAGAGGCAGGATATATGAAGACTGAACAACCTACGTCAGCGTCTCTCATAGCTCAAGTTGCAAACTCGGGGACTCACCGTTGGCCCAGGCGTCAATGATGAAGACGAATGTAACGGCAATGGCGACGATCATCGAGCGTTCCTCAGGTGAAGGGCAACAGTCTGCCATCCAAGCCTACATTCGGGCAAATCAGCATCCTGGAATCGAATTGGTCTCCGTAAAGCACTCACCAAGAGGATTGGGCCAGCCGAATTGGACACCCAAAGGAAAAAGAATCCAACCATCTTGATCCCGAAGCCGGCTGGCCAGACGGATAAGATGATCGATCCTACCAAGAAGAGGCACTGCAGAGGCAGGTAAGCTCGCTCCCGCCGACTTCGAAGCATTCATTGACAACAGTGACCTACCATTTGGACCACGATCCAGGTCGCCCTCCACCCCGTCCTCGAGCTCAGCCACGCGAAGAGCAGCATCGCGATGAGCTGCAGGGCGTATCCTCCGATCGGGATGGCGTTGATCTCCTGTACGCTGAATCTCTTAGTGCCGTCGGCGTTTTTCAAGGCTTTCTGCGAGCCAAGGGATGTCAATATCACATTCCTGAATATGTCTTCCTGCAGCAACTGACCAGGTACAGGATAATCCATGTGTTGGCGTTTTGGCTCCAACTCCAGAATCTACACAAAGGTGAGTCATGTTTCGAGCTAGAAGAGCGATGACTCACGAGTAGGCAAACGCAAAGACGTATAGGAGCCAGCTACTGAACGTCTGTTTCAGGATAGCCTTATTCAGACGCTACATTCCCATCAGCTTGACTTCGCTATGATAGAACGCTAAAGGATGACTTGCTGTAGGTGGAAGCTTCTTGACCCTGTCCATTCTCGACCGCGAGATCAGGTTATCCTCCTCGGTCATCCAGAAAACTTTTGACTCTCCAGGGACGCTGGGTATCTAAGCAGAACTAGTGATGAGCAACACAGTCTCCTTAGAGGAGGGGTGACGCACCATGATGTATCCCGCTGCAGCGACAATGACCGTCATTATCGCATTGAAGATGAACCTGATGGCCGTCAGCAAACGAGCGGAATAGCGCTTGAGGCGTCAACTCACAGCCACTTCCAGCCTGGCACACCTGCCCTGCCGTCCAGTGTCGACTGAATGGCGACCTGCATGAACGAGACAAACATCTGCGAAGCGGGGTACGAAGTGCCAAAGATGGCTATCCGGGTCGCCAACTCTCGGGGCGTGCTGCACAAAGATAAGCGCGAGTCCCTATGACATTAGAGTTTGGGTGGGTGACTCACTACCAATTACACAATATTGTGATAATTCCGGGGTAAGAAGATGCCTCGAATACTCCAATGAAGAACCTCAGGGCGTACATCCCCTCTGGAGTCTTAGCCACGGCCATGAGACCCGTCATTACTCCCCAAGCGATCTCCAGCGATGGCAGCCAGATATTCGGCTTGATCCGAGTGAGGATGAGTTGCGAGGGGATGAGGAAAAGGGCGTATCCCACTCGATAGAGGGTGTCGAGATAGTTCAGCTGGTTTCCGACAAAGTCGAGCTGCGGTCATGTCAGCTGCCATAGCTGCAAGCTCTCTCGGGAACACTCACATCCTCCTTCATGCCAGACGCATAGGCAGTCTTGTAATTCGACGAGTCGATAAGCTAACGATACGTCGTGAGCTCCAGTGCCCTCGTCGGTTCCCGTGGATGAGGTCAGCCCACACACCTTGATGAGGTAGGCACACCATGCCCAAGTTATCAGACAGATGTCCAGCTTCCACAAGAACCTCCTCTCCCTCTTGGCGGTATAGAGCAAGTCATCGGTCGACTTTTCGCCCTCTCTGACGCCCTGCTCCGGCTCCCCTCTTGTCAACTTCCACACCATCGCACACCGTCGAGCTCTTCAGAGGTAAGTGAGGGAGTAAGTGGACAAAGCAACACGGTCATTCCTCCTATCTCGTATCTTGTATGCCTTTTCGTCCCGGATTCGACGAGTCCGACGTATGTCAGGGTCGAGCCGAGATCGTCTGAAGTCCGTAAACGAGTTCGGGAGCAAATTGTCAAATGGCTCGTTTTCTGGGTCGAAATGCCGCAAGGCACGATTCCAGCAAACAGGTCATTAAGCTTATATCCGTCATCATCCCTGAAATATCGAGTTCACCGTGAGCGGGACGTTCTGGGATGATCAGCGAGGACTCGCAGCATGCGACTCACCTTGAGCTCGTGTACATGGAACACTGCATGAGACCCCTTGGGAACAGATGTCCTACTGACTGGCGCTCGCTGTAGCTCAAACTCGACACCAGCTGGCAAGTCGATCAGTAAACGGCATTCTTGAGCCAATTCCTGACAGCCCCGCTCTGCCCGCTCACCTGGGAGACGGGACGACTCTTTGATCCTCAGCAACAGCGCAAACAGCGGGAACGCGTTCAGAGAGCCGATCATGATTCGAATCGTAGCTTGAATGCCCTTAATTCCGATCGAGATCTGTTTGTCGTAGAGTTAGTGGCCCGTAGACGGGACAGGCCACAGCCCTGCTTACAGATGCGAAGAGTGCCGAATATGTGAGAACAGTGGGGAGGAGGAATATCGACACGGTGAAGAGGAGTGTCCCGAGAAAGAGTTGATCGACATCGTACGCATATGAGTCTGTTCGCTCGCGAAGCACGTTCCAGCGTTTGCCTAAGCGCAAGCAGATTAGAATTGGCAGTCGAATCAGTCAGTCGGTAGGATAGCCCACCTCGAAACAGGTTCCAAAGACCGCCGAGGGAGTCGAGCTGCCATCGGCATATGCGCGTGGTGATGAGCGAGCAACAGCGCAGGTGTAGGGTGAGAACACTAAGTATATCCTGTAGACAGGATAAGAGCAAGGTGACACCGCCGAGTGAAGCGATTGATAGGAGGGAAACAATGAAAGGTGTCGCCGTGTTAAGTACAGGCCGGAGAATGCCTGTAACCACGCGAGCATCAGTTCAGACTACAAGAGCGAGCAGGATGGTGACTGACTGTTCCAAGTGGTACTGATCAGGCCTAATGAAGTGCACAGGTACTGTGAGAGGGGCGTATTGAGCTTGAGACCGACTGGCCAATCGTTCAACCAAGTCAAAGCAGTGACCACTCGATCGACAAGGAAAGTCTGCCATCCTAATCAGTGCGTACTCGCGAGACGTACCGGAATAAGACTCACTGTGAACAAGCCAGGAAGCAAGTCAATGAGATGTGCGGGGATGCTGGTTATGATCTGCGTCAAACAGTAGCCCAGGATCAGGTCATTCTGGCAGTCTGGTCAGCCAGTCCGCAGCGGGTGTCGGGCTTGTCGGTGGGGCCTACTAGAATAAGCCAGATAGTGTTCCAGAATCTATCACAAGTGTCAGGGTCATTTGAAGCTCAACATTGGATTACTCACGCTATGTACTTCCTGCTCCTCTGTTCCAGCGGGACCCTTGGACTGTGTAGTGTTTCTGTGAATCTAGAGGGCAGATCGACCACCTGGGTCAGACGGAGCGCAATCTGCTCGACTGGCGTACGGGATTAGTCTAGAAACAGAAGCTTGAGCCAAGTGACGCTGACTCACATGATGAGCTCCAAGCTTGAACGCAACCCAAGTCGACGCCAAAGACGTCCACGTGCATTCTTGTAGTGCGGATCGTGCCTTGTAAGAGCGTGACGAAGGGCTCCATGGCCTTAGCCGCCACTGGTCCTACTGCGCCGGTGATGATAGTCATAGAATCTACGACCAATGCTAGACGTGAGGGGGATCCAGGCTGAATGTACGATTGCAGGTGATGAACCGAATTCAGCTACACACGACGCCCTTGTCAGTGATTTTCGACAGAGCGATCCCGTGATGACTATACGGACCAGTGGAATGATGTCGCTGATGGAATCCGCTTGGACCTCTGCGTCCTGCCTAAAAGAATATGCATCCTGACTCGCGAGGGAGCTGGCCCCATGATGGCGTCTGCTTGACCCCGTGCTCGACTTGAGTGACAGGAATCGAAGGCGATTGGCATCTGGAGGGGTGAACAGGATGACTTGAACAGCCTCACTATCGCAACGCAAGGAAGATCAGCTGTGGGACAATGCAACGGTCATCTACTACTAGGTGGGTCACTCACGAACAGGCGATGGGTTGAGCCTGACGACTGATCCACACCCGTATTGCCAACCCAGACGCATCATCCTCTATTCCAGGTGAATAGCCTTCAACATACGCCCTTCCAACGACGCCAAGGTCTAAATTGGCTGATTTGACCGCTCCCCAAGGCAGAGGACTCTGCTGATAGACCATTAGTTGCCATTTGTTCACTTCTCTGTTGGCAAAGTACCCACCTCGTTCATGATGCCCACCACGACCACAGAATCACCTCTTCTCCATCCCACCAGTCGCCCATTCCTCGCAGTCAAACCCCTTTTCGGCCAGTAGAGCTTGAGCGCCATCGCCTGGGCTCTTCCACTGGCAAGTGTGCAGCACTGTTCTTGATGTTTGATAGGGGAAGGTACAACAGCAACAGCGCTCGCTCTATACCGAGTACCTGCTGCAGGCCGAATGACAGCGAGCGGAGATGCCCGTGAAACCTCCTCGACGCTCGAATGTCCGCGCGATATGTCCTCGAGCTTCGAGCTTCGTGTTTCACCTCAACCTCGCTCGTTTCATCCCCCCCCCTCTCATCTTGACGGTCGATCGAGCTCTCAAGTCTGCCTTTGCGCCAATCATGTCGACCCTGCTAGAAGAGCAGATAGGAGTGATTGGCTTGCTGCAAGCAATGTTTCCCTTCGAGTCGGAACTGGTCCTATCCGCCGACACTGCTCGATTCCTCGACTCGGATCTTGCCGACCCACCACAGTCTTTAGACATGACATTGAGCATACGGCTCGATGAGGAGCAGAGTCGTGTGCTTGAGATGAACATATGCCTTCTCACCGCAGTGGCTTCTGGTAGTGACTTCCAGAAAATCAGGATATCACCCCGCCAGCCCAATTGGTTGACCAGGACGGAATTCGTCAACCTCGCAGCTGCCATAACTCCACTTCGGGGTGACGAGGAGCCGAGCGATTATATCTTATGCATGGTGAATTCGATCAAGGAGGCATGCCAAGCGATCCTAAGCCGTACGCAGGAGCAAACACAGGTCGAGGTCGCAGAGGAGGATGCCGGAGATGAAGCGTTACAGAGGGTATGGTTCTGGTTTCCCTCGTTATCGACCAAGGAGAAGAGAAGGGATCTAGTCGATTATGCCCCGAGATACGGTTTGACAGGTTTCGTGCTCGCAGGTGAGCATATCCGTACTGAGAATGTGCAAGCTGACGGTTTCCGCTCACCAGGTAAACCCGGTCTGCTATGCCTCGAAGGCGATGCCCGTAAAGTCGATCAATACATGTCTGCAATAAAGTCGGAATCATGGTCAGATATACCCTCATACCAGAAGAAGGTAGGCACTTTCTGAGACTATACTAGACCTGCCTCTGATTTACACCCCTGGCAGGTTACCGAGCGATTACGGAAACCTCTAATTGACAAGACCGAGCGCAAGTTCTCGTCCATGACGGAAATCACAGACCAGATACCAAAGTATGGGCAGTACAACCATCGCGGCGACATGAGCGAGGTCAAGCGCTTGATGGAGACCTGGGGTGTCGGGGGAGACTTCAACGCCGTCGTCATGCAGTCAGGATGAGACTGGATCCTGCCTCCGCTTGCGCCATCCCTTCGCTAAATCAAAGTCACAGCTCCTTCAGATCGTCGACCCGATACATCACTCATTTCGTCAAGCTTGCATATTCAACGCTAGAAAGGCTAAGACAACAGGATGCGGTTGGGCTCGAAAGATAAGCACGGGTATATGTCTGTACTGTACGTATGGCACAAATGTCCGAAGTAACGGGCGGAAGTAGTCCAAAAAGGGGTATATCGTGGGGCGAGGGTATATGTCCCGCTGTCAAAGCCTTCTCCAGGGTGAACAGTCAAAGTAGCACGTATGCTAGATGCAGGCATCGTATCCGCCGAGCTCGACTCGTGACACGTCTTGATCGTCGGACGAATGGTCGATTGATCAGAACCGCCTTCCAGACGTCCCTGCTGGAGGGGCACTCCTCATCATCCCGTTTCTCCCAGGTGGCATGTTCTGCTGCGGTGGCGGCCCTCGCATAGACCTGGGATCGTATCCGCCTTGCTGTTGTGGGGGCCTCATCATCTGCTGTGGTGCACCTGGCTGACCTCTCACATATCCAGACTGCCCAGGAGGCGGTACCGGGTTCGAGTTCATCGGCGCTGATCGACTCGCTAAGGCTGGGTTGTTCCTGTACGTTGCGGCCAAGTTCTGAGCTGGCGGGACACCGATCGACGCGGCGGTGGAGGCAATGCCTCGAGCGGGACGAGTTGAAGCAGGCGATGGAGCTGTGGCTGCTGGTGCATTGGGATTTGGCATCTGCTGCTTCTTCTCCGCGTGACGAAGGATCTCATCACTGAAAGAGTCAGCTTGGATGCTGATCTTGTTCCCGAGATGAACTCACTCCAGCAGATTCAGCACAGCACAAGAGACAACCCATTCGACGCAGTCCTCGTTTCCAACTCCAAGCGTCTGCCAAACCTGCTTCTCATCATCCGTTCGCCCAGTGATCGAGATTCGTGTGCCTCCTCCCTTCTCTGGCGGGTTCTTCGAAACTTTCCCAAACTGTTCACACAATGTCAGCCAAAAAGGGTCTACGCAGAGCATCCAATTAACAGACCTCTATTCTCTTCGGTGGGATCTGATGACCGGCATATTTGAAGTAGAACATTGTCCAAAAGTCGGCATTGGGATTTGGTTTACTGATCTGATACAGAGGTGTGTCATCCTGATTGATGATCTTGTAAATTGGCGACATCACTCCAGTGTTCTCTATCGTCCATCTCAGATCCCTTGAAGCTTCACATCGCACAACATTGGCCACCTTGGCACCGCCTGTGGCATTGGGCTTCGAGCCCGAACCTAATGTTGGCAACGACGACGTCGAGCCGTTGTTTCCGGGGCGTATACTAGGAGGAAAGAGTTTGGCGACGCATAGGTCCCCTTGGGGCGAAGGCGTAAGAAGGTAGTTGACCCGATTCTATAGGTAATCAGTTTCTGCACCGCAGTCGTGCCGGCATATCGCCCACCTCCTCGGTATGCCTGCGAAACTGTGTCAGAGGGGTTCGCACTACAGCAAGATGGCCCACTTACAGGTACGTGTACAATATTTGACTGGGTTGACCTGACATAGCAAGTATAGAGATCAGCGAAGACCCTGACAACCGATCTCGCTCCCCCTTCCTTTGGCTTGATGCTCACCATGTGGAGTCACTATGAGCGTCGGCAGGTGCCCAGGTATAGGAGCATGCTGAGGGGATGTATACCTATACACCAGATCAGTACGAGGCGATTCAATGGACAGGCAACGTACACCGAGTAGATTGCTGCAGAGCCCGCGTCGCCCATTGTGTTTCAAGTTGATCGATGGTATCAAGCGTAAGGAGGTATGAGGCGCAGGCAGGATATGCAAGGAGGTGAGGTTTGTGACGAATTGAGAGCGAGGACCATAGACAAAGAGTCGTGAAGAGAGCCAGACCTAGGGTCAGCTATATTCATACGAATAGCTAGAGCACCATTGTCGTCCGCTCGAACCTCAAAACAAGCCATTCCCCGCTGAGACTTATTCCTCTGGCTAGCGTCTACCCCCTGTTGTGTACGGTTGATGAAAGCGATGCACTCACCAGCCATGACGAAAAGGTGAGATGTGAAGAGAGCCCTATGAGTCTATAGCCTGCTGTTGAGGTCGTGCGAGTGGAAGTAATGTTGACCTCTTGGTGGTTGCTATCGCTTTGCTAATGGCCTCAGCTGCACTGAAAAGGAGGCGGAGGCAGAGTCGCCCAGCAGGGCCAGAGCGCGTGACGGGCGGCAATAACACAAGTCCCCGGCTTTGCCACCCAAAACGCCACCCTTTCGAGCCTGGACCTTTGCCTCTTTTCCCGGGTTTACGTTATGCTGGGATGTCCTGGGTGAGTGACCGTCTGAGACAGTGGATATGAACAGACGACCGGACTCATGGGATGGTCGAGATGGTCGAGTATGGATCGAGCCCGTGACTGGTCACTGAGACTGTAGAAGATACATATTGTCTAAAGTAGTAGCTGGACTCAGATCCTCGGCGGGACATCCTCCGCCGCATCTTGCCAGGATGAAGAGCTTGCTCCGCTGGCACTCTCGCCCAGTCCGCCGCTCCCGCTCTCCTTCGTTGGAGTGTCCGGTTCGTCCTTGTACACGGGCGACCGGTTACCAGCACCATCCTCGCCATCGTCGTCTAGAAAGTCGTCGTGATACCGCAGTGCTGTCCTTTCGTTGCTTCCATCCGAACCATTGTCCTCGTCGTCACTAGGACCATCACCAAACGCGTCGTAGAGATCTTTGCTTCCCCCAGCACCAGCAGCAGCACCACCGCCTCCGAGTTTCCTTCTTCCTCTCTCCAGCAAGCCCATTGGGACGTCCTCTGACACTGGCGCGTACACCCCCCGAGCCCCCTCCCCATTGTTACTCAACCCAAAGAGATTATTGCGTCGCTTCCTGGCCCTGAGGATGAAGATCAATCCAGTGGTAGCACCAGCCAAGACGACAATAAGGCCAGCACCCGCCATCCACATTGGATTACCAGCTAGCGACTTGATCCCATCAAAGTATCCTGAATCGGCATCGGATGAATCATTGTCGCCATCGGCATCGCCTTCGCCTTCTGTGATATCTGTACCGGGAGTCGGAGCGGGTACATCGGTTGTACCTCCAAGACCGGGCTTGTGGGCCTCGCCCTCAGCCTCTCCATGATCGTCCGGTAGGTGATCTGTGGGTTTCGGCTTCTGCGACTGGGTAACGGTGGGATCGGATCCAATCTCCTCTTCGTCTGGTGCGCCTTCCTCGGCAGGAGCCCAGAGCTTGGCCTCTGCCGCGTCAATGCACTCTCCCCAAAGCTGCAAAGACCACGCGACAAATCTGCCAGTCTTATTGGGGTTCACGGTGTCCTTCACCGTGATGGTCCAAGTACCGAGAGGGTTCTCCTCCCTGCAGAGTGAGTGAGTCGAGTGCTTTTGAAATATACTTGCCGCACGTGACTCACCAGTGCTTGAGAGACATGAACTTCCAGCCTGGGAACCCAGTGTCGGCCTCATCAAATCGTCTGATCCTGGCCAAAACACTCCTGATACCATTCGGACTGACGATTTCCACCTCGACATCTCCTCTTCTCTGATGTTCGATCCAGACCCTGACAGTGATGTGCTCGAGTGTCTCAAAGTTCGAGTCCTTTAGCATTTCTTCAGTGACCTCGAAAGAGCTTCGAATACCCTCAGGCGTGATCGTAGTGCCGGATGGTTTAACGACCGGGGGCGGATTTGTCTCCACTCCGTCGTCGCCATCGCCTTGTGCGTCGTCGCCGCCTTGCTGCTCCTCGTCGCTCTGCGGCTCTCCACCCTGGGGTACACCAGGAACTTGACGGCCAGATACGGCGACTGTATCGGGGTCATCGGGGAGCCTAATGGCGGGAGAGTCGAACCATGCTTGTGGCTTTACCAACTTCCAATCGCGGGACATTTCGACGATACCGTAGGCGTCAATCCTACCATAGCCATCTATTACAATATGTCAGCGATGATGGCAGCAAAAGCAAGTGAATCTACGCACATTTGTAGCTGAATTTTCTACCAGCTTTGGTTGTCTCCCAATCTGGATCATCTGGGTTGAAGAATATCGAACTTCTGACTGCGAGGTGTTGAAGATCTCTCCACGACAGATCGGGTCTAGGAATGATGTCAGCTGGGCTTCGTAGCAACCATTTTCCAGCTCACCTTGCTTGCAGAACCAAGGCAAACACTCCCGCTGCAAGGGGTGCTGCAGCCGATGTACCGCCGTGTGAATGGGCACACTTGTTCTTGCCGACATCGGTTGTGTGCTGCGAAGAGTGAGCAACTGTCTCTTGTCATCTATAGATTGAAAACACCTACGATATGATCACCGCTACCTGAGCTCGGAGCCACGAACATCATCGCAGAGCACAGCTCTGAGTAGTACGGATGCAGGCCCTTCCTGTCGACTGCGCCGACGGTGACGGAGAAGATGGAGTTTGTGTATCCATCGAAGTTGCACTGATCCTCCATACCACCACCATTTCCAGCGGCAAAGACAAAAACGGAGCCTTTCCCCCCTCGACCCTTCTGAACACCGTTGACCATGGCTTTGAGGATGAGACCATCGGGGGCTTCCATCGATTTGCCATCGTCTGGCGGTCCCCAAGAGCACGAGTAGATATCGTTGAGCTGATAGGCGTAGTTCAGAGCAGCGGCTTCGTCGGCATCGGATATTGGTGCCGAGAGGATCCGCACACCTGCGATATTCGATTCGTATGCCACTCCAACTCCACAGACATCGTTCTTGACAGCGCCAATCTCTCCTGCACATCGGGTACCATGCTGATCATCCGATAGTCGGGGTAAGGGTAGCTCGGTGTGATCGTTGTAATCCCAAGATCCCTCGGCAAACTATAGGACTTGTCAGCTAGTCATCCAGGCTTGACTGACCAGCTCACGCACAAAGTTGTCGTGCAGATCGTCAGAGTTGACATCCAATCCATCATCAATGATGGCTACTTTGACGCCCTTTCCAGTGATCCCCTTTGCCCAAGATCCAGTCACGTTCAGCTCGATATCCTTGAGCTCCTGGTTGATCAGATGCCATTGGAGATTAAGCATGGGGTCGGCGATACCAAGACTGTCCTGGGCCATGAGGAGCTCTGTATCATCCCTGCGATACAATGTCTCCTCATCTGAGACCATAGGTTGAGACAGATGGGGTATCCTGGACCGCCGTAGTGAGGGTGGTGGTGGATCGCCTCTCTTGGTTCTTTTCCGTAATGACAGGGGAGTAAGGGAGCGCAACTGATGATCGCTTTTCCCGCTCCGTCTCGTCCGTTTCCGGAGAGCACTCCATCTCTCCAAGACTGGGTCTGCACTGCGCGATTGAAGGCTTAACGAAGTAGTCAATTCGTGGGGTGTGATACCAGGCACACGGACCAGCCAGTGCCCAGGCAGCTCGCCAAGAGGTTCCACGAGCTCCGCTCCTATCGATTTGATGATCGAGTTGGCATGGCTCGATGTCGACTCTGCCGAGAGCTCGAGGTTGTAGTACTTGTGGGTATCGTATGTCCTCTTGTGGGGTGTCTGCACGGCGACACTAGGGACCACGGAAGCGGATAGAGCGACAAAGGCCAACAGCTCGAGGACGAGCATTTCGGGGGGCCGGGATGTGACAGCCTAGACACGTGTGGCACAAGCGGATTCCGAGGCTGCTGCTCTCTTCCCTCTTGTCGACTTTGTAGAGAGGGGTCTGAAAGTGAAGAACACTCGCGAGTCTGGTTGATAGGACACTGGACACCCAAGCTACGGATTTTTAACGCGTATCCTACGACGTAGTGCACCAGCCTGCACCCTCCTGGGACCTGCACCATGTCGTGTTTGAAGAGTTGAGCACCGTGGGAAAGTGGAGGACATCCTCCCAACGCTTGCCTGCAGCCTTCCTCCGCTACCGTACTTTCACGCGGGCATGTTGTCGCATCGTCAACGCGATTGATGTCGAGAGGTCCAATGGCCCCACAGCAAGCTGGACAGGAGAATCAGCTCAAGCTACTACTCCACAGTCTCAGTGGAGGAGAGCCGCCCTCGAAGAGCGATGTCGAGATCATCGCTCACGGTCTCGGCTCGTCGAATTCTTCGGTCACATCGCTAGCGACACTCTGCGTTCTCCAGTCCTGCACGAAGGGAGTCAACGACACCAACATCGACCTACCAGATTCGTTCCGAGCATACGTCCAGCATACATTCTTAGCCGAAGGTGATGTGGATCCAGCGGATCTAGTACCATGCACGAACCTCCTTGGATCACTGTTCGCCCATGCCCCAAAGGCCGCCATAGGCCTGCTTCACACTCCAATAGGCAATCAAGATGAAGGCACAGTCGATGTTTTTGCAATTCTTTTGGAAGCTGCAGAGCTGCCTTCGACACTTCAGCCCGCCCTGGCGGAGATGCTGGGACAAGCGGCGAGCTCGAAAGCGGGGAGAGAGCTGGTCGAAGCGAGGGCGACGCAATGGCTTAGAGGCGCCATCGCGATGGCGGGCAATGGAGGGTCGAGCTCGGAATTGGGGGTGTCATGTGCTGTCGCATTGAGTAAACTTGGTCGGCCAGAGTTGAGCCCGGATACAGGAGCGGTAGACACGGTGGATGAAGGGCAGAAGCTGGCAGAGGAAGTGGTACTTTGTAAAACCATGATGGAGCACATCAAAGCGACATCACCAGGACCTCACTCTTCGACTCTATACTCTACACTTCAAGGTCTGTCGGTACTATCGCTGAAAGCACCCCTTCGACATGTCCTGATCACCGACAAGGTGTTCCTCAAGGCTTTCCTGGATTTATCACCCACGACTAAACTGAGACCGAGCTCACTCCCTCTAACGCCTCGCGGAAGTATGGATCTCGATAAGAAGCTGTTCGAGCCGGTGGAACGGTCTTTGTGTTACGCCCTCACGATGATACTCGTCAACATGACCAGCCCAAAACCAGTGCTCTCGGCGGAAGACGCCCAGGTCGCTCAACTGCGCGCAATGGCGATTTCCGGGAAGAAGGGGGGCGGAGAGATCAAAGAAGACCCCTTCGAGAACGATGAGGCGGTCAAGCAAAGAGTCGACGCGTTGATTACGGCTGGTATCGTGGAGTCCCTCAGCGGTCTGATCAGAGCAGAGAGCGGGTTGGTGAAAGATGGACTGGGAAGGCTGTGCCGGAATCTGGTGGAGGATAAAGCCAATCGATCGACTTTCATCCGTGATGGAGGCTTCAAAGTGTTGACGAACACAATACGGTATCTCCTACAACCGCCAAAGGAGACCACATCTTCCGCATCCTCCGCATCATTGACTGTCACACCGGACGCTCAATTCGATCCCTTGCCTGCTATCCAGGCTTTGGCCAAGTTAGTCATCACCTCGCCCCCACATCTCCTCTTTCCTCCACCCCATGCTACCACAGCGCTCAACGCACTCACACCGTTGTATACCCTACTCGTTCATCCCAAGTCCACCATGCTGCAAAACTTCGAAGCTTTGATGGCGCTCACCAATATCGCCTCCATCGACAGCAGTATAGCCGACAGAATAGTCTCAGCCTCTATCAAACCGCCCGATCAGGACAGCATGTGGAGAGGGTCCGGAAGGGAGGACGCACTGTCAGTTCTTTCCAAGATCGAGGAAATGATGTTCGAGCAGAACCCCCTGGTTAGGAGAGCGGCCACAGAGCTGGTGTGCAACCTGGTCGGCTCGGAGAAAGGTTTCAACGCATTCACCGGAGAGAACGGGTCGACATCAGAGGCCAAAGTCAAGTCGAGGCTCAACGTCCTTTTGGTACTCACCATGGTCGACGATCTGCAGACGAGGCTGGCCGCTGGAGGTGCCTTGGCCGTGCTGACGGAGAGTCCCGCAGCTTGCGAGAGTGTATTGACTCTACCGTTCGGCAAAGCAGAAGGCAGTACATCGGCCCGATCACCGTGGGCGAGGGTCATCTCCCTGCTGGATCCAGAGGATGCAACGCAACCTGCAGATGATGAGGAGGAGGCGATACCGGTCATATCAACGTCTTTGCCCAACTCCGATTTGGTACACCGTGGCGTAGCGGTGCTATACAACCTGATCAACTTTGCGGTGGAAAGTAAGACCAAAGGCAAGGGTGATCAGTGGCTGGAGGCAGCTAGAACAGCTGTGATAGAAGACAAGTTGATGGAAGTCGTCCGAAGGGAGAAGAGAATGGAGATCTTGCCGCCTGCCGTCGAGGCGCTCAAGCTTCTCAAGGCCAACCCAGCCGCTAAAAGTGGATAGGCGCCGCTGCACTAGAAAGGACGTTGCACGAAGTCAATAGATCGGGGCACTGCGGATGCGGAGGTATCGGTGAAGAATGATAAGGTTTTACAGTATACGATACTTGACTTGGGTCCGACCAACCTCAAACCTACATACCTACTACCAGATGTACCAGATAGACCAGAGGTATAGACAGGCAGCACACCTGGTGCTCCCAGCCTTCCCAGGGCGTAGTAGACCACCTCCCCATCCGGACCTCCTACGCTGGCAGGGTGGCAAAAGTGCCACTTTTGGTTTTACCGCTTTTCTCCGCGCGGGCGTACGGTGGGAGATGTCTTTGCCGCCCATCTGTTGCTCTAAGCTCTACTCTTGCTCATCATCCAGTGGTACAGTGATCGTCAGACAATCATGGCAGCTCTGGCTCAGTGAGTCAGCTTGAGAGTCTGTCTGTGATGCCGAAGTAGCTGATGTAAAGCTCGTAGAGCTCTCCCCGCGCCGCTGTACACGACTGTTGGCCAATACGAGGATGTTGTAGAACCGGAGCCATTGCCAGTCGCGCAGAATGCCCATATCCCAAAGTACGGCTCGAGAAAGGGATGGAAACCGAAGACAGCGGCGGACTTTGGATCCGGAGGAGCGTATCCGGAGGTGAGAAGCTTGGATGTTTCGAAACGGGAGAATCGGTTGCTAATGCGACGTCTAGTGCCATGTCGCTCAGTACCCCTTGGACATGGGCAGGAAGAAGGTGAATAACAAGCCAAGAGTGGAGGGGCATCATGCTGATCGACTCTGGACTATAGGCCAACAAAGGCACGACGCTGGCATTGCAGGTCGACCAGGATGGCACGGTCAGGTACGATGCCATCGCTCATCACGGCCGAGGAGAGGGTAGTCGGGTTCAGTCCAGCTTCAAGGGTTAGTCCAGCGGACACGTCTGTGATCTTGCCTAGCTGACTTCGGGGTCAATGTAGACCTCGTACCTTTGCATAACCGGACGGATATGTCGCAGAAGGATAGGGATATGGAGCGACCGGATGCCGAGACATTGAATGAGACTGCCGAGAGGACAAGATTGGCTCTGGAGAAGATTACCAACGGCAAAATCAAAGCTGCTCAGCCGAAGAACGTGCCCAAAACAAATACCGACTCGGAATACATCAGATACACACCCGCCAATCAGAGTGCAGATGGAGGCAAGCAGAGGATCATCAAGATGTCAACTGTTCAAGAGGATCCGCTGGAGCCGCCACGATTCAAGCACAAGAAGATTCCTCGAGGTCCCACCGAGCCCCCTCCACCTGTCATGCAGTCGCCTCCTCGAGCCGTAACAGCCCAGGACCAGAAAGATTGGATGATTCCACCTTGTATCTCGAATTGGAAGAACAACAAGGGTTACACCATTCCCCTGGACAAGCGACTAGCTGCGGACGGACGAGGTCTGCAGGATGTTCATATTAATGACAACTTTGCCAAGTTCTCCGAAGCGCTCTACGTCGCGGACAGACACGCCAGAGAAGAGGTCCGAGCTCGATCCCAGATGCAACAGCTGTTGGCGCAGAAGGAGAAGGCCCAGAAGGAGGAGAATCTCAGACTGCTCGCTCAGCGAGCGCGAGACGAGCGAGCTGGTCTTGCTCCAATCGGTGCGGTGGGCGGCAGTGCTGATGCGGCGTCCAGGTTGGCACCGGTTGCGACTGGTGTGGGATTGGGTGGTTACGCTAGTGACAGTGACGAGGACGAGAGTGAGGACGAGAAGAGCGATGAGGATGATGAGGCTGTGCGGGAAAGAGAGCAGGTTCGAGCGGAGAAGAGGAGAGAGCGAGAGAAGGAGATGAGAATGAGCAACATGGGCTCAGAAATGAGGGCGAAATTGCTTGCCAAGTGGGTCTCATGCTGCACACAGACTGTGACCACGCTGATGTTTGCTTCAGGGAGCAAAACCGAGATATCTCGGAGAAGATTGCACTTGGTATCGCCAAGCCGAGTGCGTCCAAGGAGACTCTGCTCGACTCTCGACTATTCAACCGAGAAGCTTTGTCGCATGGCTTTGCATCGGAAGACTCGTACAACTTGTACGACAAGCCACTGTTCCAAGGGTCCAGTGCCGCCGCGGCGATCTACAAGTCTGCTGGAAATGCTGCCGGCAACGACGAAGCCTTTGGTGGAGGAACAGAAGAGGGTATCCAGGCGGAACTGTCGAAAGACCGATTCGCGCTTGGTAACGCCACGAGAGGATTCGAAGGCGCTGCCGGTGGAGAGATCAGGGAGGGTCCTGTGCAATTCGAGAAGGATGTCGTGGTCAGTCTGGATGGCACGAGCGATCCCTTCGGTGTAGAGCAGTTCATGAACGCGGCGAAGAAGGGCGGAAAGAGGTCAGCTGCCGAGGAGAAGGACACACAGAGGAAGAAGCAGCGGGAGGATGACGACGAGTGATACTCGTAGCTTTGTTGACAAAACTCGAGACCCGGCTCTCCTATCGATCTACTTAGATATGTTGTGCATGTATACAGTATGTCGGCCACTACAACCCACTACAACTGATGCCTCAGATGGGATCTATAGGGTGCAACCCGTACGATAGTACTTCTAGCTTCGACGTGGACTCGGCGCTTGGGTGGCAGGTGGAGGTCGTGTTTCCGCGAAATGACAAAGTCGCGTCAGACAAGATCGCGAGATCTTTGGTAACTTAGCAGTCTGAATTGAATCTTCACTTCCATCTCATCCAACTTCAGTACAGGCATCAGTCCTGCGTCTAACTTGGCTACTCTGCCGTCCGTCTCTCCGAATCGCACAACAAAGACTCTACATCCGCAAGCTTACAATGTCGATGTTCGCCCCGAAGGCAGCGGCGTCGGCTCCAGCTGTCGACCCAAGATTACAACCCTGGGTCGAGAAGTAGTGAGTCTAGCCCGGATCGCCCGAAGCTCGCAGCCCCGGACCACACTCTTCGCATCATCTTCGTAAGCCGTCGCTGCAAGCTGACCATAGCCCTCGTATTACAGCCGTCCGAAGACGATTGACGATGTTTCCTCACAAGAACACACAGTAGCTGTTTTGCGAAAGGCCCTGCAGTCGACGAACGTGAGTAGTAGCTATTGTTCTTCGGCTTCTGATGACCACGAGCTGATACGCATCAGCTTCCCCACATGCTGTTCTACGGCCCTCCTGGCACTGGTAAAACGAGTGAGTCAACCGAGTGGGGATGCCAATGCTCGACTGATCATTATAGGTACGATTCTCGCCTTGGCTAGACAACTCTTCGGGTGAGTGTAGATCCTTGCTGCCTTCGGGATCTGGACTCAAGCTGATTTCACCAGGCCGGACCTCTTCCGAGCACGAGTGCTAGAGTTGAATGCCTCAGACGAGCGAGGTATCAGCGTAGTCCGGGAGAAGATCAAGACGTTCGCCAGGGAGACACCAAGGCATGTCAGCACGTCGTCGTGAGTACTTGTCCCCCAGTCTTACAACAGGATCACACTTATTCGAATTCCGTAGAGACGGAAAGACATACCCCTGCCCGCCGTACAAATTGATTATCCTGGACGAGGCGGATTCCATGACTCAAGATGCTCAATCGGCTCTGCGAAGGATCATGGAGACGTACTCGCGGATCACCCGATTCTGTCTGGTCTGCAACTATGTCACTAGGTGAGCGCAGAATCTACCTTTCCAGGAAGAGGCGATCTGACTGTGCTCCCAGGATCATCGAACCCCTCGCTAGTCGATGTAGCAAGTTTAGATTCCGACCTCTGGGCCAATTGAGCAGTCAGGCAAGGGTAGAAATGATCGCCAGCGCCGAAGGTGTGGCTGTGGAAGACGGAGTGAGTTTCCCGGCTGTACTCATTCAGATCCACGTACTCATGCAGCATCCAGGTCCTACCATTGATCCTTGAGCTAGCAAGTGGAGATCTGAGAAAAGCTATCACGTATCTGCAAACTGCGCAACGACTTCATTCCGCTACCAACCCTCCGACCGCTGTGTCAAAGATCTCAAGTACGTTGCCCAGCGTGCAATCATGCTGTGAGAAGATGTATGTCTGACTTTGCCGCAGTTCATGAGATCTCGGGGGTAGTACCCGGAGAAACGATTACTGGCTTGTTGAGAGTTCTAGGTGTGGACCCTGACTCTGGTATCGACCCAAGTCTCGCCTCCGGTGGTTTCGCAGCCGTCAGATCAGCAGTCAAGTCGATCAACAGGGAGGGATGGTCAGCAGGCCAAGTACTAGAGCAGGTATGTTGGACATCCTTCCGGCTGGCCAAGATCTTGCTGACGGTCCACGCAGCTACATGACGCCCTGATCCCCATAGCCGACATACCAACAATTCCGAAGGCTGAAGCGGCGCTAGCTATCGCCGAGTGCGACAAGGGTCTGTGTGAGGGCGGCGACGAGGAGCTTCAGCTGCTTGAGTGCTGTCTGAGGATCAAAGATGCCATGACCAGGTCGTAAACGAGTGTGAGCACGACCAGGGGTCGAGCGGAAGCCTTCGATGGCATCACGGTTCAATGAGCACAGAGACCTTTGTCTTCCTCACATGCATCACGTCCCCGACGTGGGAACATGATGACGAGCACTCGCCTCATCGCGGATCAAAGCGGACCAAACATGTGAGACCGGATGATCACTCCTTTGGCATTCACTCCTATCAAGTCCTATGACGAAGGCGAGGCTCGGTCCGGAATGGAACTGACGGACTTTATGATGGCAACATGACCCCTTGCTCACAACAGCACGTATCACAGACTGACGCTGGCGGAAGAGCCGGAGCTCATCGAGTCGGATACGATCGGTCGAGCGGAGGAGACTGTGGGAATGCGGGAAGGTGTCTTCAAATTCGATCACCAGGTGTGTCGAGGGCCGGAGGGGGCTCTGACTCGCACAAAATGTGGGTGGTATCCATGTGACATGAGGGTATAAAGACCTGTGGTTGACCTGGCCTCACAGCGACATCTGACATCTGACATCTGACATCCCACACACCCAAGATCCCTCAATGTTCAACCCTCAATCAGATCAAACAGCCAACAGTAGACACCACAACGAAATCATCATGAGCGACACCCAGAGCGACACCCAGAGCGACACTTAGAGCGAAACTCAGACCCACACGGTGCTCAGAATATTCAGCGACAAGAATACGGTGACGCTATACGCCACCGAGTGTCCCGTCGAATCAGCCCAGGACGAAGCCAGGAGAGTAAAAAGATGGGGAGTCTACATTGACAGATCCAAGGATGCCGACGCGCCAGCGGGCGTGACCGTCTTCGAGAGCACTGATGGCGAGAGCGTGAAAACGGTGTCTACGGTCAAGATCCGTACCTGGCAACTCTTGAGATCGACCTACGGTCACGAGTCCGAGTTCCAGGCTACCAAGTATTCGGCGATTGTTGACTGAGGCAGTGAGGCCTGTAGTCAGCTGGGCCGGGACGTATCGAAACGTCAGAGGTCGATCTTGTAGTCAAATTCCAGCGTATGACGATGTCAGAATGCAACGCGTGTCATGTTGTCCGGTCCGAGCCCACCCGATGAGTGTCAGAAGGCATGAGTACGCTGTTTACAGCTTCGTCGAGCTTCTCTCTTGCATTAGAGGTCCCGTGGGAAAAATCACTGGTCTTGATTGGTGACCACGGGAGCGTCAAGTGAAAGGATGAACAACCTCTTAGCGTGGCAGAGTGCGTGTGATATGATCCTCCCGGACGTCATCGAGCTCGCGGCCGCCTTGACGTCATCACATTGGTGTTGCAAGCACAAAGGATCAATGCTTACGCTCACGAGGTCGCTTGCGGATGAAAGGATCAATGGTGGTTGATGAAGTGTCAGTAGTCATTCGAAACAGGTTTCGAGGCATCGAACGGGGTGATAAGACAGCTATTGGCTATCCTTCGATAAGCATCTATCAGTATATAATGTGTCAGACAGACCTGTCCAGACTCGCCACTCCCCCAACTATCACATTACGTCTTACTTCAAGCAAGATAAACTCGCTTCCAAATCACACTGAAACATGGGCGCGACCGAACCTACCGAGATCAATACAGTGTTCAGTCTCCAGTCGGGGAACACAGTTACCCTCTACGCCTCGGACGACCCAGAAGGAGACGCAAAGGAGGAAGCCAAGAAGACCGGAAAGGGAGTGTACATCAATACCTCGGTTCCAGATACCAATGAACAAGGCGTTACCGTATACAAGACCGATGACGATGGCGAAGTGTATATCGCTGTGCAGAACAGCGTCAGCGATTGGGGTGCCATCAGGGCCCGGTATGGGCATGGTTCCGAGTTTCAGGCCAGGTACTTGTCCGGCGTGAAGCGCAGGAACAGACCTGTGTCTTTTTTATGAGTGCGCGTACCGAGTAGAGGTGAATGCATGGTATGCCGAGGTTACTGTGAGCGTTGATTCATCACCGATGCACCGTCCCCGGCCTCAGTTATACTCTATTTCAGCGTAATTTCACTTGGCCTCCCTCGATGCGCCGTTGATGCTGGTCGACCCAATCCTGGATCTCCTTGTCATTGCCGTAGCCGATCCACCTTGCCGCCCATGTCGTCTCGCAATCGATGTAGGCTTTGCTCAACACCGACCAAGCTTTCTCTCGGACTCTATCCTTGGCCCAGCTCAGAACTGCTCGCTGGTATGGCGAGCTCCTGCTTGAATCGGGTTTGAGCAGAGAAAAATAGAGTAGTGGATCGAAAGACTCGGCCCGGAGCGCTCGACTCGCTGCCATGGCGAAGCACAGCTTGTCTCTCGGTAGGAAGTCACCCGTTGAAGGGTCGGTAATACCAAAGGCCCGCCGTGGGGGTGAAGTGAGGTCGACTAGGGTCGAGTGGAACGTCTCTGGCGATTGCGATTGGACCAGATGATAGAGTAGTAGTATGGAGACGAATTCCGCCCGTGAATCCGTGTAGCTTGCGCCGTTGTCCTGTGTGAGACTGGCTAGCCCATTGGTCAGGGTATCGATGACCCCTTTTGTATGCGTTTGAGCTGTGGCAGGACCCTTGCCCTTGGGATTGACGGCGTTGTACAGACCGGGGACGAGGCCGCTCAGCGAGGATAACAGCTGAGCGTGATTCCGAGCCAGGATTGCTATTCTCGCAGATGTCTCGAAGACTACAGAAGACATTAGAGTCGTTCAGAAATCAAGAGTACAGAAGACATTAGAGTCGTTCAGAAATCAAGAGTAGATGACATTCACCTTCCACAGCGAAGTTGTCTATACGATGCGAGGCTACGACTCCTTCACGTAGCTTGCCTTCGGGAAAACATCAGCCTTGGACTACGAGAGAGCTGCCCGGACCTGTACTCACGAAGTAAGAGCACAATACTGCCCAGACTCTGCAGCTCATCGGTGGCTGTGTCAGGAGGTGGTGTATGCCGTTCACGGGGAAAAATCACGTAGTGCTTATCTAGCTAGATAGGGTGTTGTCAGACTTGACCATCTCTGATTCTTTCCCTCTCTCTTCACCGAGTGACTCACCCTTTCATCGATGTAACCTCTATACCGCTCTTGCATAGACCAGTCCTTCAGCCTACACACCAAGTGTCAGTCTTCTTCGGCTCACATCACTGCCTCTTCAAGACAGAGAAGTCACCGACCCACGCATCACCCTCTGCGCCATCACCTCCACTGCGCGAAACGCTCTGTATCAAGTCCATCTCATCCACATCGACAGCCCCACCCCGCGGCTTCCCAGTTTGGCCGGTTCGCATGGGACGTAGATCCGAAGCGGGGGATGCGAGCGTGTAGCTGGGTCCGACACCATTAGGCTGCGACCAATCCCGGCGCGAAGGTTGCGCGGTGTTCCCTCCTCGTGAAAACCTCGCTGGCGCACTTGGGCCGTTTGCAGACGCGGATCCTTGAGTCGAGCTACCGGCAGCATGAGGGACACCAGCTCGACGCTGATGGGGTGGCTGATACCGCTGCATGGTAGCCAGAACCTCGATGAGTAGAAGAAAGGTGTAGGAGAACAGTGGAGTGCAATCAAAGTGCCGAGGCGTTGATGTTGCCGGCTCAGCTTGCGCTAAGCAGCGCCAATGCTAGAGTATGCGATCTCTGCTCGGCCAAGTCCGTCCTACTCTTCGACGTCTGATACAAGTATCTCAGGTTGAGGCCAGAGTCGCCTTCATACATCGCAAGACACCAGTTGACAAGCTCGGATCAAGGCGCTATCCATACGGAGATTCTATTGCATAGATATGTGCATGATTAGTTCACGACGGTGAGACTCTTGATGCTTTTGTACTCTGACGGTCTACAATCGAACCTCAACGTACACCCCATTGCCCCTCTATGCGTCGGTCTTGTAAGCCGAGGTGTGGATACTGACAGCTCGACCGGAAGGATCGGAAGAGACACCCCATTCCTGTTTAGGCACCCATCTGCAAACGCAAAAGTCAGCAAGGTACTTCAGGCAGAACGTCGGTCAACACACCTGACAGCAGTCTTGGCAGCGGCCTCGGTGGGGAAATGACCCTCGAACAGCTCTCTGATCCAGTAAGCCTCCTTTGTGTCTGGAGTGTCGATCGACCACCTCGAAGCTCGGTCGGCGAACTTCTCGTCCGAGATGGCGGCAGCGGCGTGATCCTTCATTCCGTCGATCCACGAGTATCCGACGCCGTCGGAGAACTGCTCTTTCTGTCTCCACAGAATGGAATCTGGGAGGTAGGCCTTGCCATCTGGCGAGCAGTCGAACGCTTTTCGGAGGATGTACTACAAGGGAAGAGAATCAGCCGAGTTTGCCATTTAAGAGCGAGTCGTGACACTCACCTTCTCCATCATGGGCTTGCCATCAGCGTCGACTTTCTGGCTGGCTCCCTTGCTGAACATCTTGTGCTCGGCGTCAATGTTCATGGATACCTCCAGGAACTGCTTGTCGAGGAAGGGCACTCGAGCTTCCAGACCCCAGGCCATGGTCGACTTGTTGGCTCGTAGGCAATCGGCAGTGTGCAGGTTCTTGACTCGCTTGACGAGCTCCTCGTGGAAGTCCTTGGCGTTCGGGGCGGCGTGGAAGTAGAGGTAGCCTGAAAAGGTCAGCCAAGAACCACATCTGGGATGGCGATCCACTCACCTCCGTAGATCTCGTCAGAGCCCTCTCCACTGAGGACCATCTTGACACCCATAGCCTTGATTTTTCTGCTCAGAAGGTACATTGGGGTACTGGCTCGGACAGTGGTGACATCGTAGGTCTCCAAGTGGTAGATAACCTCTGGGATGGCGTCGAGGCCTTCTTGGACGGTGAAGTGGTATTCGTGGTGAACGGTACCGAGGAAGTCGGCAGCTTTCTTCGCAGCAATCAAGTCTGGAGCTCCTGGGAGACCGATAGCAAAGGAGTGGAGCTGTGGCCATGAAGCCAGTGGGTGCTCCTCTCCTGGATCCCTGCCCTCCTTGACAGCCTGTCTCCTCTCCTGTCTCTCCTTTTCCTGCTGCTCCGCCAACTTATCCGTCTCCCTGGCAGCGATCGAGGCGATCAGGCTGCTGTCCAATCCACCGCTCAACAAGACACCGTATGGCACCTCTGACATCAGCCTCTTCTTGACGGCAGCTTCCAGTGTTTCTCGAACAAGCTTCAAGTCGACGTCGTTGTGGGGAATGACACCCTTGTCGCCATCCCACCATGTTGGCTTGTAATATCTCTCGACCTGTTTCGTGTTGGAGTCGTAGAAGTGACCGGGAGGGAAGGCGATCAAGTTGTCACACTCCTCGTGGATCGACTTCATTTCCGAAGAGAAGAAGATGGTGTCTGGGGAAGCGGAGTTGTAACCCATGTACAGGGTGGTGATACCGATAGGATCTCTAGCGGCGATCAATCTTGAGGGCGTTGTGCTGGTGTCCAGCAGAACGAATGAGAACATTCCGTCGAGCATGTTGCAAAGTCCAGTGTCGTGTTCCTTGTACTATAAAGACATTAGACGTGCGCTTTGACGTCTATCCAACGCTTTTCGAACACTCACCAGGTGCATGATGACCTCGCAATCTGAATGCGTCTTGAACGTAGCAGGGTTCTTGAGGCCCTTTCTCAAAGCGACGTGGTTGTAAATCTCTCCGTTGACAGCGAGAATGATGCTCTCGTCTTCGTTGACCAGAGGTTGAGCTCCAGTGTCTACAGCTATATCAGCACTAGATAACACTGGCAAAGCTCTTGATACGCACCAACACCGACGATGGCTAGTCGCTCATGAACCAAGAGACTGTCTTTGGCCATGTAACATCCCGACCAATCTGGACCTCTGTGTCGTTGGAGCTTGGACAGGGCGATAGCTCGAGGTCGGAACTGGGCGAGGTCGCCTTGCCTGTTGTAGCAACAGAAGATACCGCACATGTTGATTCAGGGGAACAGGTGTCAATGAGTTGCTTGCGAGATATGTGGATCCGGTGAAGTGTATAGTTTGAAGATTGGGGGAGTCTGTCCGATACTGCTGTACTCGTTATGTACTGTATCGTGCGACTGGATGATTGCTCGACTCGTTCGTTGACTGGCCAGACATTTTCCTATCTCTCTCCCGCCCGCAGGGCCGCAATCAACCTCTCGACTTTTACCGAGTCGAACTCGTCAATTGGCTCGGCAAAATATCCCCAAAAATACCACGTCATGATTAAAGCGCGTATCAGCGCGTATCAATCTATCCGTTGCAGCCTGCCTTTCAAGCTTCTCCAGTCAAATACAATTGCACGCAGTGTACGATATGACGCTTGGCTACCGTGCATGTACATTCTCGCCGCTACATGCATGTCCATGTCCAATTGTTCACATACTGTAGATCTTTGAAGCACCGTGCGGTCATTCACAGGCACGAGTTGAGAGATTGGGTTGTACCGGGCGGTGATTACCGGTCTATCTCCCCGCTTCTCAGCATCATCAACAGGCGTCTGACTGCTACGACCGACTGGAGAGATCAATCATCCATACGCCTCACCTCCTTTGTACACGCCTTCTTTACCTCTAATCAACGGTCATACTCGCCCAGCTCCTCTGAGCCTCTCGATCGGCCAGAGCAAGGGCAGTTCGTACAGATTGTACGATGCCAGCGGAATCGGCTCCAACGGCCGAATCATCCTCGAATGCCGAATTCGACTATCCACCTCTCGATCCGCTGAGAAAGTGCTCCAGATGCGGCTCGGCAGCATCGACCGTCGGGGGCAGTAGTCAGCACGAGGGTGATAGACACTCGGATATCATCGTTTTGGGAGAGACGCTCGAGAGGATATGCGGTGGATGTGTCAGGTCCTTCAACATCGATCGAAGCCAACATGACGCATTCGACGGTATACAGGATGGAAGAGATCTACTTCCCAATTCACCTTCCCCCAATACCTCACCCAATACCGAATACTCAGAAGACAGAGACGCCGTCAGGGCACTTGACAGCATTCCGATCAATTACCGCAGTGTCAACACCCCACGAAGTCTGGAGACGCCTTTGGCGATCTCACAATCGCTTCCTTCTCAAAGCACCTTGCCATGGTCGACAAGGCCAGCGGCCACCGACCCCCAAGTGGCACCCCCACTGGCGGAACGATCTCAGGGCAGTGCAAGGGCTGCCGAACCCGACACGATGCCAAATCCACTCCTTGATGTGACCAAATCCCGTATACCTAGTATTGGGAGGGGAGCCCTTTACGCCGGTAGCACGTTCAGAGGTACCCAAACCAGCGGGAGAAGTGCATATGAAGTGGAAGTCAAGTTTGTCGTGAGTAAATTGTAGTCCATGTCATCAATCGCAAACCGTTGACACTCATTTCGTTTCGCAGGATGTCAACTTCCCCGACTCTACGGTATCAGGCTACCTCTCCATCTCCCACCTGACCGACGCGCATCCGAACCTGACCACCTTCTTCACGGGCGAAATCATCTCTCACAAGAACGGCTTCATCACTGGAAGTCGCTTTAGCGCGACCGAGCATGACGACATGAGGCATTGGGGTCGATTTGAGCAGTTCCGCAGACCGTCCACCAGAGCCGATATGGTCAGACCGGAGCTATTTCTGAGGGATCCCCTGCCGGACCGGAACAGGGGCGAGACGAGGGCGAAAGAGCGAGATTTCGTCTTCCTGCGCATTAAGGAGCGATTCCTGGTGCCAGATCACCGAGTCCGCGATATCAGCGGGGCCAGCTTTGCCGGTGAGTCGAGATCACCGCCAACACGAAGCTGCCCTCCCTAACATATACCAGGCTTCTACTACGCTATGGTGGACCTCGCGCCGTTAACCACCCCAGAGACACCCACTTCTCCCATCTCATCTACTACGGTCAAACTCCCCCGCACTGCAACTAGCCCTACCTCTCCAATCAGTCCGACATTACCGCGACGCATGTCGTCTTCTGGGGACGTAAGGCCAGTCAGGCCTGATTCCAGAGGTCGCCGCCAGAGCTCTTCCAAATTATTGGACACTCTTCCCGCCAGGGGAGAAGCCACCATCAGAGGTGTAAGTTCCTCTTTAGTGGGAGATGGCGGACAGTTAGCTGATATACTGTGCTTTGTTTGCAGTACTACTTTCATTCACTCGTCAGTAGCATCGATGCTCATCCTGCACTGCTCATACTGACCTTTTGTAGAATCAGGAACCATTTCAAGAACTCTTCCTCACTCACGTTCCGGAACGAAGTAGCAGCACCTTCGAATTCCGATAATGTTGTCGATTTCCATTCCTCCCACTTCATGTGACACACGTTGTAAGCAGTCAGCCGGGTTGTACTCCTAGTTGGCTCGGCCGGCATTGTAGAGTATGTCTGTTGAACAAGTATCGATGTTGAATGTAGATTTGTGATTGCCAGCAGCGTCAACAATGAGATGGGACACACTCTTATCGCTAGTCTTCAGACGGGCTCTCCAGCCAGAGTCAATATTGAGTCGCAGCTTCTGCAGGCTACCTGTCACCCCGTTGCATTGGACTCAGAGCTCCGTATCTCACTCGTCGCTTGCGCAGACAGTTCGTGCTTTCACTCGAAGTCAGCGAAAACTTCGAGAGTCGACGATGGGGTGCGCGCCGGAGACTATCGCGAGCTATCTTGAAGGGCCAGTGACAGCTTGAGACCTGAAGTGGCCGTGTTCAAAGACAGCTTTCGGGTGACGCTTTCTCCTTCGCAGAACTGACTCGGCTGGGAGGAATGGAAGATGCCGAATGAGCCTACGTGACTCGATCTCGAGCATGGCGACCACGTTGCCATGAGCCCATGACCCCGGCGAATGTCTCGATAGGATGACGCCGTGTCCACGTTGGGTCTCGTTCTGTCTCGTTTCATGTTTGAGCTACCAAGGATTCTAGTCAAACGCCTCATGTCCAGCCATCCCGCTCTCTCTGCCACCGTCGTTTCAGCCTCAAACACCATTCATTTGTCGCAATGGATGGTCGTGGACGGTCGTGTTTGAGCTGACTAGGACATGTACGATGTCGTAGGATGTCGTCCATTGGGATCATGTAAACATCCAAAACGGGTTTTGGATTGGTGCCTCTGGAACGGTTCGCTGTCCCTGATAAATGACCCTGACCCTGGTCATTGACGCCACTCGGAGCTATTATGCAGCTATTGAGACCTTGGATTCAATTAAGCGGGTGACGAGATAGATTGCCCTTGCCCATCTCGTGCAGACACTGGTGGCTTAAGATGAAACGTCGAGCAGCGTGGGAGACAGCGTATGAATATGAATATGGAAGCATGGTAGGACAAGTCTGCCATGGCCACCATGTCGCTATCGACAGGCTATACCATCGAGACGTGACCGAGGCCATGCAACGGCGGAGTCCGGCGTCCGAGATGGCTCGCAGCACTTGAAACGGGGTGGACAGCGGGATCAAGTGGTGATCGAGAACCTCCTCCTCGGCAGCCACGCCAGCGCGCGAGCTGATACGGGTTCCTCCTGTGTTGGAGCTGGAGCTAGAGCCAAAAGTAACTATTGCAGTGCGCAGCAGCTACTTTGAGCTACTTTGCTTCCTTGCTCGCTCGTCATGAATAGGCCCGATCAGTCAAGTCCCGGAGGAGAGCCCTTGCGTTGCTTGATAAACTGCGATGATCAAGTGCTGCGAGCTTGAAGAAGCGTGAACGGGTGACTTGTCTCAGAGAGTACTCTACCATAAGCGATACACAGCGATACACCTGCGGGTCCCGGGCAGATCTCGTTTAGTCCGAAGCCGGTCCCCCCGTTCGGAGAGAGTGATCAGGAGTGGAGCGATCTGCGCGAATACGGCACTAGCGTCTTAGACTAGCGCCGATTTCCGGACACGACGTCTCCGGTTTTAACGCAAAGGAGTGTCACGCTCAAACTCAGGGCAATCTCCTCAGGTCCCAGCCGCGTGTGTCATCGGGCTCGCACGGCGAAGACCGGTCAGGACCGGTGGAGGGCGGAGTCTGCGAGGAGCTCGAGGCGGAAACGGGGCACGGGTGGAGGGGGAACTGATCTCAGGTACGGGGGGCAGATGACCCTACCCCTTTTTTGTCAGGGTCTGATTCCGCAGAGACCTTCTTTGAGCCCGAGCTTCCAGCAATCCGCCTGTTGCCCTCGGACCTGACGCAGTGTCAGGGCAGCAGGGCGTCCTCTTGCCTCGCCCTTGTACCCCTGGAGACCTGGAACGTTTAAAGAACGCAACTCAGGTACGACGCCCGTTGAGGGCGGGCGGTCCAACGCTATCATCACGCCTGTCCGCACTCGCAATAATAATTGCTCGACGAGTGCAACCTCCAAACCCGACTATAGACTCAGCCTCACCTTTGACCGACTTTACACCTCTCATCAGTTCCCTCCTCCTTACCTTCCTCGTTCAGAACTCGACCGACCGCTTGGCCAGTCATCACCCAGAACAGAATCACACGTCCACAGACACAGCATACTCTATAAAATCCAAGAACAACGCTTCACAGCTTCCAACAAAATCCCCCTCGCCTCCCGGTCATCAAGGTACGGCTAGGTCATCGTTTATATCCTCTGGTACCTTGGAGTACCTTGGTTATATCGTGTACAAAGGTACGGACAACTCAATCTTTCAGTCAGTCACCCCTCCAGTACCTCACTCTCAGTCTCATCACACCTTTCCACAACTCCGTCTTTATCGTTCTCCTTAGCAACGGGCATAGTGCGTGTGGTCATTCTCTCGAGGATCATCGTTTCAACTACCTGTCCTACTCCCACCTCGGCGACTCCCTTTGAGCGACCTCCTCTTCTCATCACCTGTTCGCCGCAATCGCCTGGTCACCGATTGCGTTCCTTTCTGTGACAGTGAACCGGAACTCCCCATCTGCGCCTTTCCCAACGTTCCTTTTGCGACAGCCGGGATGCTACCCAGTCTCGCCTCTCCCTCACGCCCACCTGATTGCCCTTATGAAGGACCTTGTAACTGACCTCTCGATAGCCCAGCAATATTGTCACCGTTGTCGTCCAGCAAGAGACCTGAACCGCTTGTCACATATCTAGGTGAGTCTTTCTCCGTTCTACCTTCCATCCATTATACTGCTGCTAGCTCGCCGTCCATGCTGTGTACCCCTGATCTCCGGTTTTCGCGTATCTATGGCATGCCCATCTGCCAACTTGCAGTCTACATCCCTCCCTTTGTTGTGTCACACTAATTCATCGTCCTACCATCCTGGCCTGTGGTGTTGCCCGCGTCGCGAAACCCAGCTTTCAGCTTTAGCCTCGGCCATGTGAAGCTGGTCACTCTCATACCAGTGACTGGTCGTCACGTCATGCAACACCAGGACCCACGCCATGCGGCTCAAGGGCTTCAATCATCGGCCTGGAGCGACTTGGGGGCATCTTTTGTTGTCACCCTTGAACCGCCCAGACCCGTGTCATCAGATCCTCCCTTTCATTCCCCCTCCTTGACAACAGGTCCTCATCCTTTCACTTGCTCGTTAATCAAAGTAGATCGTCGCTGACCCTGGCCTGTACATAAGCAGTACTGTCGATCTGCAAAGCGATTAAATCCAGACAGCACCTGAAAGACCGGGCACATTAAACGCTATCCACTGGAGAAAAGACCGTCAGGTCATCCCTACACTATGACAACATATCAAGAGGAACGACCTTACTCGGCCTACGCGTACGCTCGACCGCCTTCGGCTCAAGGTGGACTCTCACCACCCGAGCGCATGCACTCGTCTCAGAGTTATAGTGTCAAGGGTACGCCTAATCAGCAACATGCTCAACCACCCGCTTCCCCTTACCAGTCCGAGATGCCATCGAGCTCCCGCCAACCGTATCCCTCCCAACCGCCAATGACGCCGATCTCCGGCTCATCGTATCCACCCCAAGGACCCCCATCCACTGGCTACTATGGGGTGGCCCAGACACCGCCCGCCGACCTCCAACACGTCCCGTCCCCACCTCCAAGTAGCAACGGTCGACCAACAAGTCAGAACTTTACCCCTGACGGCGTCCCAATCGTTCCCGTTGGTATCTCTGGAGGAAAGATGTTCAGGTGTCGAGGCTATGGAGAATGCGACAAGGTCTTCACTCGAAGCGAGCATCTTGCAAGGCATGTTCGGTGAGTACATCGAGTCTCTATCAATGTGATATGAGCTGAATATTACCAGAAAACACACAGGCGAGAGACCATTCCCCTGCCACTGCGGTAAATCCTTCTCTCGATTGGACAACCTTCGACAACACGCTGCAACGGTGCATTCCGACCAAACGCCCCTAAACGACGCGATGCTCAATGCTCTCGCGCCAGTACACGCCGCTCTCTCGCAACGCGCGAACCGAGATCAGAGAAAGCGCGGCGAGATCGTCGAAGTTCCCAAAAACGCTGTCGAACGACCAAGACACAGCGAGACGTTCCGTGGTACGAAGCAAGAGTCTGATGCACCCGTGGGCGGGTCTCCTTATCCGACATACGGCGAGTCTCCAGGGTTCAGCGTGCCACCGCCCCAAGGTCGACCGAGAACGTCAGGGGGTTACGACTATCCATATCCACCACCTCCCGACACACAGCCGCCTCACATGTCAGACGATGCTGGACCGAGCCGGAGACCATCATCGGGATACGCTGGTTACCCTCCTCCAGTGTACTACGAGCAAGCTGCCCGTCCTCCCACTGCGCCCGGTAGCGCCGAATTGTCTTCGCAGCTGCCATACCCATACAGACCCATGTCGTCGAATGGACGGGAGCTGCCTCTGCCTGTGCATTACAGCGAGTCAGAGCCACCATCCTCTGCTCACGGAGTGCCACCCCAGTCGCCTATGTACCCGCCGCCAAACAGTGCTCCTCCTCATCCTCAGGCTCACTGGTCGTCCCCGCCCGCGCCGCCTCCAGGTCACTTCCCACCTCCCGGCCAGCACCCTCACTACCCGCCTGCGCCGAACGAGAACTACACATATCCTCCTCCACCATCGAGCGGTGCTGGACCCTACGGACCCCCTTTGCCACCACCGGGAGCTCCTCATGCGAACTACTCGTATCCGCCTCCACCTCCGCCTCCAGGATACGGCTACAACACACAGCCCCATCCTTCTTATGGCCCCGTCCCAGCAGCTGCGCCGGGTACGTACCCTCCCACGCCATACGGTCCACCACCGCCGCCGTCGGATCAGCCGCCCAGCAGCGCGGCCTCGGCTGCTCCATCCGACTCGCCATTCCATTACAGCGCTTCGTCGCAGCAACAATCTGGCTACCCACAGGGAAGCTATGAGGGGAGGAAGAGACGAGCCGAGGATAACCTGCAGAATGGAGATGGGAGAAAGGTGTCTAGGACTATTCCCTCGGACGGCGATCACCATCCCCACCAGTACAATGATGGGCCGAGGTCGGGCCAAAGTCAACTGTCACCACCCCCGCCGCCACAGCAAGAAGCACTTTGGCTGCCGCCGACTACCGAGAGACGATCATCTCTGGCGATTTCAGCTCTGCTTGGTTCTCCTCAACAAGCTCCGCGATCGCGACCATCCACCGCCGACGTCGGTGGTCAGCATCTGACCTATGGACAGAATGCGGCGTACGGGTACAGCGTACAGCCAGCAGATCACGCTACCAATGGTCCGGCTCCCTCTCAAATGGCCGACCTTGCGCCGAAGAAGGAAGGCGTAGAGGGAAACATGGAGCAAAAGGCCAAAGCGCTCTTGAGCCAGAGGTCATGAGCTCAGTGAGGAGAACGGTCTTGAGTTGTGTACATTACATCATATCATCTAGCAATCGTGACTTTGTCCGCCTTGGACAGAGCGCTACAAACACGAGAGAGGGTGTTGAGTCGTTTTGGACCTATTTATGCCCGTGGCACGAGTGAGCGTGTCGCATATTGTACCTTGTTTATACGTTGTCATACACGCACACGATAGACGTTATGAACGACCTTGACGACCATTGCATGGAGCTATGGCTTATCTTATCGCTACGTTATGCGCCAGTGCCTTAGCCAGCCAGGCGCCCAGGACGATCTCAGGAAGTGAGTTTAGCTAAATTGCCGTCAATCAATCCCGCCCTGCCGTCACCCAGTACCGGTCAGGCACCGTCGAGTTTGTTGGGCGGAAAGATTGTCGAACGTCGTTCAACTCTACACTCGCTCACTGGGCACAACGTGCATGCCTCGTGGTGGATGCATGATTATATCGACGAGGTCTTCGACCGACAGTGGACACCATTTGCTCTCAGCAGACGCACTTCAGCTGACGCTTTCTTTCACCCTCATCTGAACATCAAGTCCTCTCAAGGTACTCAAGGTAAAAAAAGTCTACGCTAAATTCGAGCCTATTTGAGACTACGGAACGATGGCCCAACCTCCGCGTATGCTCCTCCTGGACGGAGGATCTTTTGGTGGAGAAGCATTTGTCACCCTACCGACGACCTACGACGTGAGTCCATTTCATGCCCTTAGGGATGTCATGTCATTCTGAGTGGGCCACCTGTAGAAGGCAATACAAGCCGCTCAGGATAAGTTCAACATCCCCAAAGACTTCATCGTGCGTTTGACCTGTCACGCCTCCGAGGTCCCTTATATCGGAGGTTACGCCGGCACTTCCGAGGTCTTCATGTGAGTCTAGATGCGAACTCATATCGGGCCCAGCTGACGTTTGAATTGGATTGGCAGCACGGACAACGATTCGTACTATTACGCCTGTGCGGGCAAACACGTGGCTAGACTCAATGTCAGGGTGTTTGACAAGAACGTCAGTTGGATCACGGCCAACTCCCAGGGATGACATCTATGGCGAGGTTGGAAAGCGGCGGAGGTGCTGATTCTTTTCTAAGGCGCCAGCAGGAGCAGGTGGAGCGGCGGCACCAGCAGCTGCAAAAGGAGGCGGAGGAGGTGGGAGTGGAGGAGGAGGTGGTGGTGGAGGTGGTGGGGGAGGAGGAGGCGGAGCGGGAGGTGGAGCTGCTGCGGCAGCAGTAGCTGCAGGTATCTATTCCCATCGAGATGTCATACCACTTTGCTGATGTTGGAGTTAGGAGGAAAGACGGCTGATCTCTCGCTCGACGTCAAGAAGGCAGATGGTAAGCAAGCGGCACTTGTCGCCAGCGTCTCGGGGTATGTCTAGAAAATGAGCAAGTGACATATGACTCTGACGACTGGAAGTGATCTGGCAAAAGGGCCTCCTGCTGGTGGTGGGTGCTGCCGACGATCCGGGTGTAAGTTTTGCTTATCGTACTTGGTAGAATACCTCGGCACACTTAGCATCGCGGTGAGCTGCATCAGACTCTAGCCAGGATCTGCCTGTCAGCTCACGGTCACCAGCCCAACACCCTCAATCAGCGTTTTGTTGGACAGCAACTCGGTCCCAATGAGGTCTTGACAAGATGTGAGATATGTCGGCTCTTAGTTGTTTGAGCTTTCACTCACCTTGAACCGACTCTAGACGTGATCCACGACAAGAGCACTGCTCGACTCCTGTTCCGCCCTCGCTCGGTTCGACCGCAAGTGGATATCCTGTACCCGGAAGAGCGTAGCGTACGTATCGGGCTTTGATTCCTGGAGGCTGATGACTTCTGTCCAGCTAGAGGTTTCTCTCTCGGTAGCAGACTGGCAGGTCCTAGCTGCATATCCTATGACCTCGCTCATACCGGAAGATGGGAGACAGCGATTGAGGTGGTTTCTCCGGGTCAAGCCTGGTGGCATCATCGAGGATCTACTCACGGGGACCGAAGCAAGTGGTCTATTTGTCGAGCTATTGTAAGTCTGTTTCCAATAATCCGCCCTCTCACAAGCTTCTCCACGACGTACTCGATAATAACGCTGACATACGGTAGACCCAGCGCCAAACCCCGTCCAACGGTGGCCCCTGGTCCTGAAGCCGCTCTGGTCCCTGCTTGGCCGGATGTACGACCGGAGAACGCTTGGTGTCTCCCTCAAGGCATCTTTATCCCTCATATCGACCGGGTCATGTCCATGCTGGGTTTGCCCGTCGAGAGCAGGACTAGCATGATCACCGCCTGGCTTCCTGGTATCACGAGGCATAAGAACATCGTGAGTGCAGCCGGTTCGTTCATAGTCAAGATCTTCGCTGATCTGTGTTCGTGTCCAGGCGTACAGGTAAGCTAAGGGGAATCTTGATCGCTGAGCGACCTTGCTGAGACGACTGCCAGACTGCTCAGTCCTGCTCAACTCGCTCCCTCTTCGGTTCTAAATATCATCCCTCCGCCGCAAGTACTCCTGAGGATCTTTGTGAGTGTGGCATAGACCGCGTATGAACCCAGTGTCGATCGCATCTCTGACTCGTTATGAGTAGGTCCTCTTCCGGGGCGTCCCCGATTCCGAGATAAAAGACTGGAAGGACCGAGGTGTCGTACACGCCGAAATGGGCTTGGATTGGAGGGGATCGTGAGTAGAGGTCAGGATTTCGCCGTGGTCTAGCTGAATCACGATGCTAGGATTGGCTGGACGCCGGAGATGCAGGATGAGTCGATGTTCAGAGTGATCGAGTATGGTGCGATGTGAGTGATACTGAAATGGAGCGAGGAGTGAGGGCTGACTATGGACCAGGGAGGTATTTGATGCTTAGAACCGCGGATAAGTGCAACCATTCAGTACCAGAGTTTCGCGACCGCTCGATGTCAGCGGGATGAAACATGATACCGGTACATCGCCAAGAGTATCACCTGATGCGCAACAGCAGACCGATACTGGGTCCACCTACTTGTACAGTACACGAGCGATAAATCATACCCATGTCCAATCCCATTGCTCCTCTCATCCACGTGCGAAATGAATCTTCAACTTGTCACTGATATCTGACCAATATGTGTCTCCCCCCGCATTTGTCTTTGGCAAATTATTGATGATGGTTGCCAGTTGGCTTGGCGAGACACCATACTCGGCGCAGAAGAACGAGATTCGTTCCTTGTAAAGGTCCTTCTGCGCCATGACCAATGTCTTTCCCCGAGCTTTCAGCTCTTCCCTCTCTTCCGAAGTCAAACGGGGCGTGATCACCTTCGGTTTCTTCTTTAGTGGCTCTATCGATGTGCGTGCCGGAGGAAATCTCGTCGAAGCAATGACCATATCCGGAGTATGCACTTCGTCCTCCACCGCAAGACTTGTCGATAGCCTAGATCGTTTCTTGGTCGAACTGCCCATCATACTGGCCCTGTCTAGCGTCCTCCTTCGGTTCTGCGCACTCGCCATGATCTCATCCGACATCAGCGCGGTTCTTTTGATAATTTGTCCGGAGGGCGTCGCCAGTTTTCCAGCGGGAAGCTTTCGTAGTAGGTCAAAGGGCGGCGATTTCAGTCTCGAGGTTGTGATGGATTTGGCGTCATCAGCAAATCCAGTTGCCTCGCCGTCACCGAGCTCTAGTGGTGGCTGACGTCGTGGTGAGGGCGTTCTCATCGTCGGGGGAACATGACCGTTATCGGCAGGACCCTGTTTGTCCACAATTGCTGTCCTATCGATCGATGGCACAACCTTCGGCTGTACTGGCTGCTCTGGCTCCTTTTCGACCTCTTGATCGCGCTGTTGGACTGGTTGCTGTCCGAGCACTGAAGGTCCCTGTTCGGCGTTGCCAGCCTCGGCTGCCGTTACCTGTTGTTGAGGTGCTGGATCGGTAAAATCGGCATTGTCCCCGTCGAAGCCCAAATCCGTCTTCGGTCCCATATCGCTCGGACCACCGGTATCCTGATTCGACACTGTAGACTCCCGAGGACCTGCAGCCTCTTCAGCGGGCTGAACAGTCCCTCTTGACGGCCCCTGTGGCGGTTCAGCGGCATGACTGGTTGTTGCCCCAATAACCGCTTCGACGTCTCCTGCATCGTCATCATCATCGCTCTCGACCACGACGAGTGTTCTCTTTCGGACTATGGGTTCAAACCTAAAGGCAAACCAGTGTCAACAGGCGCGACGCTCGAGAATCACAATACTCACTCTGCAGCGATTCGGGTAAGTCGGGCACCTTCCCTCTCTGCGACCGTGCGTCTTCCCTCCTCCACCTCGTCCGACTCTCCTCTAGCTACGGCCTTTGCGCGAACCTTTCCATTGGCTTGCGGTCGAGGTGCTCGAGCGACCGGCTCTTCCGCAGCAGAGTCATCCGAGTCTGTAACAACCAGTGGTGGCTGGTTCTTGCGCTTCCCTTTCAGCTTGTTACGTTCTGCGGCGGTTCGTAACTCTTCATCGAGCCCTTCTTCCTTGTAGCGGTTCACCCGGTGGCTCCATATGGGCGCCTTCTTCTTGAAGTGCTCCATCCACGACTGTACCGTGTGCCGCGATACTATTGGGTACTTATCCTCCATCTCCGCCTACAGAAGAGAATAGAAGTCAGTAATGGTGATGTGCTGCTCTCCGCACGGTCGACTCACCATAAGTTCATACGTCTTTTTCGAAAGCCACGATCCCTCGGGATGGTAATAGGCGAGGTACTTGCACATGAAATCATCGTCCTCTCCGTTGTATTCGACCCTGGGCCTAAGACGGGCATGAGATGCAGATCACGGACCCAGAGCACACGAAAGGCGACAACTCACTGGCCAGGCGGTCTTCCTGGACCTCTGCCGTTTCTCCCTGTCGAAGCAGTTCTTGCCTTGCGGTCATCCTCATTCACCATACTATCAGAGCCGTCGTCCGATTCCTCGGGCTCCTCCTCTTCTTCTTCTTCTCCTTGTTCTTTTTCTTCTCCTTCCGGCAGGGGCCAGGTCATACGATTCTGCCTTGAGCATTCCTCCAACCAGTCTCTCTCGGCGATACGTAGTTCGGGTCTAGGATTGTCTCTCAATGTTGGGGCCACGACGTCGTTCCAGTTTTTGGAGCTTCGATCGACGAGAAGAATCTCCGCTTTGAACCGCTTGTTGACCACGAATCCGCCTAGCTTGTATATTGTTTCCTTTGTTTTGAGGTGGGCGGCTGTCATCGAATCCTCGGTTGCGAATCGATGAATGCTCAGGCTGACCCAGATCCTCAACGGCGCATGCTTCGGTTTGTCGCCGGGATGAGTTAGAATAGGTTGAGCATGAGGCAGTTCGTCTAAGGGAACGCGCTTCTCCTCGTAACGGCAGTGGTAGAGCCAGTGGTAGGGGGTGATGGTGGGATGGCCCACCTCTGGGTGCTTCCTCTTTTTCTTTTCTTGCCGAGCCACAGTCGTGGGATAGTTGTCACAGCATGGGTTGACAAGCAGGATGCTGGGTTGTTCATCGCCCTCCGCGATTCTTCCGCCGTGTTTCTAGAGAAGCAGTGGTCAGCCCTAGAAAGCATTGAGTCGTGATACGAGAAGGAGCTCGAGGAGCTACTTTCCGTCCCCAGGAGAGGACTACTCAAGATGTGCTGAGGTTTATAAAGCCTGATTGAGAGCACACACTTTTATCACCGTGGTCAACGTCTTTTGGTCCGGAGTGTCAAAGTGGTCTTTGGCGAAAGACACCAGGTCGTTCTCCAGAAATCTGACTATTTGCCCACCCCAGTCCTCCTCGTCGGCGACCATCGATTTTTGGGCGGGGGCGGCAGGTTTGGCCTTTGCGTGGCCGGCATGGGTGCTGGATTCGCCGTTATTGGATCCTGGCATGTTGCGTCGGATGTAAGTTCCGCACTATCCAGTGAGTGGTGAAGCCAAGTCGTACAGAGTCCTTGCAGTGACCCAAGCCAGGTGAAGGATCAAGCAGAAGTGGGAAGCAGCACGAGGACGGCGATTGGTATTGCACCAAATGCACAGCAGAGGATGGGAATCATGAGACATGCTTCGAAGTTCGGTCCAGTCAGATTCGTTGATTTTGGGTGACGCGACTGATCTCAGGTCGCCGCCAGCTGCATCGGCCGTTATCTGGCCGTAGAAAACGGACCTGTTGGTAGCCATTCACCTTGCAGGCTGTTGTCTTTTGGGGGGCATCACATCATAGCTCACCATGCACGTATATCAATGACATCTCGCTCATTGTGCTCTGTGCATACACACGCCGCATGTCTAGTACAATATGCTGAGAGCGGAAGACAGTACCTGTTTTCGTTCCTAACCGAGAGTTTTGCTGCACTCTGTTTTCCTCAGCTCAGCTCTTGCCGAGTCTGCTGCCTCATACATGTTAAGCTAGCACAGCAACAGCTCCCAAAAGACCGGCCACGACAGCGGGATAGCCAAAAGCGGCGGTAGGCATCGCCCCTCCCGTCGTCGATGCGGCGGCACTGCTAGCAGACCTAACGGGTGTACTAAGACCGTGAGTCAGCAGTGTGACCGTCTCGAATCTCGGCTCCTCACTCACCTGGATGACGAGGCTCGGAGTGACGACGCCGCGGACGCAGATGAAGCCGCACCCGATACTGACGAATGGGACGAAGCGGCCGCTGCGGAGGAGCGCGCGGACGAGACGGCAGCGGCGGCGGTTACGCTGGTGCCGGCTCCGCTGGCAGATGTGGTGGCCGTCAAAGTCGATGAACCAGAGCCAGTGGTGGTCACCGCACCCGTTGCCAGTCCGGAGGTTGAGGCGGTGGTATCGAGACAAGAGCTATCGGCTCCAGCTTGAATCTATAATAGCTTAGTCTGAGTCCGGGTGTATCAGAAAGATTTCGGCACATACAGTGAGAGGAGACGAGTATGTGATGTTTCCTTTCGCATCTGTCAATCTAAGTGTGATGTAGGTGCCTGCGTGCAATTAGCCCGACGTCCTAGCTGTTTGCATCTCTGCGTACTAACCAGTTGGCAGATTGACATTCCACGTGTACGGCGAGGTTGTGAGCGAAGTGGACAGGGTGGAGATGGTCGCCGCGGAGACTTCTCCTCCTGGAATCACGGCTCTGGAAGGACACAGTATCAGGGGCTGCTGTGACGGCTCGCTTTGAGCTAATTAAGGGAAGCACTCACAGGATGAATGGAGACTCTCCACCGGTCCACTTGATCGAAGCGGGTTCTGAAAACGATCAGCGTAAGTGGCTGCCAAGCTGCCGACGCATGATCCGGCAGTAGGCGCTGAGGCCAGCGAAACAAGTAGTACCCACGACACTGGACGAGGGACGCCTAGCACGGGCCGTTAGTTGCTTGACTGATGTCCATTAAGTTGATCTGCCAACTCACAGGTGTGCTAATGGAGAACTGAGCCCAAGCAGAGCCTGCTAGAGTCAGTGCGACGAGGAGGTTGGACCACATTCTATGCGAGGTGCCTTGGCTCAGTGGGGCTAATTGGGTTGGTTGTTTGAAGGCCAATTGTATTTGTACGCCAAGTAGGAGGTAACAAAGTCAGACGGGTCACCTTGTTATACAAACTCCAAGGATGAGCCGGTAGGTTGACAAGCAGCTTGACGGTGACTGTGCATGATACGGACGGTGTACACCCGTCCTGTCGCAGTGTGTGTATACCTGTATCCGTGTTGCTATTTACACACTCGCGCAGTGTCGACCGTTCACTCAACATTGAATCAACGCAATCGACTGGCGGCCAACGTCGGCAAACGCCAATAAGCACAGCCAGGCACAGTTCGCAGATCCCTACAATATCTCCGGTAATAACGCCGACACTGCTCCCGGCCTCTGTAGGCCTCTGTGCATGTTGTGCCCTGGATGTGGCGTGCCTGAAGGCAGTGCCTATTTTACCGGAAACACGACATGGCGCTGCCTGGCGCAGTCAAGTGGAGATGCGCTCAGCGATCAGCTCCTCACCGACAATATCACATGCTGCCATAACGACGACTGCTCACTCTCGACTCGCTCTCCGACCGGCCGGCGAATGGCGGCACAGGACAATGCTGCGGAGCGGGCAGACCAGCTGTTCGCTTCTCGTGATGGCAAGAACGACTGCGATGGCGACGACGTATGTCGGGGCATGGAATCTGTCCGTGTGCCGCTAATAGGGCTGTCTCCGGCTCAAAGGACTGAATTGAACCATACCTTCCATCAAGTGCGTCCAAGTCAACACAAATCAAGACGACTACTGACTCCCATCGCCTGATAGGATATCACTGACTCAGTCCTATCTGACGGAACAGCTATTTCTCATTGTCGACCTCCAGCAAATGAGAGCAGCGACAGCGATGACTCGGACGACTGCGATGGCGAGTGGACGTGTGACTGTGCAGTCGACTCAGACGGAGATAGGCTGTGCACTGCCGGTGATGGAGAGCACTGCGACTGCGTGGGGTCTTTCGGTAAATCAATACCTTCCTCACACCTTCAGGCTGCTAATCCACGTAACCTGACAGGAAACTTCTACACCGCACCATCAGCAGCGAGTTCCAGCACACAGACTCTCCAGATTGAGGCGATACACGAGAATCTCACCGTAGTGGAGTGTTCGCCCTTCTGTCCATGTGCAGCTCGATGCGCTAATCGGGTTTCCCAGCGAGGTCCAAGGTGGGCAACGGCGCTCTTAAGTCTAAAAACCGGCGTTCAGCGCTCACCTCCCCTCAGAGCCAGATTCGTCGTGAAGCCCACTTCGACTGGCCTAGGGCTATTCTACGACGCAGACACGACGCTAGCTCTAGCTCGAGGATCTTTCGTATGTCTCTATGCGGGGGAATACCTCACGACAGCGGAGGCGAGGGCTCGATGGGCGAAAGGCCTTGAGGACAACTACACCCTCTCCCTCAAGATGTCACATAGCTCAAGCCCAACTTCGCCGGAGGTCAACGGCGCCGAGGGTTGGGATGGAACAATTCATATCGATCCCAGGAGGGTGGGCAACATTGGTCGTTTCCTGAATCACTCTTGTGAGCCCAATTGCGTGATCTACTTGATCAAATGGGGTGCAGGAAACACTTGGCCCCGAGCGGCCATATTCGTGGGTCAGACGGCTCGAGTCAGATTACCGCATTGCTGAAGCGGACGCAGGCAAATCGAGATATCGCTCCAGGCGAGCAGCTTACTTTCGACTATGGCAACGCTTCAGGCATCGCTCAAGCGAGCTCAGGCCTGGACACAATCGACCCGGCGAAGTCGTCGATAAAGCGGACTAGATGTCTATGCGGAAGCACGAAGTGTAGAGGGTATATGCCATTCGACGAAACATTATGACCACAATTCAAGATGTATAGAAGCCCAGACAATATAATGCATGTGATGCCGACGAATGAATGTATAATAGTTGTATATCGTTAATTGGGTCGTGGCAAGTCGTTAATCGAGTATACCCAAATGTAAACCTAGGCCAAAAGCCTCTCCTCACGATTCGCCCCTCAAGACTCGAATTCGGGCACTTCTGGCAGTGTCGCGAGGTGGGCCTTTGGCGTAGAGATGGACGTCGTCAACTCCAGTGGCGATCCCTCATGCCCGGCATCGAAGGCATGTGCCCGTTCGTGATCCCCCTCAGAGGTGACAGAGGAGCCTTGTGGGGTGGCGAGGATTTGATCTGACAGGTCGGACGAGTCGGATGACGAGCAAGTCCGAGTGTGTGGTTGCAGGTCTAGGTCGTTGGTGTCGAGACGGAGGTTGTGTAGATTGGTGAAGACAAATTGATCACGTCGGTGTTGTGCCTCAGCATCAATCTCATCTTCCGCCTCGCTGTCGTCCTCGTCCTCGAGCTCAATCCGCTCTGTCCGACCGAAAGAGAGCGAGTAGCCTTGGGCAGGTCTCTCCTCGACTTCATCCTCGAGAACATCTTGCAACCTCTCCAAACTCCTTCCCCTCTGAATTGCCTCATGGTCGGGTTGGCTCTGGCTAGGGCCAACATCGCAACCGATGGATGGGTGTCTGTCGATGGAGTCGAGCAGCTGAGCGAGAGTGGCCCCTAGACTTCTGTAACCTTCAAAGGCGGGTTGACCACACTCGGGTTGCTCATCCTTCGTCTCTTTGCACCTCATGGCGAACATCATCCTTCGGCGCTCCATGCACTCCTCCCATTCCCGATCCTCGTCCGTCTTCACGACGTCACAGTCTTCGACATCGGAAGTGGCGCTAGAAGCATCCTCTTCCTCTTCGTCGATGCTGCTGAACTCAGCTTGATGAATGGGAGGGGTGGTGAACATGTCGAGAGACGTCGAGGAACCCGACTCGACCGACGCGTCGCCGCTAGCCTCAGCGTCAATCGCCACCGCAGCACTTGCATGGGCGTTCGAAGGTGGAGCTAGGGCGAAGGACGCGTTGAAGCAGTCGATCTGGGTACCGAAACACCTCGAACCACGGGCGGGTAGAACACAATTCCGCTCTTCCTGTGAAGGCGGTTCCAAAGGCGTTCGATCGTACTCTGACGCGCTGTAGGTCGAGTAATACGACTACGGGTCTGGGTTAGTTTAGGTCTGGTAGTTACCTTAACCGCGAGACTCACTGTAACCACTGAAGCCCCATCATCCTCATCTTCGCCTTCCCATCTGACGCTCTTTGATCGTTTCCATTGTCCGTCATGGGGTCCATCGACGCTATAGCCATCACTTCCAACACCCAGTGACACCTCGGAAGAGAACGAAGTGGCTCTGGAGGCGGGCCTGCTTTCTGGTGTGCAGATACCGCTGGAGGAAGATGGCGTACGGGAAGGGGATAAACACGAGCGGAGTCGTTTCGGGAATCTGGGTCGACATGGGATTGAGACTTTGGGTCTAGGAGTGGTAGCCGCTTCCGAACTGGCAGAGGGCATAGTAGGTTTGGACTGAGGTGTTTTGAGGAGAGAAGCGGAGGGGAACTCGCGTGTCGAGTATGGCACGAACAGGGGCGTGTCCGGACCAAAGTATCGCATACCGGCGGTCATTGTGAGTTATCGAAGAGTGATGGGTGGGTAGAGAGTTCTTGTCGAAGAACGTGTGTGATCTATATAGATCGAGGTGGTATGAGCAGCTGACGGAGCAAGCCGCGCGAGGTCGATTGACCGTTCAGTCGACAAAGTCAACCTTGGTTATTGAGTATCGATATCCATGGCGAAGGGGGGACTAGATGGGTAGCGGGAACGCGAAGAGTGATTGCAAAGCCGACTCGGCCAAGGTCCCAGCTTCAGTAGCTGATTCCTTGTCGGAAGTGTGTTTGTGCTTGTCGGGTAGAGCTGTATTCGGTTTCAGACGGGAGGTGCGAAATCGGGTGAAAGTCTAGTAGCTGCCAAGGAAGCGGATGGCGAGAATGGCAATGAAGTGGCGAGGATAGTGAAGCGTTGACTGCACTGATCACTCCCAATGTAGTTGACTGACGCCACTAAGATTGATTGATGATCCTGTTGCAAGCGGGGATGGAGCGAATTCGCGGGACGTGAGGAATGTCTCGCAAAGTGGTAATTTCGAGTGTAGGGACGCGGATCGATCTATACACAAGGGAGAGAGTCGCGGTGCGGGATAATCGGGGACCAATCTCGAACGGAGGTCTCTGTACTTATGATGGTAGAAAGGCTCGGGATGATGTGGCGGGGTACTGGTATCCGTCAATCGACAGACCAAAAGCTTTGAGATGTGGGTGGTATGTGCGGTATTTGTCGCGTTTCGCTGGTTGAGGTCTCCGCACGACCTCCTATCTCTCCTGCAGGATTGCGAGGGGTTGAAGGGATGATATCTTGACGACGGAAAGGAGTCTATCTGTTGTCGAGAACGACGATCCGTGGTCCGAGAGGGATTAACGCGCTGTCGATTGAAACTGATGGCGGAGGGACAAAGGGGGTATTCGCGCGGTATGAGGGGTTGTTTTGGCCTCGTTCGATGGCTGCTTTGTTCCTCTTCTTCGCGAACGCTATTGATGCGACGCGACGTCTAGCTGTACTTGGTGATTGCTGACTGATGCTTGCTGGATGCTCTAAGGAGGTTCGGCGGTGTTATAGCTTGTGGCTTCAGTTTCTCCCCCGTCTCGATGACCCTTCGCTGGCTCTCTCTCTCACTGTTGGCTGCGGTAATAAAATCGTTCCGACAGGTGTTCAAATTCGCCACACAGACTCTTGGTCCACGGGTTTTTTTAGAGTTGCCGTAAAGCCGTGGCCTATTACCAACCAACCAAAATTCCTAATCGGTGTTATTCCCGTTTCCCGAATCAGTCGAGATCAGGTGACTCGTCCACCTAACGTTATCCTCGTGGCTTTTTTTGGGTCAACACTCTCTTGGCTGTGGCGGACCGTCAGCCAGCTTCAGCCAGTCAGCCAGAGTCGAGTTGGTCATCCTCTGTGTGGCGGTGACTAGTGAGCTCAACAGCAGGATCAGCAGCGTACGACAGCGTACGACACGATGTGCGAAGGCGTATGACATGGACATTTCAACATTACGTCTGGAATCCGGGCGACGCACTTCATTCTTCCACGTGGATGTCGATGACACCTCCTGGTCCTCGACCCAGCTTGGGACTCGAAACACTGACGTCTTGCCTTTACGACTCCAGCGCGTCATGCCACTTCACATCCTTTGTCGATACCGGTAATCCGTCTACCCCACTTGTAACGCCTTCAACGTCTCAACCGGCCGAATGTCGAGAAGCTACCGTACTCTACCGTACTTGTGGAAGACGCTGGGCTTGGCGAATGACACTAGCATTGTTGTCATCACTCATCGTCCTCGTACCGCCAGATCATGTCAACGAAGGGGACCAGTGGAGAAACAGCTGAGCAATCTCGACAGCTAGACTGGCAATCCCTATACGACCATGAAGGCAAGCTCCCACTCACGCATGTTGATCGCTTTCCTGCTGCGACGAAACCCCGTACGGAGAGTCCAGCTCAGCAATCACTTCACGCAGACAACTCTCAGCCAGCCCAACCAGATTTATCGACGAGGCAGGGTTTACCAAATACCAAAATCGCTCTACAGCCCCGTCCATCCCGCCCTGACAAGGCAATTGCTCTGGCAATCCCATTCAACACCCTGAGAGATCGTTGTCAGTCTCTTGGAACCATAATGAGCACCTGCTCGTTCTTGAAACACACCTTGACTGCCCCTCGCGCTGAATCAGACCATCCATTCCTTGCCTCGACGTGCTCAAATCAAACGTGTAGAATCGCTGGCCAGGCGGACGGTAAGTGCACAGCTAACGTCTCGTCCATTTTCGGCGACGGGTCATTTGCGTGTTTCCAGACTGCGATCTCAAGGCCAAGGTACATGTCTAACTCTGCCTGTTGCAGCCTACTGGTGACCGCTGACCACATTAAGACAGGATGGTGCCGCTGTGCCAGAGCGAGACACGGACCAAGGACCAGATGTCGACTGCAGCAGTCACAATCGCCCCCATACAATAACCAGGACGATCACAGCTGGGAAAGACGAATATATTTTGTCAGATCCTCCACCACCGTGCATGTACTCTATATGGACAATCAGAACAACTTGTATCGAAACAGCATGCACAGTATATAGTATTGCGAGACGGTATCAATCATCACAAATCAACGACTCAACTGACATGGTGCTCGAGGCCGCTAGAAAGCCGTCCTCCCCGTCTTGACGGTCTGGATGAGACCCGCCTGGTTGTCGTCAGCGTCATCTCACTATCTACTGACGCTTTCGCGGCATGTACCACTACTCACCTCGGCCAGCTTATCGATGAAGGCGAGCAACATGAAGCTGTGGTATCATCAGCTGGTTCAGACCATTGCCTTGCCAGCTGTCAAGTGTATCTGCTCAGACTCACTCGCAACCCCTCCTCGCGACCAGGTTCACAGTGACCGCTTTCATCTCCTCGATCTTGGACAGGGGGCTGTTGAAAGGTGCTTGTCCGATGGGTATAGTGATATCGACACATCCAGCCGCTGGACAGATCTCCTTTCCAACAAGCCCGCTTCGAATCCTGTCAGCGATCGGCAGTACGAATGGGGATCTTGAGCCGCACTTACACCGTGGCGTTTCGCTCCGCGTTCAGCTCTGCTTCTCGGTACCTCGGATCTCCGCCCTGCGAGGTGTCGTATACCAGACTACAGCCAGCGTCAGCCATCGTCGCTCGAGGTTGACTCCGCTCCGGGAATCCACTTACATTCCCTTCGAACATGTCTCATGGTCGTGTCCACCAAGGATGTCATCGTTGATCCACTGGGCCAAATACTGGTAAAACTGGATCGTCTCGTTGTAATCGGTTCTAGTAAAGTTGTCGCTCTGCACTCGATCCCAATATCCCCTAGGATCGGGATCCATCGGCGGCTCTCTTCCACCATTCTTGGCGGCAGAGTCTGATCTGAACTGATAACCCAGGTGCTCCCAAGAGTCGCTGGAACCGGGTATCAGTCGGGGTGGATGCGGCAGCGAGGCCAGGATATGATTCACTCACAGGCCAGACGCAGCATTCCATCTATCGTTCTGATAGGTCATCTCCTCCTTGCTCACGTTCCTCGCCGATAACGAGTCCTCGATATCGATTTCCACCTTCTGCATGCCAAGAGTTGAAACGACATTGTTGATGAATTTATCTATGATGCCTTGTCCGATGGAGCTCTTCTGTTTGAGGTATGCAGGATCGAAGTAGAGTGTCCTCGCAGTAGATGGGTACGGCTTGAGGTGGAGTGGGGAATCTTGATACCTATCGTGCATGTGGCAGTTAGTGACGAGCAGTCTCCCGCCTGTACTACCGCTCACTGACCAATGCTTCAGTAAGTGAGTCAGGGCGACTGGGCCTCGAGCCAGCATACCCGCAGTGTCGGAGTATGCAAACAGAGGCAGAACACCATCCAGAGGGATAGCACCGGTACTAGGCTTGTGAGCGGTCAGCTATAGTCAATTTTATCATTCCGACAAACTGACTCGGTTCCCATATAGACCGACAATCGCAGCAGGACCTCTCACCGAACCTGCAGTCAGACATAGTAGCCTATTATCTGGCCAAGAGGAGCAAGATGTGTACCGCCTGTGTCCGACCCCAAGCCAAAGTCAAGCCAGTCGTATGCTCCCATAGCACAGGCAGAACCTGATGACGAGCCCCAACATGTTTGCCAGCCATCTGCTCGAGCGGAGAAAGGGCTGTATTTACACATTGAGTCAGCTACTTCTCACAAGAGGAAGCTCGCGCGCCTACTCACTATTGCTCATCAATGGTGTCCGGATTCTAGTGAGGTTAGCCAAGATGGGCCGGCCGGAGAACAACAGTGCTCTCCACTCACCCCGATACTCCCAAGCGCAAAGCTGGATACGTGAGTCAGGATTCGTTCAAACCTGCTTGTCTGACGACCCACGTTGCAGTTTTAGTCTTCCCGACGATCACGGCGCCCAGATGTTCCAACTTTGCAACGGCAAATGCGGTTTCATTTGCTACTCCATACAGGTCCCCAAAAGCTCGACTGCCGCCGGATGTGACAACCCCGTGCAGATTGTAGATGTCTATGATGATCAGCATAAGGTGTTGCACTTCCAACTCTCAAACTCACCCTTGACCCCGATTCTCTTTCCATGTAAAGCCTTCTCTTTCTCGCCGTAAAGCCTAGATGGGACTGGAATGTAATTGTACCCTCGCTCATCCACCTTCCTGAAGGCTTTATAGCCAATATCCCCAATCGGCCATATAGGAAGGGGTTTGTACACGCCGAAAAGGAAGGTCCTGTAGGTGTCAGAATACAGTCTGTACACAGGCCATAGGTTGATTTGTCGGTCGTCCAATCTTGAGGCGAGGTATGGTCCCTGGACATGTCCAACGCCCAGCGTGTTGGGAGAGAGGGCATGGTATTGTAAGTCGATTCCGACGTAATGCATCGTAGAGGAATGGTGGAGGGTTGGGTGGATCAACAGGTGCTCAATCCCATAGTTCGCCTGCAGGGAAGCTTGGAGATCCCAATCTAGTCGTAGGCCCTTCGGACCACGGAGATGAGTATCGCCTGCGTTGTCGAATTGGGGAAGTAGGACGACCGTCTTGAGCCACTTCTTCGTGATCACGTCATCTGAAGCGAGAGCGTTGTTCAGGATCGCCAGGAAGTCCGCGGGATTGAGTTCCTCCTCAGTCACAGGGACGTGTACCACCGTGATAGGGGAGTAAGGGGCGGTATAGAGAGTTGCAAAGTCGATCTCGGCGAGCTGAATGGTCGCTGCTGGTGCGTGGGTAGGTGAAAAGTACGGGATCCCGTCGATCCGATACTGAGCCATATCAGCGTGAAGGACTGGTTGGTAGCATAGAAGCACTCACCATGAGCTCATCCGCATTATCCATCTCCAGCTCGTTGTGCGTTGAAGCTGAAGACGCAAGTAGGGTTCTCTGAGGAGGATAAGAAGGCGCCCTCTGTTGTACGGCCCATGTTGCGATACTGCTGGCGTGAGTGGTGAGGAAGAGCACAGGAGCAATGAGAGCAAGGACGAAGGTCGTCCAGATGACAGTACTGCCAGGAAATCCCATATCTGCGAGGTTGCGCCGGTGAGTATTGAGTGGAAGCGAGGGGAAAAGTAGTTGCAGCCGGAAGGGATGGGCTTGACGACTGCATCAGCGTTGATGATACACACAGCTCGGCGATCGAAGGAGGGTGTGGATGGGAATGCCCACCGAACCACGCAGACCAGTGAGGTGTTCGGGGTCTAGCTCCCTTCTTATACGTCCCCCGATGGTACTTCTAACGAATTGACCATAGCCCCTCTGACTTTGGTTGGGCAGCAATTAGACTGTACTCGTTGGTGGGATTGCCGGTGCTCCCTCTGACCTGTTCGGTCTAGCGCCTAGGATACCAAGGATCGAGGTCAAAGTCATTGTGAATGGCTCAGGCTTAGAAGAGCGCGTGTTTCCGGCTTGAACATTTGGTGGACTCCGAATGTGATTAATGATTGACGGTAGTCGAACCCAGTCAACTTCAGTGAAAGACGGTATCTGCGATCTGCACGGGGACAAGGTCATCAAACAGCAAGGAGAAGAGTCTCAACAGGTGTCAACCTCCTATTGAGTGAAATTGACTGAGGTCGACAGAACTCGAGGATCGAACTTCGAGGCCACAGCCCACCGCTTAACGGCATCCTGCGGCCGGCGGGGCGAGTCGTGGCAGATCTCGGCAGGCGGATGGTGATACAGCTTACAGAGTGGCAGATCATGTACAGTCGATTCACGATGGCTCCTCCTCAGGCATCACCTCGACTCGCATGCATTCAAATACCTTCAACCCCGCATAAGGCGTCTGAGGATAGGAAGTACTACTTCGCCAACACCTCAGCTTGTGGCTTTGACCCGGATGCCGAGGCTTCGAATTTGGCTGGAAGATGGTACCTCTGTCCGCCAGTGGCATCACCGTCGCCCTCTGCGACTTCAGGTTCGAAGTAACCGTCAGCAGTGACGCGACATGCCACAACCGTAGGCTCCGACTCGCTCTCCGCTTGGTAGCACAGGGATAGACCCGACTGCCCATCCTGATAAGTTGTCGGGATCCGTGTGGTGGCAGTCAACCTACAGGCCTCTTCCTTGCCTTCGACCCCTTCGGGCACTTGAGCGTACTCCTCCAGAAGGTCTGGCAGCAGCGAGTACCCGATACCCAAACGGTTGTTGTATTTGGTTGAAAGACAGAATCCCCTTCCATGGGTGGTGGGCTCGTAGTCGGGATTCGAGCCGTGAGGCGTCGTTGGATCACTAGTGTAGACCACGACTGTGTCATTGTTCTTGACCCAGGAGACGGAGGTCCCCAGTGTGCTGAGCTGTGAAGCTGCCTCTCGAGCTGATCCTTGTGGGTCGGTGACGAGATGTCTGATGGTAGATCTGGTCGCTGTTTGACTCATGTCAGCTTATAGTATTCCAGTTGCGCGTCTAGTCAGGTCTAGTCGGGTGTTGGTGTGTGGAAGTAGAACAATGAGGAAGAGGGAAAAAGCGTTCTAACCTCGTCGCGGTCTCTTGCCGTTGTTGGGTTGACACACTGAGACATCTGATAGAGAGAACAATGGGAGACCATCAAAGGATCTCGACACCAGATTAATCTGATAAAACCGTCCTCAGAGTGTCAGAGCGTTAGAGCCTCTCACGGAGAAGTAGCGAGTTCGGGCGATTCTCCCGTCTTTTGCCGGGTCGCCGTCTGACGGGGATTCCGACTGCGCTCGACCTCAAGCCTATGTAGCTGCGTCGATCGAAGTTGCCTGTAGGTACGTATCAGCGAACTGTATGATGGGAGCAGGTGGAAGCACAGGACAACACAGGCCGTTGTCCCGAATCTGTGGGTTTGGATTTTGAACGTTGCGATTCCGACCGGTGGCTTGTGTTTCACGACGCGTCAGCGTATCGAGCTGCTGACAAGTCTTCTCTCTATCAAGGACCAGCCCCAGGTACTGACGATAACGCCGGAGCCACAAACGCGTGACGGAGAGGACGTGTTGGGGGTTGAAGGATCCGCAAAACTTGTTGGACTATTGATTCTCATTTGAATAGTATCGCTGGTCAACCAAAATCGGACCGTGTGATTTCCGTGCTTCCATGGGAGATCTGGGGGAAAGGGCTGCAAGGATCCCAATGAGCCATGAGTACTGTGCAGTCGAAAACCCACATATGGAAGCACATGGTACGCAACACGCAGTACTGATGTTTGGTTGAATCTGGACTTCTGACCCGCCTGGCCAGCGACAGTCTCCGGATACCATCCCCTGTTGGACACCCGCGCGCGCCACGGCGGGCAGGGGTGACCAGGACATATCTTATTGCTTCTTCTTGGAGGCGATTGGTATGGAGTAAGGGAGCGTGTAGTAGGTAATCAGGAGCTACCAGAGGTCTTCAGGCTGCCTAACAGGCAACAGCTTAACGCGACTCGTTACGACGTCCCCCGTCCGCCCACCTGTAGCGGAGGCAAATCGTTCGCCACCCTGCTGCAGCACAGATTAAAGGCAAAGCTAATCGGCGGGATTGACCGGTCGCCCCCCTTCTATTGAGCTGCTAATAAAGCTTGAATTAAGATTTCTAATCAATCACAATTCACAGAAGCTGAGGCTTGAGAGTTGTCTTCGCAGTGCGGCCGGCGTCGCAGACTCGCAAGCAAGTCGCAAGCGTTCATCACACCACGATACAACTTTGATACAACTGCAAGATGCAGTCGCGCATCATCAGCACCTGTTCAGCCCTCTTCCCCCGACTGCCTCTATACCCCGGCCAAAACGATTCTGACAGACGTCACAGACGCCGCCGCCTCGGACTTCTTCCAAAACGGTGACTCAGCCTCGCTCCTCCTCCGTTTCATCTCGCCTCCAATGGCGCAGACCATCTGCTGGGCCTCGTCGACTGCCTCCATCAGCGGATCCAGGTTGACCGCTTGCGTCGCGGCTCCGCCATACTCCATGTCGTCACTTGTGTTCTGCAGGGCTTCATTGAGTAAAGTGCGGCGGTCACGAAGCACGAGGACCCATTGGGACTGCGCCAGCTCGAGCTCTAGCTCGGAGTAGGCTGACTGGAGTCAACAATCCTTCCGAACGGACTACGAAACCTCGGTTGCTCCGATATGTGTTGGACGACGGGCAGGGGACGAGTGACAGATCAGGAAGCAACACTTACGAGAGAGATCCATCTGCGCCTTCGCGATGAGCAATTGGGCTGTCATGTTGACGAGTTACGAAGGGGTAGTGGCTGGTTGAATTCGGCTTGATATGAACAGACGACAGATCCAAGCGGTAGAGTACTATTATCGAGGTGAGACCTGATATTCACTACCGGTCACCGGACACCCTCAATCTCATGGTCTTACGCTTTATACCCAACAGGTGTCTGAAGCTTCATCGGTCATCGGTCGTCCTCCTGCTCGTCAAACGTCAACTCTCGTGTTAGAGAGGCGATTCCTTTCCTCAGAATGGATCAAGAGGAGATTGCAGTCAAAGGGATACTTCGATGTGTGGTGAGCCCGGATTATCAGAAAGGATCCGCATTCTGCATGTCGATTGTCGCATGCCCATCGAGTTTGCTATAGACTTACAGAGATTGGAGTCTGGGCTACGAAGTCCATTCCAAATCGATCCCTTCAGACAAGTCTGTATACTGGAATGCAAGCTCTTTCAGCTCGAACTCACCACGCTATTGCAACTCCCGTCAGTGGGGAGTGACCACGCTACAGTGTCATTTATGAGCAGTGTCCAACCCCGTCTGCCGTTGAAGCTGGATCTTTTAGATTTCAGTTAGACGAGTTTGTCTTTCTCTAGAGTGAATCAGACGTCGGGAGGGGCTTTGTTGAGCCTATGAGTTGCTGTCCTTGACAAGAAGTAGGACTATCGACTCGTCGAGTGAATACTGATGGCAGCTACTTTTTGAGCAACAAGTAAGACGACCCGCCCTGTCTTTCCAGGTGTACAGCCTTGTTAACATCAGTACCCGGGTCCGTCATGCCATACGTTGGTCGTTCGTCAGTCGTAACGTCCAGCGCGTTTAACGTTCACGTTCAAAGCTCAGCAAAAGCTCAGCGTTCGACGTAGCGTACTCTACGTTCGAGCTTTCGACGTCATAAGTCGCTCGTCAGGAAAGCAGACAAACTCAGACCCCCCCGGCTTCGTAATTCGTCTTAAGCCGCGGCCGCATGCCGATTACGATTTACGGTGAGAATCATAACAACCAATTGATATCATAGTCAGATCGGAACAACGCTCGCATTAGGAAATGTAAGTATGCGCCACCGATCGAAGTGCGTCACTATCACCTCCCTGGACCCGCCCGTTCCCAAGGTGTGCTCTCCTGACAGCGCTCACTGATGTCTTCACACCGTGCAACACCTTCGTTCGCTCTCTGATAACTAGTAGAGATGGGGGACCAGTTGGCAGGCTCGAGTCCGGCGGCTCCGATCGTCGACATCGAGCCCCTCATTACCCGACTTCCGCCCGAATTGATCGACTACGCCCTCAGCCATGTCCCGCCAGAGCTGCTCCAGAGGACGGCTTTATCCCTCTCCCAGGTGTTTCCGGACTATCCGCTATCCTCAAAGCATCTATGGGCGCATTTGATCGTATATCGAGCCCAGCAGTTGGTACCGATGTGGATGAAGCTCAAGGAGGAGGGCAAAAAGCCGGATGGAGGCATGACCAAGGCTGTAAAGACTTTTTCCATGGTATGTCGAGTCTCGGTCAAGTCAGACGACCTGGCGCAAATCTGCAGCAGCTGACTGTCGAGGCTAGCAATCTTGGCGAGGCGATGCCGATATTCTCAACAAGTGAGCGAGCAAGCATCGATTTCTTGGAGAGACGCTGATCGTGGAACAGCGTTATGAGATGCTTGCCCGATGTACGGACACTAATGCTCAATGTGGGAACGAACTTCGCCCCGGAGCACTTGGAGGAAATGTTTTCGGATCCCAGGACGGACATTGAGCGGATGGAGATGCGCTTCAGGCCATATGTCGAGCAAGCTAGTTACTACCAATTTCTCAAGGGTAAGTCAAGAGTCGATCCCAGTTTTAAAAGACTGACTGGATTTAGGATCATACTTTGACACATCGATCGAGACCATGTATCGCAAATGGCCGGAGACACCTTCTTTCACCCATCTCAGCATCATTCAGGATCTGCCCCCTCGTATGACTGCGCCGAATACCGCTGCGAGCAGCACACTTCACACGGCTACACAAAGCCTTGCTACCTCTGCGGCGACCAGTCTCGCCAGTAGTATCGCCGATCTCACACTCGAGGGCTCAAACTCAGATAGCGATCACGCCTCGGGCAGATCGACACCGCCGACATCAGCCGAGTCGGAACCAGTCGTCGAGAATAAAGGCTACACCGGACACGGGCCATTCCCCTACATCAGCGACAAAATGGGCTATACCAAGCCTAAGTCCTTCGCCCAACCCATCGTATTCTTCGACATCAAATGCCTTGCAAGATTCGGCACATCTCCAGTCGCCGTGAACCTCACGCATCTGACAATCCGAGTTCCATCCCGGGATCTAGCGTATGTCCTGGTTGGGCCGCAGACTCACGCACGAGCGGTCAACGTGTTCCCCTCATTACGGTATCTCGATATATCAACCACGAATGTTCGACTGGACACGACACTGTCGACGCTGCTCAAATCGTACTCTAGACTCGAACACCTGATCTTGGACAGAGTCAACTTGTTTGGATTCACTGCTCGAGAAAAGGGATCACAGCTGTGCAAGGATCTAGGTGGGCTATGTGTGTCAGCGGGACTCACCAGGGCCAAGGAGAGGGAGAGGCTTATCACCAGCTGGGAAGTCGCCGAGCGTACGAGATGGGCCCAGGCTGAGGCAGAACGGCGGAGACAACAGCAGCAACAGCATCAACAATATCAGAGTAGCGGGGATGAAGATGACGAAGATGAGGAGTCAGAGGCACATCTGGCAGCGGTCGAAGAAGCGAGGGCGGCCTCAGCTGCTGCTGAAGAGAGGGAAAGAGCCATTGCCTTGGCTAGATCACGGCGGGGTCACCGCTCGGCTGCACAATCGACATTCTCACTCAGAGATCGACCGCTCAGATCGAGGAGATTAGGCGCGAGTACTTCCATCGCAGCACCCTCGATACCTCTGCCGCCTCAGGAGAAGCTGTATTTCGTCCTACCGCACCTGCCTAATCTGAAGACAATGTCCATAGGCGGAGAAGCCCATGCGTTGTCTTCGAAAAGAGTGGCCGAGTGGGAATACGAGTTCCACGCTGGATGGCGGGAAGGTCTGGTCAAGCAGCTTGGATGGGCTACCCACGTTGCGGAGAAGTACGAAAGGGCAAAACGCAAAGCCGAAGAGTGGTTCGCCCAGGAAGATACTCAAGCCAACAAAACATCAAAGGGTCACGGTAAAGGGAAAGCCAAGGCATCTGGCTCTGCTACATCGGCCACGAAAGTCAAACCGCCTTGCGACATCCGGATCTACCGATTCGCCAGCTCGTCAGAACCCCGCGTCCTTGCCGATGCCAGTGATCCTACGGCTGACTTGATCGAAGTCGAGCTTGTTGGGAGAGACTACCTTGAGCCATACAAGCTTGCCATAGCCGACGCGGAGTTGTGGACAACTAGCCAGGGCAATGCGCCTCCCTGTGTTTTCTGCACGGTGCCCGACTGCGAAGGCCCTCTGAGGAGGGGTACAGAAGGCGAGAAGGTGGATGGTCGAGGAGGAATGACGGGTCAGCACAAGCCGAATTGTGGGCATCTGGTTGGACGCAACACTTGGGGATGGAATGGGCAAATGTAGCGATCGGTGCTAGGTTCGGCTGTCACAACATGTGTAGCATAATGTAATCGGCAATGCTATTGTATCTATAGTTAAGTATCTTGGATGTAGCCACTGGACTCCCGGCTGCACTACGCATGTAGCTCTGGCGCTGATCCGGTCCGCTGACACAGCGGTGATACTCTACTATGTTGCCCAAATGGTCGGGGAAGTGCGGGTTGTGGTCTGGGGTTCTAGAATGCTCCAATCTTTGCTCCGCTGTTCAAGATTGTCTCCCTGGCCTTGCCAGAGAACAGCGACTTCCAGAGCTCAGTCCTGATCTCGGGTAAGGTGAGCAAAGAGCGTTGTTCTACGCAGCCAGTCAGCGTAAGAATTGGGCGAGAACTGTGGCTTGCACCCACTTGGATCCTTGTAAGTAGCATCGAGGAGGATTACAGTGCCTTCCTTGACTTTCATAGCGCCTGTACGCAGTCATAAGGTAAGCTGAAGGACACAAAGGTTTGGCAGAGACATACCTTCGGAAAGCAACTTGCTGACTCGTGCAGGCGTACCGACCGCTATTGACACTTTGGTCTTCTCCAGATATCTGACCTGGTCCTCGAATTTGAGGTGCTTTGCAAACAGCTGATGGCGCTCATGAGCGAATGTTGATTCGGAGCTTGATTGTGAAGACCCACCTTGGCTACTTCTCCAGTACCCTTGAATGGCTTGACGGCACGAACAACATCGGCACACCGCATCCCCGACAAGGACAGGATGATGACTTTGGGCGTGGCTGCTGGAATCTTCTTCACGTTGACGTCCTTGACCACTAAGGACCTCATCTCAGTGACAGATAGACAGAATACCTCCGTCTGCTTACACGTCTTGAGTCGGAATCCTAAAGGCCCGAAGGGGTCGTCCGTTGGGGGGATGCTGCCCAAAGGTTCGAGCAAGCTGCTTTCTGCGTCCAAGTTAGCGCAACAACATTGAAAGCTTTGAAGCTCCACGTACCTGGTATTATGAGTTCGTCAATCTCCATAGTGGTCGCTGATCTAAATGTCTCCCTTATTGACGCCAGCAGCATTTCGGACAATTGCGCTGCTGACAAGTTTGTTGCTGAGGTGGACTTCGGTACGTTCGTGGGATCTTCTGCCATTCTCTGACGGCTAGATCAGCTTGAGTCGTAGCCAGACCAATAAGCTCTCTGAGAACATACCCTCGCTTTCCTCTCCTTCTCTTTCTCCTTCTTCCGTCTCTTCTTCTCCTCTGCTTTAGCATCTTCATCTAAGTTTTCCACCTTTCGCTTGACCCCTGCTCTCTTTCTGGGCTCTTCCTCGTCCTCCTGCAGATCACCGTCGTCCACCTCATCCTCCTCATCCACGCCATCCACCCTCATCTCATCTACGTCCACCTCCTCTCCCTCTACATCGCTGCCGTCTGACGGCGCCAGCAGCTCGGGATCCAGCTCAAGTCCGTCATCCAGGTCATCACCCCCAGTCTTGATGGCTTTGGAGGTGGATGCGACTGCCATGATGGATATTTAGACTTGTATCGAGGGTTTCAGGTATTTGTAAGCGATCTGAGCAGCTTTGATCAAGCTCTAGATGATATTGAGATGACCCAAAGCTTGTACACGGCTGATCTACAGTCTACGGTCCGTACGAGTACAGTCTTCAGAGGAAAACAAAATCTCAAACCCGAGAAGCTGGGGCTCCAATGTGCAGCTGCCTGATATTCGAGCACCGCGCGATCTCACTTCGAATCAGGCTGATCGCCCTGGCTGTGCCTGAGTCAGGCACAGCTTTTACGTCACTGCCAACCACCGGGATCTGTGCACACATGATGTTGTCGTCGACCCAGACCCGAAAAAGCACAATTCACGCGATATACATCTCGCCAATTGCACAGCTCGAGTCAGATCTTGACAGTAGGATCTGGTAGGATGGCCAGCTCGAAGACGGTATAGATAGTGGGACTTCCTCTCTCTCGGACAATCTTACCTCGCTCATGCCGGTATAACGTCCGGTCGCCATAGGAACGATGTGGTACTCCACGGCGATCTTGATCGTCTCTTGCTCGCTTGTCAAAGCTCAGCTCACGCCTTCGCCTTCATATGCGCCGCCTCCTGCTGCTCAAGGAACGCAAGCATCCACCGGTAGCCCGAATAGTCAGTGGTCTACAGTACTAGGCAACTCGCTGTGGTTCTACGACGCACAGAGGAGTGGCAGGCTCGAGCAGGGGACTTATGGAAACAGAGTGGCATGGCGAAATGATAGTTGCTTGGAAGATGGCAGTGACTATGGTGTTGATCTGTCAGGAGGGTGGTTCGATGCTGGAGACGTAAGTCTTGTCCTCACTCGATGGAGTTTGACTGATCAGGAACGATAGTACATCAAGGCCACGTTCCCCTTGACTTTTACATTGACGGCGCTGTCGTGGGGCGCTTTGACCCATGGAAGAGGGTACGATTCTGCCAACCAAGGTGTATATCTAGACGGAACACTGCGGTGGGGCTTCGACTGGATGATGAAGGTACGTACGAGTAGTAGCTTGACTGTAGCGCCTGCTGTAGCCAACTGCTAATCTATCCCAGGCGCATCCATCAGATGACGTCCTGTTCATGCAAGTTGGAAGCTCGGATGTCGACAATGCTTACTGGTGAGTATGCTTGGAAAAAGTTGGCATCATGTCTGACGGAGAGGATAGGGGCGGCGACCAGAACATTCCCACACCAAGACCAGCGTACCCCGTGAACTCTTCAAGTCCGGGCACAGACGCATGGGCATCCGCCGCCACCGCTTTCGCCATGGGTTCAATCCTATACTCCGCGCAGCCCAACTTTACACCTACAAGTGCCTCATCTCCTCCCATCTCGCCATCGATAGGCAACGCAACCTATTCTTCTCAATTGCTCTCCCATGCCGAAGCGCTTTACCGGACAGCCAAGAATACCACCCCTTACACCCTCTACGCGTCTTCCTTGCCAGCAATCAAGGGAGCTTATGGCTCCTCGGACTTTGGTGACGACTTGTCGATCAGCGCTTTGACTTTGGCTCTCGCCACCAACCAAAGTTCGTACTACCAGGATGCCTACCAGTTCTACCAACAATTTGCCCTCAGTGGAACGCGAGATCCTTGGAATTGGGACAGTCAAAAGCCCGCACTATACGTCCTATTCGTGGAAACAGCTCTTACTCGGCCGTCTCTGGCTCAAGGCGCAGGCTTGGACACCAACTTGACAGGCTGGAGAACCGAAGCTGAAAACTATTTCGACCGCATCATCAATGGAAATTTGCCAGAGGTCTACATCACGAAAGGTGAGTTGATCCGGATAAGCGACTCATGTGATAGTGTTGAGCTGATTTGATGTGTCAGCCGGGCTACTCTATTACGAAGGCGACTCGAGGCAAGCTTCGCTCAATCCGGCAATGGCTGCCGCTACTCTGATGCTGAAATATGCCCCGATGGCGTCGACCTCCGAAAAAGGAACCTCTTATACGGTGAGTCTGGCTGCCTGATCCTGGAGGCAATTTGCTGAAATGCCACTCAGAACTTTGCTCAAACACAAATCGACTATTTGATGGGTAAGAACCCCATGAATGGTGAGCTATACTGTTGAGCAGTGTGATATATCGGCTAATCGATCAATACCAGCCGTCTACCTCGTCGGATCGCATCCGAATTCCCCACAAAGTCCACATTCCGCGCCAGCATCGGGTGGTACGAGTCTAGCGAACCTGCGCACAGATCCACCTGTCAACGAGCGGGTACTCTATGGTGCCATGGTGGGAGGGCCACTCTCCAACGACCGATATTGGGATTGGAGGGATGATTGGGTTCAAAACGAAGTGGCATTGGATTACAATGCTATGATACCTACTCTCGCTGCTATGCAGGTGAGCTGCCTTGTCTGTAGGGGATCGGTATCACAGAACTGACGAATTCTGGATGTAGCTATTGAGTAACGCCTCGGATCCATTCTACGTCTCGCTTCAGGCTGGAACGTACTCGATTCCCTCCGGCAATCCGTGCGACGACGCATTGCCCTGCTCGCACAGCCTGTCGGGTGGAGCTATCGCTGGTATCGTCCTCGGATGTATTGCTGCGCTTCTGCTCGTGGGACTACTTTGGTGGATCGTCAGGAGGAGAGGGATTCGATAGAAGGGACATCGGACGAAAGCAACTGTCAGCATCGCATGGACCATCATCTATAATGTATCATTGTCCCCATCTTCATCACTGGATTCTTCAGACATAAGAAACTAGCTAACTGCACATGCATTCTCATCAGGTATCGACAGAGGTGCCGCGGCTGACGGCTTGAGCAATTTAACCAGCCTTTCGCCCATCCTTTGTGAACGAACTCCGTTTGCGACTTTCGCATGATGAAGATCGCTAGGCTGAGCCGCTGCGATCGACCTGCGAGCAGTATAGCCCCACTGACAAAAGAGTGCACCATGGTTACGCGTGACCAATCCACTGACAACCAAGCCACTCCACCGAGCTCAGAGATTCGTAAATTCGTGTTTGTGTACTATCAACATCCAACCACAAACTGCCAAAGAACACCATGTTGCATAATGGTAATCGAACCAGCGTGTAAGCAAGCACTAGTGACGAGGAGAGAACGAGCTGCACTAATGAGAGCTGGGCTGTAGGACCTCCCCTCCTCCTGCCTATGTCAGAAGTCCGCCAGCGAAGCAGAAGCAAATGTCAGTTCAGCAGCCCGTCCCAGCGAGCGTCGCCCCAGTGCGTCGGGATCAGATGATGGCATCAGCAGCATCTTCAGCGACGGCAGTAGATCAGCATCCACTTCGTGTGTGAGTGAGACCTGCAGTGTGGACTGGATGTGGAGTCACGGTTACAGGGAAGCTGGGCAGATCCCATGAGCAGTCCAGTTTGTATCCGACAAGCTGACCCGCGCTTAGTAGCCCGACATCCGAACCCAATGCCAAAGACAAGTATTCGCAATGGTACCCCGGAGACGCGGGAAAGGATGGCGTTCCAGTTTGGTGGAATCTAGTGTTTTGCTGTGGGTATGGGATGGGTTGTATACTGTGCCCATGTGGCAGCTGTTCGTGTCGTCAGAGTCAGCAATGATGTGATCGTGCTTCTATAGTCAGCAAGGCCTCGGAGATCCATTGTATGAATGAGTCAGTACCTCTGTCGAGCGTATGAAATCCACATCCAAGCCCTATCTAGGACAGGATAGCCTGATAAATCGGAGGTCTGGCCGACGACTGAGCGGTTTGAGCGATTCATCTTCACGACTCCATCGCTTCTTCTGCCTTCCCAACTCCCCAGTTCTCGACCCGAACATTGTCCCTCCAGAGAACGTGTCCTTCCGACTCCGGATCCTGTACACTCTTCTCCTGTTCGTGAGACGCAGGCTTGCTTGACGATACTGCGCGTTTGAGCCTCTTGTGCCGTTTCGGCCCAAACACCCCTTCTTCCGGAACGGATGTGGGAGGCGCAGGTATGCGGAGGCTCGCCTTACAATGCAGGCAGCTATGTATCGAGCTGTGTATATGCGTTTTGCTGACTGTCACGATATTTGGTCAGCTCTGAGTTCGAAAGTGACTGAGAGGAGCTGTCTCACCCCTTGTCCTCATCCGGGACGAAAGTCCTGGAATCAAAAGAGTACCGCAGCTTCGGCATATGTCTCGCTTGATGGAAGGATCTCTAAATCCGATGTTAGCTTTGTGATGAAATTACACGGTTGTGAGTAGCGCGGACGTACAGTCGGAGCTGAGTATGAGCCGCCATCTTCCTCGTGGACTTCATCTCACGCCGGGCAATCCCTGCAAAGTCGACAGTGCGGGTATCCGCCTTGCCCTTCCCTTTCCTATCAATAGGTGTCGTTTGTAATGATTGAGATGGACCGGCGTGTGTAATCTTGCCTGCATTGAGGTTCTGAAGAAAGGCGCTGGCTTGCAGTGTGTAGTTGATACGGTGATACAGATCTTTTTGCGGTATGGGAGGTGGTATCTCGCTTTTACTATGCTGGGCAAGAGCCGCTCGTTTGGCCTTGCTGACCATGTCTGAAGTCCTTATGCGGGTTCGAGCGACGATGCCGAATAAGAAGTGCGCTTCAGACTCCAGTCCGCTCGGGTATGTACGGTAGCTAGAGGTAGCTAGAGACCAGAGTCGAGCGTTGGAGGTTTTTGAAAGCCTTAGAGGTGGACGAAAAGACGAAGAGGAGCCGGACATCAAGATTTCGAAGTTCGGACTCACTCACCTCCACTTTCGCACTCTGGCTATACTCTCCCTCCTTCCTTCCTCCTTGCACACATGTTGTGACCTGATCACAATCCAATAACCCTTCTGAAAGGTCTACACGTGCTTCTGGGCTAGACCAGCTCGCAATGTCTGCTCTCGGTGCGAGCGGAGATGCTGGACCGTCCAAGAACCATGAGCTGAATTAGCTACGCCATCAAGACACATATTGACACAACCTATAGCTCGACGGGGAAGCGCCATGCACGCGGTGATAGTCATCGACTCGTCGTCGGAGGAGTCCAAGGTCGAGTCTGATGAGAGCTCGGACAGTGTCCTCCAGAGCATGTTGAGGACCGCTCAGCGCAAACTTGCAGGTCAAGGTGAGTGCGAGGTCTCGGTCGGATCAACTTCAAAGTTGTGTTGACAAGAGTCAGCGACGGCGAGCGGGTCTAAGGGTGGACCGGTCACAGGATCTTCGCCTACGAAGGGTGAGAGAGGGTTTCGGACAATGTCAGACGACATATGCTGACCCAGTCATGACAGGCAAGAGTAGGCAACAGGCTCCCAAACCCGTACACGCCTTGCCCAATGCTGGTCCTGGTAAGCCCAACTTTCATGCCGTTGCTTCCACGGGGTATGTAGCTAACACAGGAGAATACAGTGGATCTCACAATGTCCTCGGACGATGATTCCCTGCACGTAGTCCAGAAGGTCCAGAAGGTCCAGAAGGTCCCCTTGGGCCAGCTCAAAAGCCCGAACAAACGTCCTCGCAGGATCTTGTCGGAGTCAAGCGAAGAGGCAGGAGAAAGACCACCTCCAGCAAAGTCCGAAGATCAAGATCAAGGGCGCACACGTCGGACTACATCACCATATGACGACGACGACGAGTCTCTGATCAAACCGGACTCTCCACCGAAGCGGTATCTGGCCAAAAAGCGCTCTCGCAGGCCTGGCCCTCCAAGAATGAGCCAACCGACGCAGACACCGAGCGCTCAATCGACTCAGACACCGACTGCCCCATCGGTCAGACCAGTCGATCGAGAGCGCATCCGCCTCATGGTCTCCCCAGACTCGGATTCAGATGATGAGGGTCAGTCGAAAAGTGCACCAACTTCCTCGACTAGACCTATTGGAAACTTGGTTCCTTCCGGCCCAGATGTCTCCAGGGGCGAAGGCAAAGGCAGGAACCAAGAGCAAGCAGCCCCAGGGTCCTGGACGAACCCCACGCCGGTGGTGATGCCGAGGAAGAAGCGGCCCAAGGAGAAAGCCGCACCGTCACACGAGGAGTTGCAGTTCCCGCCTGGGGATTGGATCAATCCATCGCCCATCAAGACTCCGAAGTCTCGTCCTCCACCGTCCACGGAATCACCGACGCAGCAAGAGCCTGATTTTCCCGTTGCTTCGTCAAGCAAGCACAAAGCCACACTGGATGAAGTGGCGCAGCCTATGTCAGGGGGAGAAAGTGATGCTTCGATCAAGCTTTCCAAGCGTCGACCTCGACCGACTACCACGCTGAAACTGACACCGCAGTCTGGACCCGATCATTCAGCTGGCTTCACGGGAAAGAAGAAGACGTCATTGGAGGTCGAGCCGGAATATCCGCTCGGAGATTGGAGAAACCCAGCCCCTGTGAAGCTTCCGAGACCTCGACCATCCGCCACACCTGGGTCCGCATTAGCACCCAAACCCGCACAGCCAATCGACAATCGAGATTCGACTTCAGATGTCCCGACGCCTGGACTGTCAAAGCCGGAGACGGTCAGAGCAAAGCCCCGTGCGGTCCAGAGAGTTGCATCGGCCAACAGCACCTCCGACAGCGTCCTCGAGGGACCCGCATCCTCATCACACGCTGCCGCTCCCCAGCGGAAGTTTACACCTCCCGCCGTCGAGGCAGGCTCATGGGGCAATCCAATGTTGGTCACCAATCCACTGTCGCGACCTGGCAAGAGTGCCCCCGGTGGCAGCTCAACCAAGAAACCAGGACCAATTGCCACAAAAGATGATCCCGGACCTTCGACCGTTTTGAAACGAGGAAATGCTTCGGGTTCAAAGGGTCAATCTGGTCGGAAGAAGATGAGGCGCATTCCAACCTCGAGTCCAGAGGATTCCCCCGATCCAGCTCCAGCTCCAGCACCACCACCTCCTGCTCAAACCTCAACTCCAATACCCGCTGTGAAGAAGAAACTTGGGCCAAGCTGGGCTACTGAACCCAGCCCTCGTACGACTCCAGCCCAAGCGAGACCGACTGTCCCCCAGAAGCCGGTATCACCACCTGAACAGTCGTCAAACCCGCCGGCGCTGCCAAATCCACTGCCGACGAGAGAACGCAATCTTACTGTCCAGGAGCAGGAACAGGGGGAGGTGGCAAATCCTTCGGATTCCAGTCCGACTGGCATGTCTACGCCGGCCAATGAGGAAGAGGCTGTAGATATGGACCTCCTTGCAACAACTGAGGCTTCTAGGGAGTCCAGTTCTGGACCCTCCAGGGGATCCGGTGATGGCGAAGGGAACCACCGACTGCCGTCAAAACCCCACGCTTCTTCGTCGCTGGCTCAGGACAATGCCGTTGGCGGTATGCACGATCCAGGCATGGATGCCGCACCCGGTAATCAAACTCCCCTTTACACTGGAGGGCAGTCAAATGCCCGTCGAAAGCCGGAGCCACTGGGCGCACTCCCTCTTCTCGGTCGGCAACCAATCTCCCAGAACGGCCCATCTGGTTCTACACGTCGCTCTCCGCCAACACCACCACAGATGACACCGTTGCCCACGCCTCTACCTGGGGATACCGAATCGTCAGCGCGGCGCGACGATGCATTCGATCAATCTGGGCCTGGTCTGTCATTCAGGCCGGACGATACCGATACCTCGTTCTTTGACGATATGGGGTTGTCCGGCGACGATACTATGTCATATACGCTTCCTGCGGATGCATCGGCCGAGACCGTGACTGTGACCGTCGATACCGACTACCGACCTCCCTCCCCAGCACTCAGCTCGGGGTCATCGTCGTTCGAGGAGATCACCGCCGATCAGTTCAAGCCAAAGGCAGTATTCAACAAAGGTGCCGCCCCGGTTGAAGTCGACTTGCTGGAGAACTCCCTAGAGAGCCAAGAATCGGATGGTACCAGGAGGCGGTCTCAGAGACTAGATCAACAAGTCGCGTCGCCAATCGCCTCGTCACTCAAGGGCAAAAAGGCAAGGAAGGCAAATAAGTCTGACCGGCAGAGGACGGTGTCCGAGTTTGGCTTATCAAAGCCTGCTCAAACCCGATTCAAAGCTCGTCTGGCTGGCGATCTCGGAAGCATGAGCCGTGAAGAATGGCTCAAGATTGTCGAGGAAGAGGGAGGTATGGACCTCATGGACATATCAGCCGACAGGCTCTCGACGCAGACGCCGCAAGTCCCAGAAACGATAGGACCTATCAGGTCTCGCCTGGACGACATCACTCAACAGCCGCCTCCTGAACGCCGGGGCACCGCTATACGAGAGTTCGACACTACCCTTATCGACGACTGGAACGAACGGGCGCCATTTCTCACGAAAAACCCGGGCCTGCATCGAGAGATCTTCGAAGCTTACATAGCTGAGAAAGAACTGGACGCGGGTCCTATCACCGTTGTGAACGAGGTCGATGCCGAGGGCGCGCCACCAGATTTCGAGTTCGAGTACTCGAACAACATGATCTATCACCCGGATGTGCCCGACCCCGAGCTAGGGCTAGGGTGCACGTGCGAAGGTCCTTGTCGCGAGAATTCGAATTCTTGCTCCTGCTTGAAACGTCAGCAACTTTACTTCTACGACAACGACATCGAGGGTTTTGCGTACGATAAGTGGGTGCCTACACCATGTAAAGGCTAAAGGCTGACAATCATGTAGGAAAGGACACGTGAAGCATACTGATTTCTCCATTTGGGAATGCAGTGACACCTGCGGCTGCCCTCCCGAGTGCATGAATAGGGTACGTCTCGCAACTTGTGAAAGAGACGATGCTGAAGGATCTGTCAGGTCATTCAGCACGGTCGCAGTCCAAACACAAAGTTAGAACTGTTCAAGACTGTACGTGGTGTCTCTCACTCATGGAACAACGTTGACGCCTCATGTATTACAGGAGCTTAAAGGCTGGGGTATGTTCTCGAAGCGCCGTTCAGCACTACGCAGAACCTGACTCATATTAGGCGTCCGAGCCAAGAGCTGCATCGCCCAAGGCACGTTCATTGGGGTATACGCAGGCGAACTCATCACCGAAGATGAGAGCGAACCCCGGGGGGAACTGTACGATGAGATTGGGAAGACGTGAGTTTTCTCACTCGCCAAATGCGAACACCCTAACAGATTCGACTGTTGCAGATACCTGTTCGACGTGGATGGCTATCAAATCTCCCACGCCCCACCGGGTCTAGATGAAGTGGACCCCAGATTGGCGCTGACAGCTCGGGCGTCGGCCGAGCGAGCTCGATCGGCAGCGGAGGATGGTTCAACCGGTCTCTATAGCGCCTATACCGGTGAGTCGGCGCTGTCTGGCTGTAGGGTGTCAGCTAATTTGAGTAGTTGATGCCTTTCACCTGGGCGTAAGTAGCATCGGTATAGTGTGATCCTTAAATCGCAATCAGCTGACAATAGGATATCCGGATCATTACAGAATGTGAGTCTGATCGGCCAATGAGATGTGTGTATTTCGTTCGCTGACCAGTTGGATAGTATACGCGATACTTCGTGAGCCACTCGCTCTCCGATGACTGAGTTCCAGCTAAAATCGTCCTAGAATCATTCATGTGATCCAAATCTTCAGCTCACACAAGCCTACGTCAAAGTGAGTCTGAGTTGCTCAGGTCTTCCCGAAACGGCTGACTCAATCATTCAGGATTTCCATCCAGAACGACCATGGTCAGTCTGCAGTTTTCGAGTAATGTGTATAGAGCTCATCCTAGCAGGTTGGTAATATTTGCTCGACGGAATATCGAATTTGATGAAGAATTGTGTATCTCCTACAAGGGAGTACCCGTAAGTGACCTACAGGGGGTACCTGACAAGCGGGTTAGCTGATTCGCGCCGAACAGGATGCTGAGCCACCTGAGCCGATGCCCGCCGGGAGAAGGGCTGGTGGTAAGAAGGGCAGACCACGGAAGTCGAAGACCAGCGCCGCGGTTCATGTCGTACCCAAGAGTCTAGGCAAAGCATCGTCAAAAGATAGTGGGCCGTGTCATTGGTAAGTCGATCTCAGAAATCGGCCGTATTCTTGCTGACTGCGTGGACCAGTGAGGCGCCAAATTGCGATGGAACGATGTTCAATTACGGGTGAAGGACAGTGTAATATAATTATGACCGCAACGACCGACATGCCCGCTATGCAAGATGGGGCAACTCCACAGAGTCCTCTTCGCCCAATGCCTGTCCCAACGCCGTCTCGAGTTCCCTGAGCAGGCTCTCTGCAAAACCGTGCGGTCAATTTTTGTGTCAAGTCTTCACTGGCCTGAACACACCCACCTGCTTGGGACAGTGCTTCCTTGTATTCCGCGTTGGCCGCGTCCATGTCTGCTTGCAGTTCCTCTATTCTTTGAGCCTATACACTGGATAAGAGGATGCTGCTAGTGGTCAGCAGCAGACGGCTCACTCTGAGATGGCTATGCCCTTTCTTTGGCAACGCCTCGATTAACTTCTCTACATCTTTCGCTCTTTTTACTATATCTGCGACAAAAGTGTCTACGGCGGCTACAGGCAGGCTCAGCAATGGATCAGCGATGGATGAGTGGACTCTTGGCTCACCCTTGTAGTCTGACCGGGAGGCGGATTGCTCGCTGCTGAGTGTGGCTGGGATCGTCTTGGAGACTTGGGCAAATTCAGTCTTAGTAGTGATGTATTCAATGGAAGTGTGGGTGATGATCAAGAGCTGTCATGGTGTGAGTTTACTCTTCAATTGGTTTCCTGACCCAGTATACAGAAGCGTTGTGGCTGGGTGAAGGAGGGATTGGCTCACATCTAAGATAGCATCTTGCAGCTAGCACGAGGTCAGCTCGAATCCCTGGCGAATTGCCCCAGCCACTCACCTGGGTAATCCTGTCCTGGAAGGCCAAATGAACCTGAATCAGCTCCGCCTGACTGACAGACACGACCCACTCACCATGTCAGTGGAAAGCTCCTCGCTGAGCATTGCTGCCGCCCAGGTTCATCGCACGGTTCGGGGTGTGAGGTGCATGGGTGGGCGGATGACCTGATCGCTCAAGGGATATTGATCAGCTTCACATGTCGGCCAGAAGATAGCTTGCGAATGGTCTGCGACTCACGCTCGAGGGATGGACAGATGGAGGAGAGTAAGATCAGATAAAACACGACATGAGTTTTTGGAGTCTCTGAAACTGTCAACACGAATTGCATCACCGACGCGTTGCTCCATACCGTATCCTTCTCTGCGTTCGGCATCGCTCTGATCTACTGGTCGACGCTACGGGTTCATTGACATCACAAGGGCTCAGCCTGAGTGGATCAATGGCACCTCACAATGGACTCGATTCAAGTACAGATACAGCCCTCGTCGCAAGGTCGATCGCGATCCGCACATAAAGCCTCCAACACCGTTCGACCCACTCGAGACTTTCTCCAGCTATCATCCCGGTACAAGACCTACGAAGAGCTCAAGAAGAAACAGGCCAAAGTCGCAGGAAGGATATTGACCTATGGCCTAGTCGACGAGGTCAGCATGCGGAGATGGACGAAGATGCGAGCGTGAGCTGATTGTGATGGGTAGGAGGGGAAACCCCCGGCGAGACCATTATTATGGAAAACGATGCTGGGCGTGTTGGATTTGGAGGTGAATAGATATTTGGAATGGGTGAAGAAAGGCCCTAGCGAGTTCAGCGAGAAGAGTGAGTATAGCCATGATCCCAAGTCTGGTGACAGATCAGGAGGAAAACGCTGAGCTGTGACTTTAGTCAAGAACGACACGTTTAGGACCATGGCCACGGATACCCAATTCAAAGGCAAAGTCAAAGAGGAGATGTTGATCATACTCCTCGAAGCATTCGTGTGGAAGAGCCATGGTGAGTGGAGCTGAAGGCGAAGGAGTCATGCCTGACATTTTGCAGACAGACAAGACGGCGAGATGGAGTTCACCTATGTTCAGGGTGAGCTCGATGATGCTGTCTCTGGGTCAGAGGCTCATCCCAAGCGTAGGCATGAATGTTCTCGCTGCGCCATTCCTATACGCCATGCCGACTCAGGTAGAGGCCTTCGCCTGCTTCTCAACGTTTATCGAGGAGCAGTGCCCCTTATACGTCCAACCCACGCTCGTGGGCGTCCACCGGGGTCTTGAAGTGGGTCAACGTCCCGTTCCCACCATTTCATTCAGGTATGTGCAAACAAACGCTGACTAGAGACCATCCCCAATAGCTGCTAGATCGATGCTTGGAGGTCATAGATCCAAAGATGTTCCATCATCTCAAGAGCAAACACCTCAAAGCGCAATTATACGCATTGCCCTGTGAGCTCATTTCCACAGAACTCCAATTCAACTGCTGATACACCCCATTCTCAGCCGTGATGACATTCTGCGCTGCCACGCCACCTCTAGAAGAGGTCCTAAAGCTCTGGGAGTGGGTCACAGAACCCTGGTCAAATCAGACATCACTGACCATCGGTGTAGCTTCTTGTTCTGCCACGGAGCGCATCTGAATATCCTCTTTGTCATCGCACAAATGGACCTTTGCAGTCAGGACATCATGAACAGTCCATCGTGAGTCCCTTATGACGCTATCTGATAGCTGGTCAGGCTGATAGTGCGACGATCAGACCGATGAAAGTCCTACGTACGCTGCCGCCTCTTAATGCCGAAAGCATCATAGCTCGCACAATGATCATCATCGGAAAAGTACCCGCGGATCTGTATGAGGAATTGATAGAACACCCTTATAAGCCACTTGACAATCGCCGGTCTTCCTCATCGTCTGGTTCGTCGATATCCAGTCGAGGGTGGTAGCGGGCTCAGGAACTGAGGGCTTGGGGCGGATCATCAGAGTGAGACTGAAGAGAGGGCTAGGACGTGATGTAAAGTGGGACAGGAGTGATATGGTACCGATCTTATACGCCTTTAACGCACTTGACGACCATCATGCAACGATCACGATCCACGTTCGCCAGATTCATCATGAACCTAGTACTAGTAAGAGCTGCAATCTTCTCGTTCATTATGATGCACGTACGCAAACTCATTATTGGTCGTATAGTCGTCAAATCGTCACAACTCGTTATTGATCCTCATCCTGCCCTAGATCTTCCCTCCCATGTTCCTCAGAGTGACCTTGCCTACTGGCCTTTTGACAGGGGTTTCACCGCCTACCGCCCCTCCATCCCTATACGCAGTCCACAACCCCGCCACTCCTGAGACTTCACTCCCACTCGGTCCCACCACACCCCCGTCCTCCGCTTTGGCGAGCGGCGGCCTCGGTTTTCGGGGTACCGTGCCCCTCACCGAAGTCACACTTGCGGCGGTATTGGCATTCAGAGCCATCCCACTTCGAGCCGTTCTGATCGATGCTATAGAAGCAGTGTTGGACAAACGGGGAGTCTGCCCCTTGGGCTCGGTGACGACTTTGGTAGACGAGTTCCAGGCGGGTCGAGGTATGTTGACGTTACCGACAATCCTGTCGTTTGGACTCAAGGGTCTCGTCGTCTGATTTTGAGCCGATTTGCCATTGACAGTCGCGAAACCCGAGTTGGCGGGATGAAGCGACTGGCGCGCCATGGCAGGTGGGAGGGACGTCCTAGTCCTGGAAGCAGGTCTTGTAGTACCCGTGGGTGAATCAGGACCGTGATCCAGATCGGGGGACCGAAGTCGATGGGCAAATTTGTCTTTCTGGAATTTGGCACTATGACTATTGTTGGATTGCCCAACGCCTGCGGTTGTCCCAGATCCTGTGATGGAAGGACCGGCGGATACGCGCCTCTGTGGCCAAGGTCCAGATGTCTTGCGATCACCAAGTATGCCTGTTTGAGCGGTAAGTGTGGGAATGCCACCAGCAGGTCGGACTTTTCGTTCAGTCGGCTTGATCTGATCCGCCCCCTTGAACGCGAAAGACATGACGGATCGCCCATCGGAAACGACCGTGTCGGTGTCTACGTCTTGTTGACGGGATCGGGGAGTACGCTGAGGAGACGGTCCGCCATCACCTTTCAGAGGCACGCTGTGGGTCTTCCGTGGCGTCACTGGAGAGTCGGAAGGCTGGAGCGGCGTGGATGATGCGGATGTACTGGGTCGTGCGGCTTTTGTAGGTGTCGCATTGGCGTCTTTGGTGTCAGGCTTGGATCGTGCCTCGGAAATGCTATCGCAGTGTCAGTATCTGATGCCATCACTACCAGTCACAACAGGCTCACTCTTCCATCCTCAGACTGTCGGAGCATCGGGTCAGCGCACAGTCGACATCAAATTCAGTCACTTACAGTGCTTCTGTACTACCCGTCTTCGGTCTCAAGTGCCATTCGTGAACTTTGACAAACTATTGAACTGTAATCAGCATCTTCGAGCAAGAATAGCCAATCAAGACCCACCTTGTATAGGTTCCTGGCCCGCACGGATCCACCTCTCCGCGTTGAGGTCGAGACTCTCCTTGAAGACCTATCCGGTACTGACTCATTCTTTTCGGTCGTCGACTTGAGCGTAGAGACTGGCAGATGGGTGACTCCAGTTCGTTCACATAGAAGTGAAACGTCAGAGAAGCGACTGAACCATGTGCGGTTAGAGGCGACCAACATTGTAATACCTAGCTCCACTCACATGACCCAGTAGTCCACTGCCTCGCCGTGACCTTTGAGTATCTCGCTGAGGCGTTTGAGAGACTTGCGGTTCTTCGTTGCGTCTTTCGGTACGGCAAATTGTCCATCGGGTTGCGCCTGTTGGATCTCGCTTACAAGCAGCCGTGTGGCTTTGGGTGCCATGAGCAACTGAATTGAAGTCAGCGCCATAGTTCCGATTTATACCTGGTCATGGCACAAGTTCGATCCAACCTACCTTGTCCTTGTCCAATCCGTCAATCCGGGCCCAGACATCTCGCGTCTTCTCACGTTCCTCCGAGCTAGCCTTTTCATCCTCGATCGTCCTGACAATCTCCTCCACCTCGTCGACCATATTCAGCGTCGCCTCGTACTCCTTGAGACTGGGGTCCGTATTGAAAAGGAGGTTCTGGAATAGGAGCGGATACTTGAGTAACCGCTGGAATGGCTTGGATAGGGAGATGACCAAGCCCGATTCCCCTCGTTCTGCCGCCACTTCCTCCAGCGCCATCAAGGCTTTACCCAATCTGCCTAGGTCTGTGTCCTCCATCCGTTTGGATGAGCGTTTGTTCCCCGTGGCATGGCAGGCAGAGTAGGTCTGCAGGGCTTCGTCGACTTGACTCAGTGCGCTCTCCAAGTGGAGGATATACGTGGCGTACTCTCGCAAGATGTATGACTGAAAGTACGTGTCAGTCAATATCGGACATGAGAGAACGGCAAGGAGGCACGTCACTTACGTGAGCGGTGAATACGTCCGCTAGAGACCTGACCAGTGGGTATTGATTCTCGTATCGCTTCCTCAGCGCTGCGGCCAGTTTTAGATGTCCTTCCAGTATCCCTCCTGCCAGGACAACCAGCACTTTTTCCAGATCCTCGGGGAGTTGGGCATCTTTGCCGGCAGCGACGTTCCCGCTCATACTTCTCACCGAGGAAGTACTGCTTCCCGAAGGATGCCTCGTCTCGTGTGGATTTCCCCGTCCAAATCTCCCAAACTGTGAAGTTCCCGGATGATATGACATCCTGTTCTTCTGTCCACTCGCGACTTTCTGATCAAGAGTTCCATTTGATGAATTCTTTGCGGGCGGCGGCAGAGAGTGATGCTTTCCGGATGGCCCTCCTCGTCCATGACTGATACTGCTCATACTGGCTTTCCTGGCATTGTTGTCCAGAGCACGGCTGGGTTCGCCCGGACGTCCGCTCGTCAAGGCGTTATAGGCATTCATTCGGGGATTGCTCGCTGGGGTCGACATACTGCTTGGAGACATCGAGGCGTACTTTGCCGCTATAGGCAAAAAGTCCGGATTTTCCACCGGCGACCCAGGTGTGGAGTTCAGTGAGGGAGATAGTGTACGAGCCAGAGTGGCACTCGGGTCAAAAAGATTTAGAGAGGGTGATGTCGCAGAGGGAGGCAGGAGACGGCGACAAAATGTCTCGTTGAGCTTGATTAGCTCCTGGACATATCTATCCAAGAGGTGAGCGGTGAATACACGGCTGACGGACCTAAAGCCTCGAGGCATCACTCACCTCTCCTCGCTACTGACAATCTCCCAAAGTACCTCCTGTCTGGTTCTCTCCCTTGGACCAAGATTGGCAATGAGATCATCTTCAGCCATCTCGCTCCAACTGTTCGGAGGAGGAAGGTAGCTTTGCGAGCTTGCCCCTCCTGACGACTCTTCCGATGGCGTGGGTGACATTATACTTGGGTGATGCAGGCCGTTTGGAGCACTGGGATTTGGCAATGGCGGCAAAGACGGTTTCCTCGTGATTATAGGTTTCGGCAGCTCCTTCGTTGACTGCCTCGATGAAGTACGGGACTGAGGTAGGGGTCGGCCGCGAATATCCTTGGTTGGTGATGTGCCGGATCTAGCGGGCTGGTTGTACGATGTCGATGTCGACCGGTCCTTCTCCCGTTCCGATATCGTTGGTCCGGGCAATAGTGCGGTATCATCCAGAACTAGGGATGTTGTTGGAGTGGGTATAGGTGATCTGAATGTGACCTTCTTGACACCTGTCACGCCATCCTCTTCTGTTTCAGAAAATTTGATCCCTCTTATAGTGTCGTCTCCGGTATGCGGCTCTCCATGAGAAGCGTCAGACGAAGAGGATGCCGATGAGCGCCGTTCTCCACCCTCTCCGGGATCTCTATACCCCTCATGTATCGAGTGCGGACGTGTTGAGCTTGAAGATGAGGAGGACGACTGCGAGTGAAGAGCCGCTATAGGCGTGGACGAACGGTCGATTGACGATGTGGTGGAGTACGATGACGACCGGTGGGTATGGGTAGAGGGTGCCGTGGTCGTAGAGCTCTCGTTGATCTTGTCCAGAGACGCGGAAGATGGCCTTGAGGAAGGAGGCGTATCGCGATGCCGGAGTCGAGAGAACAGTGACTTCATCGTGGAGGCGATGTCTGTATATCGACCGGGCTGATGGCGATCACCAAGTGATGGGTACGGTGTCGAGAGGTCGATCAACTGTCTTCGTAGTCGAGCGGCCAGTCGAGATCAACACGAGAGTATGGTCCTGGCTTGACAGGGTGCTTTCCGCACCGTATCAAGAAGTCGCTGCCGGGCGTCGGGCGCTACGATCAGGATGCCTCGTGTGGTATGTTGTGCTGCCGGTCTTTCCGTCCCCTTTCGCTCGCAGACGGTTCGGCGGCGGACGATGCCAACGACGTCGAGGTATAGGGTATCGATAGCGAGTCCTACTCGTACAGCAACCAAAACTTTGACTGGCCTGTCAAGTAATGGATGTATCAACGTATCAAGGCGACCTTGAATCTTGCCAAATGCCATCAAGGCCGATCAGGGAGTGAGGGCGTTGGAAACGCGGGGTAAGATCATCCAGTGTGGCATGTCAAATCGCGCTGCTCGATCACTACGAACAGTCTTTCGGGCTTCGTAACATACATACATTGGTCCTTGGTCATCTCCGAGTCGCTCTGCATCTTCATGGATCCTCTACTTTGAGCTCGCAACTCATGCTGCTCATCCTCGCACAGATCTTCCTCGCTGAAATCTCCCTGCAGTGGTGGGCTCAAACATGAAACGCGCTCAGGACACAAACATTCCGGGCGGGCGGGTGGCATGCCGTCATCGCTCTGCAGCAGCTCTCCCACGGTCAGAGGGGATCTCTCTTTGTAAGCTTGATTTGATCCCGCTTCCCGCAAGTGGAAAGCAAAGTCGGCGAATGCCGGGTGACGCACTGGGCGTGTGGGCGCAGCATGACCGATTGGGAAGGTGCGAGCTCTCAATGTCCTGCAAGGTATGCTGCTTGAATGGAATGCGCTTCTGCTCTTGACTTGACCATCTCTCTTGTGCATAGGATAGCAGGACAATTCGACCACTCGACACCGGCCAACACACTCTTTAGACCGATTGATCATCAACGGCCCGGACAGCGGAGTAATTCAACCCAAATACCAACCCCCGTTCATTCCCCGTTCAACCCGCACTCGCACGGCACAAAACGTACGTCATGCGTCGAGGCCGATAACGATCAGAACAGCTTTTGCGTGTTCTGCTCTACACAGCACAGGACGTTGGCTGATCTCTTCGTCTGCCTTTACAGTGTCTCGACATTGGAATATAGACTGGGAATAGAGGACAACGTCGACCTTTGATCCAGCAGACGAGCGAAATCAGACACCGCATATCGCTGTACACGACTCGAAGATAGACCGCACTCGCAAGCCGTCGGGGGATACTCTCATCCAGGAGTAGCGCTTGGATAAGGTGCTTCAATCTTTCAGTGACACATCAATCGACAACGTCCCGCACAAGGAATCACCAATTGTCAGTAGAAATCCAATCACCTAGCTTGACAGGAGTTTGAAGCCGCAGAATGGCCATCCTCAGCTCGAGGCCGTCCAGATCGTATGCCACTGTGGACCATAATCCAGAAGGGATGGCTCCGGTTGGAAGCGCTCCATACACACGGAAAGATGGGTTCAAGACGTATCGTCCATGTGAGTTGAGATTCGGGCAGGAGTTCATGAATCCACCTACCCAGCTGACCACTTCTCACTCTCACTTAGCTCTTGCCGAAACCCATCTAAAGCGTTCAGCCTACGACTCGAATCCAGACGCTACTTTCTCTCCTTTACCGCCCTCGTTCAACTTGACCCGCAGTCAACGGAAAGACCAAGCCATTGCCGGGCAAAGGGCAGAGTTGGATCATATCCTACAACCAGAGTACAAGCTGGAAGATGGTGCTTCTGTACATTCAACCACCGCTGGTCCGTCCAGATCTCGGACAGCAGGCGGCTTGACGAGTCATTCTGTCCTCGCGGACCGGAAAGGCAAATCTAGAGCTGCGGCGGGGTTGGCACTCCGGTCATCGCCCAGTATGAACAGCTTCAAAGCGGTGCCAAACTCTGCCAACAGCCATGCTAGTGGAAACGGGGGTAGATCAAGCGTGGGGATCTACGTCGATGCCGATGGCAAAGTTCACGACACGGAATTTGATCCTTTTGCCGGTGTCTCGGAGATGTCAAGGAAGAAGTCTAGACGGAGAAGTGCTTTTGGCACGGATCGGCGGAAGGGCAGTGGGTCCAGCTCTTCGGGCAGTTCGATATCCGGAAGCGAGAAGAGCCTCGGGGCCAGGAACTCGTCACCGAGGAAAAGCATGGACGGCGGTGGGGACGAAGATGAGATCAGGCGGAGGTTGGAGTTGGAAAGAAGGAGGCTGGATGAGGTGTCTGGTTTGGCTGCGGCGAGGAGGAAGTCGATGTTGTCGGACAGGGGATCGATCAGAGACGGTGTAGGAAACGGCAAGACCTCCCCTTCGATCCGGTCCAGTGATGATGGGTTTTCCTCGGCACAGTCGCATTTGGACAGAGCCGGAAGATCGAGATCGCAACAGGGCTACTACGTCCCCAGTCCCCTTTCCCCGACCTTCTCCGCCCAGAATCAGCTTCAAGCACGCGGAGGCCAATCGCTCCGCGCAACGGCGTCATCTGCTGCTTTGACATCAGCTGCCTCGATCAACGACATAATCGAGGAGTCACCTCAAAAAACGACCGAGCGGACCAACGGACACACGTCAATCCATCGACACCAGTCGCATCAGCACATCAAGGAGAAGACACCGGTCTCAATCTCCGTCACCGGGGACAAGATCAAAGTGACGGGTTTCGATGCTCCCGTCTCTCATCCTGATCCATCGACTGGAGCACCAAACAGGGCCACCTCGCCTCGAGCGGCTGACACACCAAACGGACTGTCTAATCACTTCGAGACACTCCGCATCCCTGCCAGCGCAGCCGACTACAGGTCGTCTCGTGGATCGACAGACTCTGCGCGTCCGCCCAAGCCGGCGGAAAGGCCAAGAGAAGACACTTTCCCGGAGACGCCAGCTCAAATCAAGAAGCGAGAAGAGCGGGAGAGGGAGAGGAGGTATCAAGGCGTTCGAGCGGGTGCTGGTGGTTCGCATCGAATCACGAGCGGTACTCCCGGTCGACATCTCGGAGTCGACACGCAATTGAGCAATTCGAGATCCGGCAGTGGAAGAATTCTCCCCGAGATTGAGATTGTCGAGGATGACGACCCGAGGATCGTCTTCCCAGATCACGGAAAGGCAACCAGAGTCCAGACAAAGCATGGACAAGCGGATCACGTCATCAAAGGTCCATTCTCGATGGCATTGCAAGCTCAGGCTGGACCTTCGTCGTCGTCTGCTATTGGAGTAGGATACCCTGGGGACGGTTCTGGCAAGAGGTACAGCTCGGACGTGTACTCGACTCGAAGCGCTGGCGGTATGGGTGCTGGTTCGGGCAAACCAGCCAGCATTGCTCCGAGCACAATTATCGACAGTGGAGCAGGCGGATATCTCCCGTCGAGATGGGCGAGCGGAGATAGAGAGCTGCGGACGACGGAAGACGCAAAGGAGAAGTACAGGCCAAGAGAGTGGGGAGGCAAGACTGGCGATCTAGGCGGAAAGCCAGAAGAGTGGAAGTGAGTTTACGCCTCCCTGTCATTGTTGTGATCGACGCTGATCACGTCTTCCTAGGCCAACCACCAAGGACGCGCTGAAACGCAACTGGAAGGATCTAGCCACCAACGCGAGGTTCTCGATGTTCAGAGCGAAGAAGGCGCTGTCTCGAAAGGCAGAGTTGTAAAAGAGCCACCAAGAGGGGCAATCGGTCAGGTGGCTACACTGTCACGATTGCGCTCAGACGAACTGAGCTATCCAAGCCCAGTGTATAAGGAGTACATCAGCCGGTAGTTGTACGATGTTTGTATCATTGTACCGTATGTCACACGACAGCAAAGTGGCTATGCATTTCTGTTGATATCGATGGACTGAATGAAAGGAGCAGGTGATAGGTGGTGAGTGGTGGTGACAGCGATGACATCAGTTTGGGCTTGGTGTACGGAATCAAATTACGCTGGGTGCAAGTGGATCTGCCACGTGGCTTCAGGCGTGAGACGAGAGGGAGCGCACGGGAGACGTCTGTTTTCCTTTGGGTTGGCGCCAAGTGAGGGCAGACTTGGCGACTTGGCATTTCCACTGGGCACTTGATTGGCTTGGTATCGTACCTCGTCCTCGGCATTGACATCCTCCTCTTCAACAACTCGAGTCCACGTCTTTCATTCTCACCACTCTAATCGTCGTCTTCATCGCTCAACAACACGTCGACAACGACACATCAATCAACGCTCGTCAGTATCGCCCTCCACCGCTTCAGGGAGACTGCGGACACCCCGAGAATAACCAAATCGAGCATTACACATCCTTTCTCTTTGCTCGACAATTGGAGAGAACTGAAGAGAACAAACCCACCTCAATCATCATCAACGCAACGATGGCATACCCATCTCTGCCGACATCGACGTACCTCAATCCCGGTCAATCGGGCAACAACCGCTCGTCCTCGCACACGTCGGGATCGGCCAGCTCTGTGGAACCACTTACACCCGAACTCCTCCCTATGAGCAACATGCCACAACACTACTCGCACCAGATGTCATCTAATGGGAACAGCAACGGTCATGGCGGCCACAGCGATCACACTCAGTACAATGGCAACTCGTCCAATGGAAATTCCGGTGAAGACACCATAGAGTGCAAATGGAAAGACTGCAACCACGTCGCTTCTTCCCCAGACGAACTATATGACCACCTATGCAATCAGCATGTGGGCAGGAAGAGCACCAACAACCTCTGCCTCACTTGCGGCTGGGAGGGTTGCGGCGTCAAGTGCGTCAAACGTGATCACATTACAAGTCATCTAAGAGGTGAGTGGCGTGGGCCCGAAAAAATCCGAATTCCCCGCGGCCGAACTATTTCACTGACCAAATGTGTCTTCAGTCCACACGCCGTTGAAACCACACCCATGTTCCGTCTGTGGCAAGACGTTCAAGCGACCACAAGATCTCAAGAAGCATGAGAGGATCCACACACAAGAGCATCATCAGCTGCACAAGCTGTCCAAGGCTGCCACGTCGTTCGACCCCGCTTTCAACGAACGTGTTGCTGTCGCCGATCTCCGACGCCCATCCAACAACTCGCTCGGTGTTGGCTTGACATCTCACCATGACTACAGCAACTCGCCTCCCTTGTCGAACAGCCTGTCGCCGTCGTCTTCGACCAGTCACTCGTCGCCTTATGACAGGTTGATGCCCAACGCGGTTCCTTCGTCCAATGGTAACGCTCATGCGCTACATAAGTCGGTCTCGCCAACTCCATCTGCCCTCGCTGCGTTGCACAGAAAGCAACACGAAGAGCTCGCCGCCTACCAGCAACGAGAGATGCTGGTGCTTCAGCAGCTTGCCATGCAGCAACAGCAGAACCAGGTGTACGCTGCACAGCTCGCCGCCGGTGACGGTCTTGGTCTCAAGACCGGTCACAAGCGAGACTACGAGAGCGACGATCACAGTGGCTTTGGTGGTTTCCTCGCCGACATGAAGAAGCGAAAGATGGATCCGGTATACGACCCTCAGATGATCAGTCGGCTCAACAACATGGCCGCGCCGTCTCTTCCTTCCGGTTTCCCTTCCATCTCGTCCTTCGGCGGTAATGGCGGAATGAACTCGATGACATTCGGTTCAAACTTCAACTCGAACTTCACCGCTCCCCTTGGTATGCACAATCACCAACATACGAATCACGCGAATGGCGGTCACGGCAACCAGTTCAACAACTCGTCCCTCCCGATTCCGGAGATCAAGACCGAGGCCGACCTTGCCTTGTTCAACCAGTTCATGATCTCTCTCGGACGAGAGGCCCTCGGCAACAATGTCTCGCACAACCACACTGCTGCCAATGTACCAATGGCCCAGGCGCCCTCGTTTGGTGGCTCATCTGGTGACTCGAGCTCGCCGCTGTCGGACCAGTCCCCGATCGAGGACCTGTTCAACCCCGAAGAGCTCGCCTCGCTCGGTCTCACCGGTATGCCAGGTGTCGCCAGCAGCGATATGTCTTCCTCGCTGCCTAACAACCACTCGGTGTCTTTCGGAGGTCTGTACCCCACTCTCGACGGACAGTCGTTCAGGTCACGAGGTAGTAGCATGTCCGACCTTGAGACCAACAAGCGGGCCATCGCCGGTCTGCCGAGGACGCACTCCGTCAGCGCTGCCGCGCACAAAGGGTTCAACAGCAACTTCATGCCGAACCAGCATCTTGGTGACCTGTCCAACTTTGACACCTCGTCGACGACCTCCACTGCGAGTAGCAATGGTCCTGGTGACTTCTCCGCCTCGAGCCTTACCAACCACTTCAACTTTGCCAACTTTGATTCGTTGGCCAAAAGCAAGGTCCCAGCGCTCCCCGCGACTCTTGCTCCAAGAGACTTCTACAAGAAGACCTACCGACACGTCGCACCTCTTGGTGCTGCTATTTCGTCGAGGACGTTCGCTTCGTCTTCGGAGAGGACGCCAATGCACGAGTCGCCAGAGAACCCTGCACAAGAAATCGCCGCCCTGGACGATGAAGACAACGTGGGCATGTCCCGAGCCGGAAGCAAGATGAGCGTGCGCAACTTGCTCCTGTCCGACGAAGACGCCGACCCGAGCTTGAAACTCCCTGCGATCCACCGAGCCGTCTCCAACGAGCAGGACAAGACTAGTCACCTCCCAGGAATCCAAGAGCTCGACTCTGCTGCCCCTCCAACTCACCTCCCGACCAAGAGGCATACCGAGGATGACATCGTCCGAGGAGTCAAGCGAATGGAGCTCCTCGACCGGGGATCCGCCTCGCCATCCACTTCCGACTCGAGACCAGTGTCTCGACACGGCAGCCTAGATGCGACTCCGATCGAAGTGACCAAAGAGGTCAGGAGACGACACGCCATCATGATCCGGAGCTGGTTGGTGGCTGTCAACCTCGAGTTCAGGCGGCGACGTCTGGATGCACTGTCCCAAGGTGTCGAGCACTTCCAAGAGCAGATTGCCGAGGTCGATGAGGATGATGAAGATGAGCTGGACTCTGAGGCGTATGACGATGACGACGAGGATGACGATAGGATGACTATCAAGCGGGAGAGAGGGGAGATGACGCCGGACGCCAACTCGAGGATGGTCAGTTTGCAAGAGGCGTAAATTAGATGGTACCGTTGGTTTAATATCTTTGATTTCTATACTCTCTTTCTACCTTGACTCGAAGTGTATCGTTGTACAAGTTGTCCCAGTATAGCAAGCGTGAAAGAATGCAGTGCAATCGCGACCGAATGAGCGGGTCCACTCAGCACGAAGGATCGCGAACCCTTTCTGAGATCGGCGCCCGGCGGGGAGTGGGACGCGTCGCGCGAAAAGTTGGAAAGTCAATGTTCAGACTTCAGAGTACCTATCGTTACAACTCCTTGAGTCTGTGACTGTGCATCACTCGGAACCCATCTAATCAAAAACGGGCTGGCGCGAACCATGTCAGCCGCTAGTATCAGGTGAGCAGCCCCCTATCGGTCGTGATTGCCGCCGCTGACATCTCCCAGTCTACGCGATCATCTGCTCAAATCTTTGGGAGAGCTACCGAATCCACATCAGCTGGACATCACTGTGCTTGCCTCAAAGTCGAAACGGACGAACGATCTATTTCCCTATACGCCCTCCCTCCAGCGATGCTACGAAAAGGAATACCTCGTCGTCGTTTCTTCCGATCTGCCGGACGCCGACTCCTCGCTCCAGCCCAATCCTAATGACTCGACAGCGACCACTGGACCTGCTCCTTCGGTTCAAAATGGACAGTCGACCTATACAGGTGGAAAAGCCCTGGTCGCAGCGATCCACGCATACCTCTATCACCTCACGCGGAGCGATACCGCCATCTTGTATATCTCCAAACTGGACTCATCGGGCCATTCGCCCTCTCCAATACCAATCACCCGACAGCTCATCACTGCGTTCATGACCCAACACCTCAACAAAGCTACGAGGCCAGCTCGGAACGTCAAGGTTGTCCTGTTTGCACGGAGTCAGGGGCAGTACCTCTTCCCAAATTCGTCGAGGGTGCCAGCAAAGAGGGTGTCAGGCGGTTTGGGCCTTTGCGCATGGTGGAAAGGCGTTTATGAGCAGGTCGCTGCCGGGGTGGTCCAGAAGCAGCAACACTCAGGTCATGCCACAGGAGATTCCGCTATATCAGGAGGGAAAGAGGGAGAGACTTCTGAAAGCACTGGTACGGGCGAAGATGCCTTCTCAAGCTCTTCGCATGGCATTAGCCTTACATACCTCCTTCCGAGCTATTCCGCCTCGGAAGCGCAGGGTATGCTCAGACAATCAAAGCGTCCTCTACCTCCGGATCTGACTTGGTCCTACTCGCCGCCATTCGACAGCCCGCTGTTCGTATCGCCAACATCGTTAACGAATGGCGAAGCCTCCACTCCTTCCGCCCAGGTCAATCTGAGCGGAATGATTCCCTCACTGCCTGACGACCCTAAGACGAGGTTTCTGGATGAATTGGTCGCGAATGGTTTCTCCGCACATCCCGCGAAAAGGATCAAGAGGGATCACTCGTCGAATGACACGCCTTCAGAAGGTGTGGCACCTGTCATGGCGAGCTCGGAGAACGTGATCGGCAGTCAAGATCATGGCGATGAAGCCTCTCAACCAGAGATAGCATCCTCAACAGGAGGCAAACCCTTGACCAACAAGCAGAAAGAGAGGGAAAGGGATGAGGAAGATCGTCGAGCAGCCGACGAGGCACTGAGCAAAGTGTCGTCCGAGGAGTTCTGGGAGAGGATGAACTTCAGGCAAGAGTGTATTTCAGGGGACGTCACTGGTTTCTTCGCCCTACACTCAGATACACCCACACCCAATCTCACCAGCATAGTCCGCAAAGGGGCTCAGGATCCCATGGACAGCGAGACCGATCTTCCATTGGCCATAGTCGACAGAATCCACAAATCCCTCTTGAACTGTGATTTCGGCACCAAACCCCTCGCCGTGGAAGGCACCGCGATCTGGACGAGGAGCTGCAAAGGGATTGTTGAGGGCGAAATCGGGGCAAAGGGCTGGGAGGGCTGTATAGGTTCTGTGCCCGCAAAGCAGGGTTTGCCAATTGTTGGATCTGCGGGCGAGGGAGTGAAGCGGAAGGAAGAGGTCGTGACGATGTTACAACCCAGGAAGAAGAAGAAGCCGGCGTCGTGATCAGGCCTGATGAAACCGATGAGATACTGAACGAGCATAATCGTTGTCACATATCTATAGTCTCATCGCCATGTCATGATGTCCGATCTCTGTGCCAATAGTGTACTCATACATGCACGTGTGTATCGCGAGATGTACAAGTCGGATAGGCCTTATCGCCCTACGCTTTCTCCGCGTTGCTCGGGGGAACAAACACGCCCGAGACCATACAGAGGTTTCTCGGTGTGTAATGCGTTTTGAGCACCGGCGTCCGTTTCGTATGGTACGTCGAAAGGAGGTCGGCTCTGATCGACATTCACAAGACCGTCAGCTCATCGCGCCTGAAGAATGTGGAATCAGGGGAGAGCTACTCACGTAGTGGGTCCTTCGTCCCAGCGCGACTCGTCGCCATTGCTCATAGGTATTGTCCCATGGACTTTCTCTATCGCCTCATTTCCGCTCTTCCCCACGCCATCTACTCCATTCACCCTGTCAATAGTGCCATTACTGATCTTCCTCTCTCCCCCGGCCGACTTGACATCCCACATTCGGACGGTAGAGTCCAATCCGCCCGAAACGAGGATGGACGATTCCGCAGAGAATGACAGCGAGGTGATCGCTCCTCTGTGACCCGTCATTTTCTTGATGGGCCGTGAGGAACCTAGATCCCATAGCCAAATATCTCGACCAAGGCCTATTTGAGTTGAGAGGTGAGTATTGCGGACGGATAGAGGGAATAGATGTCGGAAACTCACCTGCACTAGCTAGTAATCTACCATCCGGGGATATTGCCATTGTTGTGATGGAATCACTATGGCCGAGGAACAGCCGTATGCAAGCACCACGCTGAACATCCCATAGTCTACACGTAGTGTCGTTCGATCCCGTGGCTAGGTATAGCGAATTTGGATGGAATTTGACGCACTACCCAACTTCGTCAGCCCAGCGCCGGGTGACCCCCTCTACCTTCTTTCTGGGCGCTTCGATACTCACGTTGACGTCCGACAGATGGCCAGTGTACATCCTCAACGGGGTGACTCGATCCGAACTCCACAATCGAGCTGTCCTATCCCTACTTCCAGTCGCAAAGTAGACTCCCAGAGGCCCCCATTCGACATCCCATACCGGTTCCCGACTATGCCCTCGATATACCACCAGGTTCGAATACGTGTTCAGCGACCATAATCTGACTGTACCATCTTGCGAAGACGACAGGAGCGATTGTGGCGGAGCGGAGGCTCCATACACCGAGTCGAAGGAAAGTGAATATACAGGACCGGAATGACCTATTAGCTTGCGCATGGGCAAACCTTCGTCTTCGGTCAATGTCCCATCTGTAGCGTCTAGCGATTTGGCCTTGAGCTTCTCCCCTTTGAGTGACCAGATTCGAATACAGCTCTCCGGCGAGCCTACAGCCATCAAAGACGAGTCTGTCGAGAACTCCGTCGAGGATACGCTGAACAAAGATGGTTAGCTGTGTCACACCTCCAAGCGAACGAGAAGCAAGGCAGCTTGGCATGACGTACCCTTCGCCACCGTCAAACACGGTGAATGCCACCACACTGGGCAAAGCCGCTGTACTCGACTCTCCTAGCTTGGCCTCGTCCGCGTTGGGCCCAAACCTGATCATCTTCCGTCTATCCCTCACAGCCTCAACTTCCCGTCGTAGATCCGACAGCTGGAACAAAGGCGGCACTGGCGGATTCGTCTCGTTCTCCGCTGGACTAACGAGATCACTGGCCACTTCCAGATCTGGCTCGAGCTTGACTTCCACCGGTGCAGGCTCTTTGTCGTTTCCACCGGTCCCTGCTGCGCTTTCCTTTCCATCCGCCATTTCCACGTCACCATCGCCGTTTGTCTGCTCGTCCGCCGGTGCATTTTCACCAGCAGTCTCGCTTCCATTTGGCTCAGCGAAGGATCCATTTGCTGCAGCATCCTCGTCTCGCAGAGTCCGGCTGACTTGCTCCTTGAGCCTCTGTGCCATGGGAACAGGACCAAGCTTGAGCTGTGATGGCTTGCTATGTACAGCTTGTGACGAAACGCCGGTGTGTATCGAGTTCAGAAGCCCACTTGACGAGGCTATTGTGATCTCGTCCAATGGTAGCGCCGATTCGCTCACTAAAAGTCGATGTCGCCCGTCAGCCCAACGTGATTTGGGAGCAAATCAGAGACCCACCTTGCGCTTTCAGATGTCCATGGATGATGAATTTGACGGCCTCTTTCGCTCTTCCGGCAGCACTGTGCAGTCCGTTCTCCCATTCATCCTCCAATCCAGCCCCGCTCAGCCATTGGAGCAGAAGATTTTGCGTGTTTCGCGTTATAGCCACAATGTACCGCTCCGAGGTGAGTCGCTGACAATATTGGCTGTTCTTGATCTGCTCCTTGTCGACGACCGAGGCCAAAGCAGCTATCTCTTGTGGGTGTGATACGACATGGTCATCTCTGTACCTTGAGAAAAACTCCCTGGCTGATGGAGGCGTCAGCTAGGCATGGGGTGAAGTGCATTGAACTAGCTTACCAGACTTGACGAAGCCTTGTTGCATCAACTCCAGAAATGTGTACGCGAAGATAGGATATGAAAGAGAATCCAGCTCGGGCTAAAATGTGCAGCGTCAGTGGACCTCTCACTGTCACAGGACTTGTGAAGCACTCACCTTCCACAGATCCAGCCCATTGTCCACCCACTTCCGATACCTCCTATATCCCTCTACTCTGTCTGACACATCCATGATCCTATCCTGTCTCTCGGGTGCATTTGCCGGCTCCTCGTCCCCCTCTTTCCCTCCCAGCTTCTTCGTCACCATGTCTATAATGTACTTTGCCTGCGTCTCAAACTCTGGGGTGATCCGGTCCGATAATGTCGATGCGGAAAAGTTCTGAGCTTGTGGAATGTTCCTCTTCAAAGCAACTTCTATAGGCACCGGCTCTGAGGCTTTGAAGATAGCTTCCTTTCCTGGTCCGCCATCCTCTCCGTCGTTGACCATTGTCATTCCCTCTTTGAGGGATCCGACGACCTTGTCGTAGCCATGTTGTTGAAGGTACTCCAGTACGAAGCGTCGTAGGACATCTGGATCGGATGCCGAGGCTTTCCGCTCGCTAGGTCCAGCTCCATTGGCAGGTGACTCCGACATGTTGTCTCGCCTCCCTCTGCGCTGCAGCAGCTGCTCCCGTTAGTTGGATGCGAGGTAAAGACGAGAGTGAATGTCTGGGCAACATGCAGTGAGTTCAGCCGCCAGCGAGCAACAGGCTCGAGGAAGCGGAATCAAATTATCGCCACCATACGCGACTGCTTTGACCTCTGGCTCTTTCCACCCACCTCTCTTGCTCCTCTCGCATCCTTCCTCATCACCTGTCATCGGCCCAATCAATATACAGTAGCCATGCTCTAATCATTGCTGAAACTTACACGATCCGGATCGTCGAAGATACACCCCCGAACATGCCCTTGACTAAGGGCGAGGGATGGAATGACGGGTTCCGAGGAGGCTCCGATTCTGCCTCTGAGGACGAGGACGAGGATGACCTGATGGAAGGCGGCCGCGGTCGACCTCACACCATCGCAGGCTATGATGCACGCGAGATTGACCTCGATTCAAGACAGGATAACGTCAAGATCGTCGAAAGCAGCTATGTCCTTGCTCAACTACAAAAGAGTCGTCAAGAATCAAGCTCCACTCCACTCAATATTCCGGAAATCGCCTTCGCGCCCGTCAAACCTTCTCATAAACCAATCTCTAGGTCTAGCAAAATTCAGGTCTACGTCAAACCCGATTCCAAGGGAAGTATCCCGGTCGCCTATCCCGATCCAGGAAGAAGGAACGATACGGCGAAAGCAGCCACCAAAAAGCCCGCCAACTCCACTACGACCTCTAAGAAGAACAAGACCGGCAATGATGAGCCCACACAGCTGGTACAAACAAAGATCACCGACAAGAGGAAGACGAGACCCAAGGCTGCAGACCTGAAAGTCCGATCCAACGGGTGGTACGGGACCGGCCGCAAGCCGATGGCGGCGCCTTTGAAACCCCCGAAGACCCTACTCGAAAAAGTGGACGATGAGTCGGCAGCCATAGCAAAGAAGAAGGCCGCAGCGAGCAAGCGGAAGGCGAAGGCAAGCGGGCAAGTCGAAGAGGATCAAGGAAAGATAACTTTCAGCAGAATACGTAGGTCCTTCCACGCAGAATCAGATCCTCCTCAACTGACTCAATTCAGCGCCTGGAGCCTCGGCAAACTCGGATTATCCTATCGTCAAGGGGATTAACAAGCTCAAAGATCTGCCTACGAAGGCCAAGCAGCCAAAACCGCCGAGATCACCGAAACAGACCAAGCTCAAACCCACTGTGATACCAAAGGTCGCGAGAATCACACGAGCGGACCTCCTCTCCTCCGATTCGGAATCGGGATCCAACGACTCGTCTTTCAGTATCTCCAAGCTGATCAAAGGCGCCAAGGATAAGAAGCAGCTAGAAGCAAATGACGAATGTTCACCCCCGAGAGTTGGCTCTATCGCTCCCCAAGCAACTGTCTCCGTGACGTCGCTCAACAAGAAGAACAGCAAGCTTTTCAGACCATCCTTGCCCCTGGTCATCAAAGAGAAAGAACAACCCTCGAACCCCGCCAAGAAGGAACACTTAGCAGAGAAGAACGCTAGCAAGCTTCAAGCCATCAAGCAAAGAACTGACGATCACCTCCGAGGGCGAATCATGCAATTCAGAGCTATACCCGAGTACGAAGCCATCGAGTCTCGTCGAGCCAGTACCCAGCCTCCATCCATGTATCGCTCCATCCCAACCACCGCCTCCGACGACGTCATTACGCCACATACCCAGGCCGTCAACGATCAAGACATGGATTACTACGAGAACACCGAGCCATCGACTATCACCCATTTGAGCGATTCCCTGCCTCCTTTCAACCCAGAGCTGTACCCGCATTCCAGCTCCGCGTCCAGCCAGCTTCCATACAGCTCCCCTTTGGTACCACGGTCCCAAGCTCTAGATAGACAACCACTACTCGGCATTTCTGGTCCCAAGGCAATTCCATACGACGAAGCCGGTCCAGCCGTTATTGACCGCTTCGAGGCTCTAGCCGCTGATTACGCTCGAGGCCCAATCATCCAGCCGCGTCAAGCTGCGAACCGCGATTACGGCGAGTTGTACGATCAGGGTGGTACACGGAGCCGTGGGTCGCAGCTGCCTCTTCGTCAGAGTCCTGTCAGCTGATCTCATGTTCTTAGATGCCTTCGCAAACGAACAATACTACCCAATAGACGATGGATACCGCGCCGCAGCTGCCCCGGTTCAAAGCCCATTGCATGCCTATCATCTCCCTTACGCGCATCAAGCCCGTACGTACCCGCCCTCCGAGGATGATCAAGAGGTGTGGTCCACGCTCCGCCCAAGCAAGAAAGCACGACAGTCATACGCCTCCAACGAGCGTTTCGTCTCTCAAGCCAAGACTTCCTCTGGGTTCACATTGCCTGGTCTGCTATTCTCCAACGACAGTAGTCCATCAGCCGGTATCACCACAAAGCGAAGCCTCTTCAAGCCTTCTGCGCCGCAAAACGGCCTCTTACCCTTGCAATCGACTTCAGCCCCACAAAGGGCAAGCCAAGCCACTCAACGAAACAACCACTCCGCTCAAGACACCTACAGACATGCCATCGCGACCGTCGGCCAGCCATCTGACGCCATGACCTCCGCTGACCCCACACCCGACTGGAGGGACAAATGGAAGAAGCCAGCAACAAACAAGCTGGACAAGTTCGCCATGAAGCACGAAGTAGTAGGATCATCAGGCAGCGTGAGAGATGGCGGCGCGTTCGACAGGTTCTGGTGATAGACTGATGGTAGGTCAAGCAGATGAGGACGTCACATCAGTCAAGTCATGCTGATTGGAACTGATACCAGGGCTTCCCACCAAGATTCAACGGGGGTTGGGTTGCTCTTCGCCACGGTCGACCTGGCTGTAGGTATAGGAGTAGGAGTCTTCCGTTCTGACTATGACACATGCATGATATAACGTCCGCAACGTAATTCTCTACCCCCCCTGGGGCAAAACCTATCGTCCAGTCATGCACCCGCAAAAGCTCTTATCCTCTGATCCCTCGACCTGAACAACAAGCTCGGTCAAACCTCGTATCCTCCCCTTGAGTATACTCTCCACTCGAGCTACCACCCGATCCGCATTGGCGTAAATCGTTTCTCCTCTATGGCCGCTCGACGACGAATGAAATGGGTCAACGGCGGAGGGAGATGGAGCCAGTTGGATGTGTATCGACCCGCTGAGTTCCCCTTCACATCGGGGCCAGATGCGCGGGGAAGCATAATTCGAAAGTCCATTCACAGATGATAGCTATCAAGACATCAGCTTTCTGCACGCGTCTATGCCGGATTAAGCTGCCCCTACGCACTTCAGATAAGGCCGCTCGGATTTGTGCTTCGGTCTCCGGCCCAACATCAAGGCAGAGGACTTTGCCAGAGTCGATGACTAGCGGTATCACGCTCGCCATGATTAATCCCGCGATAAACAAACTGGCAAGCGGGTCGAACCCGGTCCAGCCGGTCATTCGGATGAGAAGTGTCGAGATGATCACGCCGACACTGCCTAGAGTGTCCTGGGGGCATGTCAGCAAATAGTCGATGATCTTACAAGGGGATCTGACTTACTGCCAGAACGTGCAAGAACACCCCTCTCATATTATGACTATGAGCGTGATCGTGACCGTGGCCGTGACTATGGTCACCGTGGGAATGCGAATGAGAATCGTGTTTGTGGTCGTGCGAGTGTGCATGGCCGTGATCATTGTGTTCGTTATGATGGGGATCTGAGTGTTCGTGGGAGTGGGAGTGGTCCCCGCAGGAGTCGTGAGAGGCGTGATCGTGATGATGGTGGTCATGCGAGTCGTGATGATGGTGGTGATGGTGGTGATCGTGGTGCTCATGTTCGTTGCTGTGATCGTGCTGAATCCTGTCAGCTGATTGGGTGATTATGTCTTTCTCGACTCACAGAATGACCATTGATTTTGACAGGCATAGTACTCGACTCGTGCGAATGTAGGTCATGGCCATTCGAGGTATTCTTCCTGCTCAAAGCATGTGCTTTTGGCGTTTGTCGCTGCGACGTTGAGGTCTACACGGGCGTCAGCTGATTCCATCTGATTACATCACGCAGCTCACATTGCCATGAGAGTGATTGTGTGAGTCGTGTCGATGGTCAACCTGCTCGTTAGCAAGTATGCCACAATGTGGACTCACCTTCTTCTCATTGACTGGCAGATGGGTATGAGAGTGTGAATGCCCATGATCGTCGTGACCATGCGAGTGACCGTGTCCATGGCCGTGATGATGATGTCCACCTGTGGCGTACATTCCCCAGAGATTGATAGCCAGACCGATACTGGAGACGAGGAGGAGCTGATGGGTTTCCATTTCCGGTGGGTCGATACTAAGCAAGCGTGAGCTCTTGATGTGGGAAACGGGGAACAGACCAGCTCACATTCTCTGAATCGCCTCGAAGATGATGAATATTGATATCAGAATGAGAAAGCAGCCTGTTTGGAGTCAGTCTGGCGCAACTCGAAATCGCGGAGCGAGGCTTACCATTGGCAAATCCGCTCAGTGTCTCAACGCGCGAGTAGCCATAGGTATATCTCCCGTCCGGCTTCCAGGTAGCGGCAACAGAAGCCCAAAGACCGACTCCCAAACCCAAACAATCGAAAAGCATGTGGATAGCTACACCAAGTCAGCCCAGTGGCTCAATCTAGCTGGCTCATTTACTCACCGTCAGAGATGAGACCTAGCGAGTTGGTCAAGACGCCGTAAGCCATTTGCACGCCCATGTATGCGAGGTTGAGCAAGAGGAAGTAGAAGATTCGCGAGGAGGTGGGGGTTCGCAGTATCGTTTGCAAGTGTGGTCGCCAGGGAGGAGGCAGCAAGCTCATTAGCGACCAGTAATTGGTCGTGGGGACCACCATTGTCGACTTGTAGGCATGCTCAAGATACCTTTAGCTTGCTCACCAAGTCCAGAGCCACTTTTCCTGGTCGACTTACCTGAGACCCCTCAACTGGCTGGCGCTGCTGTTGAAATATCATTGTCAAGATCCCACTCAAAGCAAGGGGCAAGATGACCAGGATATCGAGACGAGTAGGTGCTGGCGGCAGGGTGAACGATTGAATGGCAGCCGTTGCTAGTAGCAAGACCAGATGGTCACCACGTGACAAGGAAGGTGTAGCATTCGAGATGGCCGTCGGCTCAGATATTGGCGCGAACTGAGAGAGGAAGAAGATCACTAAAGAAGCGAGGATGATCTGAGGCGATGCTTGTAGAGATGACAAGGAGCTGGGAATCAAGCCCTAATATGTAATTAGCCTTGTGGAGCGCCCATGAGAGCGTGTGAGGATGACTCACAGTGGACCAGCATAGGAAGACAGCGATGATAGCAGTAAAGCTTGAGATGATGGTCGATGCGAAGGATGAATTGGAATGAGACTTTCGATTCGAGGAGTGCGTTTGGTCCAATGACATGGTGTTGAGCAGCAGAGATAGAGCAAGGAACAGAACTGGACTGACGACATTGGCTGCAAGACTGTCAGATCTGTACCACTGCATCCCATAGCGACACCTACCAGCTAACTCCGTGGGTATGGAGATCAAGATCGGTATTGTCGAGCTCATCATCAATAATCCTGGAGCTAGATGCCACAACACTCGTATCAAGCGAAGCTACGAGTTTCAAGCCCATCAGCATTCGCCGTTTCCATAACCCTACAGGCTGCTTTCTGGACTCACGTATGAGAGATCATTCGTGGGCACCTTTTCCAACGCTGTACCGGCAACGAGCAACGCTATTGATCTATATCCAGATCAGCCACTTGACCATTGTCACTCAAGGAGCGTTATCTCACCTCGTAGGTCCCACGACTCGCAAGGTCATGAAGAATGCCACAGATCTGACGGCACTCGCCACGGCCATCAAGGCCTGCCTAGCATCAACAGGTTCTCCAGCAACCTCCTTGCCCTTCCTGCTCGTCCCTCGCATCCTCTCCAATCCGGCCGAGCCAAGTCTCCAGCCCCAATAAGCCATGATCAGCAAGTCTGGACTTCCATGAGCCTGTCCGTCCATCCATGATCCACCGGCGGCGACGGCCAAAGCGGAGAGCAGGACTTGTGAAGTTGGCTGACGGACCCCCCTTTGCAGATTGTGCAGCGATTTCGAGCTGCCTGGCCGAAGCCTCGACTCCATTGCGGGCCTCATGGAGCCCTCGATAGAGATGAGAGGCGAGAGTGTGATCTGTTCAGAGTCTGACGACCACACTCTGTGCTGACATGTGTTCAACTTCATTCAACTTTACACCGAGATCGATGATGTACATGGGGTTCGGAACGCGTGGCGCGTGGAAAAAGCGCGTTTCATGATGAAACGCTTGGCACGTGCGTGATAGTCTTCGCATCAGGTGAGTAAGATTGGGTTAGTTAGACACCCGGAGGGTGTCCGGGGGACCACACGACCTGCCCACACAGCGCGATGCATCACATGCTACTAGGTGATAGTCCTCATTCTCGCAACTGGGCTAATTTGGCACTGAAGGTGTCCTTGCAGTGTAAATGTGTGACTTCTCCCCTAAGCAAGTCATCAGGAGCTGTGTCAAATTGCTAATCAAGGACTTACCGTGGCGCATGGACTGCTACTGCGGATTGGCCAAGTCTCTTCTGACATTGAGGGCATCTATCACAACATCAGTGGCCATCACCCGATCCCACAATAGTCTTCTCGACTCACATTCTCTGATCGGTGACGCGGACTCGCTTCACTTGCAAGCCCATCAATACCCTATCCACCTCCTCTTTCCTCGCGCTGACGACACTCTTGATAATCTTGGCATCATTCTTTCGCGCAAATCCGTCTCTCATTGTCCGAATGAAAAACGCTCGCACATCCGCCATTGGCACCAAAGGCGGTAATAGATCCAGCATTTCCGTAGCATCAACTCGCACGCCATGAGTAGCGATGAGCGCGAGCGCAGCGTCGAGCAGAACCGGTTCGTCCGATTTTGGCGTTGGCCTCAAGTAGATCCGAAGTAGGATCAGGAAGATACCTTTAGGATCCGGCTCTTGGGCGTATACACGAGCGCAATACCTATACACGTCAGCTCTTCCTCCAGCGAGAAGGGTGCGAAGATCGTTTCACTCACGCTTCAGCGGCCGGGCAGTCCTTCAGGCGATGTACGTATATCCGCAGAGCTTCCTCGTGCTTTCCAATCCGACCTAACAAGATAGCTCGGGCCTCAGGCATTTCTCAAGCGATGTCAGCTGCCAGCCCACGATGTGGAGATGGCTGTACTCACTGTTTTCGTCCACTTTTGTGATAAGGCGATATGGTCGATAATGCGTAGACTCCATCAAGAATTTTAGGAAAGATGTATATGACTCTGGCACCTCTTCTGCGCAGATACAGTCAGCATTATGTAATGTGCACCGGTTTCTAGGCCCACCTTTCTTCGCCTTGCTAAATCCAGTCACCGCACGGGAGAGGTAGATCTCGGCCAGCTTGTCGTGGAACTCGGCACCAGTCTCTCCGAGCTCCTTGATGATATGCTCCAAATACCCTGCGCAGGCATCCAGATCTTGTTTCTCCAGAAAGCTTGTCACCTCCTTCCGCGGCAGCGCTTCCACTTCTGGTTCGTCCGCCGTGAATATCTGATACGACTTAGCATCTATACAACAGTAAGGTGCTGAGTGAACTCACACTCAAGGCCATAGATGGATTTTCCTCAAAGACCCATTTGGAAGACTCTAGTATGAGCGGGAGTTCAGTCGGACCAAGCTTCTGCAGATAACGGATCGTTGGAGGGTATCGATCAAGTTTGTCGTCTTCCTCTTTCGCCAGTCTGAAATCGTTTCAGCGTATACTCAATAGCCAAAGTCCGACAACTCACTGATGGAGCATTTTCAGCGCCTTTGAGTGCATCTTCTTGCCTTGATATAGATCGATTAAGTCGCTGAATTTCTGCAACATGGTTAGCGACTATCCTCTACCTCAACGATCTTGCGACTTACCTTTTGCGCTTTCAGCAGCTCCTCGACTTCCTCGACATCACACCAATTCTCGATCCTACACAAACTACCGACCAGCACGGGTCGTGCGACGAGGTAGACCTTGATCAGGGCCGTGTAGATGACTTGAGCCATTCGCAACAGCTGATCGGGGCTCATCTCGGGGAAAGGCATTGAAGGCAGGTCATGCAGTTCCGTAGCGGAAAGTGTGGAAAGAGGCGGGACTGAGGACTCTAAGGGGAGAGGATCCGCCAAAGAACCGATAGCGCCCGTCAGTTTCTGACGCCTGTCCGAGAGATAGTACATTAGTGCCTCCAACGCTTGTCTCGGTGCGACACCTAAACGCAAAAGGTCAGCATGGTTCGTCATCGATAGTATCAGATCCCTCACTGTCGTCTACCAGAGGTGCCGCTGGCTCTTTGTCCGAAGCGAGGGAAGCAGCGTCATCCTCCTTGCCTGGAGCATGTCGTAATGTCTCCACACTGCCTTTCTTGTTCAAAACTCGAGGGGCGAGATTGCTCAGCAAGCCCTTGCTGGGCGCTTCCGTCCTCGCCGCTTGGTCCGGCTCCAGGCGAGATCCTGGAATCGCTCCGAAGAGCTCCATCCACTGCGACCGGCTTACATGTGTCCGACCAGCAATGGTAGCGGCGGGAAAGAGGGAGATGATCAGGGCGGGATTGATGTTGAGCCTTAGGAAGGTGTCCATGGCCGTCTGGTACTGCCCTTGACCAAATTGCTGCACAGCAAGGAGCTTTTGTAGGTGTGCTAAGCGCCTTGTCTACGATCCCTGTCAGAGAGCGACCTGCAAACGGATGATGGACATACCGGAGACAGCCCAGCGTCACCCATAGCTTCCACTAAACCAATAGCATCCTGCACTCTTCCCTCTTTGACGAGCTCATCAACCTGCTCGCCGATGTCTCCCGCCTCTACAGCCCATACAGAGGAACCTTCCGATTGAGCGAGATTCTTATCGTTTGGCGTCGATACAAATAGGACTTTAGATGAGGCTGCCATTGCAGATGCAGGTGTGAGATTGACTGAATCGATACAGTCTATTGCGCTGATTGAGATGGAGCCGGTGGACGGCGCTGGAAGGAATAGAGTCTGCCGCAGTCCAAGTGTCGGAGCCAGGTGTATCTGGATCGCGGTATTGACGATATTCGACCCCGAATCAACAGGATTGCCAGACGTCTGCGGCACAGCCGAGTATATGAAGGGATTGGTGAAGGCTAATGTGAAAAACGATCAGCTAGATCGCCTGGGATCAGGAGGTCAGGGCAGCTCACCTATAGCTTCAGGAGAATTTGGCCATTGTAGAGACTCTTGCCGTGTGAAATTGCCTTCCGAAGAATAGAAAACACCGACGTCTGTCATGATATCAGTAACGTACTTCAAGTGCTCAGAGCCTAGACGTACCATCCCTTGCGAGCAGGACCTCTCCGCCGACTGTCCGCGTTCCGACTGGCATTGTAGCTTTGCCTCCTAGTCCTACATATCCTCCGAGACCGGTCATCATCCCTCCAACACCCTTGGTGAGACCACTGCCGGAGCTCCCTCCTTCGCCTGCAGCCACGCCGGAACCGCTGGACACATCTGTCAATCTGGCATTGGATGAATGAACGGGCGGCGGTGGTGTGAGCGGCAAGTCCGTTACAGAAAGGCGATTCGCCGAGTTTGGGTGAATGTGCAGTAGTACCGATGATGTGGGAGAGTAGAGTAGGTGGAGCGTTTCGGGTAAAGGCGCTGAAGACGACGATGATGGCGTAGAGGCAAATATGACTTGCCGAGGGGAATGGGGCAGATTCAATTCCTATATTGAGCTGTCAGGAAATCTATCTGAGAAGCACAGACGTAGCTAGATACTCACCCAGGCATCCTTCATGCCACCTTTACCAGCTCCAAATACCACCACCTTCTTCCTGCAGCCCACAACCAGCAGATCCCTGCGGACTTTCTCAACCGAGACATCTTCCCCCGCCTGAGCATCCTTCGCCTTTTTCTTGGGTGACGCGGTGAAAGAGGTGATAGCGAAAGAATGAGCATATCGAGCTTGTAAAAGTACCGCTGCCCCGGTCTTTGCGAAATCAGGTAAAGTGTGGGTTGTCACCACAGAGTCTGGCGGCACAGTTCACGGTCAGCTACCACTTCCTACTAGAAGGCAGCACACTCACCGCATAGCACTGCAAGCTTCTGAGACTCGCTGAGAACGCCTATCTGGTCGATGGGCCGTTTCCCGATAGCATACGTCTTGAGGAGCTTGAGGATGGGCACGATGCTGCTCCCGCTTTCATTTGGTATCTCGAAGCTGTAGACCTGTATAGAGCCGGTCGCAGTGCCCACATATAGTCTATCTCCTAATTGGGCCACAACATCAGCTATGCCCGAGGAGATATGGCGATTACGGCCGGGGGGACCTGGTCTGGAGAGGTGGACATACCGTGCTGATGGATCGCCGACACCCGTACTTTCAGCGACGGCAATAGCTGATGCAGCTGGAAGCCAGTCATGATGATAGAGCCAGTCCGCTTTCCACTTCACAGCCGGGTGAGAGGATCCCGAGAGACGGAGAGCGCGAAAGCCAAGTCGACTTGAATCGCAGGAAAGCGTAGAGCGTCACAACAGAGCACCTCGAGGATCGAGGATCCAATAGTGCGGGGCAATTCAGCCGGCCGGCGTTGAGGTCATTTCGCTTTGGAACGATCTGCATTCGACTAACTTACACTCCTCAAACAATCACCACACATCGAGCAGGCCAAGACTGCTCTTGCGGAGTACAGCTGAGAGCGGCACATTATAGACTCGACTCATTCTCGAGTCTTCGTAGTGCAGGAGCCAGAACGCAACATCTCGCAGTCCGACAAGGTAAGTTGCAGTTGTTCCTTTCACTCTCAAAGACTCCAATAGTCCAGCCTATGTGGAGACCGTGCTGACTATCCATCAAAGTCGCCAGCCATAGTCTAGATCACCATAACTCACTTTGATCAACGATTGTTCCAAGATGATCTCCGACGGTACCCTCACCGATTTGTCGAACGGCCTCGGCATAGCCGCAATGGCATTGATCGTCGTCTACCACTTCGTCTCGGTTAACGGAAAGAGGATGCAGGAGTAGAAGCCGGGCTAGGATCCAGAGGAGAGAAGCTGGTGAGTATATCAGTACGAGCAGTCGTTTTGTGGGCTTTGTCGTGACTGACTTCCCATCAAGGAGAGCAACCACTGTAGGACGAAGGTGTCTAAGTCGGTCTTTGGTATCAGCCATCCGCCGGGGACGTTGCTTTGAGTTGTACAAGCATTGCTGCCAGGCAGAGTCGTGCGCATAGAGCTGAGATAAAACAACGACCGACCGCACAATGTATCGAACGATCATCCGCGAGGAAGGTCGCCACCAATCCGCTCAGACCCAGCGCACAGACCCGGATCATGTGGTCTGGTCTGGCTATTCTCACAGAACTCCCCTCCGATTCACATCACTATCGTTCTCTCATTCTCTGCTTCACTCATTCACTCCTTAACTCTCACACTTACTCCTCTCTTGAAGCTCGACACTGACTGTAAACGAAAGCCAGTGTTAGTTGGTCAAGCTGTGATCTAGGATGAAGGGAGACAAGGACAGCGAGATTTCCAATCTCGAGGTGAGTAAGCTGCTTCTTATGCGGCTCCGTACCCGGCTTGCGCTTATGCTCAGATCACCGTGAGCGTCAAGGAAGAGTTTGGCTTCGATGAATTTGATGTCTTGAGTGAGTTTTCCTTGCCGGTTCCAAACACAGCTTCACACTGACACTCTCAGACGAGTACGAGGCAGAGTCAACGCAAAAGTTCCGGGTCTATGATCACCTAGCGAACCAGGACAAGACGGTTGGTCGCATTTCGACTGCATGGCTGGAGTGCCCTGACGACCTGGAGCGTGTGGGTGCCCTTTGTATCAATGTTGCTGGCTCTTGACCACTTCCAGGATATGAAGATTACCTTCACAAGGTCGGATTCATCGGCAAGAGACCAAATGACCGCTCTATATTTCACGATCTACTTGGATGGAAGTCCATACTTTGGATTTTCGGTGTCCGAAGGATGGTGCGAGGAGATCTTTATGGCTGGATCTCGAGAGTGGGTGGATGGAGAGGACCTGTCCTCGCCTTTGCGATTTGGGACATTGGTGAGTTGCTGTTTTTGCGGCTCTCAGACGAAGGCGGCACAACTGACATTGCGAATACTAGATGTCGACTGAGGATTATACCAAAGCGATGTCAATGGAGTCAGCCCTTCAAGTTGGCGAGATTCTAATCACCGTCGAGCTTGGCAAACTCGTCGGCGAAGGCTCCTCGAGGTCGAATCCGAGAACTCTCAAGCCAACTGCTTGGACGCCTCCAAAGCTCGAGCTTGTGGATCGACCAGTCCACGAGGAGAAAAAGGTAGCTTGATACCACTTACTTGTTGTGGGATATTAGGCTGATGGACGACGTTTAGGCGCTCATAGACCGGGCTCTGAAGTGAGTATGATTGATTCGCAGCCTGTTGACCATTAGACACGGCACGGCGAGACCAATTGCCCCCCTGCCGAAGAGGGCTGCCGATTCGCAAACGAAGCCCGGTATCGCAAAGGCTTCAAAGGTCGTCAAGAAGGCACCACCTGCTGTCCAAGTATTCGAGCCTCTTCATTCTGATCATATAGACTTCGCTTTTGTGTTTAAGGTGAGCGTCTGGAGCTCCAGATCGAATTCGGCTGCGTCGGCTTATCGTGGCAGTATCGTAGCAGAGACTTTCTGCTTGCCCAGAGAGTTGTCACCTTGTGTAAGTCGCCAGCTTGAGCGAATCAGGCTTCCGGAAACCGCGCTGATGACCTCGCAGCTAAGGAGCAGCACTCAGCCAGCTATGCCACCGCACTGGAAGAAAGCCTCGCTGAGCCTCGGCTGTTAAAGGTGGGTCATACAAACTAGTCTCCATATCAGGCTGACGTTGGCAGCAGCGTGAACTAAATCGACTGCGTCGTCGGCTGGCAGAACCGCCGATCATCGTCCCGGAGGAGGATGCTATTGTGGTGGACAGTGATTGATACCTCAATCGAGCAGTCGGAACTCGTATGTCCTTGACGGTACCTCTCTATCGCTTTGGATGAGGCATCACCACGCGCTATGTATGGATCACGACACATCTTCGCGGCGAGCATCCTCGGCTGTAGTTGATTCTCGCCCAGTCAGGAGAGTGATCAATGCGCGGAGAACTATGCTACGCGCAGCGCACGTGCCGCCACACGCACTCCTTGACGCACAGACCTCTTGCAAGATGACTGGACTTTGGCCACCTCGTTGCGATACTTAAGGATTGTTCCCACCGTTTTCCTTGTTGATTCATACACACTACCATCAAATTCGACACAAGATGAAGGGCGAAACCGGCACTAACATCTCCAATGTAGAGGTATGTAGTAAGCCAAGACTAAGCCAGACAAGGTGTAGCTGCAGCTTACCACGATTCGACCTAGATCACCATCCGTGTCAAAGGTGCCGATGGGACCTTAGACCACTTGTACTCAGTGAGTATCTGACGCCTAGCCTCGCCGTATGGACAATCACTGACGCTCTCGTTAGATGAGTATGAATCGCCTACCCCCCTCGACTTGAAAGTCCACGACTTTCCGGCCAAAATCGACAAGCCAGTCAATCACCTTCAAGCCTGCTATGTCGAGTGCCCCGACAACATCGACCAAGTAAGTGTAATCTAGAAGCCAAGGACATCTTCGCTGTTGCTCGAGCTGATCTCCCGAAGGACATCGAGATCAGCTTTGAGCGAACCAAATCACTTGAAGACGAGACCATGACCGCTATGCACGTCAGCGTTTACATGGACGGTACGCCATACCGTGGATTCGTACTTCAAGCCGACTGGCACGGCGAGAACTCCATCACAGGATCCAAGGACTTGCTGAACGGCAAGAACGTCTTTTACCCACTGCGATTCGGCAAGCTGGTGAGTTAGGACAAGATAGTACAAAGTTATGTCGTTTGGCTAACATCGAACAGAACTCGACCGAGCATTACGAAGACGCCATGTCCAGAGAGTCTGCTCTTCAGCTTGGGGAAATTCTCATCACCATTGAACTCGGCAAAGTCGTCACTGTCGACCAGAAGACCACATCCTACAAGCGCCACAAGCCGCTCAAGTGGAAACCACCAAGGATCGCTCTGGTGGACGAGCCAGTGGCCGAGAAGAAGAAGGTGAGCCGGTTAGGCCGCGCAACCGAAAGCCTCTCCGCTGATCTAGCTCTCAGATCCTGATCGACCGCACCATACAGTAAGCTGTCGACATTCACAGGCGCTGATGATCAGGCACGGTCAAGCAAGACCTCTGCCAATACCCTTGCCCTCGCCTACTCCCATCCACAAGCCATCGCAAGTCGTACAACCAGCCATATTCTACATTGCGCCGGTTGTGTACACTCCTCCACCCATCAAGTACGTAAAGGTGTTTGAGGCCTTCCGCCAGCACCGATTCGATTATGCCTTTTCCTTCAAGGTGGGTGCTCATGAAGACAATGCACTGGAGCTTGATTGAGCTGACATCACACGAAGTACCGAAGCAGGCAGAACTTGATTGCTCGAGAGATCATCCCTATCCGTGAGTCTAGCATATCAATTTGTACATTCGCTGACTGGATCCTTCCCATGCTCACAGCGAAGGAGAAAATCGATAAAGACAGCGCCGAGGCCCTGGAGGAGACTCTGCAACTCAACCGCAAGCTGAAGGTGAGCTGGCATAAGTGATCTGGAAGACCTGGACAATGCTGACGTGCCATCTCTCAGCTTCAGCTTGATCGACTCCTACGACAGGCAGCGGCTCCTCGTGCCCGAGCTCCAGTCGAGGATGCCTTCTCTGTTCCGAGCACTGGCGAGTAGGGCTTGCTAATACGTTGTTGTCTTGTTGTTCTCCTCTCAGTGTCGTTAAATGTGTCTTGTACGGTCTATGTATGCTGTGATCCGCCTTCACAGCAAGAGCCGGCGCAGCTACGGTGCTGTAGTCGCAGCGACGCGGCTCGCAGCAGTGGCTAGTGGCGGTGATCGCCGCGAAGTGTGTTTCATGTCGTCATCACCTGAAACGAGCGGCCGTCTTCCTCACTCGGCTTCTTGCTCGGCTTGCTCAAAGCCTCGATCTCTGGTCTCTGGTCACTCTACAACTCGTATTCGGATTGACGAAAGTCACAACCACAGACGCTACTTTGATGGCGATTCTGGCGACAAGGTATCTGAAACACAGTTCAAATCTATTCGCTCGCTCGATATTTCATTCGAGTATCATCCAAAGCTCAAGATCTCGCCAGACCTTAAGGACATACTCCTCACGCGCTATGTCCCAGGATCTCACCACGGTCGAGGACATTCCTACCCTCGCCGACCTGTACGAAGAAGATGAGATCGATGACGCGGCTGAAGAATCTGAATTTCGTTACAATGAAGATCTGAATCGCCGAATCAGTATCTGGAGGGGCAACATTGTTAAGCTTAAGGTGGGTCCCATAACCTCGCTACGATTGCTGGCTGAGCTGATATTGGCATAGGCGGATATGATAGTAAATGCGGCGAACAAGTCGCTCCTTGGAGGTGGAGGGGTAGATGGGGCTATACACCGCGCTGCAGGCCCAGAGTTGGTGGAAGAGTGCGAGACGCTGGATGGAGCAGAGACGGGCGAAACGAAAGTCACCAAAGGTTACGAGGTGAGATCCACCCCAGCTTCTGACCCGTGAGATCGATAGGTCGACTGACAGACATGCACAGCTGCCCTCGAAATATGTGGCGCACACCGTCGGACCAGTATACTCAAAGACGAACCCCGAGAAATCTGCGAAACTCCTTGAATCGTGTTACAGAACTTCACTGGAGCTGGCGGCGAAGCATGAAGCAACCTCTATAGGCTTCAGCAGTATATCCACCGGAATCTACGGATATCCAATTGTCGATGCTACACGTATCGCTCTTGAAACAACTCGACGGTTCTTAGAGGAGAATGAAACAGTGAGTCGGCGAGGTGGTCCAATGCTATACGGATTCGCCGTCACTATGCCTTCCTCGGCAATTTCGCGGATTCAGGAGCAGGATTGAGGTTCAACAGACCGCAGTGTGTTTGAAAATGGGAGCTGACGAATCGTTCACCTACATAGGTGTCAAGGGTGATCTACGTTGTGTTCTCTGCCAAAGATGAGGCAGTCTACAAAAGTCTGGTCGCAGAATACTTCCCTCCGAAGATCGAGGAATAGCTCAGAAATACGGGCATCTAGCTGGTGCAAACAAAGCTGGCATCAGATACGAACACAAAGATACAACCAAACGTACAATCGTAATATATGAATGCAAACTAGAGCCTCGTACCCAAATTCGAGAGAAATATACAAATCTAGTCATTAATGAAACCCCAGCATCATCGAAACCCGCAGCGACCGTCTCCGCTGAAAGAGGAGTGGAGAGTCCCTAAAGTCGTAAACACATCGTCGTTCGTAAACTCAGCTCCCTATCCGTTCCTGGGAGTCAGCAACCGCCCTAGTACCCATCTTCCCAGCAATTTCAATATCCCGCTCCCCGGAGTGATCTCGCCGATCGTGGCGAGTAGAGGGGACAGCCCGGCGTGATGTCGGTATCGAGGGTATCTGTCCTCAATGGCCCTTCGGACGGCCGAGAAGAGCAACGCATCGTCGACAGCCCAGATCCGAGAGATGAATGCGATTCGTTGAGCGAGTATCTATGGGATGTTATCAGCGCGTCCGGAAAGGCTCGAGGCGATTCACGCACAACTTCACGACCAGAAGAAACTGCTCGAAGTCAGCCCTTGATTCCAGCCTATCAATGTGGAAGAACTTGCCATTTTCGCTAGATGTTCTCAGTGGATTATTAGCATCCCTCCTGTTTATCCAATCAGCCAGATACTTGAGATTGGGCAGTCGTCTGGAACTCACTTGAGGGCATTCTCGATCATCTCCCTTCTGCCTTTATCACTTCCTTCGCTCTCGTCGGAGATCGACCTCAAGTGGCCGATTGTCGCTTGTGGTCGAGGAGACATGGGACCTGAGCGAGCGGTCAGCGCCGGTAAGATTCAGGCCAATGGCTACTCACCGGCAACTACTTCGCAGACGTCGATCCCAACAGCGGTCAATTCTGCCCTCAGAAGCCGGGTCGCCTCTGCCCTCGCTGCGCTGATGACTCTGAGAGCGCCATCCATTCTCTCTCCTTGTGCCGTGGTCGAGAATGAGATATCGCCTGCACCTCCCTCGCTGCTAGATGGGCTGAGACCCTCGGATCCGTTCACGAAGATGATGCGCCCCCTCCCTCTCCCGCTCAACGCAGCAGTGGCCAGCAAGTCCCCAAGCTCCTTAATGACTGCCAAGGGTTCCACTACATTCGCGCGGTATAGCGACAGCAGGGCCGTCTCATCTGCCATAGCTAGTGTTGGAGCACTCATAGGACGTGGGATGGCAATCAGAGTTGAGATGTCGGGGTAGCCGTAGGTGGATGATGTCTGTGCTGGCTTGACTTGAGAGCTTCTTGGTCCCTTGGGATCCCTGACAGTTTCCGATTCTCCATCCGACGAGAACTCGACGCGGCTCTTCTGCTTTGGTGGAGATGATGGCTGGACCGACACGATGGGTATGGGGACAGTTGGAATAGTACGGCCAGGGCCGCGTGAGGCACAGACCACGGCCACGAGAATCAGGCTGCTATCTCGACAATAGGCGCGAACAGTGTCGCCAGCGTGAGAGTACCGGCCTTTGACTCCAGAATCGTCTCCAGCGGCAGAGTCGGTCCATCCTGGGTTGGGACTGTCGGGATCGGTGATTATAGGCACTATTGTGCCGGGATGATGGGGATATCGAGACTTCACGCGTTTCTGAATACGCGACCACGCCAGTAGCAAAGATGACAGGGCGGCAGATGTTGGAGGAGAGTTTGTCGAAGGGAGCGGTAGCAGGGGGAAGACTGTGTAGCCGGATTTTGCCAGCTGCAAGGAGAGTGATTGGCCGGTAGCTATACAAGTCAGCGCGTCAAGTTAACAACAGATAGTGTGAACCGACAATGCGACTCACGTTCAGTTGCACCCAGTACGACCACCGCGAGACCTCTTCCTGCCTCTCCGCCAACCCGTCCTTTGCTACTCTCCCTGTGAGTTACAGATTGTCCAAGGCCGATTGTCGACAGAGCTCGGCGATACACATCGTGAACTAGAGACGCTGTCGCTTCGATGGAGAGTGACAGTAAAGCTGCGATATCCTGCGAGAGGGAGACAAAGTTCTGCGCTGTAAGTGACGGCGGTGCTGAGGGCGACGGACTAGCCATATCGTCCGAGCAAGAGGGCGTGATGGGTGCCGACATCGTCGTGCCGTTAATGATGTATGGACCGTGGATATTCGTTAGGCTGGGAGCCGTACTTCGACCCTCAAGAAGAGGCCTGAAGATGGTCTTAACCAGCCATGTATGTTGAGATGTTCACGGGAGCAAGTTGTGATCAACCAAAGGGCCGGTTGCCAGGCTGTGGGAAACAATGTCTTAAGTGCTCGGAACCGATGCCGACAGGAAGCTCTGACACAAACTCACCTCGAGGCGCTCAGATTCTCTCAGAGGCTACCAGACGAGATTCAAATCCACAAGGGACCTTAGTCTATGAGGAAGGATGCTTTTGTCTTCTCCATGAACGGCGTGCCTGGTCTGGGCTTCTGATTGTGTTGAGCGTTGGCTGGACTGCTGTTACCTGTGCGCTGGTCCTTATCGAGCTGGACTGCGTACGCCCATCGATCCTGTTGATGTAGCAGGGCTTGAGCCATGCAGTATTGAAGAGTACCTATATTTGCAAGTCTCATGTGCAAGCCCAAGGAGCAATGACCAGAGCTGTCAGTCACAGGTCAGTCAGTAGTCAGTATCCCTTCAGCATCCGCTTATCCACGCCACACAGGGCCGGTGCGACTGGCCACCGCTTACTTTCTCACGGTCGACCGCCCGGGCCCCTGATCTGCGGAAGCAAACAAGTGGCAAGTCGCAGCGAATCAAAACGCTCACACGAAAGCTAGAGGTTAGAGGTTCACGCTTTGAGGGTTACCTTGACATCGAATCGCCCTCTATTTGGTTCCAGTACAAACCAGCAATATTACACAAGTCGACACCGCCAACTACCGACAGCGAACATCTAGTTCGGCTCCCAGCATCGACGTCGACAGGTGATCGGGGGCCTCTCGCCACGGAATAGCGTCTGCGTGGCTTATCAGCTCATCAACAGGTTGACCCATGCCGCGCAACATGGTCAATACCCCTCGAGACCGTTCATACGCGACATCTCGCGAGGTGTCACGAGTGGCCAGTCGTTCGACTGAGCTCAGTCGTGTCTCCAATTCCTCAAGAAGGCATGAATCAAGTCGCTCATCGGGTGGGAGACTGTCGCTCAACAGTCGTTTGACCGAGATGTCGGATAACAGGCGGTTGGAGATGCTGTCGGACATTGCAGGAGATTGCCTCGTGAAGATGTTGAAAGCGGTTCTGAATATCGGTGGCACGGGTCAAGGGATGGGTACGCCAGAGGAAGACTGGGTGTCCTCATGGAACGACTTGCAGGGTGAGAGATGACCTTGCTGCACTCGCCTCTAGACTAAGTTTCACTTACTGACGACCCAAACAGCTCGACGAAAGGCATACATCTTCTCCAATATCAGCTCAGCTTTTCCCACCACAGAGGACGTTGAAAGAACGCTACCTTATGGTGCTGCCGACAGGATGGACGACGAACTATTGGATCAGGTGGTGACTCGGTGCAACCTGGCCACTTTCGTTTACACCATCATGCGACCGGATGAGGCCGGCGACCTCGTGAGGCCTGATGACGAGGACATCATCCCGTTGAAGGCCTCTAAGAAAGGCAAAGAGAGAGCTCACGATCGGTCCATCAACGACTTGCAAGATATAGACAAGAGGAACGCCATGCTGCGCAAAGCCTGGAAGCGCTTTTGGCTAGTGGCAAAGCCTCCCACAGAGCCTGTCAATGCGACCTATATTGAATTATGGCTCAACTTTGCCTCGCAAGTGCGTGGCTCTGCAGATAATTTATCGCCGACTTAGAGCTGACAGTCTTCCTTCAGATATACCTCAATTTCGGAGCGTCTAGTATCGACCCTCCACCCAATTCAATGATCAACCAGCCGCCTCCTAATCGTCTGGTGACCGATATTTTCGCAGAAGATGCGCCGCAGAGATATGGGCCGGAAGCAGACGATGACGAGATAGTCACGACAGCGGACGACCACCCGGGCATACGCAGGCACGTTAATGGCTCGGCTTGGGCTGCTTGGGCTTTACACGCCCGGGAGGAGCGAACGAAGGTAAGTTGCTGTTGGGGAAACAGGATTCAAACGTGTCGTTGACATACAACTATAGCTCTCTAAAGCGCGCCCGGAGCTTGAACTTGACAAGCGGCCTTACGCAGCATTCCGTCACAAGATCTCGAAGCACATCTGGACTTACGTTCTCCATCGCAGCGAGGTGAGTTGTCAATTAGCTTGATTGGTGAAAGAGGCTAAGTGCAATGATGGCTCAGGTCGTCCAAAATTATGACGTATTCTCCGAGGAGGACGCAAGCTCTGTTGCGGAAACGGAGATCTCATCCCCACAACAGACGATACTGCCTCCGCGAGACTCACGGAAACGCGTATCCTCGTCCCGCAGATCGGCAAAAGACGCGGCAGAGAGTGACAGTGGAGCCTCGGTCACCCACAGCATGCAACTCCGAAGTGCAAAGAGAGCCAGGAACTCGAATCAACGCCCAGACCAGGCTGAGGAGTCTTCTGATGATGGCGGACAATCTGGAGCCGACGATTGGATTGAGAGGGAGACGACCGTCAGGCCTGATAAGAGAGCCTCACGACACGATACGATGATGGTTGATGAACGTGTCGATGAGGACTACCTCTCCCAAGTGGCCCAAGAGATGGAAACTGGTGATTTCGACACCTCGACACCAATTCAGAACCGCTCGTCCCGACGAAACCATCCTATAATACCCCTCGTCAACAAGACTCCAGTGTCAGCTCGCAAATTCAACTTTGCCGATCCGCAGCCTGATGCAGAGAGGTTACAGTGGGAGACTCAAGACAATACTCCGAAGGTCTCAGCTACAAGGTCTCGTCACCAAAACGAGCGCCAAAGCGCGGCCAGGCCCTCACATCTTGCGACCACGGCGCTCCGTCAAGAGCCAAAATCGTCTTCCAACAGGAAAGTGTCATCGAGCAACCGGTCAGCTCTTCCAGGGACTCCACCTCACAAAGCATCTTTCCGACCGAATGATGTCCGAGGTACATCTCGCCACGACCGTCTTCGTGGCACCTATCAGCCGCCGGTCTCCCATGGGATCGAACATCAGCAAGATCTCGCATTAGGAGATGAGTATTATGCGGCGAGGGGTGACGCCGAATCGGAGGAAGGCTACGGCAGCCTATTTCCCAATTCGCAGGAGTTTGCAGGCGATCGACCTCGATTGGCCAAGCCACTGGTCAATCCCTCAGACGACGAATACGACGATGGGGCGAGGAGTGGTGCCGAACCGGAGCAAGGCTACGTCAGCATATTACCCAATTCGCAGGAGTTGGCAGGCGATCGACCTCGATTGGCCGAGCCACTGATCGATCCCTCAGACGACGAATACGACGATGGGTTGAGGAGTGGTGCCGAATCGGAGCAAGGCTACGTCAGCATATTACCCGACTCGCAGGAAATGGCAGGCGATCGGCCTCGAACAGTCAAGCCATCGGCAGTCACCACGGACGACGAATACGAGGCCGACGTGATTGACTCGGCTCGTTCACCGCGAGCGAAACCCAGATCACAGGCAGCACACTCGGCATCCACCAGGACGAATGCTCGCGTGGCTTTCACTTCGCCAGAGGAACGCTCTCCACCCGCACGTCGTCAAGAGGGTAGGTCATCGTTCCAAAACTCGTATCCGCCCTCGCAATCTGTTCTCTTTGGTGCTTCCTCGCACCCCGAGTCATCAACGCGACGCAGGGAGTTCAAGAAGCGGCCAGCCATGCGAGAGGAGAGTAGACAGCCCAGTCAAACACCACCCGCTCCAAACGCGAATGCTGTGCGGTCTGCCACTGAGGATGTGTTCAAGCGCTTTGATGCTACCTTCCGCGTCGCGGGCATCGATCCGGTTTATTCCGATGGAGGTGACATGGGTGATCCTTATGGAGGTGACATGGGTGATCCTCATGGAGGCGACATGGGTGGTCCTTACGGAGATGACAACGGCGATTCTTACGGACATGACTTGGGTGATCCATATGAAGATGACGCCAGCATGAGCACTGGTAACATCGGACCAAGCTCAAGGCAGCCGCAGCAAACTGGATTCGAGGAGGAGGAGGAGGAGGAGGAGGAAGAAGAGGAAGAAGAAGAGGAAGAAGAAGAGGAGGACGACAATGATCACCAACTCATGCCTACACCCGATGATCGAAACGCCACCGCGCAAGCCAAACATGGCACGTCCCGCTCAAGGAAGTCCCAAGATGCGACTGAATTTGATGGTATCGATCCAGACGAGGATGAGGAGGATCGACGGCTCATCTCGCGTCGTACATCGGCGGGACCCTCTCGACAACGCCCCTCGCATCGATCGCAAGCTCCGCTCCGGTCCACATCGTCCACCCGACGCCCAGGGAACCATGCTTCGCGAAGCTCAGCTGGGACAAGTAACAGGCCGCAGTCGTCGTCAACTCGAACCTCTCGACTCGACTTTGAGGGAGAAGATCCCTACCTTGTGGATGAGGATGGCTCACCGCTCGAGGCCGACAACCACTATTTGGTCCCGTCTGACCACAAGCCGACAAAAGCAAGCGCGAAGTTCGGTAAGAAAGACGGCCAGACGTTCCAATACAGCCGCTTGGACGGTCGACGCACCTGGACGGGTGACGAAGCACTGCTTCTGTACCGTACTGTGCAGAAGGTACCCGACAAGGAGGAGAACCCCCTCAGCGTGGTGGACTACTTGCACGGCGAGTTTGGCACAAGGAGCCAGCTCCTCAGAGACTTCAACAAGCAACATATGAAGGAGAAGATGTACGGCATAGTGAAGCACCGGCTCGGCAGGGGTCTCAAGGTGGAGGGAAGGGCCAGAAAATGGACTGAGAAGTCGGACCACCCACTGAGAGAGGCGTATGAGAAGGAGCGTAAAAAGTATCGAGCTCGGTCGGAGGAGAAGCGGGAGGCCAAGGCGGCTGCCGAAGCAAAGCGTAAAGCTGACGCTAAGAAGCGCAAGGCGGCTGAGGCGGAGGATGACGAAGAAGAAGACGAGGAAGAAGAAGACGAGGATGGCGACGGAAAAGAAGGCGAAGGCCAAGAGGAAGGAGGCTCCGCTCGTGGCTCGAAGGATCCCGAGGGAGAAGGAGAAGATGAACTCGGCAGTCCCCGCGGAGCTAGCCAGAAGGGCAAGGCACCGCAGAACAGACCAGCGTATCCGACAAGAGCCGCTGCAAAAGCCGCCGCTGCCCAGAAAGGAAAGTCGAAGCAGGTGTCAACGTCGAAGAATGCGACATCGGCTTCCGGTACCGCTCAACAGGAACGCTCGGCGGCCGAGAACTCTGATGATGAGGAGGTTGACCAACTCGGAGACTTGGCTACCCAGGACGAGAGGGACGACGCGGCAGGACCGTCAAATTCCGCCGCGCGGCGCGAGATTGCCGCCTCGACGAGTCAAGCACAAAAGCCCGACGATACTGGCGATCCCGACGAGGACACACCTTTGGCGTCTAAAAAAGCTTCGACGTCTCAAGCCAAGAAACCGCCTCAGCAGAAGAAGAAAGCCCCGACGAAGCCGGCCAAGCGCAAGGTCGTGCAAACTCGAGTTAGGAGTGGCTCCCCTCAAGCAGACACGGTCCCAGCCCAGAGCAGTCAGAGACGTCCGGAAGGCAGCACGGCCCCTATCGGTGCGCGGGAAGGACAACCCGTGGAGGAGGAGGTCGAGCCTGAGGGTGAGGATGCGGATGCGGGGGGCGAACACACCCAGGACACGGTGGTCGCTACGCGAGAGGCTCGAAAAGTCCGTCAAGCGATGATCAGGCGTCAGGTCATTGATGAGGCGAATGAAGGTGAGCTCAGCGTCCCCTGCCATCAAGGTGCTCGAGCTGATTATCCGCAGAATAAGAATTTGGCTTTGGGATTCGTTCGATGGGCGGTGACGAGAATGGTCCGGAGTGTAGATACATGAAACCCCTGCAGGCGTAGTACAGTGTGTACGGTATTCGTTGATGCTCGTGATATGATGTATAGTATGTGCAGTCTGATCTGATGCAATTGCGGTCCGTCGTGCTTGCTATATGAAATGCGAAACCACGCTGGATCCATAACCGAGACTTTCCACCTCTTTCATCGCCTCTCGCAGATCCCTATGGAAGTGCGAAGGTCCGAGCTACAATTCAAATGTCAGCTCGGTGGACGAGTGGGAGAGACGTTGGAGAGGTTACGCACGAGATCGGTGATGCCGACTAGTTGGAACAGCTTGGACTGTGAGGCTCGCAGATGAGCGAAATGAAGTCCTACGCCCCTCTCACTATACGCTTTTGTGAGTTCGTACAGGATATGTATGGCGCTATAGGGTAGACTCGTCAGCAAAGAAAAGGCCGCTTGGTAGGTAGGGTGACCCACGAAGCATCAATCTCCTCGACCTGACGCAGAAGAGGTCAGCGGAGATCGAGCTTTGGCGGCCAGACAGCACTCACATCGCCCATATGTAATATGATAGCTTTGGCGTTTTCCCGCCTTGGTTCGTCAGAGGGATGTGCCTTTCCAGCGCCATACAGCTCGAGCTGTTGTCGAGAGGTCAGCCGCGTCCCGGAGTGGACCGATGGCGACTCACTCTTCGCAATCGTTCCTTGAGTTGACCAGTGTTGGCGAAAGACAGCGATTCTCGGATCCTGACTACCAACTGAATGAAGTCAGCTCTGCCCGTAACTGAACGGATTGAGGAGTGTCCCTGACGTACCACGCCAGCGAACTCCTCTTGAGCGGCTTCATCCTCGTCAATGGGCACCCATTCATCGGTGTTGGGCAACCTCCCGATGATTTTGATCCGCGTTTGCGTCGACTTTTGCACTACCAATATGAGGGAAAAGACAACGCTGGCGATGAGACCGGTCTACAGAGATGTCAGCAAAGGAGATGTATGATATAGCTTTACTGACCTCGACGGAGAAGAGGAAGGTGAGGAAGAACGTGCCGACCATTTGGAGAAAGTCGGTCCATGCTCGCATTCGCCAGACAAACAGGATATCGTGGGGCGCTTCTTCCAGTACTGTGAAACACGTCAGTTGGGCCGTAACAACGACTCCTATTAAGCTGGACATACTGGTATAGATGACGATAGCGATGATAGCAGCGAGGACGGCCTGCAGAATGTCAGCTATGCGCCTGTAGCTCGAGATAGCCAGCTACTCACTTTGGGCAAGAAGTAGAGAAATGGGAGCAAGAAGAAAATCGACAGTATGATCATCACGGCCGTGACGATGCTGGACATTTGGGTTCGAGCGCCAATAAGACCATTCAACCTTGACCCTGGCCCAACTCGTCAATTACAGCCGGTGTACCTCCAGGATGATAGACTCACGGGTGATCGATCCGAAAACGGGAACACTGCCCGTCCCCACGAATGTCGACGCAACGACGTTCGCCGCTCCTGCGCACAACGTCAGCTATCCTCCCTCGCAAGATTCAGCGTAGCTGGTAGAGCTTACCCAGAGCGACGAGATCTCTGTTTGCGCTGACTGCATATCCATACTTCGCTCCGTTCTCCCTTGCTGCGACGATGGAATCGACGATACCTACAATCGCGCTGACGAATGCGGTGGGGAACTGTTGTATTTAGCTGCCATGACTATAGGCGAGAAGGGCAGGGCTTACTGTGTAGCTGAAGTACTTCCACTGCCTTTTCTGCAATGGCATGCCGAATGGGTTCCCTGATCCTACATCTATTTTGCCAAGTACAGAAACGCCCCGCAAGTCCCATCTGAAGATACCGGTGATGACTATATTTGGGGTCAGAGGGCAAGTCGGCGACCATGTAGTGATAGAATAGCTTACCTGTCGTACTGGCTACCACCAGTAATATCTCCGGCACGAACCGTAGCCATTGGCCTCCCGGCCTTTGTACAAGCACCTTCTTGAACACCCGAGCGAAGATGAGAAAGCCTAATGAGGTAAATCCGAGTATTGTGGTGATTTTGTCGAGATGTCCGATGTGCTGGATGACGAATATAAGCTTGCCGAGCGGACTTGTCGGTGCGTTGAAATTAGCGTCCGGATGTGCCAACACTGGCTGGAGCCCAAAGAGAGGAATGAGCTGCTCTATGAGGATGATCTGTAGGCAATTTATGAGTGATTGCCTGTGACTGCGGATTATATGCCACTCACCATTCCAACGGCTGTCAGAAATCCTCTCAGCAATGCTCTTGAGAGGACGACGTCCAGAAATCCAAGCCGGAGGAGACCTAGAGCAAGGGTGATGATTGATATCTGGAACGTGGTGACCAGGGCGATGGCGGCAGCTTCGAGATCCGGGTGTGAGGGCACAGAGTGGGGATCTCCGTATAGCTGTTCTTGCACCATTTGACCAATCAACAGACACAGAGCTGATTCTGGACCAATGGAGAGCTGCCTAGGTTCAGTGTCCGTTATCAGCTGACATCCAGATGGCTCACGCAGCCTGACCCACCGACATGTGCCTAGTATGCCGTATATTAGGGCAGGGATAGCCGCGGACCACAAGCCGGCCACCGGATTCAGCTTTGCCAGTCCACTGGCATAGGAGAGCGCCTATAGGTTGAAAAGTCAGTATGGTCGGTATTCTGAGGATAGCCGTGAACGGAGAAGTCCGGCTTACCTGCGGGATAAGCAGACACGATAGCTAGAATTAGACGGTCAGTCAAGCTCATTGTATATGAGCTCACTGATAGTCCCGCAACGAGGTCGCCTGAGAAGCTGTAACGTGGCTTGATTTAGTCTCGAATCCGCATGTGATCTAACAGATGTGACGCTCACAGCTGCCAGTTGTATTTCGGTAACCACTCGGTGACCTACTCTGAAGGTCAGACACTCGTTGGTCTCTTGTCTGACTCGCGGTCCTGCTCACCGGTACGTAGTACTTTGATCTCTGCTTAAGCTTCTTCGCCAAACGTCTCTTCGTGCCGCCCTTGGGATTCCCTATCTCAGCGATGTATGAGCTCTACCACCATTTGCCTCCATCGTCTTATGAGCTAGCTCGCAATGACCCACTATTGCTATCTGGAACAATGGGCTCTGCACCGCGTGGTGCTTTGCCATCATCATGATTTACGCTCCGCGTATCATCCATCTCCTGTGTAAAGGTCCTCTTGGGTGATCGCTCCTCTGTCGAACCTCCTACTTCGCTCAACAGCGGTGTGTTCTCGCTGATAACAGCTACGGATTTGGCCGTGTTGTCAACAGTGGTGGAGGTGTACCCGGATCGCATGTTGAGTCGCGAGGATGTCGGCGTTGAGCTTGACGTTGACGAGCCGCCGAGACGGTCGATGTTGGAGCGGGCGTCGGACATGATCAGTCGCTTTGGGCGAGCATATGGTAGAGTGCTATCAATAGGACTATCTATTGCCTGCCCGAAGGTTGCAGCGATAGTTAGATGCGTCAGGTCAATGCACGTCGCGCGTGGCCGACGACACGTGGCACGTGTTTCAGGTTGTAAGCGCTATCAGCGGTCGGTCATACCCGCCAAACGAGCCCCGGCCGCGGCGCAGTCGGAGCGAGACTGGTCGCGTGGATGCTGGGCAGCTCTGGGCGCTGGAAAGTGAAACTGACGTTTCGGGAAGCTCAAGACATGATCGATATGGTAAGTACGCAGCTACCAGTAGCTGGGCTAGACACTCTGCAGGACACTCTACACCGTTGTGATGGGAATGTCTCGCTATGTAACAACTGGAAAAGTCAAGACTTTGTGATGCATCGATTTCACACACCAGTTGGACCTCGTTTCAGAGTGAGTAATGTCTTTGTTTGGACCAGCTCATCACTTGGTCTCATCATCGGGAGGCATCAGCCTTGGCCATTCGCCGCACCACCACGTTCCCGAGTCGGTCAGCCATCACCATCACAGCGTGCATGCAATGGTCGTGGTGAGAAGTCCCGGCATGTCGAATGTGACTGGGTCGAGGCGGTCGGTGCTTCTACCTCGAAACAAAAAGGGGAGGTGCACGCACACAGAGAAGGACAATAGAAACACAACGCATCCTCAACACGACAACACACAACCTTTTGTTGTCCTCATACCGAACATTTGCTAGCTCGAGAGGACAAAGGCGCAGGAGTTGGACCTGGACCAAGTGATCGCCCAAACGACGCCCCGTTGTAACCTCGCTCTGCTGCTTCTTGCTTCTCGCTTCTCGCTTCCCTCCGGCAACAAGTGATCGACAGTCCGGTAGTGATCGGACAAAGTCGCCGTCATCGTGCACACAACAACACAGTCAACCAAAGGTCGTCCTCTTGCCACATATACACTCGACACAACCTCGACCTCCTCCTTCTCGCATTTGGATTCTCCCTTCTCTCTTCCCCCTTTGCATCGCCTATTGTTACGGCGTTTCAGGAGACTAAAGGACAAGGAAAGGTGTCGACAATCACAAACATCCATCCTCAAGCGGTGTACAAGTACTCCTTCGAGCAGACGCACCACTCGACTCACCGAGCATAAGCCACGACCTCACGGCGCGTTGACGCCGCACCAAATCCCCCCTCTTGATATCCTTCATCCCCTTTAAAGGCAGGAGGCAACTTCTGTCAAAGCCGCCTTTCACCATGGTTCACCCTCGTCACTCGTCCAGTCTGCCTTTGCCCTCCTCCGTTTCGACCGTCCCGAGTATTTCTACCCAATTCGACCAGGACGTCAGCCGCCGGCACTGCGAGGTCTCTGACAATCAAGCAGACTCATTCTCCCCCTCCTCTTCATCGACCATTGCGAGCAGTGGATGTCAAGAGACTCCCAGCCGTAAGAGATTGACCACCCCGGTGACCTCTAGCCATTGCCGCAGTGCAAAGCGAAGGAAGCCATCCCCAGATGATACCCCCTCGACTCCACGCACTCGACGCAGACAATCGATAGGTGATTACCTCTCGCCAACTACTATCAGTACTGGTCACAGTCGCAGACCCGCTCGAACCTTGCCTCCTCGTTTCACAAACGCACCCTCTACACCTTCGAGAGAGCGCACATTCGGCACTCCTACCCACTCATCACCTCTCGATTCGTTCAACCAGAGGCAAGACCTACGACTAGGTATACAGCCTAGAGTGACACAGTCAATCCCGTTCGAATCACCGCCCAAGATGACGTTTCTCCAACCCAACTACCTCTCGGCCAAGGTTGAGATTGAAATGCTGAACGGAGGAGAGATGGAGTTGCACGGTACCCCTCACACTACGTAAGTCACCGAGCGGTTGCATTAGCTATGGAGATGCATCCTGACTGACTACTCGTATCAGTACCTCCAACTCGCTCGCTGGAAACGTGATCGTCACCATGCCAGCGTTGCCCGTTAGCGCAGAGGGTCGTTTTCGGGTTATCAGAGATGTGAAGATCTTGGTCGAGGGAAAGTCCGAGTTCTTTGACGACGAGGGTGAGTGCTTCTACTGCTGCGGTGACTTGGCACTGACGTCTCTGTCACAGGTCGATATACCCCTATGAGAGTCTACTCTACCGCATACAAGCTTGTGTCAGAATCGGAACCGGTGTCCATCCCTTCCAAAGACCCTCGAGACCCATCAGGCAAGGTCCGACTGTCGATCCCATTCGAGCTCCGCATCCCAGGATGGCTCCCGCCAACTCACCTATCACTCAAGACGAGCACCTCTTATGGCCTTTTGAGCACCGTCATCGTCGGTTGGCTGGATGGGGATTCTTCGGTCCCAACAAAGCGATTGATATTCTCCAACGAGTCACTCCGTGCCTCATCCAAGACAACTTCCCACTCCGCCTTCACCGACTTCACGGTCACCCGTCATCGACTAGAGCTCGACCCACATGGTGATACCGCAGTGGTGGCCAAGAAGGAGTTTGTCCTTTCCGAAAACGAGATGACGGTCAATTGCCCTTTCAAATGCTGGATCACCGTCCCCACTTGGGTCGATGTCAACGGCAGTAGGGGGAGTCTGAAGGTCGCCATCAGACTAAGATGCAAGACTGCTCAGGAGATGAGACGAGCGGGCTCAGCAAAGGTGGACGCGGCAAACGAAGCTCGAAGCTCTGATGGTGATGCGTCTGCTTCCCTTGGTGATGACGCTGCGGATGAACCCATGCCAGATACTCTACCAGCTGGCGAGGACGCTACAGGAGAGGCTGTCGATGAGGCTGCGGAAAGCCCCGATGGCGACATCGTTGTCGACGATGCCGAGGACAAGGCACCCATGGTGTATGTGAAAGCTCTAGGTATTGATGTAGAGGAGATTCATACGTTTTCGTAAGTCGCTGTTCCAGCTATCTGATTCGTGCATAGAGCTGACGACTTCTATCTCAGCTCAACCCCCCTAACAAGCTACACCTCGGTATACCCCGTTCCAAAAGTGCAACCATCGTCAGACCTGGGTCGCCACGGATTCATCTCCCCTCCATCGATGTTCGCTCGACGAAACCTGGCAGACCCACTCCGCGAGCAGGTGCCATATAAAGGGTCCAGCCTATCACCACGACTTCAATCGGAAGACGGTGTCCCACGCTGCTTTGCCTTTTCAGGCGAGGGCCTCGCAATCAAGCACGGTGCTAGGTGTCTTCACGTGGTGGTGCCCATGCCTCGAGAGGGCGAGACTCAATCCCAGACCAGTGCTCGACCCCATTCCGACGTCACCGGTCCATTCATGGAACTCAAGCATCGACTTAGGATCGAAATTGAATACCTAGCCCCAGGCGCGACCGAAGCCGAGAGTATGACCTTGGCTATCCCTCTCAAATTCGGTACTTCGCCAGCGACATTCCCGCGAGACTCTTCATTTGGAGAACGACTACCACCGTATATCCAGATGTACACGGAGTCCGGAGAACAACGACCATGCGCCCCTCTACCTCTATACGAGGAGCAGGATCCTTCGGATCCCATGACAGAAACCAAGATCCCGGCGCTGTATCACCAAGAGCGAATCGTCCCCCTGCCAACTCTGTCGGATTTTGGGTCATCCTCCACACCACCGCCTTATACCTCGTCCTCGTCGCCCTTCTCACCTCGATCAAATCTTGACTCTCTCGACGAGACATCTAGATCCGCCAGTCCCGCTGGCTCCAGCACGTCTTCGCTCCCGTCCACGATGGAAAACGAGATGGTCTCGCCAACACCGCACTCATCGCCCAGTATGGAGTCATTAGCCTCAAGTGACGATGTGGCCATGCTCAGAGGGACAAAGGCCGACAAGACGAGATCGAGGCGGCATACTATCGCGAGTACAGCTTGAGCCGAGCTCGAGCATCACTGTATCATATTGTCTTGATGACAGAATCGCTGGACACTTGTCATATCAACGTTACGCCAACGACATAAACGACTTTACGAACACACCGCTAGCTACGACCGGGACAACAATTAGCTACGACCTCAGACGATCATCTGACGACACGTTCGACTGCCCATACTTCACAGGCCCATCATGATACGGAATAGATAAGCATTTGTTACTTGTACATTAGAGGAGAATCTCCCGGGCTGGTCGCTCTGCAATGACATACTGGATACATGTGAATGCAAGAACTATGAAATGCCGAGATGCAAGAAGCCTACATGATACCCGAAAGAAACAACTCATTACACTCTATTCATCTCGATCTCCTCTCCCGCTTCGTCCGTAGCCACGGGTTTGAAGCTGATCTCGAGGTCGGTCCGCATTTCCCTCTTGACGCACAGCTGCCGAAACGTCAGCTCGGCGATGTACGAAAGCGACAGCGACGTGCAGCTTACCTGCTCAGCAACGACGATCATGAGGAGCGCTCCTAGTCCCTGTACTACCCAGTAGAATATCGAAGTCGGGAACGCCTTTGCGTGATACGTTGTCAAGATGAGGTGCACGAAGTTGAGCGTGAGGCAGAAGTCCAAGATGTATGTGGGTCGGCGAATCAGATAGTAAAGCGGGGCAATACTACGTAGAAGTCAGCTTATTTCCTATGATTTCTCTGAGATGGCATGCACGCACTCTACTGCACAAGCGACAAGCCAGATGAAGCCAAGGAGCCAGCCTCGACCTTCATCCACGCCCATGTCCCACTTATCCAGATCCTCCGCGGGTGCCTTACTATGGTCCTCCGACGACGGGCTGTGGTGATCCAAACTGCCTTCCGAGCCTGATGTTTCCGACTCTACGACCTCTCCGATCTGCTTTCCTCCCGACCATGCGCCGTGGAGTTTCTGCCAGCCATCCGAAGTTAAGTCCAGCAGACCGTGAAAGTTGCTGCTTGACACAGTGGGCCTAGCTGCCATTTCCCGCCAGTCGAGGATGTGAGACACAGTCGTTGGACCTCCAGAGTATGCGAGCAGTACTGGATTCGACAAAGCCTGTAGGATTGGCGGTATCAGAAGCGAAAGCGTGAGATAGTGTAGAGTTTGGAGGGAGATGATCTAAGAGCGTTGGTCAGTTCCCCGTTGACTATTGCGTCCAGCCTTCTCGAGCGCCTGGGACATCCATCTCGTTGATATCATCACTCACTTGGCATATCAGCCTGCGTGGATATCCGTCAGTCTCGCCCACTAATTTCATCGATGCCACCACTTCCAACTCACATGACAGGATCCCATCCTTGTACACGCATGATGCGACCATGCACCGCGCCCCTCCGTCGACGGGAGAGACTTTGTCCTGCAGTCTGTCGAGTCGATCAGAGGACGGTGATTGATGAGGATGAAAGACGAGATCAACGAGGAGTAAAGGAGTAACTGCAAAAAGAGGCGTTGCGCCTCCTCGCTCGGCTCAATCGAGACAGAGGCGTTGAGCGTATGGAGGTAGGCCACTTGGAGCGGAGATGTCTATCAATGTCCGCTTTAGACGTCACCAGCAGCTGGCCACCCAAATGTTCAAGGCATCGTGAAGCACTGTTACAGCGACTTGTACAGAGTTGACTGCAGCAGTCCACATCAAGCCATACACTGCGTCAGCGAGTGCACAGGCAAGGATAGCTACGACGCCCGCTCCGAAGAGCGCCCCCTCTAGAAAATCTGGCGTCAGCACTTGCTATCGACCGGTAGCGTACAACCAACACAACTTGACCCCTTCAACGCTGGATCAGTTACATGGACCGCATATAAGCCCACATCATGGCGTCGTCCGGCTCCAGCAAGCTTGGTACGCCAATGAGATCACAAGCACCTCAATCACCATACCCATCACAGCCACAGCCTCCTCCGCCTATAATACCGACTTCGTACTTGGCTCCTCATGAACAACGAGGCGTTATCGTCGCCATCTTTGGCCTGATAGAGGTGAGGAACTCTCTGATTGAGCTCTCCAGCAAGATTCTGTGCTATCTTTCATGTGGTGAGCTGACGCTAGACACTAGGCGATAAAAGTATGGGATGTTGTCGCACCATACTTCATACCCCATCCCGAGCCGACATGGTCGTCTGGATTTCGTGTGCGAGGACCTTGGACGACTCTAGGATGGACCGTCTTTGAAGTAGTCGCCCTCGCACTCGTCTCCTTATTGAGAATACCTAGATTCTCGCCATCAAATAGACAAATAGCCCTTCTATCCCTTGGACTAGGGGTATACAACCTTCTCTGCTGGTTCGTTGCAGAACCAGGATCATTCTTCCAGAGTATACATCTAATAGGTAGGTCTTGTTCTCTACACCATCTGGGAACGGGCTCGAAATTGTCAGCTGATCAACAATGTGTAGGACCGACTGCGCTAGGAGGGGAGTGGTACTGGGCTTGGTGGTACTCCTTCAAGCGGTGGAGGGAGCCCGCTCATCTCGAAGGCATACACAAGATCAGACTCCTGCCATATAGGTGAGGAGCTTGTAGCTATCGACGTATCATGAGAGCTGATCCTGTCAAAGTACTGCTACACTCAATCCCCTATCTCTCACCTATTGTATTCCCCCACACGACCCACAGCCTGTCTACATTCCAATCGTCTTCAACAACTCGATACCGGAAGAGGTGTCATACTTCATTCGATCTCTTGAAACTGGAAATGCCGAAGTCAAGACCGTCTCCGGGTCCTCACTTAAGCGCTCCCAGAAAGCCAGGTCTCAGCCATTGCTCACGGATATCGAAGAGGATGAGGAGGATGGCGAACCGGAGATCGATCCTCTATCAGCGCTGGTCGCTCGATCGGATCCACTACAACTGGATCTGGCTAAACTACCATCAGTCCGACCCTCTGACTCCCTCACCATCGTCCCGCCCAAGCTCGCGTCATCCCAATCGGTCCGGTTCATCACTGTGGATAGTCCAAGCGTGATCTCACTAAAATCCGTCTTGGATCATCGCGGTGATCGGTTCCACATCACGCCACACAAGGAAGCTGTCATCATCGAATGCCCCGCTGGTGGCGACTTCATGCTTGAAGATACAAAGAAGGGACAACTGGTACTCAAGGGACCGAAAGCTGTCCCTGCTGAGCTGCGTTGTGTTGGAGACGAGGAGGTGGCTCAGTTCCAAGCTCGAGGTGTGGGATCTCTCAAAGTCGGTTGGCGCAAGAAGTCGAAAGACTCGACAGTCTCGGGCGTCGTCGAGGGGATTGAAGACGAGGTAGTCGACACGACCGATCAGCCGCTCGCCCTGGTCAGGCGGGACAAGGTCGCCAAAACGCACACTGTCCCATTGAGACTGGTACACGATCAGCCTGGTGTGCACACCGTCACACTCACCAGCGTCACCGACTCGATGCACAACTCGTACACCCCCTCTGGCCATTCCGCCGAGAAAATCTACAATGTCATTCCCCGACCAACCGCAAAACTCGATTGTCCTCGTACGAAGCAAATCCTCATTGGTCAAACGACAAGTTTACCCATCCTGATCGATGGTCTCGGATCAGAGGCCCTCGAAGTGGTCTACACCTTCCAAGCAGCCAACTCCGAAAATGTGATCCGGAACACGGTGAAGGTGTCGAGAAAGACGGAGTCCATCACCGTATCGGAAGCTGGTAAATTTACGCTCCTGGAGATCAACGGGCCATGCTCTGGGTACATCATGGAACCGTCGAGCTGTATTATCGATGAGATCCCCCAGCCCAGTGTCGATCTGCAAGTCACCACCCTGCACGAGTGGTAAGTGAAGCTTGTTCGTGTGGTCGAAAAGCTAGCTTATCACATTCTTAGCGCGATGGACGTAGGCGTTACCGCTTCCTTCGACTTTACGGGCTCACCCCCCTTCATGGTAGAATACACCGAGAAACGGAATAATGCTCGGGCCTCGACTCGATCTGCAAGGTTCAACGGACACAGTGGTCAGATCGTGCTGCAGCCAGATCAGGAAGGACAATACACCTACGTGAATCAAAGTCGCTGCACAGCACCCTTGAGAGTAGATAGCTTATGACTCAATTTTAGACCTTCGTCTCGCTCAGCGACTCGAAGTACTCTCAAGTCAGAATCGACAAACCGCCGATCCAGCAGACGGTCCACCCCCTTGCCAATATTGAGCTCGCAGGACAGAAACAACGCAAATTGTTCGCATGCTCGAATGACCAGATTGACGTGGAATTCGAAGCAAAGGTATGCCAATCACTCAATCCTCTTGGGAAACGAAGCTGATATACTGCTTAGGGTGCCAATCCCCTCAAATTGAACTACCTCGTTTCACATGCTGGCAAGGTGGACAACATCACTCGTCAAGTGTCCCCAGGACAACAGAGAATATCGGTGGACGTGCCGGTACCTTTGACAAGCGCGAAAGGCGGTTCTGGCCGTTTCACCGTCTCTCTAGTTTCGGTAGAGGATGGCAATGGTTGCGTGAGGCGGCTCAACTCGCCCTCGATCGACGTAGATGTGGACAGGCGCAAGGTGAGTGACAGGAAGCCGTTATGAGAGCGTGCAACTGATGACACAATAGCCCACTGCGCGTTTCGCCAAGAGCGAGAAGATCGTCATCACAGAGGGCCAAACTGCTAAAGCGGCTCTCAGGTTAACTGGAACAGCTGTAAGTTGGCTCGCTCCGGCTATGCGTCTGTTCACTGACGGTTTTTGCAGCCTTGGGAAGTGTCGTATACACTGGATGGCAAGGCCGAGAAGAAGGTCACCATGCGGGATCCTAACAACCAACTCACGCTGGACCAAATGGGTACTTACCGGTTGACACGGGTGAGTTTGCTCGCGACTATCCGGCAATGACGTGAAGAGCTGATTGGGGTCTTAGGTCAAAGACGCGCATTGCGCCGGAGATGTCCTCGACACTGATGCGACATTCGATATTGACTTCAAACCCCGTCCACAAGTCAGCATCGTGCCGAGTGAGCAGCTGCGAGATGATCGTGGGGTGTTCAGGCATAAAGGCATGTGCGCTGGGGAGGAGGATTCCGTTGCAGTTCGTTTCAACGGTGAGTTGCAGAAGGTCTTCGCTGCAACATCCATCTGATGCGAGACTCTAGGACAAGCTCCATTCGAGCTGGTGTACCGGTACACCGCCAACGGCAAGACGTCTCGACATACCCTCAAATCAGCCCAAGAGGTCGGTATCCTGCATTTATCCCCGGAATCCGGTAAACATCGATACGACATCACCGAGTTGAAAGACTCGAATTACCCCAGCAATGCTGTATCCCTCGTCGTGGAGCACGAAGTGCATGGTCGACCGTCCGCATCTTTCGTCAAGCTTAATACCAAGCCAATATGCCTCGACTCGCCCATCTCTGGTGATGCTAAAGTCAAGCTGAATGGCAAAGCGCCTTTCGACCTATCCCTTGCGATCCGTCGCCCAGGTACTACCAGGGTGGAGAGCTACAGTATTCAGGTGAAGTCGAACGAATGGACCCTGGACCTCCCTTACGAAGCCAAGGATGTGGGCAGACACGAGGTGATGATTGTGCTGGTGAAAGATCAGTCGGGCTGCGAGATGGAGGTCAATGACGGTGATATCCTGACTACCGTCGTCGAGGTGGTGGAGAGTGCTAGGATCGTTCCGGTCTCTCAGGTCGAGGATCTTTGCGTGGGAGATAATCTTGACTTTTTGCTGCAAGGAAAAGCGCCCTGGACGGTCGAGTGAGTCGCTGCGTCTGTTCGCGATGCAGGAAGACGGTGCTGATGTTCATGTGTGTCAGATACGAGTGGCTAGGTCGCAAGCACAAAGTGTCAAGTTCTGCCTCTCGATTCTCTAGATATGCCGAGGAGAAAGGGTTGTTCTCGGTTAAGTCCGTCGCTCTTAAGGATAACCAAGTGAGTCCTGCTGGCGCCTTTGTCGCGTTCTTGGGGCGCGTGAACAGCAGTCACTGATAGGATGTAGTGCAAGCGCGATATCAAAGGCATGGACCGGAGAGTACACCCCTTGCCATCTGTCAAGATCGAAGAGGGGCAATCTGCCTTGAGAGAGGGTATGTCCACCTTCCCTGCACTCTTTGCTGCTCTCTCAAGAAGCAAATCCCGCGATTGGATACTAGCTGACGATCAAATTTCTTGCAGGAGACGACCCAGCGGCGTTCAGCGTTTCATTCACCGGCACCCCACCATATAGCTTCACATACACCCGCAGCGAGCAAGTCGGCTCGAAGACAAAGGTTGTCGACACGCGCACAGTGACGGACATCTACGAGGCCGAGTATACGATCTCGTCCAGCGCTCCGGGAGACTATGCCGTCGTGTCGGTTTCGGACAAGTATTGTCGCTATCCACCAACATCCCGGGGCAGGGAGGCGTGAAAGTCTCAGTACAGGCTGCGTAGCATTTCGGTGTGCTCATGCATGATGCAACATACCTAGGATCTTGCACAGCAGACTGGAGCGGGGAATCGCGTACCAGCCGCAACAGCGTATCTGAACCTCTGCATGCGTGATGAAAGAAATGGACAACATGGACTTGTACAATTGACTGGACTCCGACCTCCTCCCCATCTACTTCTAGTGCTCTATTCCCGGACCTCGTGAAACTCGTAACTCGTTTTTGAACCCCCCTTAATCACTTTCGGTCTCAGGGCGAGTCATCCACCGCTCTATCCCCATCTTGCTCCAACTGTACGGAGGACAATTGATTATCCGCCTTCTTGCTCTCGTCAAACTCCCGCACGGCCAGCATGGCGAATGCAATGACGACGAAAGCGCCGCCTGCGAGACTGAGGAACGTGACGCCGCCAGAGGATGTCGACGGTAGGAATAGGGAGACGACGAGAGCCAGTGGGATAGTGAGCGATAGTCCAATAGTGACCACTGAAAATAGAGTCAGCTGGACAATCAGCACCACGTGAAGGTAGCAGCTGGTAGGTTCTGCACTCACGCATTGGGGTGGTCTTGAGCATGGCTGAGAGGTTCAAGGTCAGTATAGTAGATTTTACAGGCATGGGGAGACGTACCCAGAACGTAGAGGTAATCGCTGGACAGGGTGATGAAGCCGTTGGTGAGGCAAATAGCCCATGCCATCTTCGTTGGCGGTAGCTCAAACGTCTCTACACCAGTCCAGTGGAGGATAGGGAAGACGGGGATGAGGCAGATGGTGTTGAATAGTCCAGCAAATCTAAACAGAGACAGAGCTCAATAAGTATAACGATCGAGGAAACCAGCTTGCACCCACCCGAGCAGCAATTGCATATCCGCTCGTTCTTCGTCGCCCACTTTGACCTTGAGCAGGATGAGGTATACCGAGTAGAAGAAAGCGGATAGTAGGGCAGCGATGTCCCCCAGGATCGGGTGCGAGGGGAGAGTCGGGATGCCTGCTGGTGTCGCTACAGGCTCGGAAATAGGTTCAATGGCAGCATCGGATTTGGTGACGAGCACAACACCGAGGAAGCTGCAGTGTGTCAGTCATGTGTTTTGATCCGTAAATGGAGCACCGGAGACCCACCTAAGCACCACAGCCAGGATCTTGGTCTGGTTGAGAGTCTCCACGCCGAATGCCCTGCCCATGCCAAGGGTGAAAAAGCCTGAGGACGATCAGCACCCTGTTTCCTGGAGATCTCGGGGTTCGATGTGCTGCGCACCTGCTGTACTGCTGAGAATGGTGACGCTGGCGACGGAAGTCCAGCCCAAAGACGCATTGACGGCCCAGTTGGCAATGAACCACACGACACACCACTGCGTGGCCAACTTGGCCGTCTCCCTCGTCGACAGCTTATCCATCGGGGCCGATATGCGCTCGTCGACATATGCTGGGGCAGTCAGTGATACCGGAGGCGAGTCGTCCGTGGGCAGGGAGTGATAAGGGGCCAGGTTGGTGTCCCCTGAGCTGGATGATTTGGCGAATTTGCCAGGGAAGAAATGGCGGAGAAGGGTGGGTAAGAGGTAGAAAGTGAACGACGAGGTGTTCATCCATGTTATCCTTTCAACAAGTCAGCTATATTCCATTCGATACTCCATAGATCCGCTCACAGGAACGGCTTGTTCCACCCATCTTCCCCAGACTCCAGAGACGCCGTGATGAAGTTACTCGTCGTCCATAGCTGAAAGGAGTGTCAGTCTGTAGGCTTATCCTATACCACAAAACCCCCATAGATCGCAATCAAGGTCGTATACGGGGCGATGGGTGTGAATCAGACTCAACTCACCACTACGACACCCAGAAGCAGTCCCAAGCCTACTATATACCTACTAACCCCTCGAAGGCGTTTGGTGATCGTCTGCATTTTCGCCTCCTTGCTCTTTGGGAGCGAGAGCAACTGCTGCCTTTCGCCGTCCATCGGGTCGATGTTGATGCTTGGCAATGGCAATGGTCGGCTCAACGGGCCAACAGCGGGCGAGCTCCGGTTGCTGAGCTATGGATGTAACGGTGCAGGTCAATCACAAATGTCAAGGCCGACTCGAAGGAGGATCATGATGGCGATTTGTTGATTTTGGGTGGACGTACGATCCGCTCGCGTGATTTTCGGCCACTTCCGAATTGGCGATAAGCAAAGCCAGAGCTCTGAGTGTCGGGCGGTGAAACCAGCATGGAATCGACATCGAGGAATCGACATCGAGCGATCCTTCATCCTTGTCTGCAACAAGTCGAGCGAGAGAGCAGCAGCGTCTAGCATGGCCACGTTATCCGCTTCTACATGCTCCGTCAGGGCAACGCTCACCAAAACGGGCCATGCAGCTGTCGACCAAACTCATTCAGGGCGACAAGAGGACCAATATCTCAATCTCAACCAGAGGACATTGCTCACATTTAGACGATACCAGTACGGTATGGCAGCTAACCACTCGCAGATCCGGTCAGCTCAGTCACTCACGCTACATGCTCAAAGCGTCAACCTGGAGCATTGCACGATGACGTCCTATGTATAGCGCGCATCTCGCACCACGCGTTTCCAGGGGGTTCCTTTGAGACGAGATCGCCATCACCCTTAGCCTTCGGAGAATAAAAAACCTGTCACAATCACGTCGCCTCGCCTCGCTCTGACCCTCCCTGCCTCGACCTTCTCACGCGTTTCAATCAAACAGGACATGCAGCGGTGTCAGGGGAAGGAGTATAAAAGTCGTGTAGACATCTAGAGGATTTGACTCTACTCATCCACCACCCATCTCCCATACCTGCTCTGAAAACCAGCAGTCACCGAGAGGCTCAATACGATGCCGCCTTCGATCGCACACAGTCTCGCCTGGGCGGGGTACAAGTTCACCTCGACGGTATTAGAGTGAGTGGCATGTTCATCGATCTGCACAGCGAAAGCGACGGTGCTGATTGCGGTTGCAGTGATATCTGGCCTCAAGCGCTCTTCTTCACTGGTATAGCAACGAGTGAGTTAGCTGAATGATACGTAATGTCGTGAAAGCTGATCTGCCTAAGTGGTCGAATGCGTGACTCGGTTCACCAGCGTCGACTTGAGTATGAACTCGCAAATGCTCACCGTGCTCGGTACTGTCGTGTGAGTGGACTTCTTCCAACTCCATATCCATCTGAACGAAGAGGAGATGAAAGTGGAGAGACATTTGGAACACCCCCTGACCGTTGCTGTAGCTCCCTCGTGGTCTCGTTCAAGACGAACAACTCGTATGTCCGTTGGTGGGAGGGTCGCAATGTATGGTCGAACATCGGTACAAACTCGCGTCAACTCGCCATGCTCATCTGGATCCAGGTAGGTGGACGGATTGTCAAAGATTTGATGACATAATGACAACTATAATTATTAATTAGGTACCAAATACCCTTCCGAAGAAGGACGACAAGGACGAGAAGGATGACAAGAAGAAGGACAAGGATGAGGACAAAGACAAAGATGCTGCCAAGATGAGGTTACAGAAGAAGAAGGAGAAGCGATCTTCGGGAGAGAAGAGGTTTTCAAACACATCCTCTCTCGCTCCACCTACAGGTCATTCACCGAATTGGCACAAGAAAGACAATCGCGAGGAGCAGGACTTGTCTGCTGAACCACTACTTGCTTCCTCCTCCCGAGACGATGTGACCAGCGATGAGGACACGGAGGAGAAGAAGCATAGGGATGAGGCGAAGAAGAAAAGGGTGGAGGCGAAGCGAAAGGCCAAAGAGGAGCAAGAGATATTGGAGGGTCTGATCGAGAAGAAGACCTACATCGGCCTGGTGAGTGAGAGTCAAGACATGCACCGTGCCGTGAGCTCACTAATTGGTGTGTCTTCCCTCAGATTCAAGCGTTTGCAGTCGCCATGAAACATGGCTTGCGAGGGGAGAAGGGTCCGTTCTACTCCGATCTGTACAATCTGATTGCGTTCTTGCCAAAGTGAGTTGGCAGGAAGGGCGACCGCGATTCAGTGGGGCTTCGACGTGGCTGACGGAGTCCTCTAGGTACAACCCGGCCGCATGTCCGCCTATCGTCCGAGACAACCTCATGGTGCTCTGGCAGAATGGTATCCCACGACAGAAATGGCATTCTTCAGACGACGTGTTCGCCGTTCCGCTCACCCAGCCCGCCGCTTTCGACGGATACAGCTTCGACATTCTCGAGGGTACCGCCCCTCCCACTCCTGGTCCCACGGACAAGGAATCGAACCCTTCTGGGTTGACTACCACATCGTCCAGGTTCAAACGCCAGGCAGTCAAGACCGCTGCCAGATACGTCGAAGCCGAAGACCCCAAGGTAGTTGGCTTTTGTCAGTTGGATAAAGGAGACCACAGGATGCACAGGGAGAACAGTCCGCCCGACGAGAAAGACAAAGTCACGATCACGACCGTCGAGCTCATGCCACCACGACACCCACCGGCCGCGCGATTCTGGGACTTTTTCCCGCCTCTGCGAATCATCAAAATCGCCATGGATTATTTCAAAACCCAACAGCGACTCGAGGAACAGGAGAGAACCCAGGGCGGTAAGAGGAAGCGAAGGGAGATGGTCAAGTCTGAGATCCCCCAGGAAATTCTGTAAGTTGGCCTACACCAGCTAGACGGAGGCGAGGCGCCCAGGACGTAGCTAATTTCCCCACGTAGAATGTACCTCTCGGCTTACGTCTCTGATCTCGCCAAACGAGAGCAGATCAATACTTCGTTCATCAGTCCTATCCTCACTGCGATCAACGAACTACAAAAGGCAATCTCGGACCTGGACAAGATCGCAACGACACCCATCCCCTCGGCGTACTCGTTCCATCTCCGATTGACAGTCTGGGCATATCTCTTCTTCCTGCCATTCCAGCTCCACGACACGCTGGGTTGGGTGACCATACCCGCTACCGCTGTCGCGTCAATCACCTACCTGGGTTTCCTCGAGATTGGCGCCCAGATCGAGATGCCATTCGGATATGAGCAGAGTGATCTGGATCTAGACAAGTTTGTCATGAAGATCTCCAACCAGCTTGCAGAGGTGACTGCTGTGAGTGATACGTGTCCTCTGATGCTACAGCAATTAACTGATGAGCGGCCTTTCAGTTCCCCACCTCGCTCCCAACCAAGAGCGTCGTGTTGTCGCACCTAAACCAGCCATTCTTGCCCTCCCTATCGCTCTCTGCGACCGAGCTGCTGGGTAAGGCGGAACCGAAGCTCGTCCCCAGTACAATGGGCTTTGCATCTGCCTATCCCGAGGAGAAGAAGGCCAAGAAGGATAGCGATGATAGCGACAACAGCGATGATGACGACTCTGAAGACGATCAGCCGAGACCACTGCCCCCAGCGAGGTCGGTAAGAGATATCGAGATGGCTCTCAATGCCAATTGGAGGGAGTACACCGATGAGACCAAGAAGTTCTTGGGCAGACAGAGGGATCAGCTCGAGAACAGGACTGGCATGGAGGTGGCCGTGTTAGCGCTGTAGAGCACATACGCCTCTGGCTTTCCAGCTGGTCAGCTGACAGGCTGAAGGAGGCTGAAGTCGATAGTATGATCATGTGAACATCGCATATGGCCTTCGGGCATCCTCCTGCGGATAGACCGTTCTGGGCCGAGATTCAAAACTACTGGAGCGTTTCAAGTACTGGTTCAAACGCATCAGTACAGCCCATTCGGTACAGCCCGTTCTCCTCCCCAATCTGCGTGTGTGGGACTTAGATAGGACAGGTTTCGCTCGCTCGAGAGCACGCTCGTCAAGCTGGATTCCATGAAACCCGATCTGTATGACCACGATGAGTAATCAGGCATGACTGATGACCAAATCGACAGAGCCCGCGGAAACGGGGGTCGTCTATGGGGTGGAGGGTGGTTATTTCCCAAAGTGGTAAGATTATGGTGAAACGGGGGTACCAAAAATGGATCGGGCATGCGGGCGTGGTCGATGCGTCAAGTGGCGGCCGAGGACTGAAAACGATACCGAGAGAGTGAGCGAACCCGGCGCGCGTGGGGGCAGCAAGGGGCAGCACCAGAGGAGTAGCAGATTCTCAAAACAGTTTAACAAGATCGGGTGGGATCTAGTGAGATGGCATGCATGCACGACGACATGGCGACGAGTGCTTTTGAGATCATATACACACACGCTGCTCTCATCTAGAGTAACATCTACATCACACCTGCCACGGATTGAGACTCTACTCGCTTGGCCTCACTTCGACTCTCGACCATCCTACGGCGCTCAGACAAAACCTGACTCATGACTCAGCCGACCCGCGCGCTCGCCTAGCTTTGTTTATTTTCAAAGCAAACCCTTTGACCTCTCGCCCGGTCGACGTCCTTCCCATTTCTCTCACGCGCCTTCATCGTCTGCAAAGATACTCGACAAGTGTCAACATCAAGTCGTCGACACATCACAGACATACAAAGCAGGAGGAATCAGTGCATAGATTGCGACAACATCGCCACTAGTTAGGGTCACACTGCCCGGAACCTCCTTTCTCTACCTGGAACCCCAACATATCCCTCAGATCGGTCAGACCTCGCATACCAATCTTCAACATCCATCATGGGCAAAACAGCGTCGAGGAAGGTCTCTGGCCATGCGACACCGCCAGCATCATTCTCTCAACCTGCCCGTCCTCTGTATCCGACCATCTCGCGCAGTTCATCCTCTGCAACACCCTCGACCGAACCACCCCTTTCAGCCCGATCGTCTCTGCTCAATGTCCTCACACGACCGAGACATGCGCATCCGCTCACTGCATCGAGGAGCGCTTTCGCACGCTCCACGGGCCCACTACTAGCCACCTCGGACGGCACGAGCAGTAGTGCCAGCGAAGACGATCCGTTCTCGGACGAATCCACAATTAGCTCGTATGCGTCGTCGGTCAGCTCGGGCAGGAGCGATTGGTCCAGACAGGCCAGCTCGGAAGAGTTGGCAAAAGTGTACAGAGGATACTTGGAGAAGCCGTTCGTGACCACAAAGAGCACGATCAAGCATTCCGAGTTCGGACATTGCAACAACCCGAACTGGCGTTGGACCAGTCAGGTGAGTGACGAGAAGGTGTACTATTAGTGATTTCGCTGACATTCGAACTCATTTAGTGGAACCCGGACGAGCCTGTCCACCCAGAGGAGGAACCACATCCCCCATACTACATTCTTGTCACGACGTATCTCAGGTGGGTCCTCCTGTCAACACTAGTTTTTCCTGCTGACTCTGGCCTACAGTTATCTCCTCCTGATTGTCATCGGGCATATCAGAGACTTCTTTGGCAAAAAGTTCAACGCAGCAAATTACTCGCATCTCCAACCAAAAGGCGTGAGTCGATCTCAGCTAGTTGATCGTGTCCCACTGACGCCTCTCAGGGCTACGCCGCGCTCAACTCCGACTTCGACTCGTTCTACACGCGTCGACTGAAGAAGCGACTGGATGACTGTTTCGCTCGACCTGTCACCGGTGTTGCCGGTCGAACCATTGTCTGCTACGACCGAACTTCGAACGATCAGAACGAGAACTTTGCCTTGACAGGTACCACCACGCGAGCGTTGAACGTCTCCTCGTACAACTACCTCGGATTCGCTTCGTCGACTGGAGGCTGTGCCGACGCCGTCGAGGCCTGCTTGAAGCGATACGGTGTCTCTGGTGGCGGATTCAGACATGACGGCTCGACTTTGGACCTTCACCTGCAGTGTGAGAACCTGATCTCGAAATTCATGGGCGTGGAATCAGCCATGGTTGTGTCCATGGGTTTCGCCACAAACTCGACGACTATCCCCGCTTTGGTCAACAAGGGTTGTTTGGTCATCTCCGACGAGTTCAACCACGCCTCGATCCGATTCGGTGTGCGACTGAGTGGAGCCAGTGTCAGGACGTTCAAGCACAACGACATGAAGGCTTTGGAGAAGTTGCTGCGAGATTCCATCTCGCAAGGTCAGCCCAGAACACACCGACCTTGGAAGAAGATCATGGTCGTTGTCGAGGGTCTCTACTCGATGGAAGGCAGTATGGTCAACCTGCCCGTGGTCTTGGACTTGAAGGACAGGTACAAGTTCTACCTATACGTCGACGAGGCGCACTCTGTTGGTGCTATCGGACCCAACGGACGAGGAGTCTGCGACTACTTTGGTATCGACCCTCGAAACATTGACATCCTCATGGGCACGTTCACCAAATCGTTCGGTGCCGCTGGTGGATACATTGCCGGAAGCAAAAGTGTCATTGACAGGCTCAAGTTGAGGTCGCACGGTATGGCCTACTCGGAGATCATGTCGCCCCCCGTCCTGGCCCAGATCATTGCGTCCATGTCCTCGATCATGGGTGTCGCCCCACCGCTTGCCACGCCGCCAGAGATGGAAAAGGTCGAGTTTGACGACAATAGATCGATCGTCAGCACGAGACAGACTGTCTATGGTCCAGCATCAGCTGGTATTCTCCCTCCTTGGATGCAGCTGCCCAGCAACCTGCTCAATGGAACGGAGGGCCGAGAGAGGCTGAGGAGATTAGCTTTCAACACTCGATATCTCAGTTCGGCATTGCGAAAGCTCGGATTCATTGTCTACGGTCATCGAGATTCGCCCATTGTGCCACTACTCCTCTTCCACCCTGGTAAAATGCACATGTTCAGTCAAATGATGCTGAACCGATTCGGACCGGAGAAGACGCCTATCGTGGTCGTCGTTGTCGCCTACCCGTGAGTAACAATTTCGTCTAGGCTTGACCATCGCAATAGCTGATATATCTTTATCAGGGCCACCCCCTTGATGACCTCTCGAGTGCGATTCTGCCTCTCGGCCGCTCATACGAAACACGACATCGACCTGTTGCTCCGAGCTTGCGACGAGATTGGCGACGTGCTCGACTTGAAGCTCGGCAAGGCGACGATGAAAGTCGAGGACATCATCGCTTCGGCGGAAGAGCTCGTCGCCGCGGTGTAATGGTTCTTTGGGTATCGTGTTTTGAGCTGGGATTCGGCGCCCTCTTGGATCTGTGGGAGATAGTGCATCGACTCATGAAAATGAGGAGCGGCGATCCGTCGCGGGGACGTCACGGAGCGAGATCTAGAGCTTTGTTGGGACGTTGGGATGGTAGTCAAACCCACTTAGTACGGGTTCTGATCTACGTCGTAGATATGACATTAGTGCTCTGATTGCAATGCGCATGGGTCGCTGTGATCGTCGGGCGTATCATGTATAGTGTGTAGTAACCGAGAAAAACCGTTGCTTGCATTCATTCCGGAGTCGACGACGAGGGTGGAGGAAGACGATCAAGGAATCCTCCGCCGGCGTCTCCTTGGCGACGATCTCGGCAGCGTACCGCAATCTATATCTACTGCTCGCTCCACATGTCAGAAGCCGTTGCGAGGTCAACCTATCGATCTAACGCTAAAGCATGCTAGCGCTGTCCCAAATCCTACTTGCTGTGCATCTGACAAGTGAGTATCGAGGTAGTCCCGCCTGTCGCTACGATACCGACACATCCGTTGGAGGGTACTACTCCGTACTACTACACGTGTACAGCCTTACCCTGCGCTTCCCACTCATCCTGACAACCACTGACGTCGATCGTTCTAACCTGGACAACGAGTCATAGTGATTTCGATGGCCTGTAGGGTATATATGCCTCGAGAGAAGGATGATTGGAGTCGGTATGACAATTGACTTGTCATCCCAATCACCACCAATCAAGAGCTGGACTCGACAGCCGTATTCGTACAACCAAGACTTCGACCTCGACCCTACCCCTATTTCCAAGATAAGATCTTCGTTGACCCCAGTGCTGGACACTATCAAACTTCACCACCATCACCACCATGACTCGTTTGACACAGATCATGGCTTTGGGCCTCCTCCTCCCTGCGCTCTCTTCTGCGCTATATATCCCTCCCTCCTCCGGTGTGGCCTTGCTCAATGTGGGTATTTAGGATTTCTTGCACTCAGTCTTTGAACCGTATTGACATACAGGCAGGATGCACCGATTGCGCGAAACGTCGCTGCGGTACAGGTGGGCTGCCGTTCTCAGATAACTATCTCGTGACATGCTGATCAGTTGATAGGCGGTACAGCGAAGACGAATCGCTCCAAACCAGGTATGTCGAGAGCGTCTCTGGGCTTCGTAGTCGTGCCATGGATGCTGACTTCTACAGGCCAAACGTGCCCACGGGTATAAGAGAAACTCCCCAGCTGGTCCTGGTGCCGGAGAGGGCGCAGCTGGAGAAGAAAATCCAGGAGCCGGAAAGGTGAGTGTCTGTGATCCTGGATCGATCAATAATGGCGCTCATGAATGAATGACTTATAGGCTGAGAAGGGTGACAAGACTGAAGGTCCCGCTGGCGCTGCTGGCGAGAAGGGTCCAGCTGAGGCTGGAGGTGCTGCTGCAGCCAAGGGTGAAGCTGGTGCTGGTGCTGGTGGTGCTGAGGCTGGACCTGGTGTAGGGAAGGCTGAAGCTCCTGGAGCTGGTGAAGCTGGTGCCACTGCAGGGGAGGGCGAGGCCGCTGGTGCTGGTGCTGAGGTTGGCAAGGGCGAAGCGGCTGGAGCTCAGGCTGGTGAAGCTGGTGCTGGTGCTGGTGGTGCTGAGGCTGGACCTGGTGTAGGGAAGGCTGAAGCTCCTGGAGCTGGTGAAGCTGGTGCCACTGCAGGGGAGGGCGAGGCCGCTGGTGCTGGTGCTGAGGTTGGCAAGGGCGAAGCGGCTGGAGCTCAGGCTGGTGAAGCTGGTGCTGGTGCTGGTGCAGAGGGCCAGGTCGCTGGTGAGGAGGGTGCTGCCGCCGAAGGTGCTGCCGGAGGCGAGGTCAGTTGAGCTGGAGTCTATCTCTTTGAACTGTACTGACCAAACACTCACTCAGGGCGCAGCGGCCGAAGCTGGAAAAGGAGAAGGTGCTGCCGAGGGCGCTGCTGGAGGCGAGGTGAGTCAAGCTGGAGTCTACCTTGTCGGACTGTACTGACCAAACACTCATCTAGGGTGCAGCCGTCGGAGCTGGACAAGCAGAAGCAGAAGCCGCTGCCGCTGCCGGAGGAGAAGCAGCCGCAGGAGAGGTCGCAGCGGGGTCCGCCAACGTCACCGACACTGCCGCCGCCGGCGCCAGCGCTACGAGCTCCGCTGAGGTTAGTACCCAGACTATCGATCCTTGTGCCGTGAGTCCTAACCCAAATCGAGCTGGGGTCTGGCTGATGGTTTAAATAGGGCGTTGATGTAGCCGCAGTGGAAGGAGGTGCAGCAGCCAATGCAGTGAGTACCTCGTAGCCGAGTCTGAGATTCTAAGGAGATTTGCTGATTGTTTCATTAGACCGCTGGTGCCGAAGCAGCAGCAGCAGGGGCGGAGGGTGCAGCTGGGGTGGGAGCAGAAGGTGCTCTTGTGGGTGAGGGTGCCGGCGCCGCTGGCAATGCTGTGAGTTCCTTAAATGTCGTTTGACTGAGATAGGGAGATACTAATACTGGATTAGACCGCTAGTGCGGAAGGAGCAGCAGCAGAGGCCGGAGCAGGTGAGGCTGGGGCCCGGGCTGAAGGTGCTATTGTGGGTGAAGGCGCAGCTGGCGCGGCTGGAAACGCTGTGAGTACTGTTCAGATTGTATGAGCCGCCCGCTGACTCGAAGTAGACCGAGGGCACTGCAGGCGTGAACGGTGAAGCCGGAGCAGCTGGCGGCGAGGCCGGAGCGGCGGGAGAAGCGGCCACTGGAGGTGAGGCTGGCGCGGTCAAAGGTGAAGCTGGCGATGAGCAAGCTGGTGCCGCTGAAGCAGCTGCAGGAGAGGCTGGGGCGGGGGCTGAGGGTGTAAGTGTCGTCTACACTCGTCCATCTGTAAGCGCTGACTAGAGTACAGGCTGTCGGAGGCGAAGCAGCTGGTGGTGAAGCCGGCGCCAGTGCGGAAGGCCATGGCCAAAGCTCCGGCGATAACCAAGGCGAAGGTCAGAGGCTCGGAGGTGGACTCAAGCAATTGCTGGAAGGACTCCTCGGTCAGAAAGGGGTAGAATCACTTCAATCCAAGCTCGGAGCGAGGTTCGTCGACGACGTGAGTAACCATCATCCGAGGGACTCTACAATGCTGACAGACCGCCCATCGCAGAAGTAGAAGCTGAAGCAAACCTTCCCATCATGGAGGCTCGCAAAAGGATCAGATGGTGAAAACTCGTCGGAGGATGAGAGATGTAGATGTCGAAAAGAATGCAGCATGCAGTGTATCCTTATGCGGTGGTACAACGGTTTCGAATGATAGATGCGGTATTGACGGGTCTTCGCTATGGATGTCATGTGACGTGCTTGACTGCGACGGTGCTGATGATAGCTGCGACCTTCTTTGCGTGTTTCTCCGTTTCTGTAAGAGTCAGCCTATCGATCTCCGAGAGCTTGAAGATCTCGACTCGGCGTCAGCAACATGCGATACAGCTTGTTGTTGTCTCCTCACTCACTTTATCTATTCTCGACCAATCTATCTGCTCCCCTTGATCCAACTTATCCACGCTGACCAGATCGCCGTCAACGACTCCGGCCATGCCCCGCCATACGGCCTCTACATCCCCCTGCGACCCGTCGCCTCCGAAGCGCACGACAACGAGATGATCCGTCTCATTGGCTATACCGTGCCGCCGTATCGAGTCGGATATGTTGTTGTTCGGTGATAAGGCCAAGAGGATCTCTGAATGGAGATTGTGCGACCGTGTCTTGAGCACGGGGGAGGAGTCCGAGGTGGAAGTTGCAAGAGAGGTGAGCAGAGTTGCCATGATGGCTACCATGAGGTGTTCTCGAGAGACTATCTACATCCCATGATCAGTCCTGAGCCTCATCGCCAGGACTGCAGGACCAGCAGCATATGACTCACCAGCCGGCCCTCTATGAAGCCAAAGTCGATGTCGGCTCGGGCAGCCTCTCCCTCGGGCCCTTCTGCCACGGAAGCCGCTATGAGCCGCTTCCTGATATCTGGGCTATTCCGGACATTCTCGAACAAGGCAATGTGCACTGTCGAATACGGCGCCGGGAACTGGGAAAGGTTGTAGGTCTCCATCTTGTCCGTGTCTTCGTGATGGAGCTTCGAAGCTGACGATACAAGCCAAGAGCTGATGCAATACAGGAGTCTGCTCTAGCTGCTCGACATGAGCTCTGCTCTGGCCTCTGACGCTCTGACTTTCGCTGAATCTGAAACTCGGCGGCGGTCGCCGCTAATGTTTACGATCTCAAACGTCCACTGATCGACTACTCGAGTCTCGATCACCAGCTCATCAGCCAGCTCTGAATGACATCTGGTCAATCTGCAAGCAATCTTCGTTCCGTCTGTAGCTAGATCGGAGTCTTGAATCCCGTCAGCCCTAGGAGGGCTTTCCGCAGGATGGGTGTCAAAGATCTCATGACATGGATCAAAAAGACCCAGTGAGTCAAGTACCTTGCTGCGATCGCCCAACGCTGACCGTGTGATCTCCATCTGTCAGACCGCAAAGCTTGCGATACATCCGGAGGAGATGGAACGACCCGTCTATCAGAGGCAAAAGAGTTGCGATCGACGCAACGCTGCTCACAAACGTCTTCCATTTTGGTAAAGCCCGTAATGCGATGGAAGGGATGGAAGGCAAAGGGGCGATCATTGGGTGGTACCAGTTGATCTCGGATATGCGAGATGCTGGTGTGAAGCCGATCGCCATTTGGGATCAAAAAGGGACAAGAGAGTGGAAGGCCGCGGAGGTGAATTGACTCGTGTCATCTCTGCTCGCAAGGACAGTGACTGATGTGCTCAGGCTCGAAAACGACTCTCTGCTAGAGCACTGGCATTGGCTCGACTCAGACACGAGGAAGCACGGGTAGAAAGACTCGGGCTGCTGCATGAGACGATAGAGAAGTTTGAGTCGTTATCTGTGGAAGAAAAGACAGCGGTCAAGGAGGACTGGAAGAAGCGCCAGTGGACAAGAGACGGTCCGCCTTCGGATCTTCCAGCCGAGACCGATGTTCAGCACACCTCGAAGTCTTTGGAGTATTTGAAGAAAATGACGACATTGCTAGGAGCATATAAGGAACGACATGAGCTGGGCACCCGAACGACGGAAAAGGAACAAGAATTGACTGGAGCTGTTGATCAGGTCAGGGAAGTCGAGCTGTTTATCGACGAGGCTCTTGAGCCAGGCCAGATGGAGGAGTCACGACCGTCGAGCAAGGATCCGGATGCGGAAACGACCCAGGCCGACACACGTACTCTTATCGATGATCAACTTGAGGAAGTCGTGCCGAAAGACGCTTTTTGGGAGACACCGAATCAGAAATTGATGACGGAGCTGGAAGGAGTCATCATCGAAGATCTTCTAGGAGGTCCTCGCACGGTCAATACGGAAGAACTCAAGAAGCCAACCAAGCGGGGTGTGAAAGCTCAGGTCGCGGAAGCAGGGGATGAAGGTGACTTGGCCCTCGCATTGGAAACGAGAACGGCAACGGGAGCCGATATCGCCAGCGTTCCAGCGCTCTTGACCCGAGTAGACGAACTCATCGTCAAGGCTCCACTCGTCAAGGGGATATACGAGAGGGCTCTGGCTCTCCCGACGTCGAAAGACCACCGGGACTGTGAAGATCTTTTGATCAGAATGGGCGTCCCCGTCATCAGTGCCCCGGTACCGTACGAGGCGGAGGGTTTGGCCTCTACGCTGGCATTACGTGGCTTGGTTGATTTTGTCGGCACAGAGGACTCTGACGTTATAGCCTACGGCGTGAGTCATGACCTGCTGGTAACCTGCTACGGAGACTGATACTTTGCGACAGGCACCCCTATTGCGTGGATTATCGGCTGAGAATGGCAACCTCGTTCACATCTCGGGCTCGGAGATCCAGGAGAACAGTGGGCTCGAACCGGTAAACTTCTTGGAGTTTTGCGTTCTGCTGGGAACCGATGCGTCACCGAGGATACCGGGAATTGGTATGGTAACAGGATACAAGTTGATCCAAAAGTATGGCACTATCGAGAATATACTGGAAAACGAGCCGAAGATCAAGGCGAAGATATCCGATGTCGAAGAGTTTTTGGACATGGTCAACAATGCCAGAATGGTGTTTAACGACTTGCCGCCTACTCCCGAGGATTTTAGATTGGACGAAGGGGTATGGAGCGAAGGCGCCGTGAACGACTGGCTGGAGGAGAATCATGGGATACGATTCGTCGACCCGGGTAACGAGAGAGGCGGGTTGGAGAACCGGCCGGACAGAGCGAAGATAGAAGAGATCGGGGATCGGGCTGAGCCGGCTGTGCCGGCTGTGCAGGGCGTGGTGCCGGGAACATGGAAGGACGTGCTAGGTGAAGGAGCACAAGATCCAAAAGAGGAGGACATCGACTGGCTCGCCGCCGTGGCGGAGTACATGGAGGAGATGGAGGAGGATGAGGTCGAAACAGTGGAGGGGGAAGAGGAACATGGCGTTGACTGGGATCATGTTGTCGCAACGGGCCATAATGAGCAATCACGAAAAGCGTAGGCTACCATACTGCATTCACCTACATCGATACACACTTCATCTTGTAGCATATTGTAATTAGCATAGCCATATTGTAGCGACATGGACACGACCCAATGCACCGGATCTAATTGGCCAAACCTCCACCAGAAAGGTCCAGTCGTACTCAAGTCGATCATGTTTTCGTTTGTCGATCGTCAAGGTGTTTACAAGTTCCTCCGAGCTGTCTAGACCGAGCGTATAGGTGTCGGTACGAGCGACAACATCGTCACCATGCCTAGTCCCTCGAGCTCCAGCGCCAATCCCGGCTCGTCGGCTAGTAAATCTAGCTACCTTCCGACGAAGGGCAAAATGCTGCGTGTCCTCACTGCAACGCAGAACACCTCGGCATTGGTCTTCTCGGTCTTCCTTGGAGTGCATATGGTATCCCCTATAGCAGCGGCGGTCGGAGGCATACAAGCAGCAGATCGTACGATGGTGAGTGTCTCGATCCCTCCACTCTCACTCCTTGCAATGAGATGACACTGACCACCTGTCCAGCTCATAGCCAGGGAATACTATCTACCTCTGGAACCGCTATTAGTCTACGCTCCTTTAGCTGTTCACCTCTCAGCGTCGGCGTCAAAGCGGGTCTTGATCAATCTCAACTCGAAGACGCCTTTCAAGCCTACTATACTACAAATGTCGGGATACATCCTTCCCTGGTTCCTCCTCCCGCACATCCTATCCCATCGACTGATCCCATCGTCCCCAGTATCGCCAATACACAACCTTAGCCCTAGCGAGCTTGGCTTCGAGTTTGTGGGGTGGGGAGTGAACAAATGGCCGGTGTGGAGTGCTCTGGGGTATGGCGGACTGGTTTGGTTCGGCATGATTCACTCGAGTTTGGGTATGATGAAAATCGTCAGTTGGCTCAAAGGCCGTTCGACACCTAGTATATCGGTAGGAGCGGCGTCGACCTCTTCAGCAGATGGCGATCTAGAACTCCCGGCTCGGCCAAAGATTAGCAAGTGGAGAAAGGTCCTGCTGCCAGGTATAATGGTCTCCTTCCTCGCTCTCATCACCATCGGCCTGGTACGCGTAGCAAGGGAGACTTCGGGAGTCAGCAAGGTCATGGCCAGTCGGTACGAGGCGGTATATGCCAGTATGCCGCTAGCAAGGTTATGGAGTTAGAGTGGAGTTGGGCTGTATCGATAGACATGGACTATGGTGTATTGCATAATGTACGAGTAATGACACTCCGACGGTCATCTCTGTGGCATATAGTACAAACGGAAACGGGCCTGAGGGCCTAGGAGAACGAGTTGAACACTTTGGCGAAAGCGGCGTTGATTGCCTTTCTTCGTGATTCCTCCGATGTCGCCTTCTCCATCTACAGATGGTCAGCTAGCATTACTATCACTCGTGACACTGGCTTACCTTTGCTCTGTATAGCTTCTGACACTCTGCTTGCTCGGCGTCCAGCTCCGACACCTCCTGAGCTTGTCGTGCGACTGTGATGCTCTCAGTGAGTGCATTTCTGAATCACTCACGTAGTTCCTCCAGCTCGCTCTGGGCAGCTTTGATCATTCGGACTCTAGTCGCTCGCGCCTGGGTGAGAACTCCCGCCAAATCCATCATCTGGGCCTAAGACATCGCCTAGGTAAACAATTGCCGAGTACCCACGGGGGTCAGAGCGCCCACCTGTCTGATCTTGTCCGCTTCGATGAATGTTCTCCAGGCCTTGTTGTTCTCTTGTCGGAACACCCTTTCAGCCTCCGCCCAGCGAGCATACTCCTTCCTTCGGCAGAATCAGCTAGGTACAGGATGTAGCGTGATTCGAAAGCTGACTAACTTGAAATCTTTGGTCTTCAACGTTCCCATGGCGGCGTCCAGTGAGGTTTTGACCGTGGTGAATACCTTGTCCATATTGCCAGCGGATTGATGTTCGGCTTGGGTGAACATCTCTGCATGGCGATCAGTCAGTGTCGCTTGATCTAGGGGTATACCCACCTTGCATCTTGTAGCAGATCTGGTCGCTATGGAGTGCGTTAGCTCATCAGGGACGCGGAAGAGCGACAGCTGGCTTACAGGTTGTTCCTCGAGACCTCACGATTCTCGGCAAAGGCGTCTACTTCATCCACCCATTGCAGGTCCAGCTCATCTACCACCATGTCCATCGAGACTTCCTTCTCTTTGCTGACTTGCACCTGTTCCCCCTCGTTCTTCTGTATCAGTTGCAGGAACTGCTCGATCATCTTGGAATCAAAGACAGACAAGAGATCGACGGCGTGGGTCGTATCCCTGGCAGCGTGGTTTTCAGAAGTGGCACGTCTTGATCGGTGGGAGTCCTTGCGGGATGATCTGGAGGACTTCATGGCGGACTTGGGATTCGGTCGGGCTGGTGCTGAACGACTGGGTGTCTTGCGCTTGTGACTTCCCACGGGGCTATGGGGTTGCGGAGAGGAAGAAGAGGAGGAGGAGGATTCGCTGCCTGAATCAGAATCGTCGGAAGAGTGAGCTGGAGGAGGGGGAGTCGAGAAGCGCGGACGCTTGGCTTTGTTGCGGCTCATGGCGGTGATATGGTAGGTACTGTAGGTGTGTTCGTTTGATTTGTAGTTGTGAACAATCTGGATCTTCTGGCTGCTGCTGATTGTCAATCGTAAGAGGGTGAGTACGAGGAGGAAGATCGTGATCTCATGAGGTTCAGGGGAAATGTCTCACGGTGCGGAAGAGTAGCCAGCTGGGTTTGCAATCTATGCGTGATGACAGGGTACGTCGATCGCGTGGAAGCGAGTAGAGTATGAATCGAATGTGTCTAGACACCGTAGTGTGAGACTACGAAGGTCGAAGAAGCTTGAGTCAGGATTCTGTCCACGTGCTCCGACCGGCCAAAGGTGGTCCAAGCGGAAACAAGGTTGGCCCAAAGCGGTGACGAGGTGGTGAAGTCAACATGCCCGATCGCGCGAGTGTCCTTTCCTCAAATCGTCGGGGTCGTTCTTGTTGACTATCATCACATTCGCTGTATCCAATCGAATTAACTGTTGACATCTCTCCAGGCAGAATCTCCCTACTCGTGACTCCGTGAGTGTCCCTCTTATCGTAGTCGATATCCGCCACTCCTTGCGCACTGATCACCTCCCAACTCGGGCTTGGACATCGATACTGATCCTCGCGTCTCCAGGCATCAAGTCATTATCTGTCCAGCATCCATCTCTCGCCGCTGTCATGTCCGCCATCGCCAACAATAGAGCCAACAAGGCGACGATGCACGAGCTCAAGCTCCGAAGACTGCTCGAACACAATCACAGGCTCAGGGAGGAATTGGCCAGACCGAGGGTCATGGTCAGCGTGGCCAGTATGAAGTGAGTGGGGGCAACATGGTAGGGGTCCGGTCTTGGTGGGAGATAGAGCTACGGCTCGGCCGGATGAGCTGGAGGAGAGGATAAATGGCCTTTGATTAATGTGGAAGGCGTTGAGCAGGGCGGAGGATGGATTATGCCTGCTCTACCAATTACCATCAGTCAATCTTGAGCTGACCACCTTTACCTCTAGCATGATCACGTACTGCCGCAACACCAAGGACCCTCTGGTGAGCTACGGAGGCACGAACTTACCTGTGAGAAGCTGATGGAGATTGTGTTCTTCACCCGCCCTGGATCCTTCAACGCTTTGACCACCACCCTCGCCCCATGCGACACTCTCTGACCCGCCGCGAATATCGGTCTCTTTCTTCCGCTCGCCCGCAGATTCCAGCCCTCTGGGGTCCACTGCAGAAGGGAGAGGATCCATATGCCCCGGTCGAACAGCAGGGTTGTTGTTCCGGTTAGTCTCATCCAAAGGATCTTGCAACGGACAGTCTCTGACGCACCACTGCCCTTCCTTCACTCATTCGCCTACTTTCCATCCTTGATCGATCAATCTTGACTCATGTCGTTCATATCTCCTTGACAACTCGGCTCGCAGTCATGTGAAGGTCGCAAGAAGGGATCGAGGCCAGTCGAAGTGGATTTATCTGGATTGTCGGAATCTCTAGGCTTGATAAGGATGTTCATCTGTGTCGAGCTGTACACTTGTCATCATGTATATCGAGTCGGGCAGGGCGGGTGGGTGGCACTGCAGCGTTCACCTGCTTCAATTTGGCTTCCAGCCTCATTGCCCTCTCAGAGACGCAGGCTGCCTATCTCGCGCTGTACTCATACCGTGTGCATGTTCCTCTCTCCCACCTCTTTCCGTTGGAAGAGCCGAAGCTTCGTGAACTCGTCATGGAGTTGCCGCTCCGCCAAAAGTTGACATCGATCCTTATCGTCACTAGTGGTTCGGACGTGGCTGGCCGGTCACGACAGGAGCCTCCCTCCGAGACACCCTGGGACACCTCATCATGCCTCGCCCATCTCTGGAGTACGAGGAGGAGGATGTGGACGATCTATTCGGCTCGGACGACGATACCGCTGCGGCACACCAGGCGTCCATCTGGGCCTCCATCAATCCGGCTAGAGCAGTCGTTGCAGGTCCTTCCAGCTACAGAACAAATACGGAACGCTCAGTATCCCTCCACGCCAAGGTAGCTAGTCCATCTGCAAAGGGAAAGGAGAAGGCGAGGGAAGCCGCACCTGGGCCAGTGGACCGGTTGACGAGATTAGAGGAATTACGGAGCAGACGATCGAAATTGGAGACGGTGACGGATGGCAAAGGAGTGGGGAGTCTCAAGTACGCGTGTATGACCGGTGAGTCAACCAGCTATGACTGTCTGCATCTGATAGCTATGAGCCTCACTGACACGGTCAGTGATCAAGACGAATGCGGCGCGGGTTTGGGATGTTGGCGATCTCGAGTACACCCTCATCAGACCTTTCATCGATGAGCTACAGCTGGATCAGCTGGCAGAGATCGAAGAGGCTTCTCCTGTGGGTATGATGACTATGATGTCAGACTGACATGTAGCATATCAGGGACGATACGGACTGGCTGTGGGAGCTGTTTCTCTTACAGGACTACCCCCTGTTTCACGAGCGATGTAGAGAGCGCAAGGGCGAGCCAAGGACTGGCGGCTGGAGACGGATGTACCAGGTGAGTCATGTGCAGAGTTTGTACGTGGTATATCTGATATATGACTCAGAAAGCCAAAGACGACGCTAAGGAGAGGCAGGAGCTAGCCGTGTCCCGTGTGGCAGAGAGGTATCGGCAGCTAGAGGAGGAAAAGGCATCCAAACGGATCGTCGTGGTGGATAGAGTTGTGCCTACCTCTACAAAGCGAAAGACTGGTTGGGGTCGGGGCTCTGCGTCGTCAGCCGGTTCAGCTTCGAGTGAGTCTAAAGAGCTTGGACGTTCGCTGAACCGGTCTAGGCAGTCGCAGCTCGGCGTCCATAGCCATAGCCAAGGCGAAGGCGGACTCTCAACGCGCAAGAGTAGCTCTGACCCATGCTTCTGGCAAGTACATCCCTCCGCCAGCGCCCAAGCGGCCATCCGGTCCAGGAGATCTATACAAGAATCCCTACCTCGCACCTAGTGTGCCAGTCCCTGCAAGCAGGTTCACGCCACCAGTGTCTTTATATCCCTCTTCGGCTGCGAACGGGCCTAGGCTGCCTCCTCCCAAATCCCGCCGGCCGATTCAAGAACCCGACCCTTCGCCAATACCTGGATCCTACCGCACAACCCATGTCCAAGATAGGGCGTCATTGCCCGAGCACCTGAAGACCAGGTCGAGTAGTCCGGTGGCGGAGGAGCGATTTCGACTGCCGTCAAATCCGAAACGGGTCCATGCGACCATACGGAGACCGGTAGTGGAGAACTTTGAGCCCCCGAGAAAGGCCACTACGCCATCTAAAGCATGTCCTGTGGACTTCTTCGGCGATCTCCCTTCGGCCGGTGCCCCTCCTGGTCTGCTGGACAGTCTGAAGAGAGCGCAAAAGGCGGACACGGTGGATCTCACAGGAGACGATGAGGAGGGTGATACGAGGAAGAGAGCCAGGTTCAGCTCGGACACACCCCGGCCGTTGGGCTCAATGAAGCCGGCCCAGAAGGAGGTGGACCAGATGAGCGTGCTGTTTCGGAAGCGGCCGAAAGCGAAACCACCGAGGCGTCAGGCCGGCTGAGGCTGCGGGAGGTCGATCAGCTGTAGGCGAGAGAATCTCGCGGAGGGGTTGTAGTAGTCGCCCGTGTCACGTCTAAGCTTGCTATACCGGCGCATGTAGCCAGTGTGTAACTTGGGTTCTCGTAGGCTGCGATGCGCGCCGCGCACATGTACGCTGCTGGGTATGACTGCTCGGTGGCTCTGTGCGCAGGAATGCATGGCTATCTACCGTGGTCTAGCTGCTAGCTGTGCTTGCAAGTCGGCCGCGGCCGGCAGCGTGCACTTGGAGCAGCGCGTGTCTGGTTGCGTACACGCGCGCGAGCCCTCGGCGGAGGTCGCCGAATAACGGAACCAAATCCGATCGACATTAAAATCTCGACTTTTTTCACCCAAAATTTGATCCCGCTCACACCTCACCCGCCCTATCTCGCTCAAAAAGCATCGTATCTCGATGGGACCGAGAGCAATCGATACAGCGTGACCGGGGCAGCATTAAAAGGACGCAAAAAGAGATGCCTCCACCCCGGATCGAACGGGGGACCTTTCGATTTCGCAGATTGAGCGGATATAACTGAAACTTCAGTCGAATGCTCTCCCAATTGAGCTATAGAGGCTTGTTGATGTGTGACATGTTTTGCTTGAACTATATACTCACTCGCTATGTGGCTTTGGGATATGGTTTGGCTGTTCGGACGTCCGCATCCTTGTCCCCGCTGTAGCTATGCTGCTTCATCCATGAGCTTCTCCATAGGTACTTAGTGTCTGTGTGGGTCAGTGCCACTTTGGAGGCGGATGTGCCACATTCGCTGTCAAGGCCGTTCCTCGGCCGATTTATGAACTCTTGTCGGTTGTCCGAGCATCTTGCAGTGCTCTATGTCTCATGAAACCTTCTGCGTGCTTCCCAGTCTGACTTATACTCGGGAACGTCGTGAAAGATCGTTGGACGTGGTACGAGTGAGTTCTTTGCAGTTTTGCCACTGAGCCGATTCTGCTGATAGGCCGGCAAGGGAGGTGCTGACCGTCATGCGTCGAATGTCCTGTGGTTCGATCTCATCCCGTTACTGCGTCGCATGGGCGATCAAGTATACTGTGCAGATCCTGAGCATATGCTGGGGCACGACATCCCGAACGTCGATCGGTCGGTCCGGTTCTTGAAGCCCAGTCGGCCTGCATTCCTGCAAAAGCTCAATGCTGTTCGACTTCGAGGGGAGCATACATACCCTGCTCCTCAGAGCGGGCCGAGAGTCGTCCACATATCCCTATAATACCCCAGAGATGAGGGCGCTGCAGTGGCTGATGCTCGGACGGATCACAGAACACGGCCATTTCGTTGGACTGGGGGACTTCCGCTGAAACTTACTACCGGCACTCGGAATCTCGGATTCGCGTGCTCCACACATCGTATCCACAGCGCATGGCATCACCCTGTCAGGGCTCTATAGACCTCATAGACTGTCACCAATGGACCCGTGGACGGTGCATCCTTCTTGTAGCGGCAGAGCCGGCACAGGAGACTCGGCCTATCTCCATGGACTGGGGGACTTTTTCGACCGCACTTCACCGACATGCGTAAGGGTGCCCAGTCTGGCGACACCGCTCCCAGTTCGATCCTAACTGAATCAGTCGTTCCCAAGTATCCAGACAGTACATGCGTACATGTTACGACTTGACGCAAACCCAAGACTATACATACGGACGGGCTGTCCTTATCGACTACCACACGGCCGATAAGTCCCCGGTTAGAAAGTCCCCCAGTCCACCGACCATTAAGCACTAAGCACTGCACAGTGCCTTCACCCTGTCGCACCGCTGCATTCTGGCGTCGTTTGCACGGGAGTACGAGTATCGTTACCGGGCGCCTCCCATGCTAGCATGATGCATATGTATTCGCCTGAGAGTCACGGCGGACAGATAGCAATCTGCTTTGGGCTGCCCAGATTCAACGGGAAAGTGAAAGTGAAAAAGTCCCCCAGTCCACTGGGTATACGCCGGGACGGCGAGCTATGCAACACCGATCCGAGGATGCACAGGAGACGTAGGTAGATAGCCAGTCGAGCAGTTTGACAGGACAAGCTACGCTTATCGACACTTATCGATGCAGAAGGACAGCAACCTACTAGGTAGCACAGTGAACCACACGCAACCCGATTGTAGCCTTACCCGGATCTTGTCTCGAAATCACACTATGTAGTGACCTTCCGATGAAACGCTGGTCTCCAACGACCCAGGCCACAGAACCAGGAGGACATGATTTCGTGATTGCATACGTTATAGGTCGGTAGGGGAAAAGTCATTAAGTAGTAATACCGGGTCGAACATCGCGATACGTGTATAATGATGCTGCCGTCGATGGGATTGCCGAAAGGAACCTCGCACATCATTTGAACAATTCAACACGGGAAGCCGCACTCTCGACTAATAGGTGCCTCTATAGGCGGGTCCCCTTTGCCAGCTACACGAAGAATCAGTCTACTGTGCCATCGAAGGGAACGACCGGGAGCCACTCACAATCGCCTTCCTGCGGGCTTTTCGGTATACCCGGCAGCCGGCGCGATGTTTCTCGACGTGTAGTTGCGATCCGAATATCGTCCAAATACACCACACCCAGCGAGACAGATGGCCGACGAGAGACACACGGCGCCAACAAGGGCGATCCAGATGGCGTTTCCAATATGTCCCGTGACTACACCGTTGGAGTAGTCGCTGATTCTGTTCCTGCCAACGAGGACCAAAGCGAGGTCGAGCCAGAATGCGATCCAGCCACAAAGCGAGGAGAGGAATAGTGTGAGGAAGGTGATCTACCCGGGGTCAACATCGCGAACTGGCGAGCGAGAAACGGCTTACAATTTCCAGGATGCGGCTCGAGCACAACCATGCAAAGAAGGCAAAGAAGAGACTGACTCCAGCAGCACCTGCCGCAACGGCGTTTAGGATCAAAGCCCCGGAGATCCCCTTGACCAACACCTTGGTCGCGTCACTCCCAAGGTCCAGACCGAATAGTCGAGTATCGAGGGTGTATCCGACGGCGGGGTGGGTGCAATCGGCAATGTCGGTGTCGATTCCGATAATGCTCGATCGACCTCCTCGATAGCATGTGCCCAGGACACCGACATTGGAGGCGGTTGCGTCGTTGGCGTACTTGATCTGCAGGAGGTAGATCGATTTGATGATGGGCACGGACAGAGTGACCAAGAGGAAGAGGATGAACCCGGCGACTGAAAACCGTATCAGCCTGACTCGTATACACGCCCTGACACCTACGAGTACTCACGAGTGAGGAAGAAGGCGGGGAAGGCGGCACGTGCAAGCATGGCGAGAGGTGCTGATTATAAGGATATAAGTTGTGATGTAGACGTGAAAAGTGATGCAGTGATGATTGACACAGAACAGAGGACTCGAGGAAGAGCATGAGTTCTCCCATGTCCCCCTCCTCCCTCACCCAGCGTTATTGCCCTCCTTTGACCTGCCTTTCAACGCTGCTTCGAAAACGGACATCGACGTCATGTTTGTGCATTTTTCATGGTGTGATGAAACACGGGATAAACGATCCGTTGCACACGGTCACTAGTTACAGGTAGAATCGATCATGGTGGCGCTGTTTCATCCTCCCCCGCCGCTCTGACCACCGCCACATCCGTCCAAGCCTTGGGATCCTCTCCTAGCGTTTGTAACACGGGAGGAACATACTCCTCAAAATTCCACACCTTGAGGCAAAAGCCATAGCCGGTGAGCATCGCGTCTGGGATTGGCGAAGCGGTAGGAGGCAGGTATCCATATGTACCTTGCTGAGCGGCGGGGTAGACCATCCAGATGCTCGTCTCATCAACCTGTAAGCAAGACGAGTGTCCAACGCACATCCGTTGATTGGATAGCAATACGTGGAGCCGGATGGTCGGCGGCGGAGAGTCGGGAGTGACGGGCATGGCGGGTAGCGAGCTTCTGTCAAAGAAGAAAACGTGGGCATGCTGATCATCTCTGTCAGTCGATCGCTGATCGGTACTAGAATCAGATAGCCACCCACGGTTGCGAAGACGACGCGTGTGCCGCAAGTCGCCAAGTGCTGCACTGCGGCACCATGTACCATAAGCCAGATGGTGTTCTCGACTACCCTTTCCTGCCGCTCCTTCAAGGTCTGCGCGGCGAGCACGTGGCGGTAGTTGCGTACTACAAACACTGAGCCCGAGACGACGCGGGACGTGCAGATGAGATCACTTCCGGCTACATGGCAACTGCAGCTCCTGATAAGCTCACAGAATATAGCGCGCGTACTTGGACTCACGTCGAGAATTCCACTGGCAGCTCGTCCGCGATGGAAATCGGATCACCGCGCTGACCCTCCATCCTCAACATGACGCCATTTTGCCAGTTCTCATCGCCCCTCTTCACACCATCAAGGTAGACCTTGCCTATTGGACTCATTGGCAGACCAGGTACCGATCTATCTGGAGGCCAAGTACTATCGCTTGAGCTACACTGGAAAGCGGCCGATGCCGAGTTCTGTATAGTGGCGGGATCGGGCGGAAAGGAAAGAAGCTTTGTACGGGTGTGACGACTGTACACGTGCATCTGGAACAGCCCGCAGACAAAGACATGGTCCTCGTCAAACTCGACGTACTTATGGTGTGTCAGCTACAGTGTGCGAATAGGACGATGGGAAACTCACCGTCCGTCGCTCAAGGTCGTGTTCCGGGTCTATATGTGTCATTGGAATGTCATAGGAGACTTGATCGTCATCTAACTCCCAGATGTAAATTCTGTTATAGCCTACAGCACAGAAAGTGGCTCGCTCCTTGTCTCCCTCGCCCTCGTAATCTAGGCGAGCCCTCGACGCGAAGCAGGGTTCGGGAGGCACTATAGTTCTGAAAGGCGCCAGATAGCCATGGGGGATGTCCCCGATGTGGGAAGCAGCGTGGTAAGATGGGTCCCGAGGATCGTGAGCGGTAGCGACCAGGCGAGACCTGCTGCCTGGAAGGGGTGTCGGTTTGGAGGAGCGAGATATCGCTGCTGGAGTGCGGAAGACTTCGAAAACAAAGTCGCCTAAGTGGTCATCAGAACGTATTCCTGGCACGCAGAGCCACGATTCAACGACTCGCCATTATCCGCCTTGTCATTGAAGACAACGAGGCCTTTTGCAAACTCCACGTGCGCGGTTCCGACTACGTCAGGAATTCTGTAGAGGCTTTCCGACGTTTGTATATCGGTGACCGAAAGACCTCCTGTACGGGGTGAGCGTGTGGCGTATGTGCTGGAGTGCTGGCGCTCACCGGAAATATCCGTACTGATCACTACGTCCTGCTCGTTATCCACCTTGAACCTCCAGAGATTGTTGTGCAGGCCAGCAGTAGCGAACCTCTCGTGGCAGTGTCCCCAACGCCAGTTGATGTCGAGCATGATGTGGCCTTTGCAGACCTTTCTCCAGTCTACCTCGTGGTCTTCCGCTGACGAGGTTGGGAGTGACGCCTTGTAACCCGCAGCGTTGGCAAGACCCGAGGCCCTTTCCTGCTCTTCCAGCTGTTCCATGTCTTGCTCCTTGACTCCAGAGCGATGGCATATGGAGCGCCAGATCCCTTTCTCATGACTACGCACGAGCTCCTGCCACGACTTGCAGACCTGCTCCACCTGCAGGACAGACCGGGCATCGAGCTGAACGATCACGTCGAGGAATATCGAATCGCCAAGTCTGTTCAGCGGATCGCTGGATGGAATGGGTAGATCCGGCATCGCTGGCACCTCTTGAGATTTTGAAGATCTATGCAGTGGAGGTCAAGATGTGACAGATATCAAGAAGAGAAAGATGTAATGTGAGACTGATGAGAAGTGATGTGCATGGGGTTGGGTAGGGTTGACTACGGAGAGAGGAAGACAATAGCGGCTAGAGATGGCTGAAGCTGAGGGATCGCTTTTGGTAATTCTGCCGTCTTCGACGATCTTGCTCTCGGAGGCATTTCATTTCGACCTCCTCTTGACCAACACGGTCACGCACTATACAGCACAAGAGATCCGATCCGGAGATCATCCACCTCGACCTTGGTCATGACCATCCCAGCCAATGGGCAGCCCGCTCAGGGCCAGCCACCAACCACTGCAACCTTACCGCCCGAGGCGCTGGAGCTAGCATCGAGGTTGTTCAATTTCGCTCGACAAGGATCCACTGCCGCCCTCGCTCAATACATATCTGCTGGAATCCCACCCAACCTCACAAACGCGCAGGGCGATACGGTCCTCATGCTAGCTGCATACCACGGGCATGCGGAGACCGTCACAGCTCTATTGGCTGAAGGCGCTGATGTCAATGCGCTCAACGCAAGAGGACAATCGCCATTAAGCGGAGCAGTATTCAAGGATCACCAAGATGTAGTCCGGGCGTTGGTGGAGGGCGGAGCGGATATCAGATTGGGACAGCCGGATAGTGTACAGACAGCAGGGATGTTCAAGCGGAGGACCTGCGCGGAAATCATGGGAGTCAGCTATGAGGACTGCTTGAATAGCCTCCCGGAGGGCGTGACACTGGGTCCACACGGCGACATGAGCATGTCTTGAGGATAGTCGGTGGGTTGGAAGCTATCGACAGCGGAAAGGTCGATTGGAAGTGCTCCGATGATCGACAGCGCGATACAAGACGACGATCGTACGACTGTGATACTGTATGATACCCAAAAGCGCAAGACCAGCATTGTAGCGCTAGATACATCTAAATGCATGGGACCTCATCAAGATCGCCCACTAGCTCTCAAAAGCCTTGATGTACTCGCACAACGCCTGTACGGATTCCAGGCTGACAGCGTTGTATAGCGAAGCACGAACTCCTGCAGGTAAATATCATCAGCAAGTGTTCATCGTCTCTCGGGGTTTCGGAGCAGACCCACCTCCCACTGATCGATGACCTTTCAGTTGCTGGAAACCCTTCTGCTCAGCTCCCACCAAGAACTTCTTCTCCGCGCCCTCGCCCTCGATCTGGAAAGTGACGTTCATCCAGCTCCTAGCTCCTTGGTCCTGGACCACAGCCCGCGCCACACCCTTCGACGCAGCCGCATCGAGCGTGCTGTAGAGTAATTCTGCCTTTTTCCGGTTCGTCTCCTCGAGGCCGTTGATCCCGCCCTTGTCCTTGATCAGGTGCTTGAGCACGAGGGCCGAGACGTAGATTGGGAATGTGGGTGGAGTGTTGTACATGCTCTCATTGTCGGCCAAAGTCTTGAACTCGAGGGCTATTGGCACAGTGGGGACGCCACCTAGCTTGGCAGCAGCGGTCGTGTCGACCAGCAGGTCTTTGCGGACAATCACCACTGTTACTCCACTTGGGCCGAGATTCTTCTGCGCACCTGCATAGATGATGCCATGCTGCTCGATCCGGGGGATTGGTCTCGAGAGGAATGACGAGCTGTAGTCAGCCACCAAGATGGCGCTCTTTGGCACTTTGTCAAAGGGAAATGCGGTTGGCGAGGTGCTGTCTAGGGGGAATTGGATACCGTTGATCGTCTCATTCTCGCAGTAATACACCATCGAGGCATCCTCCGAGAACTTGTACTCCTCCTCTCGGGGCAGTTTGGTGAATTTGTTCTGTTTCATCGATACCGCCAAGTGCACGGCCGCGTAGGGTTTCGCTTGTGGGGAGGTTGGCTCAGCGAGTCGTTGTGCTTCGGCATAAGCCTTTGACGACCACGATCCAGTGACGACGTAATCCAGTACTGGCGGTTTGTAGTCCTCGTAAGAGGTTGAAGCCTGTTGTTGCCTGTAGTACGGCAGGAGGTTCATCACCACTGAGGAGAACTGCGTCGTGCCTCCACCTTGAGTGAAGAGGATGGCGTGCGAGTCGGGGACCTTGAGCAGGTCTCTCAAGTCGGCTAGAAACGTGTCAGGTGATGCCGGGTGCATCAATGGAGAGATCACTCACCCTCGGCGCCATCGAGGATGCTTTTGAACTCCTTGCCTCGATGTGAAAGCTCGCAAATACCCATCCCCGTGCCATTGTAGTTCAGCAAGCCCTTGGCCGCTTCCTCCAGGACCGAAGTCGGCAGTGGCGAAGGACCAGCGGCAAAGTTGTGGGTGTTTTCTCTCGAGGCGGACATAGTGGTCGGTACAGTAGATGCTCTGACAATGAAGATGACTTGTTGGTATATGGAGTACTTGTCTACTAGCAGGTCCCTCGACACATCGACACATCGACACATCGACTCGAGCCTCGCTCGCCATCTGCGACTTTTCCGAATCGTCATTTCCGCCGGAAACCGCTTGTTTGGCTCGAGCAGTGTCACCGTGGGAAGGCATGCTTTGATGAGCGTTTCAGGTCTGGTCCAGCGATCTTTGAGCGACAATTGAGCGATCTTGCTTTGTCGTCTGCCAACCTTGCTCAGCATCAACTCAAGAACTCCTTCCCAATACGCACATCTGCGTCATCCATCATGGCTAACGTAGAAGATGTCACTGAGGAGGAAGAGGTCCGTCTTACTGAAGCGGCGTCAAGACATGACAGCGAGATGGAGGAGACGTTGAAAGTGCTCTCAAAACGGCTTGCCCTGCCAGAGGAACTCCTGCCCAGCTTTATGCACGAGGAGAAACGTAAGCTGTTTCTTTTCTTGAACGTTCTGGCGAGATGTCAACGCTGACTCAGTGCTTCAGCGCTCGACGCATTGCGTATATACCAGGACCATGTGATATTGACGCTGCGCAAGATGCAGAGGAAGGTCGAGGCGGAAGGGTGGAAGGGGATGAAGCTGGAGGAACAAGCTGTCATCCTTATCGACGTCTTGCGTTTGTACGGACAGGATGAGTGGACCTCTGAGGCGATCGGAATCCTGATAGACGGTAAGCTGTCAGATACCTTTTATTCTGCACGGCAGCTTACAGACCTTTCAGACATCACCCACGACGTGGCCAAACCGGAGCTTGCATTCTACATCCTTTCGAACCCTCTCCGTCAGCTATTCACCTCTTCTCCTCATCCAATGTTGAACCAAGAGACTTCGAGAGCCCTATCCCGGCCTGCTGGAGGCCGGGACGGTCGGTCGGATTTCCATGAATCCTCCTCTCAGCTATTCAAACAGTTACCCTCTTGGGGATGCTACAACGTTCTCGCTTGGTCCTCGAGTCAACTATCCTCTCACCAAGTGGAGAAACACATCGGACTGATACTACCACCCACACTAGTCCTACTGGACGATTGGGAGCCGAAATGGCGTGAAAGGGGGATCCACGTCTTGGCCTCTTGGATCGACAAGATGCCCGAGGTGATAATGAGGAGGATGGGGATCGACAAATTGCTTCTCGATTCACTATTACATACCATGGTTCTACACTCCAACCCCCCAGTGCGAGACATTTTGCCCGTGACTATGAGTCTGATCGATCGAACGACGGAGGGAAAGCAGAGGGCGGATCGATATGAAGAAGTTGTGGAAAAGGGAATCATCTCCGCTTGGCTCTACGCACCTAGTGGTAAAGACTCGAGGGCAGTCCTGGTCGCTATCGCCCAGGACCTCGAGATTCTGACAGAGAAGCTGAGTATCAGCATAATCAGATGGCTAAAGGTGAGCTGTCATGAACGAAACGTCTAGTTCGTCGACTGAGTCGTGGCAGGCGATCATCCCACATTTGCTTGAGCCGCTGCAGTACCTCCCTACATCGCCAAATCTTCCTCATTTCCAGGCCAACCTATCAGCCCTGCTCAAATTGCTAGTCGTGGCACGAGACACAGGAAGGATACCCCGCTGGCGAGGTCAGATACTGGACGTTCTATCTAGATTGTGGTTGAATCTCGAGGATAGAGGGGTTGAAGAGCCATCTGCCCGCTCGAGCGGGATCACAGCACCGGTCAAGGACCTCATAATCAATATCTTCAAGGAGATCGAGAGTCAATGCCCTAGTGTGAAACAGGTGAGTCAAAGTGTTCCGACTGAGCCGCTGCTGTTGCTGACCCCGAGCAGGACGAATACGCCAAACTGCAGGAAATGGACAATGGAGCTTTCGCAGTATTGGTGCAGTCTACTGCATGATTATACTTGAGATGCACGAGTCACGATCTATCTATGTATCAACTCGCCAGCGCAACCGCTATAATCCACGGGGCTGGGCTTGTCGTCTCCGCAGCTCAAGCCTTGATAGCGCCAATAGCGGCAAACTGCTCCAGAACATCTTTGATCATCTGGTCCTCAGAGATGTCTGGCAAGAAGTCAGCGAAGATTCGAACTCGTGTATAGGAGGACTGCGACTCACACTTGATACCCAGCTCCCGCTCAGCTTTGCTGGCATCTAGGGTGTAGCAACCCTTTTGCGAGACCAGCTCGTTGGGCTTGCCAACTGGGATCGACTCGACATACTGTGGGGCGATCTCTCGGGCCCGGTTGGCCAGCTGCTGGAAGTCGTAGAGACCGTTGCAAATGGCGAATCGACCGTCGGCCTTCTTGTCGACGATGGCGAATAGGGCATCGGCTACATTCCTGACATCACCGTAGATTGGGAAGGCGGTGTCTGGGATCTCGGCATCTTTGCCGGCGGCGATGGCTTTGTAGATCGAAGAAGTGGAGACGTCGACATCGGCGAGCTCTTCGCCAGTGGCCGAGTCGATGTGGATAGCCGGGCCGAGAATCACTGCTCTATGGGTCAGTATTGTGCGTAATAGCAGGAGCGAAACGACTTACGAGGTGGGCAGACGGTACCGAGGGTGAAGGTGTTTCCAGTCTTCTTCTGGACTTCAAAGGCGGCAAGCTCGGCGAACTTCTTGGAAGCGGGGTACCACATCATGGGGCTGGCACCTCTGCAGAAGGCAAATCAGCTTCGTTCGAGGGGAGAAAGGATGTTCCACTCACTCTCCCTCGCATTGCTCCTCGGTGAGAGGAGACCAGTCCTTCTCGGTGTATGTCCTGTCCTTCTGCTTCTCGGGTGGGCTGGAGAAATCCCCGATCGAGGCGAACGAGGACATCAGACTGACAGCCTTGATGGAAGACACCTTGGCGGCTTGCTCGAGGAGGTTGGTTGTGCCTTTGACCGCTGGGTCTCGGTACGAAGCCCAAGATTCGCCCTTGAAGTGCCATGGCGAGGCGCAGTGTGCGATCTGCAAAGGTCAGCAATCGATGCTGGAGAAGTCTCAAGAGAAGATATACTCACGGCGTCAACGCCCTTGAGGGCCTCGGTATAGTCGCCCTCGATGAGGTCTTTGATGATGACGACCTCGACCTTGCCTGGGTAGTCCTTGAATGCGGAAAGGGCTTTGACCTTGTCGGCCTTGTCCTGGGATCTGACGGTACCACGGACGGACCAACCGTTCTTGAGGTAGACGACAGCGGCGTGAACAGCGACGAAGCCATTGAGGCCAGTGATCAGGACGGTGGACATGTTGATGAGATTGGGGTGTGGTGGGGTCTGTGAAGTGGTGCTTGTTGGATACTGGGAAGTTTGAGACTGAGATGAGGAGACTTGTCGCTGTCTGACTTTATAGTGGTGAAAGGGGTGTGGACCGCCGTCACCGCTTGGTCATTCACGTCACCATCTTCGTCACCATGACCTTGACGGTCGCCGAGCCTCCACCACCTTCCTAGAACTTCCTTTGACATTCCTCCACCCAAAATCCACCTCCACAGAACAAGCATCTGCTTTCAGATCCGCCCCCGGGACCGATCCGCGTTTCCCGGCGACTGCATGACGATCATGAGTCACCGCTATATATTTGGTCCCGTCTCGCCTCGTCTCGCCCCGTCTCGCCGCCGGCCGAGCTCTGCCGAGCCCTGGCCCTCCAGGGCAGTTCAGGGCCCTCCCTGGCCGAGCCGGCGGCATCGCCAACCTCCACCTTAGAGTGCTTGTCAAGCTCGAGCTAGCTCGAGTCAGCTCGAGTCCTATGACCGCTGACCGCTGAGCGCTGAGCGCTGAGCGCTGACGTTTGGCTGACGGGTCGAGCAGAACGAGCTAGAGGAATGTCAATCCTGGTCAATCCTTTGTAGCTTCCTCCACATGCCCGTCTTTGAGCCGTCTTGCCTAATCAGCAAGCTCTCAGTGTCCGATCATCCACTCCTCCACCTGACATCTCAATGGGCTGAGTCATCGAAAGTCGAGGAGACATAACGCCGTTTCATGTGCTCTAAAGGTCTTGTTGTGTTAAATCACTCGGCCTCGCTTGACCAGTTGACCTCAATCTCGTCTCAAGCCAATTATCGGGACAAGGTGGACCCCACACCCCGGCCATCCTATTCTGGAATCTGGCGCCAATTCAATCATGGTCATGCACTTGGCCTATTATCATCCAGCTGCGGCCGCATTGACATTAGACCCTCAGTCTCGCGAATTCGATCTGATCCTTTCTGACCTTGCGCCGAGGAATCGCTCGAATGGCTTCCAAGACCATTTCAATGTCCTGTGCATATGAACCCAACTGAATCACAGATCATCGATACAACTGCCAATCATACGGCACCAGCGAGCCCCAAACGCCAGGCGGACATTTGTCTACCGGCCCATCACCACCAAGTGCCTTGACGATACCGTCCCTGCCGTCGGTGAACCGTTTCCAATTTCGCCCTGGGTCGAGGTTGGTAATGAATGATATCCACATATCGATGACTGAATCGCCCTGGCCAAGATGTCAGCAGGTTGGCACTCAGATACTTCTCTCTCTGATGGTAGACTCACGGATGATCCACCGCCAAACGTCGGGATAACGTCATCCTGTACCTGATCAGCGGGACCCGAGAGTGAGGATATCAAGCTTGAGCTCACCTCGTGACAGACCCTGCCTGCCTTGGTGCAATATTCACCGTCCTTATTGGTCGGATATGTGGTCCCAGCGACAAATTCGCCCAACCAAACTTTCCCCCCACTCTCGGCCCATTTCGCGGCTACGTCTCGATTCGGACACCTCCAGGTACCGTCCGTGATGATCCTCTCCAAAGTCTCCCTGAAGGCATCTCCGCTGTTCCCATCCAGAGCATACGAGCGAGCGTCGGCATTGGCAAGCTTCGACGCCCTGTCTTCTCCCACTAGACCAGCTAGTGTTTTCAACAGAGTCGCATTCGAGGCTGGAAGAGGGTTGGGAAACATCGCTTGTACAGCTGATCCACCTTCGTTCCGGGTTGTAGTGATCAAGAGGGGCAATGATTTCGGAGAGAAGAAAAGAGTTGATGGATCCGAGGACAGGGATGCGGTGGGGTCGAAGGGGACCGTGCTGGTTTGATAAGTCGGTCGAATGACTGTGGGACAATGTCAGCGTGACTTCGATACTTGGACGACACCCACCTTCTGCCAACGGAACACCTTGGATGCTGAATGGGGCGTATGACACCAGATCCTCTTGAGCGTCCAGAAGCTCATTCAGCGAGGTGCTCTGATAGCATGCCAGTGATCGACACCCCGACATCGATCCGGAGGAGTATAGCGCATCACGCAGCTGTCCCGTGACTCCAGGAGAGGCCAGGCCGTAGGTCTGTATCGGGTCAGTGATGCCCGCAATAGCAAAGTCTCACCATTGGATCGGACTGGAGGATAGCGCCTCGAAACAGTCTCATGGCGGAAGGTGCTCCGAGCAAAGCTGATCATGTCAGAGAGAAACTCAGCGGGATCACCCACATCTGATCATGCCCGCGCCGGAGCTTTGACCCCCAACTGTCACTTTGCTCTGGTCACCGCCAAAGTATTGGATGTACATGTTGATAGCCTTCAGGCCGTTGACCACGTCAATCAAGCCGAGGTTGGGGTCTGAAGACGATGGACTGAGAGTTGGCGGAAGGAAGCCCAATACCCCGAGTCTGAATTGTAGCCGTCAGCTTGCTCTGAGGTGAACCCAACTTGCATCAGATGCGAGCTAACCTGTATTGCAGGACAACGACAACCATCTTCCCCCTGACTGCGAGCTTCGTGGCGTCAAGGCCTGGCGAGGAGGCTGACCCGGAGATGAACGAGCCGCCGTGAATCCTGAATACCAATGGTCAGCTCCGATAGGCAAATAAGAGGCATCTCTGACTTACCAGACGAAGACAGGAGCATTCCTTGGGACAGTAGGAGGTGTGTAGATGATAGCGTAGAGGCAGTCTTCGGACTGGGGGACGCCGGTGTTGAGATCGCTTTTCGCTTGTGAACACGAGGGCGGAAGCTCCGTCGTGGTTTGGTTCCTACAAAGTCAGCACACTCCGAAAACCATGTGAGATGCACACTCACAGGACGTTGCGGGCAATGTAGGAGTAAGCCCATCTCTCGGGAATGACACCGTATCTGACGGTATAGCGACATCCCCCATTTGACTCCTTGCCTTGAATGGTATCCCTGCCAGCTGAGATGGTGCATTTGGGTTGAACGGCCAATCTCCCATCGCCCAGAGAGTGTAGTGATCCCGGACCAATGCCGACCCTGGATCCAGGATCGAGGCCGTAGAATGGTCGGCGTCGAGCGATGGATAGGGAGGTGGTGGAGGCGACGAGGAAGACTAGGAAGAGGAGGTTGAAGGTGACGCGGACCATTGTAGAGGTCCCAGCGGACGAAAGACCGATGTTAGGAGACAGGGAGCTATAGATGAGCGAGGAGAAGGAGTGAGATGGTCATGATAGAGTGAAGGTGGCAAGTGGATCGATAGAGTAATCAATCAGGCTGACCGCTGAGCGTATGCTGTTGCCTCTTGTCAAGGGGGTTCAAACTGGGGTAAGAGTCTTCTGTCAGATGCACAAAAGGTCTCTCATCTTAACACACTAATAAGGAACATAGGCACCCCTTCTCAGTCAACACCTCCGCCAAGCTCCTTGATGGCCCATGACTAGTGTATCGGGTTGAACGACATCGCAAGTGGTTAGACTAAATGTCGATCCCGCCATGTCCAGCAACACGGCGACTGGCTCGGCGTGCTGGAGTCAAGCTGGTCCTGAGTATCATCCATGCCAGGCATAGTGGCGCTGAGCTTGAGCATCTTGAAGCCCGCTAAGACGGCAGTCGGCCAGTCATCGAAGCTCAATCCGGGTCGGCAAGTTGAGGCGACAAAAGACGATCTTCCAAACTCGATCTTTAGCGTGAGGGTGAAACAGAAGGGGAAACATCGCCAGCCTATCACCGTCGCCAGAGTTGAAGGCGTGCCACGCCAGGGCGGAAACGAGGATAGGCCCGGACTGGGCTTGCGGGGCACCGAGTGTAACGAAGTTTTGGCCGGTCGACCACTGTCTCCCCTCCAGCATTGTCAAAGACGTTGCGTATCGCCAATAGCAGACAACACCAAAACAACACCCATTCACTCGAGATGACAGACGACGAACAGCCTCAAGCCGGACCGTCGAGGAAGAGCCTCCTGCCTCAGGGGAAGAAATTTCGCATGCGCAAAGCCGGCGGAGAAGGCAAGAAAGGCAAGATCTTTCTCGAGGACAAGGTGTGTCACATCCCTCCCGCGTGGTGGCTCTAGAATGACCCTACCTCGTAGCAAGGCCTCTTAGCCTTGATGAATGGTATCACGACGGATAAGGACTCGGAAGCCCAAGCCAAAGTCTCCAAAGCAAAGTCCCGCATTCCTCCGCCCAAATTTAAACTTACCGGCGGGAACAAGATCAACGGGTTGATATCGGCTGAAAAGTCGAATCAGAGGTCGACGCTAGAAACCCCAGAGGAAGGAGAGGAGGATGTGAAGAGGAGTACGAAGCCGGTCAAAGAAGTAAGGGTGCTGAAAGCGAGTGAGAAGAAGAGGAAGGAGAAGGACCGTTTGCTGGTGAGTCCGACCGTCTACACTTGCTGGCAAAGAGTCGAGGATTTCAGCAAATGCCTGACGTGTCTAACCAGGCCGCCACGAAAGCCGCATTGGTAGAGAACATGAAGGAGAAGAAGCGGAATAAGAAGAAGGGCGATGCAGTGGCAGTTTCCGAACCCGTCACCAAGAAGCGTGTTGGATTTGCATGAGCAAGACGTACCATTCGCTCGAAGCAGGTACACATATCTTATCTTTGTATTCATCTGGATGTACAGACATTTGAAAGCTACTCACAACCCGTCATCTACACTAGCTCTGTATGGCATACATTCCCGGCGATACAAACCACCCCTTCCCCTTTACTGGTACAACGAGAGCGAACGGCACGAAATCCCCTAGAACACATTACTATCATCCAATCCTATGATCTCCCCTTGTTCCTCTTCCTCCTGTAATTCCCAACTACCCTGTCTCTGCCTCGCAGCGACTATGAACCCTCCAGCTACACTCTGACGTGGCTTGAAACTCTGCCGCCGACCCATACTCTTCAAGCTGGTCATGCCGCCCAGTGTCGTTGTGACGGTACCCATCCCGCACATCGAGGTCGATTTGGGGATCAGCGTCATTGTCGGGAGCCGGGTATGCTGACCCGAAACTGATCGCCCAACACCTCTTGGCAGATGCGATAGTGGTGTTGGACTTGCGTTGCCCGGTGTAGGTTTACCACCCAAAGGATTCGAGACGGCTCGGACTGAAGTGTAGCCGGCATGCTGCTTGAGTGTGGAAGGTGCAGCTGAGACTTTTTGGCGCTTGGAATTGGCATTCACCCCAGTCGCATTGCCTAGAGGTGTGGGCGTGGGTGCGACTCGTTTCTTGGACTGAGCAGTGGATGTAGGAGCGGCGCGTTTCATTCCCGCTCCTGGAGTGGCTTTTGTTGCTGGTTTCGCCGGTCCCAAGCCTTGTCGAGCGCGCTGAGGGGGAATCAGCGTGCAATCTTCGTACAGAGCGATTCTCTGCACGCACCTTCTTTGCCTCTTTGGCTTGCTCCTTCGCTTCTCTGACATCGTGTATGGTATCGATGACTCGCTCGCCTTGCACCATGAATGGCCGGCCGTTGGCCTCTTCCCACGAAGGCAATAGTGTCAACAGCTCGGTTTCGACCTAGATTTCCCATCAGCGAAAGGTTCCGCAGCACACCTAAGTGAATCACCCACCCGAGGCAGTAAGATCCCAACCCTCTTTCTCAACTTCTCCTCCCTAAGCATTGCACCTCCCCGCTTGCTGAACCGGTTCGGGTCCATCTCGCTCCTTTCCAACTCGCCTTCGTCATTCTTGAGTCCGTGCCAATCTCGCACTTTGGGCAGAATCGTCGCTTTCGACTCGATCTCCGCTTTCAACCTCTCCGCCTCGTCCTCATGGGCTTGCAATAGCTCTTCACTGTATTGATCTGAATTCTCTATCAGCTGTATTCCGCCACTGAGTAGACAGCTTACCGTTGATGAATGGTCCAAATTCCGATCTCTCGTCCTCGCTCAACATCAATTCGTCCCACAGTAATTCGATCTCCTTCCTCGCCGAGAGCACAAATGAAGACAAGCTCGAGCGTCGTAGCTCAAGACACCGGTCTAGCTCCGCTTCGTACTAGACGATCATGAGCTTGACTGCCAAACGGGCCGCAAAGCTCAGCTTACAGCTTTGATGACCATCTCTCCGCAGCCCCGATTCATCTCCATGAACAGATCTTGAGTCTCCTGGTCGATTTCTAGTCTCATCCAGAGGGGCTCGAGTTCGTTGTATATGGCTTGGATCCGCTCTATACGACTGTCCTTCTCCGCAGACCACTAGCACGCTTCTTAGTCTCGTTCTCGATCTAGAAAAGGACTCACCAGTTGATCAAGCTCCCCTGTCCAATTCAGCAGCCCAACCTCTGGCTCCACGCCATCCAATCCAGCGCTCCAATCCTCCTTCTCCCCGTCGTCCTCTTCCAGCTGTTCCAGAAGACCCAAGTTGGCGGAAATATATCGAGACAAGGCTTTCTCATATGTCGCATGTGCCCCAGGCCGTTCTTCCGTTTGGCGAGAGGGCAGTAGTGATATTGGAAAGTGATGTGGCTGAGATATTGGGATTGGCGGTAAAGCCAGTTCGCTATGCAAGAATAGCAGATCGTGAAATTGATCGACAAGCTGCTGGAAGCGAGATTCCTAAAGTACGATCAGTTCAGCCCTGAGCACTTAGAGCATAGCCTACGCACTCTCTCTTCGATAGCTTGTTGCAGCTTCGCCTGTAATTGCTCGACGACTTCGTCACTGACATCGACCCAAGGCACGCCTTCGGCCTGGGTAGCGGCCGTAGGTGGTGCTCCACTCGTTGCGGAGACGCTGCGTGCTCCAGTGTGACCCACAGGCCCCATTATACTGCTCTTACGGCCTGCTCTAGTCCGAGGTGGACATATTTGAGCGACGGGAGGTAAGCGAGATGGTCCAGCTATGGGCTCCAGAGGTGCAGCCGGCTCGAACGGTGGGCCAAGCAGGGTAGACAGGGTGTCAATCTGTGCGCGAACATCTGGGAGATGTCAGTTTGAGCCTAGAAGAGTCATTGTACTACTTGAGAACGGATAGCTCACTTTCTATCCTGCTTAGTCTCTCGTCGTATTCCTGGAAATATCAGCACAACATCGGACCTAGTTGACCTACCTGTTCCAATTGAGCTCGCTGCTTTATCAACTTTTCATGCTGAAGAGGCAGAGCCTGGCGATCTTCGTCAGTACAGACCCATCCATATCCTCCATGACAACGCACCTCGATACTCTCGCTCTCTCTCCTCACAGCATGAACAAGATCTCTCCCTTTATCACCCAGTGCCCTCCCTAGACTGACCATCCCCCTCTTCTCCTCACTTATCGCATCTCGCCAGTTGTCCACTTCGCTCTCCCTATTCCTGACTAGAGTCGTCACAGCATTCTTGATCGCCAGCTCTATGTGGTTCTGATCCGACTGCAGTGCCGATTCAGGCAGTCCTAGTAGTGTGTGCAGAGACTGCAAGTGTGGCAGGTGTTCCGCCAAGTATGCCGCCATGGCGCGTTGCCTCGTCTCCCGAGTGGTCCAAGTGCTGTCCTCGGTGTATATTGACGTCGGTCGTCGCTGACCTTGCTGATCTTGGTGGTCTTAGGTGTAATGTCGTGAGGAAATGATGATCTGATGGAATCAATTGAAGATGTTTTGATGAGGTTGCGTTTGTTGTTGTCGAGTTGTTTCGGTTTTCCGCCACTCGGCGTTGAACGAAAGTCACTCGCGTGGGGTGCATGAGTGCATTATATGTCACCCCCACTTTGGATGGACATGACGTCGGAGATCTGCAGCCTGCCTGTCTGCAACAGCGAGACTGCTGCTGCCGAACGATACATCATCAACACTGCCTTTGTTCTCGTTTCTTCGTCATTGGCTCAAGAGATCAGCAAAGCAAACAAAGTAGACTATCAAGTCTCATTTTCGCAAGTCATATACCACTACAGACTAAACACATTCCGCCATGCCATCGCCCAAGACCGCAAAGGGCGCAACAGTCGCAGAAGAGAAGAAGAAGCTGTTGCAGCAGTACAAAGACGATGAGGGTCATTTCTCCCTCGTCAGGTGAGTCGGATGGGCGCAGCTGCTGTTTGGATGTGTGCTGACGGAGGTCTTTGCGTTACGTTCCATCCTCACCTCGACTGAATTCCCTTTCATATCAATCGCCACGCACTGAACACGTTCGAGCAGAAACTTCCGACTGGCTGATCTGATCACCATCATGAACGGAGTCTGTGGTACACTATCGATCATGTCATCGGCCAGATACCTTTCCCTCGCCTCCAACCTCCCCGGCCCCCCATCGCAAAACGCCCTCAACACTCTCTACTTTGCTCACCTGCTTCCCATCCTTGGATTCGGGTTCGACGCTCTGGACGGAAAGGTAGCTAGGTGGATGGGCGGAGGATCAATGTTGGGCCAAGAGATGGACTCTCTTGCCGATCTCGTCTCCTTCGGCGTCGCCCCTGCCACATTGGCCTTCACTCTCGGTCTACGAAAACCTCTGGATTGCTTGGCCCTATTGCTCTTTGTCAGTGGTGGACTGGCTCGACTCGCCAGGTTCAACGCCACCGTGGCTCTGATCCCCTCCGACGCCGCGGGAAAGAGCAAATACTTTGAGGGAATCCCTATCCCCTCTTCATTGTTCTTGACGTCGATGATGGCCTTCTGGGTCAAACAGGGTTGGCACTTGTTGGGCAAGAGAGGCGGCAGTGATGTTCCTTTCGGCGTTCTCAAGCTTTGGGGAGCGCACGGTGGATCGGGAGAGGTCCACACTGCATCCATCATCTTCGTTGTGTGGGCGGCCATGATGGTCAGCAAGACGTTGAAGGTGAGTCTCCAGCTCGTGGTTCGATTTTGCAAATGATGGATAGTGGACAGTCCTGACCAACCTTCCAGATTCCCAAGCTGTAGAGTTGGTTAGAGAGGACGCACAAGCGAGCACTTCTCGGGATCACGGAAAGAGTCGCAACTGCCAGGTTATTCAACATGATCATGTAGCCTTGGCACTCAGAAACGTGGCTCGAGTATAGCAGGAGCGACATTGCAGCCCTTCTATATGCGCGTCATCTCTGCGTCCCGCCATTGGCGTATCGGAGCACTGGATCAGGCGATGGTATACTACGGTACATTTACTCAATCGCCTGGTTGGAGCAACGAAGCCTAGGCGAGAAGTCACCCAACTGATCACCCCAAAGGGAGTCACCAAACGCATTTCACATACCAGCACGACATGCGTGAATAAAACGAGCTGTCATCGTCATTTCGGCAATAAAGGAAGTCATCATCCGGTCTGATGCTCACCTTTCACTTCGTTCTACATCCCTCCTCACCGAGAACGCCTCACGCAAGTACCCACCGCGGACTTATATGGGGGGTGGCGACAGATCTTTGCAAAGATTACTGACCCTCACAATTCTCCAACCCTTGCATCCATTCAAATACCATGGCTTCAGAACGCACCATCTCCGACTTGCATGAACCCACTGCCGCGGGTTTTCGCAGCAGAGCTCGGCAAGAATGGCTCTGGAGAAGGGCCTTCTCCAAGCCTACTGACACGGCCACCATGGAGCACACTGACAATGAAGGGGAGTACACCATCATGAGCGATGGCAAGAGGACATACATCCTGGACTCAGAGAACGGCGGGACAGTGCACTCACTAGCCCCTGTGAACTCGGGTTTCTTTACACAAATTCTGACAGGAATATGGCCGTTGACGAAGATGCGTCTCACCGATGTCGAAGCGGCGGCCATCGAGGGTCAGGTTGGAGAGGGCACCTTAGGCAGATACATCTGGATGAACGGGACAAGCTCGGACAATGAGATCAAACTGCAGCAAGCGCGAACACTCCAGCAAGTAGCCTCATCACCTAGAATGTGGACTCCGGCTAGGTACGAGAATACGTACTGGATCAGCTTGGGCAATAACATCCCCGGCCTGGTGCGCATGGGTTTGAGGGAGATGGAATGCAGGAACGGCGAAATGTCTCTCAAAGGTCTCACGGAGTTGCCGGGCTCCGAACCGGACAAGATCGACGATGCTCTCACCGCTGGCCTGCTCTCTCGACAAGAAGGCGCCTGGTACCATGGAAAAATAGCACGAACGGCGGAAGAATTCGAGCAGGCGATGAAACCTGTCTTCCTGAGACAGTTCGCGCTTGAAGCGGACACCGCGCTCGGCAAAGACGGCGACGACAGTGATGACGAGGAGGGATTTCAGTCCGCTGAGGAGCGATGACTGACTTGACGGGGAGTCAGGCTTACGAGACGCAATGTTAAGGAGACGAGACGGAGGATAGGTATTTGTCCGGGAGATGTCAGTGATTGCAGCAATGTTAGAGTCGTATCAGCTTGCGAATGGATGTCAGTGCCCTCAGTTGAATCCATAACGATACATGGTATTATACTTGATCACTGGAATTCGAATCCTCCTAATGTGACCGGTTGATACTGCATAATATTTGACGTCCACTCATCCTCCTAATGCCAGAAGCGATGCCTTCCGAACCACCTTATATCCGCTGTTTGATCGCTCTTGTGATTTGACGGGCGTAAATGAGGCAAAAGCCAGTCGCGATAGGCAACGCCGTAACGAGTAGCCAAAAGCCGACGAAGAGGAGGATCGGCAGCCAGAAAAGGTACAACATCCTATCACCTATCCAGCATGTCAGCGACATTTTGAATGCAGCTTTGGGGCAGACTCACTCTTGACTTGCTTGACCATCTTCCTCGATGGGGAACTACTGTCCTCCCTCCCGTTCCTGCTCTTCCTGCGCTTTCTCTTGACATCGGTCAGCGACGACGACGTGGTGGCACCGCTCTGAACTACGGCGTTGAATGCCGCTGCGGCCATGGCCTGAGTGAACAACTTGACTTCTTCCGGACTAGTCATCTTCTGCAGTGTCTCCCATGATGGCGCAGGTACAGGCAGAGTGACCCATCCGTTCTCGAGGTTGTGAGTCATTTTGTCCGGTAGCAACGATGTGATGGTACGACTCCACATTGAGTCTGGCAAGGGAAGCTCGACCGTGGCTCGATCTCCACTGCTCCAGGTGCTGGTAGCCTTGCTTGAAGTCGAGGTCATTGTGGAGGTATGCGACTCGTATGGAGGCGGTAGATCGGGCGGGCTCGAGGTTGGTGATGCCAGTGGGCTCGACTCTGTCGCTGTATTCGTAGAGCCACTCGCCAGAGAGATGCTCCGCGTCGGTGGAAGGGGTATCGTAGTAGCAAGTTCGCCCGCTGTCGATTCCTTGAGTGAGGCAGTTGGACTGACTCGCCTCTTGCCTCTGGCCTTCTTCGACAGACGACGCGGTCTCGCCGCAGTAAAGACCCTTTCGATTTCTTCTTCACTGTCGCTCGGGTTGTCGTTGTCGATCTCGCTAGGAGCGTCTCCAAGTATAGGCTTCGTCAATTCGCTGAACCCGCCATTGTCTTTAGGTTCCGGCTCCTTCTTTGTCGGGTCGGTGGACCAGACAGCGGACAACAGCAGTGCTTCGATCTGAGGGTGTTCGCCTATCTTGGCCAGATCGAGAGGCATCTCTCCAAACAGCGTTGGCCGGTCGTACGACGCTCCACCTTCTATCAACACACGCGCACACGCCACTTGGCCCATCAGCGAAGCGAGACCCAGCGCCGTATATCCGTTGACATCCTGCACGTCGAGTTGCGCCCCAATCACGATCAATCGCCTGACCAGTCTGTGGAATCCCATCACCGTGGCAATGTGCAGCAGTGTCTGACGAGCTTCGGTCGGGTGGTTCACCATTCCAGATCGTCTCAGAGCTCCTGGCGCGTCTTTGTCTACCGAGGCGAGAAAATTGATCACTGTGAGCTGTAAATCGTCTGCAGGATCCGTGTTGTCGACCGCCGCCGAGTTGTTCAGCCCCATGGAGTAGTTTTGGGATGGTCCCGAGCTGAGAGGACTCGTACTTGAACGATCGGTCCCAGCGGCGATATGCTGGGCTAGTCGATACGCGGCATTATCCGTCGTTCCAGCGTACTGATCCTTGACTTGGAGAGCCAATCGCATGAGATCCGTGTCCATCATGTTGTACTTGAACAAGCAGGGTCCCATCGGCGATCGAGCAACTCCGGTGATGGTCACTTCCACACTGCCGGGAATTGCCGCTGGGGGAGATTGGCACTGAATGAAAGTCGGGTCGATTCGCTGCACTCTTGCGCTTCGATCGCCAAACATGATGTTGAGGCCGGGAGTAAAGTTGGCGCCGATGATAGCAACGGTCGTACCGCCAGCCATGGGACCCTCTGCGGGTATGATCGTCGATATCATGGGAGCGTTTGCAGCAGGCTGCGGAGGCGGTACTGGCGCCATAGGCTGGGAGAGGAGGCTCATAAAGTCTTGCACTTGGGTCTGCTGATGTGTCTGCTTTGGGGAGATTTGAGCGTTGTACCCGTTTGCAGACATGATATCCTGCTGAGCACTCGTTCCAAAGGTGGGAGCCGTGAGTGGGGTGGACGACACCCCCTCGCAAGCGCTGTAGTCCATAAACTCCTCCTCTTCTGGCACGGCCACAGACTCTGGCACCACCCCAGATTGACTGTACACCGAAGCGTTGTCCGCCAGGGCACCCGAGTAGCTCGTAAAGCTCGAAGCGGTGTCGTCGAGTGAGGCGAGGGAAGAGGTATCAAATAGGCCGTGGAAACCGGAGTTGACAGCGTTGGACATTTCGATATCCGCGTCATTGGCGTAAGATCTATAAGGCGGGGACATGGATCCGTGCTGTTGCTGCTGCTCGAGATTGTACAGAGACGACGCGTTGATCCCGTTCATCAGATCCGTTGGCGATCGTCCGTCGAAAAGCATATCGTCCTGACCGAGATTGAGCGCCATCATCATTGGACTGCCGACGCTGCTATTCGAAACAGAGTGGGAGGATGAAGGTGGCAGACTGACTGTCCCATCGTAAGGCGTGTGCAGGGGCGTGAAACCAAAGTGAGGTCGGCGGAGGGCTCCAGGACTGACGGTACCAGATCCACCACTTCCGTTGAACATTGGGAACTCTGATGCCCTATTCTGCATTTGCGCCATTACGTCTCCTGGGTTGTTCGGGCTGGTGAAGGAGCCCAGGGAGTGGATCGAAGCGGCGGACATCGATCGGTGAAATTGGGGCTCGTTGCTTTGGAACTGCCCATCCATGGGAATCGTTCCGACCAAGGGCGACTGGGAAGGCGGTCTCTCGTACGGCTTTCCAGCCCGTACACTGGGAGTTTGCCGTTGCAGCACTGCTCCTGCTTCCGACAACGACTGTACGCTCTCGCCTTCCGACGGCGCTGGAGATAGCTGTCTCGAAGAAGCCACGCTAGCGCGTCCCTTTCTACCTCGTACCGAGGATTGCGACATTCCATCAGCCTTGGGCTTGACCTTTGAGTCGGTCTTGTGATCATCGGTGATCCGGATCGGATTCGTGACAGCTGTAGCGATGATTTCACCAGTATGTGTGCGCAGATTGAAGGTGATTCTGCATGTCAGCCAGGTCTCTCAGCCTTGACTCACCTAAAGCCATGCTTCTCGTTGTGGCATTTGCCATAGCATACCACTCTGAAAGGCAGCCAATTGCAACTGCCGTCGACGATGGGTATCTCGGGTGCCGTGTTGAACAAGACAATCTCATTTCTCCAGTCCGCTTTATGTGGGTTCCAGGATGGCTCCTCCACCATTTGATCTGTCCTCCCGGCATCGTATTGATCCGAGTTGACGCCGGTGATGTAGTCCCGGCTAGGTTGTCGATCGGCCTCTGTACTAGGCTCCATCTTAATCTGAGCTTTCTTCTGATTCGATGAGTCCGACCCGGACGTGGCCTCGTATCCCTTCTTTCTCAGACCAGACTCCTTGCTCTGCCTCCTCTTGGCCTCTCTAGCTCTACACTTTTTGCACGCGTATACCCGCTTGCCGTTGTCACCGATGCGGTGGACGGCAGTTTCGAGGAAGAGTACCTTCTCGAGGGGTATTGGCTGAGCCTGCTGTTGCTTCTTTGACGGTAGCTTTGTTGTCGCGCCAGCTTGTAGGCGGATGGCTTGGAAGGTGCCGATCTTCGCTACACTGGTGGTGAGATTGCCATTGCCGTCGCGGTGCATCATAGTTTGAAGCTGTGGGCTGAGCGTCGGAGTTGACTTTGTGGCTGGAACGAGTCTGAGGAGATCGAGGATTACACGGATGGCAGTCTCCACCCGCTGCTTGTCGATGAACTGTGGGTCTCCTTGAAGTAGCAAGCGGTTCATACTGCAGAATTTAGTCCAGCTACCTTAGCTCCTAGACTCACCTGGATGTCTGACCAAGCTCATTTAGGGATGGGTTGATCACTGGTATGTCGGAGGACAATTCAATCTGTCGTTTGGGGTGTTCAGATCGAGTACCCGCATGGGATGAGCTGACTGTGCTCAGCGGACGGCGTGAGTCTGCCTGCTGCAAGAGGGAGAGAGTGGTGAGGGATTGTGGATTGACGCTGCGTATAGGCGAAGTGCGCTGTGACTCGGGTTTGACTTGAGGATTGTGAAAGCTGGAAGGTGTCAACGATGCACTATACCGCTATGCAACTCACTTATTCTGATAACCATTCAGGTTCATCCCAGACATCCTATTCTCATCCCCCTTGCCTTGTTCGTATCTCATAATATTCGGTTTCTGATCCCCGCTCGCTTCAGGCGACGACGAGTCCGTGGTGGACATGTTGGAGTATGGCGACGAGGCCGAAGCCGACGACCCATCGAGCGAGAACATGTCGATCGCGGTGCCGATGGCGAGTCACTGGGCTACGAAGGTGGCCACGAGGCTATTGCGCTAGGAACGATGATGGTAGATCCGTGATGTAATGTCTATCGCCGCATGATCCAGACGGTGCTCGTGGTCCTTTGGTCTTGATTGTCCCCGAGGCAGGCTTCGTAATTGATTGTACCTCGTTGCAGCGTGATGATGTCGTGTCGGGTACGTGTCGTATAGCGTGAAAGTGATGACAGATTCCGACCCAACTAGAATACCGAAGGACTTTGTAGCCAGCTCCTCGCCGACGGAGAGCACAAAGAGAGTCAAGAGGGGACGTCTATGCACAGTGTAAGGTTCCAAGGGCGGGATGACCGATATCCAAAGCGTCCAGACCGACAACCGGGATCCGAGCTAGTGGTGTCCAATACGATCCGAGTTGAAGGTCAGATTGACGGCCGGCTAACGCGTTGTATGCCGGTCGTGGCGGTGGTATGTCGTGAGATGAGCTCGACTAACCAAGTGTGACGCGGTCTAGTCTCGAGCACAATGTCGTCGAGACAAGATGGTCGACGCGGATGGACGATGCGACACAGTAGTAGTGAGCGCTTCTACTTAGGCCGATTGATCATGCGCCACAAAGTACGACTCATGCTGCCGCGCAGGTGGCCAGGCCTGGCTGCAGCTGCTGGCAGAGGAGAGGGTCGAAAAAGTTTAATTCCGCCAGCTTCCCGCTTTGACCACCACGTTCCACCGGAAAGCAGATTGCCAAGGGACGTGAGTAACCCTTGCATGTTGCCAGAGTCTAGATAATGATAGCGCCTGATCTCGCCTGATAGCGCAGTAGATTCCCACGAGCAAAGGGCGTTGCAAGGGCACAGAGGCCAGCAGGGGAGGAGAAGAGAGGAGAGCAGAGGCCAGAGAGCCTCAGAGAGCAACCTCAGGTCCACAACGAGAGGCACAAAGTCAGGCTGTCGACACATGTTCACACGCGGCACGCCGGCACCAGAGGCGCCTGCACGTCCTGCTCCGTCAGGCTCCGTCCTATGCAGCCTGTCCAGGCCTGTCCCATCCCAGCCTCGAACCTAAAGATCGAATATCAAATCAGTGTACGAATGCAGCAGGAACCAGTAGACGTCGAGGCAGCTATCTACCGACCAACGCAGGTAGTAGTATGTAGCTGTCATCCTCTCCCGGGAGTCCTATGTAGTCCGAACCCAGAACCGATCACCATGCACCTCACCTGAAACATCTCATCCCGGCGCCTAGATACCTCTTTGGGCTCGCACTGCATGAGACTAGATGAGACTGTTTGTGTTTGTGCTTGTCGGTGCTATCGATATTAATACAACTCTGATATGACTATTTACATCCGATACATGGGACGGGCTTATCCAGGCTTATCCTGTTCTTCTTCAACACGCTCGTGCTGAGCTGTTGTTCTCAAGCTCTCCGTTCTCCGCAATGCCCGTTACTCTCCGTTCGCTGGTTCCCAATGCTCCCCTCTATGCGTCTATCGGCCTCGACCGTTCTAAACAACCTTGTCTTCTTCCCTTTCCTCCAGGTGCTCCCACTTTGCCAGAAGATCCTTGACCGTCTCGAAAGTGTAGAACGACACGGCTATAGACGGCGTGACCTTGATAATGTTCGGTACAAGTCCCCGACTAAAAGGGTCAGGATAGCACTAGACCGTTTGTTACTCACTACATGCCCTTCCAGAATCCCTCCTCCACGATTATCCGCTTCATGGCGTCTAGGGCGCCTGAATACTGTGGTCCCGTTCTTGATAGCCCGGCCACTTGTAGTTTCCGCCTCAATACGTCGAACGGATGGGTGAACAAGAGTGCTGTACCGCCAGCAAAGGCTCCACAGAGGAGTTTCTTCACTGCAAGATCGGCCTCGGACACGGATGGATCGTGGATAAGGTCGGAGGGGAGGACGTATGATTTCACTTCGCTTGATTAGTTGCGTCTCTTGCCCGGTGTGAATCGACTCACTGCTCTCGTAGAGGTAGAAGTTGAGCGAGACTGAGTCGTAGATAAGCCATCAAATCACCTTGATTCATCTTCGTGCTCACCATATGGTGCGACTCCGACCGCTGTTGCCCAACATCCTCGACTGAAATAGGTCAGCGATATCCAGCGTTTGCTCGCCGAGTCACTCACTATAATCCCCTGATACCGCCTTCCGTTGCATAGACCTTCTTGGTCATGCCAATGATGCCCAACTTTGCATCTTCTGCGGTGAATGCCGCTGTCGTTGATGTTGACGCGCCCATGGCCACATTGGCGGTTGCTATCGATAACCTTGCACGGACCAGGTCGAGGGGATATGTTGCACCTGATCCAGCATCAACTCTTGCGACCCCACAATCGCAGCGACGATATCAACTCACTGACGGCGACAATACCTGCACCTGCACCAGCAGCTAAACGCAGAGGTGTGGATAGCGACTCTTCCCCCGACCAACTGCGCAATAAGCTCTTGAAACCGCCATAAGACTGAGCAGATTAGTGATCTTTCCACAACTGAGATCCTGAGACAGCTCACAGTGAATTGTAACGCCGAGTAGGGTAAAATCTTTGCTGTATCAGCTCCGAGCTTGAGTCACATCTTGTCGACTCACCCTGACCACATTTATCCCATTCCCCTTCATGAAACCCCTCATTCCCTCTTCCTTCCACATGCGCCCCAAGCTCGACCATACGCCGCCATATGCCTGTCCTGGTATTGACTTTTGCGATGACACCGCCTGTACTTGTCTGCCAAGATTAGTAGAGGTATTGAAAGTAAGGACTCACAATATGATTTTCAGTCTCTCTAACGGTGACACTACCGTTCTACTAGCTGCGCCGGCGAGACCGCCTGGGACATGCATAAGTACATTGCATTCAGATTAGAGCTCGCAACTCACCTGCGATGAAAGTGTTGACCACGACCTGATTGTCCATGATGAAATCCTTGAATCTATCGCCAAACGTCAAATGCTCCCCAGTGAGATCCTGCTGGTCGTCCGAGATGGTCGAAACTATCTGTCCCGACGCCGTAGCCGAGGTCACGTTGGGACGAATCTGGGGCTGCGACGATGATTCTGCTGAGCTAGATGTCGACGTTGATACTGTTCCGGAAGAAAGAGGGTGCGAGGGCATGAAGCGGGTTCGGTCTCGGAAATGCGGTTGGGGACGAATTTGTTTGAAGCGGATGAAGTGAAGTCGGGAGATGTGACGAAGGGTGAATTGTCCTGGTGATACATCGGACAGCGATGGCGAGTGTTACGAGTACTCCGTGCGTGCTATGTGAACGACATGTCGAATGGGCAATGTGAGTGGTGAGAGATAATTGTTGATTGTCTGAAGTCGTTCTGGGCCAACTTGCCCCGCCAAATCGCAATCGTCGGGGCCACTCGGACCGATCTGGGGACTATCAACCCGATAGATCCGATAACGAGGCCCGAGCTTTCAGATGACGCTGAGTGTCTCTCATGCATGCGACGGTAGTAATGTGGGCCTGAGATACTCGAGACGCATGGACTGCAGCATGAGGCGTGCAGAGCGACCACTGCTGCCATGCGTTTGTGAGATGACTGGCGTCTTGCAAGCACCTGCCGCGATCAAGCTCTCCCGGAGAAGTCCGCTACGTCACCGTCTTTGTGCAGCTGCTGTTTCATGTTCGATCGTACGTGTCTGCGCTCTGAGGTTGGCGTCCAAATGGCCTACAATCTGACCTTTGACCACAATTATCATCAACGTTGCGTGAAACAGCTTCGCACCGCTAAGCACTTTTCAGAATCGCCTCACTCCCAGTTGGCCTCAGCTTTCTCAATCCATCATGCCCGCGTCCGATCGTCAACCTCTTTTACCCTCACACGTGAATTACTCTCAATCCCACCGGCTATCCACGCCCAAAATCTCATTTCCCTCATCTTCGACCTCCGCTCTCGGCCCTCACGACGATGACTCGACCGTGGTCGGTTCAGAATCGGCAGAAAGCTCCAGCCAGGTCAAATACCGAATAACGGGCGGCAGCGGCGCGGGAAGAGGTCATGATATGGGCAAGAGGGGTGAATTGCCAAAACTCTCCCGAGAGTGCTTATGGAGGTGAGTTCTATGAGTTATGTGGAGGGATTATGGCTGATCAAGGGAGACAGCGAGATCAAGTGTTATGGGAGTTATATCCTACCAACCTTTTTCGTGTTTGGATTCCTGGTCGTCGCCGCTAGCTTGATAGGCGTTGGGTGGAAGAAAGGATGGTTCAAATAGCCGATGGCCGACGCTCAAAAGGACCTGCATCTACTCTGTTGTACACCATTGTGTAGCTTATGACAAGGTCCATTGTAGGATCTATGTATAAACTTGTATTATGGATACTACCGGACCGGAGTTCATCAAGATACCGCAGGATACCGCCTGCTTTTGGCCTTTTGGAATTACACCTTCGCTCATTGAGACGCCAGGTTCTCGTATAGCACCTTCTCATACTGGACGTAGGTTTCGTACCATCGATCCGGGGACGGTGCTAAAAGCTGAGTCCCACAAATACCCTCCTCGTCAGCGATGGTCTCAAACCTTAGACTCACAGCTACTCCAGTGACTGGATCGATCCAGAACTGCGTCTTCGCCGCTCCAGACCAGCATCCACTCCCAGCCTTTCTCCTTCCTGTCCAATCTTCGAGGTTGAGCAGGAAGCCAACTGAGTGGTTCAAGTTGTGCTTTGTGGCTGGAGGATCAAAGTATTTTGGCTTGGAAACCATCTCCATGATCTTTTCCGTTCCGTCGAGCCCTGCGCCGACCGACACCGACGGCTTGAACAGCTCAGCATAGGACTCAGGCGAGATGAGCGGCTTCGAAGGTCCATTTGTGCCCCTGTACTCTTTGTTCTTGGGGTCACACTGGAGAACAGCGCGGAGGAAAGTAAGGTAATCCCGTTGAGTACCGAACAAGCCCGCGCCTCCCAGATGCAGCTTTGGCACGCCGCTTTCGGGTCGACCCATGCCAAAGCCGCCCGGAGTGGCAACGACTTTGCCAGACCCATCCCTGTAGCACACGGCCATTTTGTTCGATTTGATCTTGTCGGTCGGGTAGAATGTCATCGAAGTGATTCCACATGGTTTGAAGATGTAGGTCTGGAAGTACTCCTCGAGACTGAGGTCGGAGATTCGTTCCACCAGAACGCCGGCCCAGTCTATGGAATGACTATATGTCCATGATGTACCAGGTTCGTAGATCAGCGGGGTTTCAAGCACCTCTGGGCCGACAGTGGGGTCGAACAGGGTTGGGTGCTTTGTCTTTTCTGCCCATTTCGTGGTCAGGGGTGAGGAGTGAGTGTAAACAAAGCCTACAAAGTCAGCGAGCTCTCACAAGCCGAACACCCACCAGCAGTATGAGACAGCAGCATCCTCAAGGTGATCTTCTTCTGAGCGGGTTCCAGAACTGGCTCCTCGTTGCAGCTTTTGAGGATAGGCAACTTGCCCAGTTCCGGCAAGTATTTCTCGATATCTTCAACGCTGTCCAGGTCCACTTTCCCTTGCTCGACGAGTTGCATGGCAGCCACCTATACTTAGCTCCGGCCATGTAGTACGGACCTACCGCTGTGACAAACTTGGTCTGCGAGAACATCTCGGTGTCTAACAATCAGCGTATGTCGAGCTTCGACGACCTACTTGTCTCCATATTGACTTGTCCCTTGGACGGCTCGCCAAACACCATGTCACCCTCTGCCTCGTAGTACAGCTGCTCCTTGGCGTTGGTCGCTCCGAAGAACACCGCTGGAATGGAATCGTCGACAGCGCTCTCGTGGAGGAACTTGTCGATAGCGGCTTTCCCGCCGGATCGGAGGACTGGAACTGAGCTCATGGTGAATTTCGATGAAGCACGAGTACTGTAAGAAGATGAAGTTGGCAAGCCAGTTCGCTTTCATCGCATCTGCTCCAAGCTTCTCGGAGTATACCACCATCGTGGGTCGCCCTGGGTCGCCATCCCGGCACCGGTGTATGCCGGTGAACCGGATCTCCACGGCCGTAGCATCAGCGCGTGGAAACTCCTAGCCAACCTCGGTTCCGCCGGAAGTTGAATGCGGAGCACCACGCGCTTTCGTAGACATCCGGCAAGACGGCTCTGAGCTTGCTCTGAGCTTGCTCTGAGCCTCTGACAAGTTCAAGACAAGTTCCAAGTTGAGCTCGTCTTGTATCAATCACACAACCATCACACTGGAGGGAAGTCTTCTCAGATCAGAAGAAAGTCGAGGTGTGATGGAATGGCGTCGGTCAAGATCTTCAGCTTGGCAGTCAAGGTGTGTACCAAGGTCGAGAAGTGGGTTGACTGAAATAGAATAGACTCTCGCCAAACCAATAGCCAACACGATAAAAGCGCAAGCTACACAGTGGGTCTCGCGGAAGCGACGTGGGCTGATCACAGTGTAGACATGAGACGTTCAAGAATATCTGCATAGGCCTCGCTCAGGTGAGCACTATGACAAGAGTGTTATGACAGGAGGCTCACTGCTGCAGCGTATGCACCGGACAGAAGCACGCATGCGCATGGGTCTCTTGAACGAGGATGCGAAGAATGTCAAGCCGCTGAACGACACGAGGCGAGTCTATAGCCTGCTGAATGAGATTTACGACTAACAGTCTATAGGGCTGTCCAGAATGGCGCAACAACATTAGCCGAGACGTTTCTGTTTCTAGTCGGCGCAGGTCTGGTGCTTGGAGAGTCTTATCGGTCCTCGCGGAAGGAGAGCAAACGGCGGGACGATGTAGCTGAACGGCTAGAAAGCCTCGAGGCGGAAATAGGAAGCGTCAAAGAGCTGCTGGAGGGTAACGGTGCTTTCCAACGTAGCCTGACGGAAATGAGGGAACAGTGAGTTTGCTGTCCATGTGGCATTGGCTAAACAGCAGTAATACAAATCTACAGAGGGTCTTGGAGACTGTAGTACACAATGGGTTGAAAGCGGGTTGGCTGTCATTAGGCCATGGGGAGGACGACATCAGCCGGATACTGCCCCTGGTGCAGCCACTGCCGCCTTCTACGGCAACGGAGGAGTTGGTGCTGGCAGCAGGAGCTGCAGAAGGACACTTTGAGGTATCAGAAGGATCATACGAATAGCATTTAGCGACGGGTCTCGGCACACGCATTATAAGGAACCACTACATCAGGCTACCACGTCCACAGCCTACAGCGGACATGGTCCTCCTCCATAATCTTAGTTCGTGTACACGAAGTGCAGGACCGTGAGGCCGTGTGGTGCAGACGTACGGGTTACACTTTGCAGGCTGTCTAAAATAGCCCGTGGGCCGGTGACAGGAATCTTCAATGACGATGTGTAGATGTCAGATGAGAGGATGTGATCATTGTGATGTTAGAAGAGTAGATGGCATGATTGGCATCCGCTTGAGTTCGCTTGCCAAATGCCACAAAATATCCTCGGGACCGTGTCCTACCGTGTCCCGGGCTGTTCTCGTCACTCTGCTGTCACCGGACGCCACCACGCCCCTCGCCGCAGTTACCCAAGCGGATCAAGAGAGTCAATCGCTCCGGAATGTATCCTGAAGCGGCGGCCTTTGGTGACTGACCTCGACGCTGGGTCGTGAGGAAAAAAGTGCCACACTGAGAAAACACCGAACGCGGACGGCCTGGGTGAGGGGGTTGATCGTATTTTGCTTCCCTTTGCTTGCCGCGTGGCCCCTGGCTGCCCCTGCTCGAGGCCTGGGTGGGCCATAGTGTCTGTCTATGCTGACAGCGAGAGCTTTGCCTGCATACAATCCTGCTTACAGCCGACCAAAGCTCAATCTGCCTTGGGAACGTCTATCTCTCGAGAACGAGTTGTGTCAGAACCGATTCTTTCGACTTGACTCGCGTCGATCCATCGATTCCAGCGACACGTACTCTTCGTTTACTTCCCGACCGATTCAGGAAAACAGTCCCTCGACCGCCACCCCGGTGCGATCCGCAAAACCAACCACCTTCAGATCGACGACTACTCTTCTCTACCCAGCTTTTCATCCTACGCCTTGATCGTGGTCATACATTCAGGCAGAACCGCCAGCGCGTATACATACCTCGCAACTTCCTGTGAGTGTCACGCTGCAGTGCTCGAGCACCGAGACGACGTCATGTTCGAACATCCGTTGTGGGCGAATGCTAAATGTCTTGCCTTCATTCGCTTCCTCATTCGCCGGTATCAACGATTTTACCCCGCGTCAATCAATATAGAAGCCACAGAGCCTTCTCTTCTAGAACCCAAGTCACACACACATCATGGCCGACTTTGTCAAGCTCTCCATTTTCGGTACCGTGAGTGCTTCAAGACCAGGGTGTGTTTGAGTTCTGACCGTTTGTCCAGGTGTTCGAGGTGACCACACGATATGTCGACCTGCAACCCGTCGGTATGGGAGCGTTTGGTCTGGTTTGGTCAGTCACCTCAAAGCTCTCCGACGCCCGCTAACTTGAGTACAGTTCCGCCAAGGACCAACTGTCCAGCACGTCCGTTGCTATCAAGAAGATTATGAAGCCATTCTCCACCCCAGTATTGAGTAAAAGGACATACAGAGAGCTCAAGCTATTAAAACACCTGAGGCATGAGAACGTGAGTGATCCGTGCACGGACTATCCTGACTCGGCGCAGATCATCTCCCTCAGCGACATCTTTATCTCGCCTCTAGAGGACATGTGAGTCTCCCTAAAATCCGTTTGACGCCTTCTTACACTTTCTAGCTACTTTGTCACCGAGCTCCTCGGTACCGATCTTCACCGACTCCTCACGTCCAGACCTCTCGAAAAGCAGTTTATCCAATACTTCCTGTATCAGATCCTCCGAGGGCTGAAATACGTCCACTCCGCTGGTGTCGTCCACCGAGACCTGAAACCTTCAAACATTCTGGTCAACGAGAACTGTGATTTGAAGATTTGCGACTTTGGTTTGGCCCGAATCCAGGACCCGCAGATGACGGGTTACGTCTCAACGAGATACTACCGAGCACCGGAGATCATGTTGACGTGGCAAAAGTACGACGTTGCGGGTGAGTGCGGTGGATCTGGTAGCAGGGTCGTTCGCTGAGTTTCGCAGTCGACATCTGGAGTACGGGATGTATCTTTGCCGAGATGTTGGAAGGAAAGCCTTTGTTCCCAGGAAAGGACCGTGAGTGCCAGGCTGGATGTCCGAGACTTTATACTGACTTGTATTAGACGTCAACCAGTTCTCCATTATCACCGAGCTGCTCGGTACCCCACCAGACGATGTCATCCAGACAATCGCCAGTGAGAACGTGAGTTTTCTGTTCATCTTATTTTACCGCGTGCTAAGCTTGCCCTTCCAGACCCTGCGTTTCGTTCAGAGTCTGCCAAAGCGAGAAAAGGTCCCCTTCACCACAAAGTTCCCCAACGCGGACCCATTGTGTGAGTCTATCTCTCATCTTACAAGCGGTACATGCTGACGATCGTTAGCTCTGGACCTGCTCGAGGAGATGCTTGTGTTCGACCCACGAACCCGAATCTCTGCCACCGAGGCCCTCTCGCACGAGTACCTTGCGCCATACCACGACCCCACCGACGAGCCAAGCGCTGCCGAGGTGTTCGACTGGAGTTTCAACGATGCCGATCTGCCAGTAGACACATGGAAGGTCATGATGTACAGTGAAATTCTGGGTGAGTCTGATTCCTATCGTGATCCTGAGCCCAATCTGATGCCATTTTAGACTTCCACAACCTTGGTGACATCTCGCAGAACGAGGCCGAGGGACCAATCACTGGAGAGGTGCCACCTGCTCCTGCATCATAGCGAGTTGGTGTTGCTTGAGAGGGGGGAAAGGACGAGGAATCACTTTCAATGCCCACCCCCATTTGCTTTCCTCGCCGCGTTTCGGTTTCCGTTTCTCTTTGGGTACATTAGATGTTACCGCTTCAGTCCTTGTTCAAACTGTCATGGCCATTGGCAACACTCCGTCTCTTGTTCATTGATCCCCTTTCCCTCTACAGCAAGCATTCCGCCCATGGACACGGCGGCCAGTACTATACAGTTATACATACACAGGAACCGTGATGAAACAAGTGAAATGAAGCGGGCCGTGGGCCACTGGACTGCTTCTGGATGTGTGACAGGCATGACTGGGGCGTATCGTATGCATGAGGGGAGATAAGATTACAACAGGCCAAATCGAGCCAAGTGCTAGGTCTCTCGAGCGTGACCGTGACAGGCGGTGGCGCGAGGCACGGCGCTAGTCAGATTAAGTCTATCGCATCTGAATCCCCATTTCCGCCACGACTCGCTCTTCTACCTTTGCCTGGACTGCATTGACTTCCTGGTTGGACAGGTTTCTATTGCCGACTCAGCGATCTTCTCAGTAGCATTGTAAGAGGATTGCTCACCTGTCCATACTCCTATAAGTCAGTCTGTAGGTAGCGCTCCTTTTCTTCGTTTTGGGATGTGTAAACTCGTCAGTCTGCGTAGTGTCAGCTTCAGATCCCATAGGTCTTGGGAAGCACTGACCAGCTGTACATTCTCGATGAGATCCCCCGCGACATCCCGTACGATCTCGCAATAGTCGTTGTCGTGCCACGAGGGCGTTGTGCCAGCATCTACAGTGTCGCCTTGCGCGGGAATCCAGAATGACATGTCCCGGATGCAAGGTGGATACTTCGAGTATGGCTTGAACTGGTTGATCTTGCCCGGCTCGAATTGTGAGAGGAACCTCTCGTCCTCGGACCAGAAGAGTCGGATGTCGGGGATGGAAAATAGGACCATGGCTAGTCTTTCTAATCCCAGACCAAACGCCCATCCGGATTTCTCCGGTACACCTGGGGGATTCAATCAGCGGATACCGAGGAGCTACGAGGGAGTGGACGTACCTGCTTGCTCTAGAGTCTTCTGCATGACAACACCAGATCCGAGAACCTCCAACCATTCACCATTCCACCATACCTCCACCTCGTAGCTCGGCGTTGTAAAAGGGAAGAAAGCTTCGATCCACCGGATCCTCAATGGTTCCCCGTCCTTCATAGCTATGGGTCCAAAGAGGCGGAAGATCATGCCGTTTAGAGAGTTTTTGAGATGTCGAGCGATCTGCTCCGCGTGCTTGGGATCATGCTGCTTTTGATAGGGATTGGACTCTGATATCCTCGTCTCGTCCTCGATGACCAATGGGCATTCTGCCAATTTCGCCTCCAACTCCTCATTCAATTTGACCAACTTGTCAAGATCTGATGATGGCCATACGTGCGTTCCTTCCATCTGATGGAAGACCGGGTAATGGGATTTATCAATCTCGTCCCTCCGGTACACGTCGGCGGATAAGAGCCAATTGTCCAGTTTACTCTTATACGTCTCCACCTCGTGCGCGCTGGTATGCGTACGTAGCATGTGCGTTTTGTTGAGATAATACGAGTCGGTGAGTGCTCGTCCAGGGTGGTCGGGCGGGAAACCCAGCTCGTCAAAGTTTTGCGAGACCGTGACGATAGGTGTTGATGGTGAAACAGAGGTATAGCCCTCAAAGTGATCCTCGATGATCCGACGTATGATCCCAATGGGGTGCGAGGGCTGTTGGTGCAGACGCCGTGGAAGTTTGGACAGGATTGAGGATGGCGTGTTCGAGTAGGAATCGGTATCGTAGGTAGTGCCGTCAATCGTGTAGGAGGGCGGTTTCAATGTCGACTGATTCCGTCTCGGCTGGAATGGGATGGTCGACGCCCGACCAAGAGAAGTCCGAACCACCGATATGCTTCCTGAGCACCCGAATAGCGTCCTCAGCATTGCCGGTCTCATCTTGTCGACTAGAAGAAGGAAAGCGGAACGCCGATCGAAAGTTGAGTTCAAGACAGTTGCTGTATCTAATCTGAAACACTGGTCACAGCCGCGCCAGTTGTCACCGTGGGAGACTTGTTTCGGTGCAGTCATGTGCCGCTGCGCCGGTCCACAAATCACAACAAATGGTGGACGAGGTATGTCGTAGGATCCACCAGGCGTTCAAGTACAGGCGAACCGCGCACTGTCGAGTGGGGCATACATCAACCGGAAGTGTACATCTTGGGCTGCTCTGGTCGCGGATGGCGCACATACAAAGGCGCACCCACTTTCAACTCACTCAACCCGACAGTTTGGCACTTGCCGCACCAGGCACGCTATCCCAATGATGGAAGAAGAGGGTTGAGCGCTGAGCACAAGGGTCGATCTTCATCAGGTTTGTGAACATCTGTTACCACTTGCAAGATACTTGTAGAGTGGACCATCCAAGGAGACGGCCCCAATCATGGCAGATGACCCATCGTGGTATATCTTGAGCTATGATCTTGCTGTCCAGCAAGCGGTGAGTTGAACCGGGTTGGACAGAGATATTCTTGGAATAAGTCATGAAGCCGAGCTGACCAAATCTGTCCGCCAGTACGAGCTGCTGCAGGGCTTACCTTACGGACTAAAGGATTTGCATGCTGGTCTCAGCGACAACTTGACACCTATTCAGCAGCGGATCTACAAAGCAATCCACGGTTTGATCACCAATTATCCAGCATCCTTCGTCGAATGGGCTCATGAGCTCGCTGAAGCTCCCTCCTCCGGCGCTCCCGGGGCGAGGAGTGGCCGAGCGGAGATGTATGCCTATGTCAACCCGGAGCTCAAATTCGCTGCTTGGTGTGAGAGGGAGCTTATACGATGCGAGGCGGAGGAGAGGCAGTTCATCAAGCAGGAACTGGCTCGTTCAGTGAAGCCTGTGCGAGGACATACGCGAGGCAAGTCACCTCGAGTTTGACTTAGATGACTTTGCTGACAGTTATCTGCAGTCGCTCAGCGAGCAGCTGCGTCACCATATCCAATACCTGCGAGCGATTCCGAGCACTACCACCACAAGCCTGTCCACAGCCCCCGCGTAGCCTTTGGCGAAACTGCAGCTATCCCGCCGAGAACGGGACCGAGCTTCAGCCAACGAGTAATGGCGAGAGTCGACTCGGCCGCAAGCACTTCATCTTCGTCCACGCTCTTCCCCGGAGGGGAGACGGACACCATCTGCCCGACCCCTCTGGTGTCGCCTCAAGACATTTCCGACTCGACGTCAGACGTCGACATGGATTTCGTGCAATGTTCAATCGAGGCCGATCCTGAACCCGATGACACACCAATAGAGGCCTCGCGGACCAGCTGGAAGCCAACTCAGCCCCCTCCAATTCACGAAAGAGCGGTGTACGTTCTCCCGCCAAACTCGTACCAGGGCGCTTTCGATCATCAAGATGTCCACTTCTCCGTTCAGTGGGAGCTAGAGAGGCTCATGCGGAAGAAGGCATGTACCGTCAACTGGAGTGACATGCTCCGAGAGGACGTGGATTTGCTCAGGGGCACAGCGATAGAGGTGATGCCCAGATTACCCGACTTTCTGCGTCGTCTCGCGACGCGGAAACTTTCCGACATAGCGTCCACCTCGCGATGGGACGTTCCGACCAAGAATATGGCAATGTACGCCGAGATGGACCATGAAGAGGACTCCATTCGACGAGGGGATCTCATGGGTCTAGGGAACGACTCTCCCGATTGGTCATACGGCGGAAAGATCGTATACTCAGTCACAGTCCAGCCGGTCAAGCAAGGCCTGGACACAAATCCAGTACAGTTCGTCCAGCCGAACTTGTCGTCGACGGGGTCAATCGCTTCTCAGGCGGAGTTTGGCAATGTCGCCTTGGTCAAAACCGGGAAGCGGTCGACTGCGTTTGCGATGACACTTCAACCCCCGGAGATGCCAGGCAAATCGTTCCGTCTGGCCAGGCGATATGGATCCCGCCGAATCCTCCACTTCAAATTCAAAGACTTCAAGGACGCCCAGGAGAAATCGGCGATACTGCAGCTTTTCATCGGGAGGATATTCGTCTTATTTGGCAGAACCTACCGGGCTTTATGGGCGCCAAATGACAAGCAAGCGATATTCGCAGTGGAGACGAGCGATTGCGGTTCACCTGCCATCAGCACCCGAAAGCCCAGAGACGGAGCCGGTCCGCCCTCATTCACCGAAATCATCTCGAGTGAGTACTCGGTTGATATCCGATAATTCAGATTGTTGATATTCTATCCCAGCTTTCAACAGCCTCCAAGCGAAGCCCGGTCAGGCTATGGCAAAGTGAGTGTTAGCTCAGTTGCTTAGGACCTCCGCTAACAACGGCGTAGGTGGGCAGCTCGACCACAACCCCTCTTCAGCGACTCTGTACCTGTTGCGACCGTCGAACCCCGTGCTATCGCATACGTCGAGGATATCATCACGTCAGAGGCTCAAATGAAAGGCAGCGCTAGCACGGAGCAGACTCTGACCGACGGCTGCGGCTTAATGTGTGAGTTGACAGGCGGTAAGACTAAACTGACATCCAGCCGAGGCTCTGGCACAGCGTATTGGCACGAAACTCTGCATTCCACGTCCTCACGTGGTTCAGATCCGCCTTGGAGGTTCCAAGGGCCTGCTGACTCTTATGAGTGCGGAGCGACAAGCTCAGTATGAAGGGAAGGAAGTGGTGCTGAGAGACTCCATGGTCAAAGCCCTCCCGGATCCAAGATACGCCGAGGAGCCCTCTCTCTTCGTGGTCGACCTCCTCCACACCGACAAACTGAGAGTCGGCACCACACTGTCCTCCGAAGCCATCATAGCGATGGAACACAATGGTGTTCCGATAGAGACTTTTGGTCCGATTGTCCGACGAGGGCCTCGAGACTTTGCGCGATGCTTTTATCCCAGAGCCAATCAACGGGGAGACAGAGGAGGACATGATGAACCGGATCATCACTGCGTGTTATCGACAGGGAGGAGTCGGAGCGGAGATGAAGAAGAGGCAGTGTCTTGCCGCTGGAGGGTCGACTCGAATCGCTGGACTCTCGTGGTTCGATCAGTTTCAAGACGACACCTCCGTCGGCGAGTCGAGCGAGGATGGTCCCGACGACGACCCAATCGAGCGATACGGGATTTGTCCGTACAGCGGCAAAAGCGAATCCATGGCAGAGAGGTAAGCTCATCGTGTTGTTTCTGAGACACCTAACGCCTTTCCAGCTTGATGCAAGCCTTAGCTGCCGGGTTCGATCCTCGACAATCTTGCTTCCCAGCGATCAAGCTCAGACGTCTTGTGGCCACACTAGCAGACGCAATGAAGCGGAGGTTCAAGATCCCAGTGGAACGATCCCTATCGGCATTCATGGTTCCCGATTCTCAAGGCATCCTCGCCCCAGACGAGATCTTTGTCTCCTTTTCCGGTAATGGGCCCTTGGACCCAGTCACAGGTTGTCCCATGAGCCACATCTCAGGCGACGTCATCGCCTATCGATCACCTTGCAAACTGCCAACCGATGTCAGAAAGTTCAAAGCAATCTGGCGACCCGAACTCGCCCATCTGAAGAACTGTATAGTCCTGTCGGCGTCTAGCGAGCTTTGTAAACGGTCGCCAGAGAGTTACCTCAGTGGAGGAGATTACGATGGTGACACACTATCGATCTTCTGGGATGAGAGACTGGTGGAGGGCTTTTCCAATGCCGCAGACAGCTACGCCGAAGTCCCGCCCGAATTCGAAGCGCAAAACTTCCACAAAGAGGTGATCAAGGTCGCCGAGTTCACCAACGCCCTTCAGCAATTACCGCCCGAAGAGCAGCAAGACGACGAGTACATCATTGCCAACTTGCAAGAGTTCCTCTTGGCGGCGGTAGGCGACGATCACCTGACGAAAAAGTGTGAGTAAAGTATCCGCGACAATCGTGCTGACCTGTATTGCCAGACTCTGATATGCATGGGAACATCGTGTACGAGCGTGGATTCGGCGACGAGCAGTCTGTGCGATTGGGTCGAATGTGAGTCTTGCATGATCTGGACGTATGTTGACACGACCATCCAGGTTCTGTCATGTTCTAGATGCCATGAAAAGTGGTTTGAAGGTCAAGCCCGAGGTCCTCACCGCCGACTCGACCACATACTCGAGGAGTCTCGGCTGGAGAAACTTCAAGAAGAACAAGCCCGAAGGTCCAAACGACGCAAGATCAGCGCGACGACCGAAGAAACTGGTCCAGTTCGTGGTGAGTCAGCAGTAGTTTGAGCGCAGGCACCAAGTACTGACCATGCTCAGATGGACGTGTTGATGGAATCTGGGATCGCAAAGGCCAATTCAATCATGTCGTCATTCCCGGACGCACCTCTTGTCCGCTCCTTGGAGGATCACCGTTGCTTGTCAAGACTTTGGCTTAATGCTAAAGCCCAATCGATTTCTCGACCCGAGCTGGTCGACCTGGCAGCACAGATAGCCAAGGTCGAAGCTCATGTCGAGGCCTGCACGAAGGTCTGGGACGCGGTCCAAAGTAGAACCTTGGCCGGAAGAGCAAATGTAGAAGAATGCTACGAGGCTCTTGTGGCTAGAGGCACTCGGATACCCACTTCTTCGAGGAAATACGACTCGTCCTCTGCCGACCAGAAGAAAGCGGACGATTTGCTGAGGACACGGCAGCGGAGAGAGCTGGCTAGGATCTGGAGGGAAAAACTCGGTGTTGACGACGTCCCCCTCTTGACTCATTTTGGGGATTTGGACAGTCTGCGACGGATCAAAGTATCCTGTGCTGCGTGTCAAGAGCCGTACGCCCATAGGCAGACTTTTGTGTGAGTCCACCCTTCTCGTGACAGGATAGCGCTGACTACAAGGCGCCAGTTTTAATGTCGATTTCACCACGGTTTGCGCCATGAAAGCCGAGACAAGGGATGATCATAGGATGACGGCGGTGGGATCTGTGTCGAGGATCTTGAAGCCATCGTACAAGGGTATTGAGTGACGGTATAGAGTATAGATTTGGGAATCTAGGGGTGTTTGCCAGGTGGTATAATGTGTTTGACACAAGTCTAGATAGGCTGTGCTCGCCTGCAAGGGGTGATGTTGGGTTGCAAGTATGTATGTACTTCTACACTCGGCGGCATGGCGTCTCACACAGCGAGCTCGCTGGGTTGGCCGCAAGCTGCATCAGTTTAGCTTCGAGAGATTGGAGGAGTTCATGGTCATATCACGACCACGTGGCAGATCTCGCTGGATGATGTCATGGTCTTGTCGATCTCGAGCGCCGCCCAGCTTAAAGCTTCGAGCCTTTTTGCCGCATTCCGCTCGTCATTCAAAGTTAGAGTCATGTGCGAATCCGTCCTCTCCTTTGGGCGATGACGCGTGGACGACAGTATGGCGGCGGCAGTGGGCTTGGATACTTAAGCAGCAGGATGTATGGACGTGTTGATTCACCAACCTATACCACTTTACACAACACTTCCACTAACTAATCCATCCAACCATCACCATGTCTGCTAGAGTCGCCCTCGCCAGAGTCCCAAGGACTGCCAGCCGAACAGTAGCCGTGAGTCACACCTGTCGCTCAACGCAAGACGGACGCTGACCATCCGACATTAGCGAAAATACGCTACCCAGCCAGCACCAGGATACGTTCCACCTGCACCAGGACCTCCACCACCACCTCCCCCTGCCAGCGGAGGTAACAGTAAGTCCCCACTCAATTTCAAGCGTGCCTCATGCTAATATTTGTGTAGGCGGTCTGCTGTTCGCTGGAGGAGCTGTCGCGCTTGCTGGTCTAGGATACTACTTCTACTCAAACTCCAGCACCGCTCAGTCCAAGGTTCACCAAGCCGAGGGCAAGGCCAAGGGCCTCCTAGACCAGGCTGAAGGCAAGACAAAAGGACTGATCAACCAGGCCGAGGGCAAGGTGAGCTGAGGACCGCGAGCAAGATTGTGTGAACCCGTCTGACAATACTCTCAGGCCCATGAGCTCGCTGGAAAGGCCAAGGGAGAGTACTACGACGCCAAGGCCGACGTCAAGAGCGCTATCAACAAGTAACTCCCAAGGCGATATTTGAGCGATAGGGCTATGTTTGTATTACCATAGTATGATCAGATGTATCTTGAATTCAATGGCACAGCTAAACCTCATTCGGAGCTGTTGCTGCTCGGGGCTGCTGATGTGAAAGAGCTCAGGATGACTGCCGCAGGCTTTCGTGCTGGAGTCACTGAAGTCCGACTCGCGTACAACAACAAACGAGGGTAGTCAGGAGTGACGAAACCATTTATACAATGCATATCTATGCGAATTCGGGCAAGCAGTGGGCACCTGGGCCATATGGCTATGCGACGAGGAGGGTCAGCTGAGATCACACTTTCTCAAAACGAAGCAGCTCACCTCTGTGGTGAGGCTGCACCAGGCAAAACGTCCGTTGATTAGCGTCGCTCAAAACCCTTCACAACCGAACTCACGCAGTCAAACCCGCAGAGTTCTCCGACGTTCTCCTTCCTGTCTGAGGTCCTGGCTTAGGCCTCTCTCCCTTTGCCAGCGAGTCCAATAGTTTGACAGTAGTCTCTGGCGTCAAGTCCTCGTAAAAGTCATCGCCGACCTGCATCACTGCGAGTCTGTCAGCAGCAGCAGCCTCTATCGTATCATCCAACGTACTTGGAGCATTGCTGCAAGCTCCGAGACACTCGACTTCTATCAAGGTGAACTTTCCATCGGGGGTGGATTGCCCGGGTTGTATTTTGAGGTGATCGGTAATGGTGTTCAGAATCTTGGTGGAACCGCAACCACCAAGCTGGCACGGGGTGGTGGTACACAATTGAAGAAAGTTGGGTGCGACGGGTTCCCTGTTGTACATCGTGTAGAAGGTAGCGACCTGGTTTGTGGTCTTAGCATGACAACCTCCATTTTAGGAATAGAGACCCACCTCGTAAACCCTCATCTTTGGCATATCCAGCAGCTTGGCAACAGCGTTCATCACACTAATGCTCGTCCATCCCTTGTTCTGTCTCTGACCTAGATCGAGCAAGGGCATCACGGCGCCCTTCTTGTATTGAGGCGGGTATCGGGAGATGATCTCATTTGCCCGTTTGGTGTTCTCGGCGTCAAACTCGAATGGTATCTGAGGATGAAGTCAGTCGCGGGCCTACCTATGAGATTCCCGGGCCCAGCTCACCGATGGGTTGTTGTAATCGGTATCACGGTGCTATTTGACGTGAGTACTAGCTCCCCTCGGCACATTGCGCTTCCGACTCACAACAAAGAGCGACTCTGATCGCCTAGCTGGGGACGAAGTGAAAGCTCTTCGAGCGGTGGAGGAGCTAGCCACTCTCCTCGACGAGGCGATGAATGATCTGACGGCAGACATGATGGCTTTGTTGACAATGAGCGACGGTGGATTGCCTCAAGAGGGCACGATAATATGGTCGACGATTCACTGGTTCAGTGGTTCCCGAGCTCTCCGCACCATCGAGCGCTGCCCATCGGAACCATTTGGATTGGCTCGGTATTTAATCATTTTCAACGCATTTATCCGAACCGACCTCTTCCGCCGGGATCTGCTGTGATCGGACGTACTCGGTGCCCCGCATCCTCAAGTAGCCGTGATCATCGAGCACCTATCTATGAGCGATCTCGAACTCTTGGTCAGTCACAGAGTATTGGTATCCGTCTTGTGAGCTTCTTTCAGATACTACGTCGCGCCAGCCATGCCATTCATCGCTGGATCGCCCTTCAACGCTTTCAAGGGGAGGTCTATCCCTCTACTCACGGCATCGGCGCTATCCGTATCGGTATACTCGGCCCACGTCTATCTGTCACCTCTGCTAGCCGAGGAAGCGACACTAGTAACTCCTGCAGGCAAGAAGGCCAAGGCGCTCCCTATAACCGCGAGTCCGTTTACTCCTCTTGGGTGGGGTAGCAACAAATATCAAACGCTATATCCAGATCCGAGCAACTCTGTGGTAAAGAAGCCTTCGCCGCTGGAACAGCTTGGCTCAACGCCATTGCGGGATCTGGTACTAGCGGAGAAGTATGGCGCATGTGTGGATGCTCGAGGAGATCTATGGATGTGGGGAGCAGGATATGATCCATCTGGAGAGATAGGCAGATCGCTCAAGGGCAAGGTGGGTAACCGTGCCGATCCTGAGACCACAAGGACTGATAGCTGCTCTAGGGCATCGCACGACTTGCACCTGCTCCCGCAAAACTAGTCGCACTCAGTCAGAACGGGAGACTCTACGTTGTCTCAGCGTCCAAGGCATTCCAAGACAGCAATCAGTTCAAGTCTGAGAGATCATGGTGGAACTGGGCGTTTAGGACCAATCCCCGAGTCGACTTTGTCGAGCTTCAAGCCGAAGGCGGATTGAGCTATGGCGAAAAGTGGTCAGGGGTGTCAACTGGACTACATCATGTCCTGGCTGTTACGAACAAAGGCAGAACATTTTCGCTACCCCTATCCCCGGCAGGCAACAGCCATAGACAACTGGGTACCCGCCAAGAATTCACTATCCCTTTCCCCGTTCCGTCTTCGCCAGTGGGATCTACCACCACAGCCGACCTACCGCCCGAGGCCGATGTCCGGTTTGCAACAGTCCTGTCCGAGATCCCTTCTTTGCGAGGCACGCAGATCGCTCAAGTCGCGGCATCGGATAGAACGTCACTAGCGAGAACACCTGGAGGACGAGTTCTTGGATGGGGCGCAAACGAGTCTGGGCAAATTGGATTGGGAGCGAACGCTGCCGTGGAGATCATCAGATCGCCAGTGGAGATCGGTCTCTCGCGAAACTACCCGGGAGGTACCATCTTGAGATGTCTCGACATCACCGCTGGAGCGCAAATGTCCTTGTTCACCATCGAGAGGACATTGCCAGGAAAAGAACCAGCTTTGGATCTGATGGCTTGTGGTAATGGGTTGTCTGGGTCACTCGGCAACGGTCTGTGGTCGTCTGCCAGCGGTGCTCCTGCAAAGGTCAAGACGTAAGTGACCATTGCACTGACATCATTATGTTTGCTCACTCGCTTCATCACAGTGTCAGTGGCCTTCAGGAATGTGAGTGCGACCATCTCTTGTAGATGTCTTGCTGACCAACTGCTAGACTCTGAGAAAGACGGTGCCTTCGTCCCACTTGGCCTGCACGCCCTTTCAGTCTCTCAATCTCCCTCGACACACTGCTTCGCGGTTCTGGATACGACATCTCAGGCTGATCCAAAGGCTGTGAGGGAGGGGCTTTATGGCAAGGATGTAATGGTTTGGGGTGGTAATAGTGAGTGCTGGCGCTCTTCTTGGCTGGACATGTCTGATTGACCTCTTCATAGCGGACTACCAGCTGGGTAATGGCAAGCGATCGAGTCTGGCTGTTCCTCAGCACCTGCCTCCCTTGATCAACAGGCTTTCCGCTGGTCTCAGCGCCGAAACTCGAAGGGAGACTTCCATGAGCTCTGGCACAGTGAGTATCATATTCCTGCTCTATCTGTTTTGAATGTTACTGATCTGCCCGTTATAGGCCTCGCCCATGCCTCATTCGAGATTACAGCTGCATCAGACAAAGGCGAATGCGTACGACCTCGAGGGAAAGCTGATCAAGAGGAATGTCAGCTGCGAGGAGACGATGGTGGCGGGTTGGAACGCCTCGGTACTGTACAACAAGATCATCAACTGATATGTAGCCAATTGAAGGAGGACTTACTGACTCTCCGCATCTCCATCCCACCTGACTTGTAACGACAAAGCACGCTTGACCGTCCTTCCGTTCAAACAGAATCCCTCGAAGGATCAAGAAGGGAGGCCAGCGATTAGAAGCGTTTGACATGCTTGCCACGCTTCTCGCTCGACAAGCGATCTTAGCTTGTGAGTGGCAGGCCTCAACTCTTCTTTCGTCAAGAAGCCTTGGACATAGGAGCCTTGGTAGCGACATCCCTTGTGGGAAAGACGCGTTGTTCGTTGGTTTGCGTTTCGTCTGGTTTACAGTGGAAGACTCGGAGGTCTTATAGCCTCGGCGCAGGATATTTGACGCCACCAAGCTACTTACTCTTTCATCCACAGCAACCGGAGCGCGCAACGCACAGTTCCGAAAATGGATTACGGCAGTGATGACGAACAGACTTTACATGGCAACGGGGACGTCGGGGAGTATCATGACACTACCAACGCCGTTACTCTTAATGGCGCAGACCTCAACTGGCTGTCGTCGACCGCCCCTCTGACGGCGAATAACCTGTTCCTGCTCGAAAAGCACAACATCGACGGATGGTACGCCGATACAGCCCAAACCCCCCCTGCGGTCAACATTACCGCGGCGAGTAAACCGATCCAGCTACCAAAAACGAAGGACTGCATGAAACGGGAGATCTATACGGTCAACTACGAAATCGCTCCGGCATACACGCTGACCCTTACCAACTCAGACACGGCGGTAGGAGGTGTCACGGTGATAAAGACGCTTGACCCCTCTGTCGTCCACTGCCTCATGAGCCGATACGTTGGCATGGGCCACTACAGCCATACTTCGGCTGCTGGTCTCGCCGGATCTCGATTCAACCAGATGTGGACTGCGCTTTGCGAGGAAGATGCCGGTAACGTTCTTCCCCGTCTGTCCACCGACCCAGGACGCGGGGGTGGGAAAGGGGTGTACAGCAATGGTCCAGATGCCATACTGCGCGAGAGTTTCAATTCTCACTCGACGAAAGAGAAATGGCTGGAGCTGGCGGTCAGCATGGGATAGGTATGAGTTCTCAGTTATGCGAGACTTACAGGTATACGTGGGAGGGGAAAGGACGTAAAGTGCCCTAGTGACCTGTGCCGTCGGATCTTTGCCAGTCAGACGAGTATGCAAGTCATAGGGAGAGAACATGGACGACTAACAAGGGAAGATTCAAGAACAGGAAGATCGAGCAACCTCGAGTCTTTCGCAGACCGCAATTGAAGACGCGTAAATACTAAATGCGACAGTCGTCTAGGAAGCTCGTTCTATCGAGTCACTGGATCTAGTGCTCTGCCTCCCGGAGTTTCCGATGTCTTTTCCATATTGCAGGTGCGTCAGACAAAAGCGAGGCCGCGAATGTGCATGATCTCGGCAAGAGACTCGTCAAGAGGAACTCCAGCCGTGAGCAGACCGTGGTCGCGGGTTGCAGAGCCCCAATACTTCATGACAAGATCTTCGTGTGTAGCCGCTAATGAGAGAGTGTACCGGCAATGAATGTTCTTGTGACGCTTTTTCTGCCACCTTGCAAGGCTCACTTCCACTTGGCCAGCAATGACCATCGGCGCGGACCCGAACGAGGAGTCAAGTCTACCCAACCTTTCGATCATATCACGTCATCTCAATTGAGACCTCCACAATCGTACAACCACTTCGCAAGTTCGCACCATCGTAGCCTCCGCAGGAGGAATCATATGGCTTGGAGAGGCAAAGTGGCAGAAGAAAGGACGTAACGCGTTTCGCCAACGAGATCAAACCCCATCGACGATCGTTCTGCTTGCTACAGAAGGAGATAAGGCGCTTCGATTTGCAATCAATCGTGCAGATCGAGATTCTAAGTGGAGCTTCCTTTGTGAAGACGATAAGTGTTCAAACGGTTTGGTGTGTCGTCTTCTTTCGTGAGTGGTAAAGTTGAAGCCCCAATATATCTTATAGCTCTGGGACAGCTTTTCCATGGCCATTCTCACTACTCACGCTTCTACCTAGTATACCTACCAACCACAGCGTTCAACTGCAACTTCGGCATAACTTCGACGATCAACCATGGCCCACTCCGACGCAGATGAGCAGACTCTACCAGGCAACGAAGAGTATGGTAACACCGACACAGCTGATGCCATCACTCTCAATGGCACGGACCCCAGCTGGCCGTACTCGACCGCCCCTCTGACGGCACATGACCTGTACCTGCTCGAAAAGGAGGATCTTTGCGGCTGGTTTGCTGATACAGCTCAAAACCCTCCTCAGTCAAGATCACCGCGGACAGTAAACCGGTCAAGCTACCAAAAAAGGGGAACAGTCTCAAACGAGAGATCTACACGGTCAACTACGAAATCGATCCGACATACAGGCTGACCCTCACCAACTCAGGGATGGCATCAGAACAGATTACTATGACGAAGACCCTTGATCCCTCCGTCGTGCACTACCTCATGAGCCGCCGAAGAAGCGCGAGCGGCTACAGCGGTGCCACCGCTGTGAGCCTCGCCGCTACCCGATTCAAGGAACTGTGGAATACGCTCTGCAATCAAGATGCGGGTGTCGTCCATCCTGACTTGCAAAGAGGTGCGACGGACGACTATGATCGCCGAGGCGGAGAAGGAGTATTCAGCAATGGTACAGGCGCGACACTGCGAGAGCGTTTCAACAGGTATCACACGTCCAAAGAGAAATGGCTGGAGTTGGTGGTCAGTATGAGGTAGGTGCAAGTATACTACTATACAGGCATACCGGGGGAGAAGTGAGCGTAATAGCCTTAGAGACTTGGCAAGTCTGTGTGAGAGTTCGAGTTGTGCGATCATGCAAGTCGTAGAGAGAACCTCGAGGACTGACCAAGGGGGGCCTCAAGGTCCCAAGGATAGGAAGATCTAGTATCCTCGACTGCTTCAGAAGCGCTGAGACGCGTAACAGAAGTGGCTTCTCGACACAAGGAGGATGTCGCTGCTTCCCTTGATATACTGACCCTGGTCCTCTGGCTCGCTTATGCTGGTCTGAGGTCGGATAAAGGATGTCGTAGTGCTGAGTGCTGACACTATCCGTGGGAACGCCACACGGTCTATATAGCACGCATCGCTAGAATCCTAGAATCCACTCTTGGTTCTTCCTCCAACCACACAACACACACGACAAAGCAGCCATGGACCCCGCCGCCGCCGAGAATTCGCAAGAGGCCCATATCGACCTACAAGATGCGCAGGCTGAAGAGCCAGAGCCAAGTACCAGTCGATACCTTCCGACTACCGATATATCGATTGGCCGACGTCGTTGCCGGAGAAACTGACCCGCCAAGACCTGTACCTGCTTGCTAATCAGAGCATAAATGAGTGGTCTTTCCGGAAGCCACTCGAGTCGATCGGGGCAGACATCAGCAGCAGGCCAGAGAGCTACGAGGTGGGCCGAGGAACGGAAAGCTGCACTGTGCACGTGGTAGACGCAATCATCAAGTCTGCTCACATTTACACCCTGACCGACCCATGGCGTCTTCGAGCTATATTGGCTTGTTCGACAATGGGCTTATCAGTAATCGAACAACTTGCCCAGGAAGCCACGAACTTCGCTCCACCTCCACCTCCAGGGGGCAACAGATCAGAAGCCACACTGGCCGAGATAGTCCAGTCGCGCTTGACGGCCTGGTGGGAAAGCTTGTGCGCGGCCAAGACATGCTCCGTTCAGAAGCAGCCCAGCAGAACCACCGACGCAGAGTCGGAACACTCCTTCCCGGGAGCAGGTGTCACTGTCCACTCGGAGGGGATGGACCATCCGAACATTGACAAATTCGTCTATCGCGAGAAGATCAGTGCAGGAGAATGGCTTGAAGTACAAGTGTCAATGGAGGAGCCGTGATCGGTAGAGTGCTCTCGGTCTGACTGCTTCACACTTTTCTCGAGCCAGTGGCCCAGTAGCGATCACATCGATTATTAGGTAGGGTGGAATGAGTATGCACGAGTGGAGACTTGATCATCCCCAGCTGGGGCGCATAAGATCAGTAGCATTCCGCACAAAGGACGATGTTGCTCCTCCCATTGATCCTCTCACCCGGGCAATCTGGATCGCTCACTCTGGTCAATACACATGACAAAGGATGCCACCATGTCCACGATTAAGTGAGAACCGTTTCCACGAGATATAACACCAAGTCAGTTGCAGAGACATGTTTTGGTACTCTCCCCCTCTAAATCCCCTGGACACACGCTATCCATATTATTGACTTTTTGCTACAGAAGAGCAATGGCGACCAACGAAGAGCAACGAGCGCCTCCATTCGAGGACCATGATGATGTATCATCTGTCTCGACCGAATTCGCAGGGTCGATAAGCGCCCGCAGAGTTCCTACCAGCGACCCTCATCCCTCCGGTCCAGCGTCATTGCCACCGAAACTGACCCGACGAGACTTCCACTCACTCGCGATTGGAAGTGTGGATGGATGGTCGTTCGAGAAGCCACTCAAGATGATCGACACAGTCATCAGTATGCTGCCGGAGAGCTACACACTCGGGCAAGCCTCAGCACCGGAGCATTGTACGGTTCACCTGAAGAAAGCAGTCATCAAGTATCCTGGATGTACGACGCTAGCATCAGGGTCTTCGGATCGACACATGGACATCTTGACGAAAGCAGACATGTCGGTACTCGTAGAACTTGCCTTAGAGGCGACAAACTTCAAACCCGGGGCCAGCCGCCAGCAAGTCGTCACCACAGTGGACGAGCGGAATGAGATAGTCAGGTCGCGCTTGATGGCCTGGTGGAAGAGCTTGTGCGCGACCGAGACCTGCGCCGGGTCCGAGCTTCCACGCAAGACCAACGCGCCTGTACCAGAATACTCGCAGCCTGAAGCAGGTGTCACTGTCCATACTAAGGGGACATTCAATCAGAAGATAGATACATTCGTTTATCGCGAGAAAATCAGTGAGAAAGAATGGCTGGAGTTGCACGTCTCAAGACAGAAGCCACCTTCGATATTAGAGATGTCATGAAACGGGCGATGTTATGAGACGGGCGACCGGTCCATACAGTCGGAAAGAGGCGATGGATGACTCCCTGTAAGGCGCTCTGGTGTGCGAGGAGCTCGTAGAGTAAAGAGCGGAAGTGACACTGTGAATTTGACTATGCATGAGTTGAATCCTGATCAATGTTGGATGCCAGGCGGATACGCGTAACATAAGAGGTGTAGCGGCAGTAAGGAGCTGCCAGAATGACGAGTGGGTCAGGTCCGATGAGGACGCACGAACGGAATCTTGATCATTTCAGGCGTCAGCTGCGCAGTGGCTGATCCGCCGCGTGTCCACCGGGAGGTTGTTGACCTTGGCCCATCGTGGCGGTCTACATATTGTGCATGGCTTCGTGAGCTGACGGCCACGAAGCTAAGCTGCGATAGACAGCAAGCCAAACCGTTTTCCAGGCTTTGCGATGGCGAGCGGACTCCTGAAATCTGTCGTAATGCCGGAGCTGGCTTTTGGCGGTCCGAAGCGGAGCAGCCCATTCTTCGACGCGCTCTTCGATACCTGTATCCCCATGGCTTGCAGGTCGAGGTGGCGTAATAGCGGGTCGAAGAGGACTTGCGTTCGCCGTAGGTGATCAATGACAAGATCGCCTAATATGCCGCTGAACTCGGGCGGTACTGAGGAAGGCAGCTAATCTCGAGTCAGTCGTGCTTTCTGGCATGACGTGTGTAGTGGTGCAGCTCAGCTTCGACTCACTTTGCTCAGAGCTGACGTGACAAGTGTGTCCTGCTTGAAGTCCTCTCCGACTAGAAAGTCCAAGAATGCCAGATCCAATGCAACTTGTGCATTGGCCTCGTCTTGTGCCTGTGACCATCCCTCTATACTTCTAGCGGCGTCGACGAACGCGACCACCAGGTCTCGGACAACCGGTAGGTCCATGTCTGGCGGTATGCCCAGTTCCCGAGTACATCCGACTAGACTCTGCAGAGCGACATTGACCAAGGACGAGGGCGCGACTGGGTAAGGACCTGTTCTGGAATTAGTACGTTTGACAAGAGCCTGGCTGTGTCGAACCTACCCTGCCAAGAAGCCTGCACCTCCGTGGCTCCGCGCTCGGCGCTGAACAGCCCTTGAAGCTCTGCCGCGGCTTCGCCCACACTTGAGGTCCGCCACCTTGTCACGGACCTCGAATGTAGGGACATCAGATCTCGTACAGTATCACCTGATCGCAACGTAAGTGAAAATTCTCGTCGCATGGACTCTTGACTCACCTGTATCGATGACACTCGCGGCGGCGAGATCCTGCAAGAAGCTGGAGGACCTGCTGATGAACAGCGCGGTCCGACCGACCAGTAGCTCCGCTTCGTAATCCGCGGATTTGTCCGATTGGGCTTCATCGAGGATCCTTCGCATCATCATTACCAGGCCAGTCAGATGTGCGCTGGCATCTTCAGCATACGACTCGTATAGCGATACCGGCAGGCCCTCCAGGTCGGTCTTGATATCCAGGGCTGCCGTTTCCATCAAAGTGAGTATAGAGTCGAGGAGTGGCGTCCTGAACGCCATTCGTTTCTGCACTGCAGCGAGAAAGTTGTTGAGGGGCGTTGCCGATGCGGTCAGAGCGTTGGTAGGAGGGGAAGGGAAGGGTAGGTCGCCAAAGGCAAATCTCTCCGCTTCAATGTCTAAGAGATGTGGATCAGCTCCTTCCCGGCAAGTTCCAGCGACGATGTGACTCACCGTATTCGTCCCCGACGGCTTTGATCTGTGTACAGGCCTCACGCACTTTGACCTCGGATTCTTCCAGCAGGTTCGACAACTTGGATGTCCAGACTTGTTTGATCCTCTGACTCCATTGGTCCTCGAGGGCTGTCGTGATCGCTGTCTCAACTTCGGCGCCCTGTTGTGACTGAGACAATTTCTTCCGAAGCTTCCAAATGTCCGAGACGTTGTTGAGCGAAGCGAGCCAAGAAGGAACGTGTTCTGTCAGTATACGGATTGCCGATGTCTGCCAGTCCTTCAATCGGTGGTCAAGGTCGGACAGTTCCGATGTAGCGATGAAGGGAGTGAAGCCCACGATGCTGGGAGGTAGGTGGGCGAGAAGAATTTGGGAAGCAGGCAGATCTTGTATGACTCGAGTCGCCGAAACGGGCGGACCTGTGGACGAGAAGCTGAGTTTGGGCAATGGAAGCGACATTGACGCTAGCCTCGAGGCACGCCTGTTGTGCGTCAAGGTGGATTTCGAGGCGGGATCTCGGATTTGAGCCGGTTCACCAAGTTGTATCAAGCGTATCATCTCCTCGAGCATGCTTTCCGAGCTGGTAGCCTTCCTTCGCTTCTCCAGTGCTTGTCGACAGAGAGTGCCAGTGTTGGAGATGGTCTTGACAGCTTGAATGAGGATGTCGCCAATGTCTATCTGCGCCGGCTTCGAGCTGGACTCAGCAGAGTCTCGTCGGTGTAGCGGTGAACCCAAATGACCATCCACAATTGCGCTTCGTCCTTGCTCTGGATGTGCCAGAGAGTCTCGAACCGCTTTTAGGCGTTGCGAGAGGAAGAGATCGAGAGCCTCGGTAGTAGGCAAGTTGTCTAGCAAGATGATGGCAAGTAGAGTCTCGCACACAATCTGATATCAGCTTCGTTATAGCTACGAGGAGCGTACCTTTGCATCGACTTCCTCTTGCCGTCGTAGGGAAGCAGTAGCCCGCTGGACGATCTGTGTCCTGAATGGCTGTAGGACGTCCCATTGGCGTTGCAGCAAGGACGTATAAGCCTGCAGAAAGGTCACAATCAGCGATGATTTGCTGAGTGTAGGTCGCTGGAGCACTCACTCCGTTGACATCTTCAGGCATGCCTGCGAGGCTCTCCTTGACGACTCGGGTCACTAGCCATAGATGAGCCGCACGAAGGTAATTCTCATGGGCGAGATACGAATATAGTGCTGCATGGTATGAGTTCTCAATTCTTTCCAGTCTAAAGAGCACAACTCTCACCTTCGGGTGCATCCAGCAGTAGCTTCATATGCGCTGCGACTGGTAGCATGCTCATGACATCTTCGCCGTCCGTCGACTCGGTGGTATCAGCCTCCGTCGTCACAGTCAGATCCGTTGGATCTGTGCATGACTTGGCGACTGCTCTCAGTGAAGACGAAAGGTGGAGGGAAGAATCGCGCAGCGAGGTGATTTGGGTTGCAGACGTAAGCAGATCTCTATACCGAGTGCTACGACAGTGTTAGTCCCACTTCGAGGGTTTCCGTTCATGCTGGCCCACTCACCCGACCATTGATCTCAGCTCGGATTGCTTATTCAGTGCGTCTGCGCGCATCCTAGTCTCTATCCTCTTGACCTCGTTCACTGGGAGTTTGGCAAAGATCTCATCCGGCTCAATGTTGGCCCAATCGGCCTCGCTGACCGTCTCTCCCGCTTGTGTCGCTTGAGCCTCCTTGATGGCTCTCCGTTTGGCGTAGTCTGGTGTTGATGTACCGGATATCGTGACCTGGGATGCTTTTCTCGAGCCGAGATGATCCGATGGGCGACGTAGCTCACTCCCGGGCATGGATCGCATGGCCAAGGACCCGAGAGCTCTCCGCTTGACAGGTGACGAGGGGTCAATCGTTGGCAGTGACGAGTTCGAGTCTGCGGGCGAGAAGAGCGACACCGAGCCATTTCGAGCCATAGAACCCTTCCTAGGGGTATCCCTGAAAGACATGGCCAGTTGAGTCAAGGCCAGTAGCCCTCGCCGAGCTCTTTGTCTTTGTCGAGAAGCAAGTTGAGGGCGCCCACTGTGATATCCAGTGTTATCGATAGTCCGAAGTGTGAATGACCGTGGGAAAGTGATGCGTTCCCCCAAATGGCTCGCGTCGCGTGTCACCTCAAAAGTCTGTGCCCATCTCATCTTCACACACCCCACCCGCGCCGTCATGTCTGAGTTAGAAAAGTCCACCACCGGGCAGGCTTCGGTTCCTCAAACCTTCAAGACGTGAGATATACTGCTTGTCCCCCATCAGCGAGAATCCACTCTAATCTGATTTTCTTCAGCACCAAATMCCCCGCCATCGCAAATGCCCCTCTTCCCGCCGAGGGCAGTGCCGCGTTCTCCAACTTGCAGTTCGTGGCAGTCCTCCTCGTCGGACCATGGCTCGTCACCAAGATTCTGCCCTTCAAGACCGGATGGACGTTCTACTTCTTCCTCTGTGTCCTGCTCTTCCTCCCTCTTGGCATGGGATACTGGCACCTGGCTTCGAAATACGGTAAAAGGATCAACGAAAAGGTTCCCTTCCCTGGCAAACCACTCGAGCACTACATCGACCTCAAGAACTCTACGCTGCAAAAGTATGCGGGTAAGAAGATCCCCATGCAGATCTTCCACGACGCCTACTTTGACGGAAAAGTCGACTTCAAGGGCGATGTCCTAGATGTCATGGAGTACAGGCACGACTGGGCCTCATTCGAGTTCACCAAAGAGGTGAGTTGTCTTCGTTGTTCACGACTTGTGGGGATGTCATGCTCATATTATCCAGCTCTTCCGTTACGTCTTCTTCAACTTCATCCCCGAGGTCATCATCCACTCTGAGACCCAAGACCAGGAGCAGATTCAGGACAACTATGACCGAGGAAACGACTTTTACTCTTGGTTCCTCGGACCACGAATGATCTACACTTCTGGTATTATCAAGGACGTGAACCGAATGGAGACTCTCGAGGAGTTGCAAGACAACAAATTGAACCTCGTTTGCGAGAAGCTCGACTTGAAGAAGGGTGACCGAATGCTTGATATCGGTTGTGGTTGGGGAACACTCGTTACGCACGCTGCGAAGAACTATGGCGCCGATGTCACTGGAGGTAAGTGCTCATCCAAATGATGAGAGACATCGGAGCTGACAAAATGATGTAGTCACCTTGGCCAAGGAGCAAGCTGCTTTCGGTACTCAGAGGATCAAGGAGAACGGCGTTTCCGACGACCAGGCTCGAATCCTCTGCATGGACTTCCGAAACGTCCCTCACCCACAGGGCTACTTCAACAAGATCTCCTGCCTCGAGATGGCCGAGCACGTCGGTATTAGGCGATACGGTACCTTTCTCAAAGAGGTGTACAACCTCTTGGCCGATGACGGTGTGATGGTGTTCCAAGTCGCTGGTATCCGAACCAACTGGCAATTCGAGGATCTCAACTGGGGTCTCTTGTGAGTCAAGAAAAGGGGACTTGTTCAGTAGGAGAAACGGCTGACAGTCGGTTAGCATGAACAAGTACGTCTTCCCCGGTGCGGATGCGTCTTTGCCTCCAGGATGGGTCATCAGCAAGGTAAGCGCCGGTCGGGGGGCAGAAATTGGACTCAAGCTGATTTTCCTCCACAGCTCGAGGCCGCAAACTTCGAGATCAAGTCGATGGACGTACTCGGCGTTCACTACTCTGCCACCTTGTACCGGTGGTACCTGAACTGGAAGATGAACAAGGACAAGGTCGTCGAGAAATACGGCATTAGGTGGTACAGGATCTGGATCTACTTCCTGGCCTACTCCGTCATGTAAGTCCAGACACCGATACACTCGAACGAAGAGCGAACCTGACGTCTCTTAGCATCTCGAGACAGGGCTCTGCGACCGTGTTCCAGATCACCTGTCACAAGAACTTGAACGGCTTCCACCGAATTGAGGGAGTGCCAACTCACACTTCCCTGCACGCTCCCATGTCTCGAAAGACAGAGTAAGTGTGGAGTTCGCGCAACGATACAATGGAATAGCCCTGATGACAATTCCGTAGATCCGTCATCTCGCACACTGCCATGTGGGAGTAAGCGAAAGTGCTGGCCCGGATAGCGGTAGAAGAGGGAGAAACCAAAAAGGACCGAGTGCGACAAAGGGCGGAGAAAGAGCATCTAGCATAGATCTTGCATCATAGATACAGCATAAGTATAGGGGGAAAAGGGTTCGATCAGCACCAACTGGATTGCTCATGAATCAAGTGATCAGTAGCGATAAGCATTCTCACAGACAGCGACGGCCATCTTACTGGCTACATGATCTACAAAATTTTCGACCTCGATTTCAGGATCTCTTAACGTCCAATTGATGGGCACAGGCAAATCCCCATCTCTCTAAATCCCTTGTCGCACATTGGCCGCACCTGGCGTGCCTAATGAGCTTGATGGACTGGCAGCTCCACTGCTTGTCGCCGAAACATCCTCCGGATTTCCAGCCAAGAGATGCTCAGGACCATCCCTGGGGACATCGGTGTATAACGGCGGTAAATCCACAATCTCCTCTTCCTGTATCCTCGGCCTAGTCACTGGCACTCTACCCGCATCTTCATGCCGCCTGAAGGTTGGGCCGGAAAACTCTGGCCGACGTCGCCTTTCCCTTTCTTGAATAGCGGTGTGGTCGTATGCCGCGCCGAGAGGTCTAGCGAGGATGTCGGCGTCGTGGTCCGGGTTGCTGATCCTCATTCCACCAGCGGCCGGGGGCAGTGAGCCGTGTATGTCGGTCGAGCCCGAAGTAGTGACCTTTGATGCGTTGTCTTCGGTGGTTGTAGGGCCACTTGGAGCAGTTGGTCTCGAGGGAGGGACATAGGCAGGGCCACTGCTCTTTGTGGGTAAGGCCGCTGCGACTCCAGGTCCAGAAGGTCTCAGTTCCTCATCCAGAAGACCTCTATCGTTCTCCCGACTATCCCTAGATAAAGATCTAGAAGTCAATGCGGCTCCTGCTCCAGCAGCTCCCACACCAGCGAAGCCAGGGGACGAGGTCGATCCAAATGTGGACAACTCTTGGGAACCAGTATGCGAGCCGAGCTGACCATCATGTTCGTGAGCTGGAGGAGGATCGAAAGACCCGATCGTGCGATATGGCTCGATCATTGGAGCAGCTACACTCCGCCCACTGTTCGTCTCGGTGTAAGGACCAAGATCGTCCGCTAGATCGACCTCATGTGATGTCTCTTTCCGTCCAAGGGGTTCAATATGGGCTGCCCGCTCTCTGCTGCGCTTGCGACGTAGTAGGAACCACAGGGCGAATCCGACGATGGCGAGGGCAGCAACGACACCGATGACTATGCCAGCGATAGCTCCTCCGGACAGACCATCACCCGAGTTTGAACTTGCCCGCTCGGTTGCAGGCAGAGTGGCGGCACTCAGGGCGTTTGTGAGGATATTTGAAGGCCATTGATAGGCAGGTTGCTCGGGTTGGGTGACACACGAGTCGTCGTTGGTGTCGCTGACAGAGTAAATGCCTGCCACACCTCCACGACCATAACCCAGAGCGTTACTACGAAGAGGCGGTTTCGTCAGCCCGGACACCGCGAGTGGCATGAGGGAGTCTCGGATATTGGGACCACTCACTTCATCATGACGGTGAAATTTGAGCCTCCGGTCAAGTTCATCTTCCAATCGCTCATCGAAGTCACGCCATCCTCCAGGACCACGTCGAACGGACGGAAAGACTGATCACAAGGAATGACGGTAAAGTTGTACGGCGCTCTTTCCTCGCCACCGGTCCAGGCCAATTCGAAGCCTCGCTGGCATTGCTGTGCGACTCCAGAGACGGTGTAGGTGAAATCTAGGTTGCTGGAGTTGCCATAGTCGTACAGACACGAGGTGTCTCTTGAGTAGCCAACAGCTTGAATCATCGATGATCCGCCTGAAACCAAGTTAGCTCAGGAGATCTTTGAGCTTCTGAAGCAAAGGCTCACCGTTCCCGAACCCCCTTTTGTCGGACATGAACACGACGTAGGATTCACCCTGGGCCATCTGCAAGGAGACCTGATAGAGCGTCAGGATTTACTGCAGACACAATCGCAAAGTAGATATGGGACTTACAGGGTAATAGCCGACTCCATTGGCATAGGCAGAATCTGGGATCTGGTATATCATCGGTTGAGAGTATATTGGTCTGTACAGTAATGTATGTCAGCCCAGCATCGTCCGTATCTCGTTACTCGGAATCCTCACATGATATTCAGAGTGAATGGCGGAACTCCCTCCCACCATTGCAGCGAAACGACCTACAAAGACCCCACGTCAGCTGGACTTCACTTTAGAATCGGTCGCTGCTCGTACCTGGCATTGGACGGTTGCGCTCGGCCAGGAGAAGTAGAAGACGGGCTCTTGCGCCACTGCACGCAGTGTCGTTGCCAGCAGGACAAGTATGCTACCGAATCCCATCCGAGAAGTTCTTGAAGTCACCAGCATGATCGAATGAAGTCCGTGCTATATCCTCATACCCTTCCAGTCCTCCCGAGCGGATTGGGTGTATCGACAAGTGTCTATCCAGTCGGTATGGTCGGGATGTAGCTTTCGAGATGATGTCTCCGACTGTGGTGGTGAAGTATTTGAGGTGCCGTAGAAGCCGTTCGATGTGACGGGATGATACTCTGAATCCGAGATCTCGTTATGCCGGCTGCGCGTGTCTTGCAAAGTTCTGATCGGTGTAATGCTAGCACTAGCGGGGACGTACGGGAGAGGAGCGTACACGGGCAGATCTTTCTCCAATTATGCCCCACAAAGTTGCAATCCTGTTGCAGTGATCGGAAGTCGCTCCGAACACGGCGTGAATCCGGGACCTGACGACGGACTGGTCTCCAGGCTCAATCGCAATGCCGAGGAGGTTTCGAACTTTCGCCTCCGACGACCGGCACCAAAGGCTTTGTCGATCCCTCGCAGCTATAGCGCAGTGATGCTTTCCGCGGAGGCAGATTCCAGTGAGATGATCGGGACCACGGAGGCAGTTGAGGAATCAATCAAGCTTCAGTACCTCAGTGAGGACTGTCAAACAAGCAGTCATCTCGCTCTTGTTCGAGGGCCGCCGCGAGGTCACGCCGGCAGAGTCAGCGATCTCACTTTGCAAATTAGCTCCCGCTCAACGCGCTCACCCCGAGCGATCGGTGACTGCCCTGGACCGCCTCGAGGCAATCCGCCGGCCTTGCGAGGCTATAAATCCGGCAGTCTCAGATTACGGCTGTGACTGACGACTCGCAAGACGACTCCGCTCGACCCAAACCCAATTCGATCTAAACGACAAGTGATAACATGGCCCGATGATACGCTGCATACGTTACGTCCTAGAGATGAGGCACGGTGGAGGGCCTGTTTTGCCCACTAGGCACATCGGTATACAAAGGCGGCAGATCGACGACCTGCCTCTCTTGCTCGACATCATGGCCAGCCTGGCCGGCATCTGTGTGTCGTCTGTACTCTGGGCTGGAGGTTTGCCCCGGCTGGTCCGGAAGACCTCCCACCGCTGGCGATGCAGGGACTTGTCGATCGAGTGCTCTAGCACCTGTGTTGTCGGCATGGGCGGGAGTAGGATGCCTGACTTTTGTATCGGTACCCAACGATGATCCCACGGTGGACACTGCGGTGGCTGATGAAGGTGGAAGGGAACCCAGAGTGGAAGTTTGACCTTGCGATAGCTGACCAGATTGGAAACCGTGCCCTCCAAGGTGACCTTTCTGAGTTCGATCACTGGCTGACGCTGTTGGACCCGCAAGGAAAGGCACGGATGACCCTGGAGATGCTGGTATCTCTCCATATTGACCTCCCCAGCTGGACGATCGATTCTCCGATGATTCCAGCTCACTCAGTGGATGAGCTTCCTGCCCTGATCGCCCGGCAAGGGCCACTTGGTTTGCGGTGTAGCCAGTCGTATATGGCTCAAGCTTTGGTTCGTACCCCAATCCAACTTCTCCTGACCCAGGACCACCTATCAGATCCACGTCACCTGCCGGAGGTGAATATTGCCCTCTCCTCTTTCTCCTCAGCAACCAGAAGATCAACCCAGCTATAGCTGCTACGCCTATCGCTGCGCCCACAGCAGCTCCGGCTATGGCTCCTCCCGACATCGACGAGTCCGACGGACTTGACGAGCCCGCACCAGCGACCGCAGTCACTTGGTTCGTCCTGTCGGGCACCGTAGCCGACCCAGAGTCCGACGGGCCCGGTCCAAAGGGGCTAGCGTTGGGCGCAATCTGCTGAGCCTGCAAACGCGAAGGCCAGTTGGAAGCACCGTTGGTGGTCTGGGTGATACACGTGGTATTTGACGAACTCTCCACTCTGTAAGTCTGACCAACGCCACCTCTACCCAGGGCATACCCGTCGTGCATGACGACAGTGAAGTGCGACCCCGCGGTCATGTTCACTCTCCATTGGGCGTCTGAGTTGGAACCTTGGTCGACTAGCATCACATTCCACGGGTTCCAAGCGCCGTCGAGCGGGACCACAGTGCAGTAGTATGGCGGTATGCCGATGCTGGTGGTCCACGTCACACTGAAGGTTCGCTCGCATTGGGTAACGGAGCCGTAGACCTGAAAGTCGAAATCCTTCTTGGCGGGCGAGGCGGACGAGAGGCAGGAGGTGTCGGAGGACGATTGGACGGTTTGTATGGTTGTCGGATTGTTGGCTAAAGGAAGTCAGAGACATGTCCAAACGAGGCAGAGGGAGTTCAACTCACAGCCCACGGCGTACGCGACTGAGTCGCTCATCAAGACCACATAGGGTGTTCCCGAAGAGACTTGCAAAGGAATCTGCGATTGGTCAGGTGTCATATCCCAAAAATCACACCGAGCAGATCACTCACGGTGACACGAGCTGGATGAGTTGCGTTCACAGGACCTGCTGGTGCTGATAGCTGCCAATACAAAGGCTGTTGGCCTATCGGACTAAGAATGCTCACCATCAGCAAATGGCTCGAGAAGGCAGCAATCAAGAAGCGAAGCGTCTTCCGGTCATCTTACTGACATGATTTGTAGCTTCCACGGGGGCGATCCTCCGTTGATCTCGACGTGGATATCCTGTATCAAAAGATCAGTGTTGGCTCTGTCCGGCAGGTTGTGGATGGTCTAATCACCTCGCACTGCCTCGTCTCATTCGGCCAATTGAATCCCCAGTCGTCCGCCATGACGTGGGCGACGAGCAGCAAGGCGCACGCGAGGAGGTGTAGGCGAGCAATAGCGGTCATGGTTTCTTGCTATCAAGAGATCTTGAAGAACAATCAATGAAAGCATTCATCTCGGATCGCCTGTTGATCGTGATAGCGTTGGGCAGAATTGATGGGAAGTCGACGTTTCATCTTGTGTGCCTCGAAGCGATGCGCGAGACCGAGATGACCGAACATCATAGCAGAACGTCCTCGTTCAAGGAGGTCAACAACGCATTCTCATATTTCATTCATGCCAAATGCAACAACTGCGAGACGTACGCTCAAGTACTCTGCCTACCTTACCCATCTCTATTCACAAATCTACAAAAAAGGACTTAAGACTACGAACCGTACCACGAGTTATGGAGTCCAATTGCGTCGTTTGGCGTTGGCATCGACGTTGGTCCGACTTTTGGAGAATGGTTCGCCAGGCCGATCAATGAGTCTGAGCCGTCTGTTACAACGCATCAGCGTCATATTCTTTCTCGTTTTTCGAAGGGGCATTTGACACTCACTCATTGGGCCGCTGCAACCGCTGTCACTCTGATATTCGAGCGCCTCGACGGCTGTATGCGATTTCTTCGCTTTGGCATTGTCGTTTCTCAATCGCTCGATGTGATCCAGATATCGGTCGTCCACCCCACCAGTGACGTATTTACCAGTGAAGACGGAACATTCGTATTCCTGGATAGAGGGGTTGAATTGCGAACACGACTTGATGAGATCGGGAAGCGTTTGGAAAATGACCAAGTCGGCTCCAATCTCAGTAGCAATCTCTTCAACGTCCCGGTCGTGAGCGACGAGCTCTTGTCGCGATGGCATGTCGATACCGTACACGTTGGAGTATCTGAGGGGGTTTCAGCAAACAAAGTCAATGCGGTGCGGCTAGGAACTGACCTGATGGGAGGAGCAGCAGAGGCGAAGATGACTTTCTTAGCTCCGACGTCTCGGGCCATCTGGATGATTTCTCTCGAGGTCGTTCCTCGCACGATAGAGTCTATATTTTGGTCAGCACCGGAGATGACCACGGCCTCGTCAGTGCTCACCATCGACCAGCATGACGACCTTGTCGGCGAACTCCATGGGCATGGCATTGAGCTTCCGCCTGACGTTCTTTCGTCTACACTCGCCGTCAGCTGACTCGTTCGCTGTACGCGCTAGACGAGAGCTGTCCCTCACCGTTGCGTCTGGCCCGGCATGATGAACGTCCTGCCGACGTATCTGTTCTTGACGAAACCCTCTCGATAAGGCAGACGAAGATGTTGGGCTAGTTGCAAAGCCGCGACTCGGGACGTATCTGGGACTGGGATGACGACGTCCACTTCCAGCATTGCCTTTGCCAACTCCTTCTTCGCCGTCTCGGCCAACAACTCTCCCATGGCCATTCGTGATCGATACACGCTGATGCCATCGATCGTCGAGTCGGGTCGGGCAAAGTAGACAAACTCGAAGATGTCAGGTGCGAACACGGCGGGTTCAGACACTTGTCTCCTGCTGATACCATTTCGAGTAATGATCACGGCTTCACCTGAGCCGGAGTCAGCTCTGTTTCCCGTAAAATAAAATAAAATGGCTTACCCGCTTTGATGTCCTGCCAGTCTGAGAATCCGAGGCCTTGAGCGACGACACTCTCACTCGCTGTCATGTAGTCCAGTCCTCCTCGAGCTCCTTGTCTGGTCGCCCAACCGATAGGTCGAATACCGTTAGGATCTCGGAAGGCGATGAGACCGAAACCAGCGAGCATACCAACACAGGCGTATGCTCCAGTGCAGGTCTTCAACAGGTCTCCAATTGCCGTGAAGATGTCCTCCTCGTTGATACTAGAAGGTAGGATGGTCAACCCTGTCCCCTCGCCACTTGGTGGAATGTACTAACCGGAATTTCCCGGTTTTCTGGAGGTTGTTGGCGAGGACGTTGAGGAGAAGCTCAGAGTCGGAATCCGTGTTGATGTGTCTGTGAGCGTCCGCATCCAGGAATTGCCTCAGCGCTGGAGTGTTGATAAGGTTTCCATTCTAATGCTGATCAGCTCCTAGCTAACAACATAATAGTGTACAATTCACTCACGTGCGCAAAGACGATACCGTATGGCGAGTTGACGTAGAAAGGTTGGGCTTCCGCGTGAGCCGAACTGCCAGCAGTTGGATACCTCACTATAGTCGTTTGATGAGCAAAGATCCCTAAGATCAGGTAATACTCACCGTGTCCTACACCCATCCATCCTTTCAATCCAGCCACGCCTTGTGCATCAAAGACGTCCCGAACCATGCCATTCGCTTTGACCTGGTAGAATCGACCTCCGGAACCACATGTCACGATTCCAGCTGCATCCTGGCCTCTATAGCAGCAGCATCATCAGACAAAGTCCACCACTCTAGACTAATGAGGCGTACCGGTGCTGTAAGAGGGACAGTCCGTCGGCACTAGGCACAGGCTCAGCGGCAGTCACAAGCATTACGATCAAGCTACTTACATCTCGGTTCCGGCAGCAGATGTCTGCGTCGACAGCGGGTCGTGCAGCAAAAGTCCTAGGATACCACACACTGTAAAAGGTTTTAGTAATGTTCCAGTGATGAACGGCTAACTTACTTCTGAAAGCAACCAAGAGCTCGGTGGGGAATATAGGGATGAGAGCTGGGATCGACCTGTTTTTGCGTTACCGCAACAGCGTCTGCGAGTCTTCAACGTTCAACAGGGCTTGCTCACTACCCGAAGTGTCTGGTTGATCAGCTAGCTGCTCGACTGCAGTTCGCGCGACTCAGCCAGCTGCTCGTCGAGTCCTCAGAATTTTGTTTTTCCGGCGGCAAGGTCCGAAGTGGAGGTCAAGGTTGCCGGAATCTCGTAGGTTACGTAAGGCCACGTGCACGTGTCCAGCTGCAGGGTGCGTCCTGCAGCCCTGTCCTGCCGTCGGAAAGTCCAGGTCGCGTTCAATGAGCTCGAATCAGTCTCGATATCGCTGTTTCATCATAACACATTGCCAGTCCAATGACCAATCGATTTGTTACACCAGAACAGCATGCCCAACCCACTCTAGAGCCTGTTAGACCATCAGCGTGGAGCTCCGATTTGGCGGAGTAGCCATGTTCAGACCATCGTCGACGAGGCCATCGGCGACCGCAACCCCGGCGCCATCTTCGCCCCCTCCACCATCCGAATCGTTCTTGTCCGAACTGGATGGCACGCCACCCAGCGCTCTGGGGACGGGCTCTCTCCGAGACTTTGCTCCTGCGGCTCCCAAGGTGGATCCGACGTCGTTGAACTTGGTGTCTTGGAAGCTCGATGTCAATGCCAGAGCGGAGATTGGGGTCGAGAAGAGAGGCTTCAACGGTGCGTGATATCAGCCCGTGGTTTGTGGACATGCTGATCGTCAATTACAGCGATATCGACGGTGTTGAACCATCCGACCAAAAGGGCGAACCCTCTGAGACCCAGTAGAAAGCCTTTACCACCTATACCCCCACCACCACCCCTTCCACGTCCTCTACCGGCCTCGCATTATGACGCATATCTGAAGACCGTCACCCCGTTATATGAGACCTTTTTGCGGTCACAGTCAGAAGCAAACGCCCTCCGCACATCGTCTCTCCCCTCAGATGATCCGGTTCCTTCTTCTAGCCTTGAGGCTGGTGTCGAAAACGACGCCAAGACTGGACTGCCCCCCTTGGACACAGTGCCCCAAGCGTTCTTCGACCCGGATTTCGATCTCTCAAATCCTTCCACTTGGGCTTCTATCATAGATGAGCCTATAGCGGGATCATCCATGGGATCACGGCAGGACATGCAGGAAAACTTGTCGAGTCATCTAGACACTTTGGAGCGGCATCTCGTTCACGAAATCACCCTCCGGTCGAGTTCCTTCTTCTCCGCACTATCGAATCTACAGGATCTACACTCGGAGTCGGCGTCGTGTTTGGAGAAGATTACGGAGCTTCAAGAGTCGTTGAGGGATGTTGGGGTAAATCAGGCGCAGAAAGGATTAGATATTATAGATGCGGAGGAACAACTTATAGTGCTGGATGCAGCACAGGCCGGCGTGCGCAAGCTGGGAGAACTGGAGGATTTGACCAAGATGGCAAAGGGCCTCGTGGAGGCTGGAGACTGGGCAGGAGGATTGACATGTTTGCGTGACTTGGCGGTCTGGTGGCAGAAATACGGCTTATCGACAACGGAGGTATCAGAGGACATCGAACTACCATTATCGACTCTTCCTGCACTAGCGACACTACCCCAAATGGTCAGCCAGCTTATGGCCACCATTTCCAGTCAGCTGGAAGAGGCGATCAGTACCTCATTACTCTCCGTACTGTCATCGGCGGACGATGGGAAGGAGTTTGACGTCAGTCAATTCAAGACCTCGCTCGAACCCATGGTCACCGCCATGATCAGCTGCGGAAAGTCTAGCTCGCTGGAGGATGTGTGGAGAGAAGTCATGACAACGAGTATAAGAGAGGGATCGAGAAAGGTGGGTTGTAAAGCCTCGGGATATGGGCCAAGCTGACCGGCGATCCAGCATCTACCGGTGTCTCATAGCGAAGAGGATGGAGATGAGGAAGGACGTCCACCTGAGGCTAGAGGGTGAGTTGGCAGCAGTCGTCTCACTAATTAAGCTGAACATCTTCTAGAATGAACCTGGCCGAAGCACTCAAGGCTATGGACCACTCCCAATTCCTCTTATTGTCCGCTCAGATTTTCACGACGCTACTGGCTCGATTGCGGCGTGGCAAGGCGGTCGGAGAGGTCTTAAAGGAGATACTATCAGAATCAGAGTAAGCACGATTCCAACGTCCTGGGTCCTTCTAACTCAGACTTGCAGACCTTCTACCCTGCTGCAAATCTCCTCTTTCGTCCCAGAGTCCAGTATCGCCTCTCCGCACACCGACAAACCCTCGATAGACACCGACGACGTTCTCGCCTCGGCTTGCGAACTGGCCAATAATCGGTCGTCAAAGATATTGGCAGTACGGTCAGAGCAGCATGCGACTCTGTCGCTGGAGGAATTTGTCGAGCTGTTCAAGGAACATTGGGATTTCGTGCTGGATACCGAGAAGCTGGCCAGTCGCATGATCGTTGCACTGCGGGCTGTCACTGCTTCGCAGGTGAGTCCAGTGATGTACCTCACTTCTTATGGCTAGCTACTGATCATTTTAGGCTCGGGCATTCTTGATATCGTATCACTCCATAAGACTGACCAAGTCGGCAAACTTGGTCCAAGAGGAACAATGGACCCAAGTCGACGTTTCGAGCCATACCCAACATGTCGTCGACCTTTTAGTTGAAGCAGCTGTGTCGGATCCAACGGAGTGCTACATCCCACCTCGCGAACCAACCACGAACGGGAATAGCAACGGAGATGCGGCGGCAGTGTCCAAGTCGCTTAACGTCGAGGACAAGTCGTTCTTTGTGGTCAAAGCCACTGCGGAGACTTTGGTCCTGCTGGGTGATTACCTCAAAATTGTCATCAATCTGGAATTAGTCGTGACCGATGTCATGTCCAGGATCATAGAGTACTTGAAGGTGTGCTCGTCAGCTCGGTGAATATTGAGAGGACTAAGCTCACGCGCTCGGTTGCTAGTCGTTCAACTCGAGGACATGTCAGGTGGTCCTTGGCGCCGGTGCAATGCGGTCCGCGGGCCTGAAGAACATCACGGCGAAACACCTAGGTGGGTCGTTGTATATGGTGTCATGATGAAAGGCTAATCAAACGCATCGTCTCTAGCACTCGCCTCCCAATCTCTTTCCGTCGTCGTCGCACTCATCCCATACATTCGGGAATTCATCAGACGGCATCTCAGTCCTAAACAGGCTGTGATGTTGACTGAGTTTGACAAGCTGAAGAGGGTAAGTTCGGCCAGTTATCTGAATGACGTCTCGATCGCTGATCCTCTGACAGGACTATCAAGAGCACCAGAATGAGATCCACGCCAAACTCGTCGCTATCATGTCGGACCGATTGGCAGTGCATGTTGGCTCCCTCAGGGTAAGTAGGCGATCGCCTCGTCATGTGATAGGCGCTGATCAGTGTGATAGGAAATCAATTGGGAGACCAAACCAGAAAGGGACGGTCCCAATGGGTACGCCGAAATGCTGGTCAAAGAGACTGCGACGCTGCACAAGGTCTTGTCAAAGTATCTCGCAAGCCAGACTGTTGATGTGAGCAACCTATTGAAATACCCATCCGTCGTACAGGCTCTGCGCTGAAGCCACTTGCAGAGCGTCTTGTCAGAAGTTCTAGCATCGATAGTGAAGCGTCTGTCCGAGGAGTACAGCAAGATAGAGCTCAAGTCGGACGAGGCGAAGAAGAGGTGCGTCACCCCCCGTTGCTCAGGGAGATTCCGGCTGACTCGACATCATCAGGATGACCCAAGATGCCACTCTGATCAATACCCGGTTATCCCCACTTTGTGAGACTGGAAAGGACACGGCGTCTCTGGTCGCTCTGGTGAAGGACAAACCCACACCACGGCGAGCTATTGGCCAAGCAATGAAGGGAATGATGAGCAGGGTGAACTCGACGAGTCTGCCCAAATCCGCCTCATCGGGCACTCTTGATGCCGAAGCCACAGAGGGCGTGGAGAGGAAGAGTGGGGAGGAGGATGAAGATGGACCTGCAGTCGCGGACGAGGAGCCACCGGCCGAAGCAGTCGAGACATTGACATCGACACAGGGTATGATCGACAACGAGGCCGGCGGTCAGATCGATCAGAGTCAGCAGGCACAGGACGGGGGATCGGTGCCTGAGATGGAGACACAACTCGGCGATAAGATTGAAGGAACGGACACTTCGGCAGCAGTTGAGATGGTCCCACACGAGGACAAACGGGAAGAACGGGAAGAAGACACACAAGAGTCGCATGGGCAATCGGCTAGCAATGTGGTGGACAGTGTGGATGTGGAATCGGAAATGCCTGCGCCAGATGTGCTTGCAAAGGAAAACGAGATTGTCAATCCGCCGGTTCCTCCCAAGGCCGGAAGTGAGTAGGTCATGCCTGCCCATGCCTGCATGCTCCACCTTTATCAATCTTGTAGACAGAAGAAAATGATCTCAGAGTCATACGCACTGATGCATCATGCAGCAATCCCGAGATCCAGCCAGGTCGAGGCAGATCTGGCGGACCACGTGCAATTGCTCTGTCCGAACCGTCCGTTCAGGTTCCTCTCTGTTAGCAGGCCTTAGCCTGCCTTAGCCCTCCTCCTCTTACGCATGATGCAGTCATCCTCAGTCAGTTACGATCGATCAATGTCGGTCGCACTCGGCATCTCGGCTTAGCTTGCCTAGCTTGCCTGTGAGAAGACCCAGAAGAAGCAGGTGAAGGAGTAACGGCATCGGGCAGGGCGGCGGCGGCAGCGAGGCCGACGCTAGCGTGGTGGCTCATTCTGACGAGCTGACTGATGTCACGGTCATTCATTCACCGATCATACGAGATTGATCATTCCAATTCCAGCAATAGCCAGCAATCCACACTGTCTTCAGGGCAGGGGGGGAGCGAGCTCGCAGTCGCCGACAAGGAGGGCAGAGGTATGCTCGGGCTTATGAATGAGGGTATAAAGAGAGACGACGATGAGACCAAATCAAGCCTCGCACCCACTCTCTTGACTGTAACAACCACAAAGTGTTGATACCACAGACTCTCACACTCACACGTTGAACACCACCCCAGTTGATTACTCAGGATGATCTCTAGCCTCGCTATCCTCGCCCCGCTGGCAGCCACATTGGTCTCTGCCAACCCCGTCGCAAGATGGACGGAGAGCAACGCCGACTGCAGGACGTTCTACAAGGACGTCTATGCCCAAGCTTCGAACATCGACCTCAACTCCGTTCTTGGGGGAAAGTGAGTGGCGCAAGAAGTTGCCTTGCACCGAGAGCTGATCTCAGCTTCGTAGGCCCCCCTCGCAGGAAGCGTTGGTTCAAGCTCAGATTGACCAGCTCGCACCTGGTTCGACGGTCATGCAGGAGATAATGGCCGCTCCAGCGCTCAACGTCTCGGGAACTTACTCCCTCTGGTTCGAGTACTGCCAGCCCAAGAATGGTCAGGCCAAGGGTGTCTTCCAGACCCACCACGGTCTTGTCGGCAACGCCGGTTACTGGAACGCTCAGCTCAAGTGAGTACAGTGGCATTACAGCTTCAAGGCTTCCAGATCAAGGCTTCTAGACTAACTACTTGCTCGCAGCGGCAAGACCGACAACTCCTTTGCCGAAAGTGCAGCTGCGGCAGGATGGGGTGAGTCAAAGAGTTCATTATGGAATATACCAGTACTGAAGCTGACACCTGGGCTCCGCAGCCACACTCTCCTACGACCGACTTGGTGTCGGACGATCCGCTCATCCAGACGGTATCCAAGTCGTGCAGATCAGCTACGAGATCGCCCAATCCGTCAACATCGCCGGTCAGCTCCGTGACGGATCCTTCGGCAATGGTGTACCTCAGTTCTCCAATGTTGTCGGTGTCGGACACTCTTACGGTTCAGCCATGATGGCCGGTGTCGCCTCTGTTGCCCCTGACGCATTCGACGTCCTCGTCCTCACTGGATTCACCGCAAACTTGACCGCATCAATGGGACCATTGGGCCTACCGGGTTTCGACACGACTATCGCATCTGTCGCTTACCCCGCCAGATTCCCTTATGGCAGCGATTACGTCTCCACCCCTAGTGTCTCGGTCGACCAGAAAGAATTCTTCCACTACCCGAACTACACCTCGGACGCCCTTCAAACTTTCACCACCACCAAGGGCGAGTACACCCTGGGTCAGACAAACTCTATCGGTGGCCCATTCGCCTTGACCAGGGACAACTTCAACAAGCCAACCTTCATCATCACGGGCGAGAACGATGCTCCATTCTGTGAGTCGGAAAACCTTTACACCTAAAATCCAACGCTGACTCTCCCATCTTTAGGCCAGGCCAACTGTCTCATCACCTCGCTTGGCGCCAATGCCACTCAGCTTGACACCGCCAGGCCGCTGTTCCCATCGGTCGCCGACGCCGACTTTGAGACCTTTGTCGTACCCGCCACTGGTCACGGTATCAACTTCCGTGAGTAACGCCGCTGCTTCTCCGTTGCCTCTAGCTCTCGCTGACCTTTGACCAGACACCACCGCATACGACGCTTATCAGCAGATTGTCGGTTTCGTGTCCAAGCACGTATAGATACGGGGGCCGAGAAGGACAATCATTGTATCCATCACTTATAATCAGGTGCCACCGTCGTATCATAATGCACCTAATCTTGCTGTCGGCATTGTTCACTGCATCGTTACAAGGTCATAGCACGTCACTACATCGTACAATACAGCGTCTCGGAGGGGTATATCAGTCAAGGGTATCGTCTATCACTTGCTTGAACGTGTTCTTCTCCCGTCACCTCAGTGCTGACGTATCCGGGTCGAGCTCGCTCAACAGCTGTTTCAGCTTGACGACATCTTCTGCGAATGGCGCTGAAAGGCTAGGCCGGAGTTCACCCCCATTACTGCCTCTACTCGCGGCATTGTTCAGGTCCTCCATCGCAAGCCAGCTGCCAAGGATCAACAACTACTCTAAGCCTCATCGGAACCACGGTACTCACTGGTCGAGCTGGGTGCGCAACGACTTGGCTTTGAGCCTGAAATGGCTGTACATTGCCTGTTCGTACGGCAGCTGTTTGGTTCCATTTCCAATGGGCACCTCTGCGCCTCCTTCTAGCTCTCTGAGACGGCCGATCAAAAACTCCTTTTCGTCCCTCTCGTCATCGAGCTGATTTCGCAGACCGGCGATCTCCGTTTCCAGCTGTCGCATCCGTTTGCCCGCCATTGGATCCGGGGTCGCAGGGCCATTTGTGCCATTGGAGAAGGAGGTGTTGTGGCGACGGGAAGGAGTGAGCGGTTGAGCATCCAGCTTGCGCAATTGATCATTCATATCCCTGCCCAAAGCGTCGTGGGATTGCTGAAGACCTCGGAGCAGCTCTGCTCGGGATGGATCTCCCATCTTGGGCGTCGAGGGTGGCTGTCGCATTGAAGAACGCTGCAGTTCGAGGATTTGACTCTGCAATTTCTGATTCTCCGACGCGAGCAAGTCGTGAGCTTGTTCCAAGCGGAAGAATTCGTCCTGACGTCGTTGTAGCTTTGCCTCCAAGGATGTCGCGTTGGAAGTATGGAGATTGGCAGTCGACAACTGACGGCGTTGGTCTTGCAGGTCTCGCTCCAGAGAAGCGATCTTTGCCTCGGCGAATTTCCTCGCTTTCCGCTCATCCTCCAGTGCCATCGAAGCCTCTTTATCCTCGTTGGACATGGAAGCACGGGCCACTCTTGCCTCTTTCGACTTGTTCTTCTTCAGCATCTCGCATTCCCTCGCCTTGTCCTCTAGATCCGCGATCAACCTGTTTCTGTGAGTCTCGTTGGTCTTGAGCATGGTGTTGAGCCGACTGTTCTCCTTGACTTGCTCGACCAGCTGTCGATCCGTGACCTTCTTCGCCTGTTCTAGTACATGAACGTGCTCCACAATCGTCTTGTTCTCTCGACTTCGCAGCAGGGCAATCTCAGAGTCCCGGGCTTTGATGTCGCTCGCTGCTTTGGCCATTTCGCGCTCAGCCGTCGAGGCAATGTTTCGGTATTGAGCAAGCTCGACGTGCGAGTTGTGGAGTTGCTGCTCAAGGTGTTGTCGCTTGGCGTTCTCATCCACCAGTTGACGAGTGGTTGATTCCATCCGTTGGGCCCATTCCGCTTTCTCGTCTTCGATGAGCAGGACTGCGTCTTCCAGGTCATTGTACTTGTCTTGCATCGAGCGGACTTCGGCTTCCAATTTCTGTCCACTTTTGTCAGCTGGCGTGGTCCGACGGACTGTGGGACGGATAGCTATACTCACGTCTCTGGCTCCGACAGTCGACTTGAGTTCCGCTTCCACCTTGCCAATGTGTCCTTGGACCGCTCTCAATTCCGTCTCCACCGCTCGTTTCTTCTCATCGGCCTTGTCTAGCTCTGCCTGTAGGCTGCTCAGGAGGGCGGCTTTGTCTTGTAATTGCGCTTTGGCCGCTTTCAGCTCTCGCTCCGCCGTGACGTGCCTCTGCCTGAGATCCTCCATCTCGACCTTGAGCTTGCTCGAGATTTGGTTGAACGAGTCCTTTTGAGCTTCGAGGGCTTTCTGCGCCGCAAGAGCTTGGTCTCTCAGCCTCGACATTTCCGCCTCTCTCGACTTGTCCGCTTCGAGCCTCTTGCTGTCTTCGCTGGTCTTTGCTGCCATGACTTTACGCAGGTCGTCCAACTCCTTCTGCAATTTGTCCTTGGCTCCCGCCACGTCCTTCTTTTCCCGCTCTTTCGATGCGAGGTCTGAGGATAGACCATCGATCCGGACTTGGAGTGCGATTTTGGCCTGGTCGGCCAATTCGCGCGCTTTGGTAGATTGCTGCTGTTGGGCCAACAGATCGGCGATTTCACGTTGCTTGGCTGCTAATGAAGCTTCGTGTTTTTTGACCAGAGCTTGGACGTCCTCGATAGCGCGCTGAGCTCGGCGTAGATCGTCGGTCAATGCGGCAACTTGGGTCGATCCCGAGTCACTAGTCCTGTCAGCGATATCCTCGAAGAAGTGCACTTGACTCACATCTTGCCCTTCTCCAACTGCAGCCTCTTCTCCAACTCGAGGACGTTCATCTCAGCTCGCTCCTTGGCGCGCTTTGTCGCTTCCTCCTTCTGAGCCACCTCTCGCTTGAGCTCCTCGACCTTGCGCGACAGTCCAGCCTTCTCCATTTCCAATTTGGAATACGAGGTTGAGCGGTCATTTGACTCTTTGAGCAAGTCTGCTTCTCTGGTGCGCCAGTCTTGACTCTGTTTCTCCAGCATTGCTGCTTGGTCGATGAGGGCTCCGTAGTTGGCCGTGGCGTGGACGAGTTGGTCTTTAAGCTTGGCAGCCTCTCTCAGCGCCGTTTCGCGATCATCCCCAAGAATGGCGAGATCGCTCTCCAGCTCGTTGATCTTGTCCTGCAGCTCCGCCTCCCTCTTCTTGGACCTTTCCAACATCAAATCCCGATCTCGACCCAGCTGCCTCTCCGACGACAGATCCAGCTCGACTTTTTGCTTCTCCGTCAAGAGAGTCGCCCTTAGCTCTTCCAGCTTCTTCTTCTCCTTCTCATCCCGCTCAGCACGTTCCTTTGCCATGGCCAACTCGGCTTGCTTCTTGACCAATTCGTCGTCGACCCTAGTTGCGGCGAGAAGCGGCCGGACTTTGACATATAGCGACCACCATGGCCAGTCCCTGAGCTCGATATAGGTCCTTGCGTTGCGTTGAATTGTCCGAATGGCCTCTGCTCTGTTCATCAACTTTCGTAGGCGACGACGGCAAATGTGCATCCTCGCAGCGGATTGGAAACGTCGGAACAGATCACTGAGGAGGTAATCCCTTCGCTCTTCTAGTTCAGCGAGGACGCCGGCTTTGAAGAAGATCTTGGTGGACCCGATCTTGTAAAAGTCCTTGTCGAGGTCCAAGCCCTCGGCGATCCTCTCGGCCGCCTTTCGACCGTCAATGTATCCCGGTGGGATGACGCCAGGGGCGAGAACCTCGTATCGTTGTCGGAACTCGGCGAAAGAGTGTCTGTTTGGGTAACCTAATCGTGCGATACGGATACCTTCCAGCACACCATTACACCTCAACTGATCGAGGACCAGGTTGACTTCGACTTTGCCGGGCGTCTTTTGCGAGTTGGGGACGATACATCGTACAAAGTGAGGTTGCGTCGCTGACAGCTGCGTCATCAATTGGCCAAGCTGCTCTTTGTGCCTTTGTCCGACGGTACGGAAGGCACCTCGTTTGACCTTTTTGTGCACTCCAGTCGGTTGCGAGTCTTCGGCGTACTCGGCAAAGATTGCTGCGATGGCTGGGATCTCCGACTGAGCACACAATTTGGCGACGGCGTCGTTGATGGGGTCCTTGTTCTTCTCCAGCCAGCCAGACGTCTTGTACTCGACATCTCCCGCATAGTGCTTGATGACGAAGCCCTCGTGCGTCTTGTTGGGAGCGTACTTTGCAGAACCAGGATGTCGAGGCGAGGAACCCCTTGGAGTGTCCCAGTACTGCTGAACCTTCTCGGTGAACGTCCTGTCGGAAGCTTTGGGCATGATACACTCCTCGTCCAGCACGGCCAGGATACCAATAGGTTGAGAGGACTCGATCAGCTCGATAGTCGGTTGCAGGTCCAGCCCAAAGTTGACATAATTCCACTCGATGCCCTCTCGGGCGTATTCTTCCTGCTCCAAGGTAAACATGTGGAAGTTGAAGAACTGGCAGCGTGTTAGCAAATTTCGACGCCTCAAGTTGTCTGGCAAGGCTTACTTGTTGCTATGGGATTTGGTCAGCTAGGTACAGGACTCTGCTTTACGAGGATACTCACCAGTTTCTCGTTGGTGAAGTTGATCAGCAACTGTTCATAGCTGTTCTCCTCTACATATGCGGTGAGCTCCATGACAAACCCTATCGGACATCCTGCTCACCAAAGATCTCGAAACCGGCAATATCCAGTACACCTATCGAGAGACTTTAATCAAGTCAGCCACGCCATGACCTGTCCATGTTGCCTTCACTCTACTCACGCCTTGGGACTTGGCCTGTCTAGAGCCTTGTTGATCCGCTCTACCATCCAACCAAACGTCTTCTCATACATAAACTTGCAGAGCGCTCCGAGTTCCTCCTCCGCTTGCTTCTTGCTCCTGCTCTGGGTGACCCATTCTCGACCAGCGCGAACTTTGGGCCTCAAGACGGATTTGGTGAACTCCGCCACGGGGATACCTAGAAGGTGACAGACTTTGTCTGCTACCGACTGAGACTCGGCCGGGAAGAGAGCTTGATCAGAGCCAGAGCCGGTCAAGATCAAATTGCCAATATGCAATATCGTGGCTGGAACTCGGAACAGCTCGAGTTGCTCCTCCGGGCTGAATCCAACTACGTTGAGAGCTTCCTGCAGAACGTAACGTTATCTAGCGTCTGCTTTGAGAACCGGACTACTTACCTGGAGCATGCGCCATTCTGCAACATCGTCCACGCCGTCGATATGCTGTCGACTTCGCTTCAGGAACTCGTACTTGGCGGGATCGGTATCGAGCAGAAGCTTGTCTAATCCATATGTCAGATGTATCTGGAGAGCAATCGTCGAGCTCGCTCACCCTTGAGACCCGCTTCCTTGGCGCCTTTGAGTAATTGATAGAACACATGGAAGCATCTCTCCCCCTCAGCCCGACTGGTTACTCTGCTCTTCTCCAAGAGGTACCAATCGATATTGGCGCCGGCAATGGAACCGGTTTGCGAGAAGAAGATCCTGATGAACTTTCCAAATCGACTCGAGTTGTTGTTTCGCATTGTCTGAGCATTTCCAAAGGCTTCTAATATGGGATTGGCCTGGAGAATTTGCCTTTCCAGAAGACCGAGACCAATCTGACCGGAAGTTGACGCTGGAATGTACCCAATTTCCTCCGCGTCTTTGCCCTTGAAGCTCGACGATCGGGGTAAGCCTGTCGAAGGAGCGATAGCTAGGCTTCCGGAGGCGGAATGGGAAATTGAGGAGGATGATTCGCCCAAGGTTGGAGGTGTTGTCGAGGCTATAGCCGCAAGGTATTGGATCACCTTCTTGGTATTCTCCGTCTTTCCTGCGCCAGACTCGCCGCTGCAGACATTCAATTCCTGAACAGATACACTAAGGCCTGATTGACTCACGTGATGAGTATACTCTGACTTTCTCTCTCTTCTCCAATCTGCTGCCATGCACGTTCTGCTACTGCGAAGATGTGGGGAGGGTTCTCCTCCTTTCGCCGCGTCCGGTATTTGGAGATGACTCGAGAGGTGTAAATTGGTAAAGGGCGATACGGGTTAAGAGAAATGAGGAAGAGACTGTAGTCTTGCATTCAGCATACGGCCGTCATGTTCGTTGTTCTACGCACCCAGAATACGTCTGATAGGAGGTCGGGTGTCAGTGATGTCTCAAGCCTCGACAATGTGCGACTCACGTATATGTCACCAGCTCCATACCGCTGCTTGAGGTTGTTGATGACACTCGCCTCGTTTAGATGGGTAAGATCGGCGATATCGTCCACTCCATCGAATTGAGGCGGGTTCATGGGGCTTAGGGAGAACAGCGGTAACATCCTGACCTCTCCAGAGGCCGCGATCACGACCTCGGCGGAAGCGGCAGCATCCCCTTCTTCGCCATGTTGTGACTTTATCCATCCTGGGAGAAAGCCATCCGTGGCATCAGGCACCCATACCCTCCTACTTGACGGAACGTCAACAGGCGTTGAGTTGTGCGATGATGTGATGGTGGTGATGATGCGGGTTTGACGTTGAGTGATAGTGAGACGATCCATATCGATGAGCACAGGTTCGGTCGAGCAAGGGAGGTGAGATAGAGTGACAGGCAATTGAGCAACAAACCGTCAGTGCAGACTCCACGTCATAGACTGAATCAACCCACCGCTTCTCGTTGAACTCTGCTTGCGCAGCCGCGTCGGTCAACCCGTCTCTCTTCTTCCTCCGGAGTAAATGTGTGGGGTCCATCACGGCCTAGTCTAGATCACTCTCAGTCCAGGATCAGGTTTCTCGGAGGATTTGTGATGGAATGTGCGCAAAGGACGACGGAGACCCGAAGGGTGGCGAGATTGATCTTGAATCCTTGATGCCCAGGGGTTGGTATGGCGGAGGGTTCCGGTTGTTGTTGGATTGGAATGCGAAACCTCGACTCTACCTACATGCAGAGGTGCGTCGCGCTTCGACCTGCTAGCATGGAGAGGATGTGAGCTTGCTGCAGAGAACTGTTGTGCGAGATTATGGTAAGGACCGGCTACAGTTGTGGAGTAGGTGTTGACGTTTTGGCGCGCGGACGCGACTAGCACCAGAAACAAGGAAATCAACCGCCACACGTTTCAGATTGGAAAGACCGCAGGCCTAAAGACTAGCCAGCTCGCACGCCTAATTGATGCTTGGTATGAGTCTCGTTTCGCTCCGGCTGCTGCTTGGCCTACTGGCTGCGAGTGATGCTACTAGCTATCTTCCTCCTTGCGTTCGCACTCAACTACCCATAAACCCTTAGCAACAGCTTCGACATAAGACACACAAACTCACAGACATCCCACACTACATATAGGGATCACAAATCAAACCAAACTCGACATTCGGGGCGCTCAAGCTACTCCACCCACCAATCAACCAGCTAAGCGATTCAACCTATCACCCAGCTAGCTTCGCCTCCAGCCATATCGACGTCCTTGACGATATAGCCAAACTTCCACATCCGAGCGTGTGAATCAATCTAGAGGTACCAGAGACCTTGTCTCACCAATCGTTCACGAACACACCTTCCTTCCACATTCCAGTCTTCACGCCATGGCCTCTTCGTCGTGAGTGCCCTCGCTACTCATTCTGCCATGAACTCTGATGGAGGCTGATGTCACTACCTCCAGGCAAACCGACTACAGGCAAGGCCTCGTAGCCCCTCCCAAGGATGACCGTCCACAGACAGAGGTGAGGCTCATCCATTAAGGCGCCGGTAGTCAAGCTAATCGCTCGTCTCCATCAGGACGTCCTGGGCACCGAGGGCATGTCGTTCGATGACCTCGACCTGAAGCGTGAACTGCTGATGGGTATCTACACGGCGGGTTTCGAAAGACCCAGTCCTATCCAAGAACAAGCTATCCCAATGGCTCTGTCAGGCAGAGATATTCTGGCAAGAGCAAAGAACGGAACGGGTAAAGTGAGTAGAGGTCAGGTGCTAGAGTCAGCTCATTGACCCCTTTGTAGACCGCCTCATTCATCATCCCTACCCTTAACAGAATCAATGTCTCGAGCAACCACATCCAAGCACTGCTCCTCGTGCCCACACGTGAATTGGCACTACAAACATCGCAAGTCTGCAAAACGCTCGGATCCCACATCAAAGGTCTTCAAGTTATGGTTACTACTGGAGGTACCACGTTGCGGGATGACATCATGCGGCTGCAAGAGCCTGTTCATATCTTGGTCGGTACGCCGGGTCGTATCCTTGACATCGGAGGGAAAGGTGTTGCGGATCTGAGAAAGTGTGAAATGTTCGTAATGGACGAAGCGGACAAACTCCTCAGTGATGAATTCACACCCGTCATTGAGCAATTGCTGGCCCTTTGTCCAAGAGAAAGACAGGTCATGCTGTTCTCGGCTACCTTCCCATACATCGTCAAGTCCTTCTCCGTGAGTAGGCAACCGGACCTTCTCGTCTATCAACGCTGACATCACCTTGCTCAGGACCGACACATGGTCCAGCCATACGAGATCAACCTCATGGACGAACTCACGCTGAAAGGTGTCACCCAGTACTATGCTTATGTCGAAGAGCGTCAAAAGGTCCATTGTCTCAACACCCTGTTCTCCAAGGTGAGACTGACTCCGTTCGAAGGTGATGAATACAGGCTCACAGGACTACTTATTAGCTCCAAATCAATCAGTCCATCATCTTCTGTAACTCCACCAATAGAGTCGAGCTTCTGGCCAAGAAGATCACAGAGCTCGGCTACTCTTGCTTCTACTCGCACGCCAAGATGCTACAAGCTCATCGAAACCGAGTCTTCCACGACTTCCGCAGCGGTATGACCAGGAACCTGGTCTGCTCCGGTGAGTGACCTTCTTAGCCGCCTTAGAATACCGCCTGACGCAGACTCAGATCTCCTCACTCGTGGTATCGACATCCAAGCCGTGAACGTTGTCATCAACTTCGATTTCCCAAGGACTGCTGAGTCCTATCTCCACAGAATGTAAGTTCAGGTCATTTCGATAATGGACCATTACTGAGTTTTTGTAGTGGTCGATCTGGTCGATTCGGTCATCTCGGTCTTGCCATCTCCCTGCTCACAGTAAGTTACCCGCCTCTAGTCCTGCAATCGCACGCTTCTGACAATCTGGCTCAGATCGAAGACAGACACAACCTGTACCGCATAGAATCGGAACTTGGTACCGAGATTGCCCCTATCCCTGGTTCCATCGACCCGGTGTTGTACGTCGCCCCTTCATCTATCGCTTCTGAACCGGCTCGCCGATCTCCCCCACGGGCCGCTATCGCGCCTGCACCAGCGGCTCCACCTCGAATGGCCGCTGCGCCGCCTTCCGCCCCACCTCAGGCCCAACAAAGCGCACCGCAAGCCGTGACAGCGACTCCGGTGTCCTCTCTACCCGTCAGGCCGGCCGATCCCGCCCCACAAGCTGGTTCCGAAGCCAACAATGGCACTCAGGCAGCGAATGGCGGTGGTCAAGATGCCAGTGGATTGGGTGAAGGTCAGCAACGACGTGACAATCGTCAGCACAACAACTCTGGTGGAGGTAGAGGCGGACCTCGGGGTGAAGGTGGTCGCGGACGAGGCAGGGGAGCTCCCAGAGGAAGAGGTGGACCGTCTGGAGGCAGAGGCGCCGCCCCAGCTCCTGCGCAGTAGGGTGGAGTCACCGTCTGAGGAAAGGTGTGGGAGGTGGTGATAGATGGTCGGCGGCGACGGAGGGGAAGTAGCCTTGTGCGGAATGGAGTCGAAGAGGAAGTCCGGTATGAGGGACGGGCACGGAGGGCCGTCAAGAAGTCAAAAAAAGTGAGAAATCGAAGCGCGGCATCACACGCGATGTGCGAGAAGACAAATGGTACGGAGCAAGCTGGAGAAGGAGGGAGTGATCAATGCTCGCGGAGAGTGGGCGAGCAGCAGAGGAGAGCGGATGTGCAGCGGAGATTCAACTCTCCGCAACTAGCACGCGATGGACCACCGTCGCGGTATGCTTTAGTGGGGCCGAATGCGGATGGAGGTGGTCATGAGGGATAGAGGCATACATAACTGGATCCTGAACCACTGGACCTGGTATGCATTGTCGTCTCTGATGTACGATAGTGTTCCCGGAGTGATCATTCAGTATAGCAGCTGCGCGCCCGTACAGGCCCGTACGCGTTACGGAATAGATAATGGATAAAGGGGTGGCGAATATACGTGAACCGAGGCGCCCCGCGCCGAGGCTAGTACTGAGATGAACATCCAACTGACCTTATGTTGGAGCGTGGGCTTCACTTTTTGATTCCGCTACCCAAATAAGGCCAGACTCCCTCTTTTGCTCCCGACACTGATAAGCTGTCGGGTACCTCGGAACCTTTCCGGCACTCTCGGCTCTCGAGCGACTCGTCCTGACTACTGGTACTGAGACAACCTGCTCAACGTCTCCCCCATGGACACCTTCTGACGCGATCATCCAACATACCACTTGATACTCAGCTCACAATCGCACAGCACTCAGTCAACAGCTCCGAGAATCATTCCTGTTCGCAGCATCTAGCCCTAAATCCACTGTCAACGCGCCACAGAGCTCACATACCACCCGCACGCCATCGACGTGTCTCATACCGCGTCCACCCCTACCTACATTACCCATTGGCCACCTGCCCGCCTCACGCGTCTCACGAAGCTTGGTCACCTGTTTCGCAACATCACGTCTTGTCTTCAGGACCCTTTCACCCCGTCGATCGTCGTTTGAGTGGATAAAGGAGGATCAGTGTGTGATCTGTGGGTTGGTCTCGGCATTAGGCGGCCCAATCACCTCGAGGGGATTCTTCGCATTGTAACATCCTTACTCTCCCATCAAACATCGAGAGTCGGCTTTCACCACATCTCCAACGTTTGCCCCATCATCACTGTCAAATCGCTTAGCCAAACAGGATCATCATCATCACTATGTCGGTGCCACTCCCTTCGCCATCTCCTCTCTCACCGGCCAATCCTTCGACGGCAAAGCCCATCCCCCGATCTCGCCCTCAGCCCATCTCGACCGGCTCCGGATCTCCTTCCATCAATCTCTCCAGGTCTCCGCTGTATCGCGAAGTCAGTCCAGGATCCCCAGCGTCCCCGTCCTCGTCGCTTCGGAAGAAGACGGCAAAGTCCATCGGCTTCAACGCAGCTGGCCCAGCTAGCGAGGACAATTGGCGGGAGAGAAGCAGTAGCGTTACTTCGGCGCCAAGGAGCGCTGTGAGGACCGTTGGCGGATTCGAGAAGCCAAAAGCGAGTCTCCAGCCGGTGAAATCGGCCAAGGAGGATGGTGCTGCTGATAAGGATAGCGACAAGGGTAAGTCAAGAGGCTTTGGGGTGGAGACCGTGACTGATTCCTCTTAGCCCCTGCGCTTAGCCATGTTCCGTGCCGTTTCTTCAAGGCAGGTGCCTGTACAGCAGGTTCCAGCTGCCAATTCTCCCATGAAGACGGTTAGTGCAACGGTAACGGAGAGTCCAGCGGATACTGATCTGATCAGGGGGCAAGCGAGAGGTCTGCCAATGGTTCTTGAAAGGCAACTGCAAGTTTGGTCACAAGTGTGAGTTTCAGATCGGCTCAAGCGAATACGTCGCTCACGGCACCTCAGGCGCTCTCGCTCATGTCCGACCCGGAGAGCCCATGTCCATGGATAGGAAGAACAAGAAAGCCGCTCAAGCCGAAACACGAGGCGCAGAAGGCAAGTCGCCAGCCAAAGGTGACGGCTTTATGGAAGCAGCCGCTACGCCAGTTCCCATTCGCTCTGCGCTATCATCCTCGATCCAATCTCCCCCCGCACATCGACTACCATCATCGCCTCTGCGGGAACCGTACGGCCCGCCTGCAGTGGGACCAACTGGAGGTTCTTCCCCGGGTTTCTCGAAATCACCCGCTCCGCTATCAGTATTCGCTGCCTCGCCATCCCGACCCTCGCCTCTGTCCGGATCGTATGGCGCTAGCAAGTCCGCCATACCTGGCTCACTGTCATTGAAAGCCGTCAACCAACACTCACCCCTTCGACCACCCGCTACTGCCTTCTCGTCGTCCTTCTCACATGCCTCTATTCGAGAGGTGAGATCGGGTACAAGCCCAGCTCCCCCTCTTTCCGCCTCCTTTGCCGATGGAATGAGGAAGAACATCTGGGCCAGGCATGAAACATCGACGGACAAGCCAGAGGTCCTTTCCCCTCGTCGACCGATCAATCAGATCCCCCAGCACTCGGATGAAGACTACTTTAACGGGGAGCTAGAAGATGAGGACCACGGCGAGGACTTGATACCTTCCTCCCTGTCGGACTTGTTGACCCCGCGAGAGCGAGCTAGGCGAATGTCCAGGCGGGATAGCATCGAGTCCTCGTCGGCCTCGCCTGGACGACCTGGACAACCTGCTGGACTCTGGTCAGGCCACGGGGAGAGACTGGCTCAATCCGCTGGTCCAACTATGGGACCAGGCTTTTTGCAAGGCTTGTGGTCAGCTGAGGGAGGAGATGCAAGAAAGGACGGAGTCAAGAACCAGTCGCCAACAACTCCCGGGCCCGACGGCACGTTTGGCTATGCCGGTAACGGCGGCTCAAAGTCATCCCTATTGTCTCAAATGCGTTCGCCCAACTCTCCCGGAGCCTTTGCGAGCGCTCAAAACGGATCTCCCATCTCGGCCTGGTCACCCTCCAAGGGTCAAAGTGCTGTCGCGATCACCCCAATGGACACTGCGCCTTCGCCATATGCCATGCGACAAGCGGCAGACCCATCTTCTCCATCGGCTAGAGCATTGCAGGAGCACAATCCCGGACAGTCCCTGCCTGGTGGATTGGCCAGTGCTCTCTCCAGACTCCACATGAAGGGTCCCGTGTCGAACAGAACAAGCGGTCTCACCGCCGCTGGTGATCTGGAGGAAGGCGATGAGAGGAGGTCGTCAGCAGCTCATACGGACAAGGCGGACGATCGCGATGACGACGAGTTGTTCACCATGGATGGTTAGCAGGAATGTGCCAAAGGTTTTGGACAGCAATGGGTTCTCGACGTCAGCAGTGCAGGTACGCATGGAAAGTAAAGTAAGTCAGTCATCGTGAATACTGTAATACCAGCTTGTGTTCGAGTACACCAAAAATATCACATTGGCATGAAAGTAAATCCTAATCTATGATCCAAATTGGGAGACTAGCCTATGGTCCCGCACCCTTCCAGAATGAGAAGCGAGATGACGTCCTTCTACCCATATAGCAGTACAGTCTCGACTGCCCGTGTGGGTGACCGAACACAAAAGGAATGGGCAAGTTGATGCTTGTATGTCGTCATGAGTATCACAATCATTGGACGCCGGGGTCGAAGAGACACAGGAGCTCATATTCTGCGACGCGTTAAGTACTGTCGGACTTCTGAACAGAGACTCTGGTTATCCCGCGAAGACCGTCTAGGTCTTCAGACACTGAAAGTCTTGGGGGTCACCCCTTCCATTGAACGAAGGGGAAGTACGAGAAAAGGAGTGATCAAGTCACTGGTGGCGAGAGCACTTCAGCTGATATATCACTGAACGCATATATATATAGACCCCTCGGGGTAATGATAAGCTCTTTCTCGTTCACATCAGATACTCGTAAGCTCACCCGCCTCACACACCTTCTCCAGGTCCAATCTAATAGAACAGCCATTTCTAACGACATGTTCGGCACCAGCACCAACCTAACCATCTGGACAGAGGGCATTCTGCGATCGGATGGCACCGGCACTGTGCACCCTGTGGAGAGATGGCCTCGCGATATCGCAGGCACTGGCTATGACACCATCAAAGGCAAAGAATACGAAATCGACTGGAAGATCACTGACGGGACTCTTACGATGACTCCACAAGAAGGCCGTCAACAACCCGAACTTGAGTACCTACTTCGAGAGCCCTCTTCGATCAGAAAGGCCATCAAAAAAAGGGTGTCGGAGCATCAGTAGATCTTTCGGACTACGAGGTGAAGTCCATCTTTGGTCTAGTGACCGGCAACACCACTGCCGCCAAGGAAGGGAACCTCGATACCCAGGGCAGCTTGGGCGCGATGACCTGGGCAGTCGAGTAAGTGATGTCTGATAGAGTCAGATGCTGTTTTGCTGATAGTTGCTTCGATAGCCTCCAGACCAAGTAGGTCCGCAACGGATTACCCCACACAGTAGACTCTCAAGTCTCATGTGGGACTAGGAGTCGGGGTATGATAGCGCAGGGGACGGGACCGGCTGGCGAGGCAGTGACCAGAGTAGAGGTAGTATGATAGATGGGTAGAGGCCGTTGGCAATGCGCCAAGTGATGCGAGTGATGGGTACTGAGTTGCTACGCTGTTCCGACTTCCCAGGCGTATCAACTGCAGCTTCTTTGAGACTGGCTGAAGTCATGTCTTTTTCCGCGGGGTTAGATCAATCATCAGTCCAATCGTCCAGAAAAGGTATCGCCCATCGGGTATGGAGCAAGCGGAACAGGGAAGTGAGGGACTGGGAGGGTCGCGGGTTGACAACTTGACCCCAATGCGCGCAGCGGTTCCATGAGTTGGACTTGGATCGCAGCATTGACTGTCTACTGTATCGCGATTCGCACTACTCATGACGAGGTCAGCCACAGAAGTGAGCCGGGAGTGCGACGAGAGGCGACGGATATATGTCAACATTAACCGTTGACATGACCCCGTGGGATACACCCAAAGGATGTCACCCTTCACGATCGATCGCACGCCAGCGCTCGTTTAGTTGCTCGCTCCACTATCTGCGAGAAAGCGCGTCAGACCCGAATGCCCATGTGAGTGATGTGTTTGAACTCTTGAGGGAGGAGCATCCTAACGATAGTACTGATACCAGTGGACCGTTCACAGTCGATGGCCGCTCGCTGGACACATCCACCTCGCGTTTCGATGCTGTCATAAGTGGATTGCCTTACAAGGGAGGAGACCGGAAATTGTTTTGCTGTATTTAACACGGGTCGCGATTGAAGGAGAGGGCGAAGGCCTACATGCGAGCAGTGGCGAGCAGTACGGCTTGTAAGCCCCATAAAAAGCCCCTGAAGACTTGAAAATCTCTCCTACAGATTCATCACATTCGCGCATTCACATCACCACTCACCAGACGTAACCGGCGATCAAGCTCAGCAAACATGTACGGCACTGACTCCAACATCACAGTCAACCTCTGCGAGGTGATGGCACCGGCTCTGTACACTCTGTCGAGCCGCTGCCGCGTGTTGATGGTATCAGTTCCGGAGTTGTGAGTGGCAAGGATTACGAAGTCGATTGGGAGATCATCGACAACACTTTGAAGATGACTCCTCGACCCGGGTACAGTCAGCCGTCCATGGAATACCTCAGTCAAAAACCGAGCGTTCTTGCCGAAGCCATCAGCGGTAAACACGCCCCGCCAGTAGACCTCTCCAGATATGAGGTCAAGTCCATATTTGGCCGGGTGAGTGTGAACACTCCGGCTGCGCTGCCGAAGGGCCAAGGCACTGAAGGCAGTCTGGGCGCATTGACGTGGGCGGTCAGGTGAGTGGCTCATCGAACCCCGATGACTCAACAGCTGACGCGGCCTGCCGTAGCCCGAAGTAAGACTACCTCAAGATGCTATTGCTTACCTGACAGCTGACAAGCTGCCGAGGTGAAGCGATCGGAGCAAAGATCGAGAGATATAGGATGTCGATGGAAGTATGGGTACCGGCGCCGAAGACGTAGTGGTATTAGTGGGATGCATTGAGTGACGAGAATGACGGCGCCAAGACATACCGTAGTGAGGGTGTGGTCTGGTCTGGTCTAACGCGGATGTTCAGTATATGTAATTATGTGTCGGTCGGTGGACAGGAGTACAAGACAGGCTCTCTGAGGCAGCAAGCAGGCCTGGACCAACGTGCGACGACGAGTTCCATGATGCAGCGTGTCATGATTGTGTTGGCGGGTCTGGGAGAAGATGCGGGTCTGAGCGAAGACTCATAGAAGCCTATACCGATGGCGGTCATCCACTTGTCCTGTGGTAGTGGAGAAGTCTGGTAGAAGGTGGACCGACGACAGTGGTAGCCCTGGGGCCTGGTCGATGGATCTCCCGAGGTGCACCAGGCTCCACCTGAGCTGGATTTGTCGTTAAGACGAAGTGGTGTCCAAATTGCGTCAGCAGCTGGTGATCAGGCGTGGATTGGCGCAACACAGAAAGGTGAAGGTCCCCAGAGGTCCCGGCCAAAATGGCAACAAGACCGAGGAGTCGGATCGTCTCCGCCAATCGGAACAATCGGGACAATCGGAACAGATCGACGCGAACCGTGACAGTGACGCGATTCGTTGCTTTCAATGAGTGATTCGAAACTCAGTTGAGCTCACTGGCTCTCACTGGATGTCAGGCGACTCTTGCTCGGGCCTACCTCCGGTCCTGCCGAACCAAGTCCAGTATACGCCACAAGCTTGGTCCAAGCTTGGTTCAAGCTCCCAACAGACGTAATGAATCCGACCCGACCGAGCCTCTTCAGGTCTCTTCCCGTGTTCCCAAGATCCCATCCCAGACGAGGCCCCATATGGCACAAGCGGACGACGAGACTTCGAGGCAGAACTACATACCCGGATATGTGAGCGACATGGACGCAAAATCACGCCTTCAATCTCGGCAAAGCGGGACTAGCGTCTTTCTGGTGCAGTGATTAGAAGACGGTAAGCTAATTTCGCCGAAGCTCATCATCGCGGCTGCTTAGCACGTCTCACCATTTCACCGAGTGGTGAAGATTGAATGGTGGAAGATAGTGCCTATCCTGGCGCTCGTCGCGTCATATCGCTCGCAAGCGTTGGATCAGCTTGGACATGGCTCACATATGTCCTCCGCTACCCTTCCGGTCCGGTGGGATCCTGCGGACTGATGAAGCACGTCAAGCGAGACAGCCATGGCGACCCAGCGCAAGAACCGAACAGAATGTTCGTCTATCCACATATATGAGCCACAGGAGGTCTTTCAGAGAGATAGCCCATCTGACCATTTCTCATTCCTTAACCATGTCCGAGTTTGGCCGCGAGACCAAGACCCAAGCTGTCGTCGAGGCTGCGACAGCTGATCCTTCATCACACTTCTTCGTCGAGGGTCGAAAAGATTTCTATGTGGGTCAAATCGCAGAAAATGGGGGAGGTCAGTCGTATCAGCACGCAGACGGTGCACCGGTGGAAACTCGGTCACCTCTGGGCTACAATGTCGGTTTCTGGACGGCAACTTTCCTCAACGTATCGATGTTGATCGGCACGGGTATCTTTTCTACTCGTGAGTCGTGCAGATCATCCTGCAGTTGGCTTGACTGACATTTTGTAGCCGCCGGGATCCTCCGGGGGACTGGCTCGGTCGGCCTGAGTCTGATCTTTTGGGTGCTTGGATGGCTCATCTCACTCTCTGGTATCTCGGTATACCTCGAGCTCACCTCGTACTTCCCTTCGAGATCCGGTGCGGAGGTGGTGTATCTGGAGCAAGCCTTCCCTCGTCCCAAATACTTTTTCCCCGTCGCCTTCGCTTTCCAGACCATTGTCCTGTCTTTCAACAGCAGTAACGCTATCGGTAAGTGAGAGCAAGAGTCTCAGGATCTAACTCGTTCTAGTACTCGCTGGGTACATCTTCAGGATGACGGACTACACGCCTTCAGACTGGCAGACCAAGGGAGTCGCCATTGCTGGTTTCACCATCGCAATTCTCCGTGAGTCTCGAAACAGTAGTAGTACAGTGGTTACATACTCACGGGATGAACGCAGCTGTCGTCTTCAGCACAGGGTTCTCTCTAAAAGTCGCAAACGTGCTTGGCGTGGTCAAGGTGCTTACTCTGCTCTTGTGAGTTACCCGACCACCCATTGATTCAGGGGAGCAATCGCTTATCGATTATCCAGTATCACGATCACTGGCTTTGTCGTCCTTGGCGGTAACTTCAGTAAGGACAAGGTTGCCGATCCACACAGCAATTTCAAAAACGCTTTCAACGGCACCAGCTCGGACGCATACAACATCTCCAACGCCTTGGTCAACATCATCTTTTCTTACGGTGGCTACACCAACTCGTTCAATCTCGCCAATGAGGTTAAAAACCCAGTCCGCACGATCAAGCACAGTGCCACCCTGGCCGTATCAGTCGTCTTTGTCCTGTACTTCCTCGTTAACATTGCTTACTTTGCTGCCAGTAAGTGTCAATGATCTTCAGATGGAAGGAACACGTATTAAGACCTCTGCAGTCCCTAAAATCGACATCATCGCCTCGAACCAAGTCACGGCGACGTTGTTCTTTTCCCGACTTTTCGGCTCGAAAGCCGCAAAAGGCCTGACCATTCTGCCAGTCTTCAGCGCTGCTGGAAACATCATGACCGTCGTGATTGGTCATGCCCGGATGATGAGAGAAACTGGAAGGTGAGTCGCATCGGAACAAGCACATGCTGACAGTGATAGACAAGGAGTCGTTCCATTCTCCAAGTTCTGGATCTCAACTAGGCCGTTCGGCACCCCTCTCGGTCCGGTTCTCTTCATCTGGGGTATCACCATTGTGATGATTGTCGCCCCTCCAGCTGGATCCGCATTCAACTTCAGTGAGTCTTGTCACTCTGTGGAACCTTCGCATGACTGATGATGTACCTATAGTTGTCGCGCTGTCCAACTACCCCTCCTCGTTCTTCCTTGCACTCATGACAATCGGATTATTCTTCATCCGTCGACAGCGAAAAGCGCTTGGTCTTCCTAGGACGGAATACCGAAGCTGGACGTTTGTCGCCGTCTTCTTCACCCTCGTCAATGTCTTCTTGATCGTCATGCCATGGGTCCCGCCCAAGGCCGGCATCAATGCCTCGGCCTTCGGGTTCTTCTATGCCGCTTCGAGTTTGACGGGTCTAGGACTGTGAGTGAGATTGCCATGTCTGATCAGGGTCAAGCTGAGAATGATGTAGAATTGGCGCGTGCGGCGTGTATTACCTCCTGTGGATCAAGCTCCTACCCAAATGGGGTCGATACCATATCCGCCCGTCCATCCTTCGTCTCGACGACGGCGCTATCGCACATCAGCTCGTCAAAGTCCCCAATGCCGAGGTCGAACGGTGGGACAGGGAGCACGACCCTGCTGGAGCGTCGATCAATGGAGAAAGTGGAGCTTCCAGCGTGACGTCGGATGAGTTGGATGATCAAAAGGAAAAGTATTAGATGCGGTGCCCGGTGCACTACTTCTCAATTGTCAGCTAAGGAGAGGGAGGTTGTTTTGTCTCATTCTCTCTGTTTGATTCCAAGTTCTAGTGCTATGCAGTTGCTTTGGGATGCCCCACCACGATCGTAGTATGGTGCCGAGTATAGGGATGTCGAGGGCCTACATGTAGAGGCAGAGTACGGTAGCTAGTGGACCACTGGTGCGGAGCCATTAGCTCGCCCAAACCGTATGATCTAAGCGCTTCGTAATGGCAGACTAGAATCTCGGGTTGGCGAGGAGAAGGTTGACAACTCCGATGAGAAATGATACTAATCAGCTCCCCGACTGAGGCCCACCGCTAGAATTGCAATTATATTCTGGCTTTCCTTCTTTTGCGCTTTGCTCGCTTCCTCTCCTCGCAGTCCGACACCGCAGAGCCTCCCGGCCCCAAAAATCTCCCAGCCATGCTTCGCAACGGGTCGGAGCGATAGTACAAATTGCCCGACAGGCACTTCATCCGCCCACACATCAAGTGGGCCATCTGGCAGCATCTGGCGTGCTTCGCAGCAATCTTCTTCCCCGCTCTAGCTGCTAGCTCTGACGCCAGCAAGTACCCGGATTTAACCTTTTCGAGCACTGATCTCGTCATTCTTATCAGCTTCGGACCTTCGGGCAAACCCGAAGATTACAGATTTAGAACTGTGATCCGTCGATCCGTCGATGCGATTGCGAGGAGTAGTGAGGTTACGTGAAGGATCTCCTGCTACCCGCTTGATCATGCTTGCTTTCTTGGCTAGTAGTAGCAACTGACATCCAACATGCCGTCTCAGAAACAGCGTCTGCAAGTAGCCGTGATAGGAGCTGGTCCAGGTGGATTGGCCGCTGCCATACACCTCCTGCGGCAGCCGCTGGTGTCTGTTCAGGTGTTTGACAAGGCTAGAGAGCTACGGGAAGTTGGAGCGGTGAGCTGGGCGGGGATGATCCCGAGACAATGATCGCTGAGATAGTGAACAGGGGATAGCTATTAATGAGAACACCTGGAGGCATTTACAGCTGCTTGGAGCTGCCGAAGAGATTGAGCAGTTCTCAACGAGGGGCGATGGTAACAAGATCGCTGTTGAACATAGGTGAGTGATCAGAGGTCAGTCTGGGCTGACTGGCAGGAATGGTCTAACGGGAAAAGTCCTTGATCGAAAGTACCAGTCGGGTGAGATAGCTCATCCCTCTTCAGGGGCCAACGCTGAACGATAGGATAGTCGATCCGTCAAAACCTCCAACGGTGCGGATTGAGCGGACCAAGCTGCAACAGGCTCTGTTGTCCAAGTTGCCACAAGGTTTCGTCCAGCTGTCGAAGGGCCTGTCGAAGATTGTTGAGACTGAGGAGGCGATACACTTGGAGTTTCAGGACGGTACGACCGCTGGGCCCTTTGATTTGGTCATAGGAGCAGACGGAATTCGTTCCGTTGGTATGCTCCTTATATGAGCCTGGAGGTTTCGCTGATCAATCCATCAGGTTGTACGACAGCACGCCTTTCCTGAGCACCGTTTATCGTACACTGGCAAAGTCGCCTACCGTGTCCTCATCCCACAGTCAGATGTAGAGCACATACAAGGCATTCCAGCCGGTCCCTGTTTCTGGCACACCAAGAACACACACGTCTACACCCAGCCATTGGACAACGGCTTGTTTGAGATAGCCACAAGAGCGGTCGTTAGCGAGGAGAAGGGCAGTAAAGTCAGCTGGGGTCAGGAGATCTCAAGGTCCGAGGTGGTCGACCAATACGATGTAGGTGGATGTCGAATTGTAGTCGCTAACTGTACAGAACTACTGCGATATCATCAGACAAGTCGTCAACACCCCAAAGACATGGCTGGAATTCGCCATGTTTGGCGGGAGTCGTCTGGAGTCCGTGGTCAGCGGAGGGAGGATTGCGCTGTTGGGCGATGCGTCACATCGTGAGTCACCCCTGATGTTCAAATAGTACAAGGCTAAACTAGGTTAGCCCTTTCTGGAGCGTTTGGATCTGGAGCCGCCTTCGCTTTCGAGGATGCCTTCGTCCTGGCAAAGGCATTGGAGGAGGTGTTAAAGAGGGATCTCGAAGTCTCCGTTGCTTTGTCAACTTACGACGCTGTGCGCCTCCCGCGATACAAGGATCTGGTGAGGAGGATCAATTAGCCGGTATTCTGAGACTTGCTAACACCCTCAGTATGGCGTACTTGCGAGCTACGGCACTCACGCGCAGCAAGCGGAGAGTGATAGTCAGGATGAGAACGATTACATCAACCGACTTGTCACGAGCAATGCCAGCACGGACAACAACTTCATATACAAATACGACGTGAGTAACGGACCGACCTTATGACCCAGGCCTCTGACGGTGGCTCGATCCCGACCTCTAGGTGACCAAAGTTTGGGATGAAGTGGTGAAGCAGACTTGGGCGCAGTGAAATAGATCAGGCCAGGTCTCAGGTGGTGGCCTTCTAGATGTTAGCATGCAATATACGATACCGAGCCGTTTGGAGTGCATGTATGTATGGCTTATAGCGCTCGTCTCAGTCCTGCACTTCATACCACTGCTTAGACGATCAAACGCTTGAGCCTTAATGCCTTTCTAGGCATCGTGTACGCCCTGAGGTCACTAGTCATTATATGCATGCTGTCTGGCTCTATAAGACGCTCATGGCATAGGGCAGTGATCGATATAACCGTCAGAATTACCCCACCAGATCGGGAATGGATGTTGAGACCCGGCAGCGCCAAACACGGCGAATGACAAGATGAAGATACAGAGCAAACTTCCTCCGTCCAACGCCGCGGTGACCAAGTACGAGTAGTCTCTGTAGATTCGGGGCCGGTAGTTTCGGAGGTAGTATTGAACGAACAGTCCGGAGGCGATGATACTGGAGACGGGTGATGTCTGAGTCTGCTGGAACCCCAAGAGACCGGAATAGACGGTAAGGGTGGGCAGGTTGATATCTCTAAGATCGAGTCCGCGAATTCGGGGGACAAACTGATATCAGCGTGATCCAGATCGACAGACTCACATGGACAATGATTCGATGGACCAACACAGCCGCGAAACCGATAGCCAGACCGATGGGAACAAGGTAGTATCGGCCTGCGGCAGTGTAGAGATCCGAGGCAAGAGCCCAAGTAGTCGCTTGGTTGTTGAGAGATTGGAAACTGGCCCCACTCCACGCATAGTTTCCATTCGAGTTGAGCAAGAGGTCGCGATGCTCGTTGACAATTGAAATCATGACGACGTAGTTGATGAACGCTCCAAAGACTGTCCCCCAGACCTGGGTCAAGAACATAGTGCGGTAGGGGATTTTGACTGTCGTCAGCTCGTTGCTACTGAGACTCAACTCACGATAGGAACCAAGTTTGAGATCTCCTGCCAGATTCAAGCTTTGCGCGATCAGACTGTGTGACCAAGCGGTGAAGTAAAGGTTACCCAAAGGATGACCAGGAGCGATGACTCCTCCCAGCATCTTGCAAAGCTGGTTTGTCGCGATACCATCACCGAAACGAGAGTACAGAATAGCGCTCTGACATTAGCTCTTTCAGACGAATGCGACTCACGAAAGGCGCGATGAAGGCTCCAATGACCAGAGCGGAGACGTAGCCACCAACACCGAGTCCGACGTTCGCTTTGAGGACAACCACCAAACCAAAGACAAACGAGACGACGAGCATCACGACATACCACCACCAGGGGGTATCCTTGTATCGCTTCATGGCGAGGTGATGTCGGTCGGGTGAACCTCCTGCTCGGATGTCTTTGACAGTGCGGAGGATCTGACCGCCCCAGAAGAAGATGCAGTGACCTACAAGGCCGCCAATCTGGAGTCAGCTCAATTGAATTGCTTTACTCACCGCCATGTTACCGGTCACCGAGGCCCAGGTGTATGTCGAAGTCAACCAAGGGAGACCATATGCGTCTAGTGCCTGTCGATCCAGCTTGCCTCTGGTAAAGACTTGCGATACTTGATACACTGAGCCGTCTTCCTTGAGCAGTCGAGTGGACATGAACGGCAATTGCCTGCCGCCCCAGGCGTTGCCGTAGTACACGCCGATCATCGCAACGTAGCATATCAGGATACCCACAGCGAGGTTGACCTGTCGTCAGCTCTAGCCTGTGTTTCTCACTTACCTGACGAACGAGTGGAAGAGACGTGGCGAAGGAGGTGATCTTGATGTCAGCTCACAAATACGCATATGTACCTACGTATTGCCAATCGAAACTGAAGTTGAGGATACCCAGACCCTCGTTGTTGAGCGAACCGCCAAAGATGTTGGTAAGAATCTCTGCCTTGGCACCGGTTGCCTTCATCGACGCCAGACAGGGTATAGACACCGCGTTGAGCCAAGGGAACATGTAACCCGGGATAATCTGGTACACCGACATGAAGCCGAAGGCGTACCAGAACCAGCGTAGCCTCTTCGAAGTCTTCAGGTCGGACCAGTGGAGATTCTGTAGAAGAGAGAGAAGAGGGAGCTGAGACCAGTACACTGCCTCTGCATTGTCGACAGTGATCGGTCGCAGTAGTCCGGTCAAGCCGTAGCCGAATAGGCCGATCGACAGTGTGCCGAGGATGACGACCATGGCTGAGAGCGGGTTGTCCGGGTAGTAGAGGTTCTGAGTGGTGAACACCTGGATAGAGGCAGTACCGTTGGATGCCGAGCTGGCAGTGATGGCAGCGACCGCGTGTTCTTTCAAGCCGAATGGTCCAGGGTTCAGAAGGAGCAAGAGCCGGATACGTCTGGGCAAGTCTTTCTTCCCGTGCTGTGTGCGCCAAGATTGAGCAGCCTTGTCCCCACGAGGCAGGATCGCTGCCCATGCTCGACCAGCGAACCATATGATCAAACAGATGAAGGAGCCCGAGATTGTAGCCGTAGTGGGCTTGAACTGCAATCAGTCAGCTAAAGCCCGCGCCGATGGCTTGAGCACTCACCATGTAGATCTGACTGATCGCAGCGTAGAACGCGGCAAACGCAGTGCCGAGTACCATACTCCTCACAGTGATAGCTGCATCTCCATCGTCCCGATCGGACAGCATGTACTGCGCGGCATCGGCACCGGTTCGGATGATGCGGTCATCGTCGTCGTCCAGCTCGGATGTTTTCTCTGCCTTGGAGTCAATCTTCTCAAGCGGTACCGAATGTGCGGGACCGACTATGGGGTCGAACTCGAGCTCGGGCAATCCCAAACTCGTCTCGGGAAGTTTTTCTTTTGACGACATTTTGCTGGTTGAGGGACTATGAAGTTGAGCATCTTGATTGCTATATGTACCGGGGCCGTCAGCTGTGTGTCGAGTGGCACCTGGTTGCAGCAAAGTTGCAGAGACTTCATCTGGGCCAATATCGACATGGCGTGATGCAGAGACATGGTCGAACCGCGTTGACCACGGTGGTCAAGAAGTGGTGCACCGCTGCCGGGCCTTTGGGACTCAACCCTACGGTGATGCGGATTAATCGGGACTTCGCTAAATATACATCGGGTTCGGGTCATGCTGAGCTGAAACGAAGATGGCGTGAGCGCCCCACGCGGCTTGAATAGATCCGGCGTCAACGTCACACTTTACGCCAGGGAATCCGTATTCCTTGTGGGATAGACGATCGACGTCGATGCTCTGATAGCTTAATTGGTAGCCAATTCATGCCAATTCGGTCCTGTTGTATTTTCAATCCCTAAGTAACATGCGACAGCCATGCGACTGCATGCCGCATGTTGTTCTGTAAAGCGTTCGTACAAATGGCGTGCTCACCACTTACAAACGTCCCAGACCAGCTGCCTAGCGATGCCAGCCGCATGTAGTCCTCTGCTGACTGCTGCCCCGCTCGTGGCATACCGGCCGTATGTACTACCGGGCGCCGGGAGGAAGCGACGGCCGACCACAGACGGCTCTAGATAGTAGACTCTAGCTGGCTACGTCCTGCTCTGACGATGCGCAGGCTGAGATATGGAGGATTATGCACGATAATGCATCGTCCGACGGATTGGAGTTCGAAATTTGTCGTCGACCAATGTGCTTCGCTTAATTAGCCTTCTGTTCGAACGCGGCCTCCGAACTACGGCTGGCTGATGTTGATCCTGTCGGTCCGGAGTAGAGAGAGCTTTCGGACTCGGAGCAATAGAGTTGTATGCGCTCTGATGACGGTAGACAGCCTCGAGCCAGCTCGAGACGCGGTGCGAGGTCAATGTACAATGCTGGACCGCTGGTCAATGCAAGGTCAATGCGAGGTCGAGGTTCTGGTTGCGGTCTGAGTCTGTTGGATCCAGGCAACCGTGAGTATGTGAGGTGGATTTGCAAGGGATTTATTCATTTGACCTTAAAATGACCAGGATTGACCGCCGGAAGCAAATGACGCGCCGCCGCGGCCGTCCGATCGATCAAAGCATGCATGCGCACGTGGCAGTCTGTGGATTGTGGACGTTGGCGTCAGATGCCAGTCAGGCCCAGCAGGGCCAGTCCCCCGCTGTAGCGGTGTCTGACTTTGGACCATTGCTATGAGACGAAGCTTTCTCACTCGCACGCATTCATTCAGGCTCGCCTCATCAATGCTTCTTCTACGGCGGGATTCATGCTTATGAAGGCATGTGATGATGTGAGCACATGAACGCCATGAACGTGGGATCCGAGCTTGGATCTAGGAGGATCGGGCACGTGTGTCTACAGTCCGTTAAGACTGGTGTACTGATATACCTATTGACTGCCGGAAGATGTCCGGGCGATATCGAGTGGACCTTGTAGTAGCGGGTCGCGAGATCAGACGAGATATAAGTTCAAAGTTGTGCATCGCGATGGATTTAGTCTCAGCCAATCCATACCCATCATGTTGGCTAACACGGTCGCACTCGGTCTTCTCACCCTTCTGAGAGTAGCGGTGGCAGCACCTTTGGAGCCTCGTTGGAGCACCGATCTTCTCGGCGAGTCGTGCAAAAGAAAGCTAACCTTTGGCAAAGATGGACATTTCAAGGTAAGTCAATCAGAAGGTAATGGAGGCTTATGGAGGCTTATGGAGCTGAACGACTTTGCAGGTAGTCAGCTTTTCCGATTTACATTACGGCGAGCGGGACGGAGACAATTGGGTGGCATGGGGTGAGTCATTCTGTGAGGACATCACTCATCCCATCAGGTCCGGAGCAGGATGTGAATACGACGAAAGTACAAGCCTCAATCCTGGACTACGAGAAGCCAAACTACGTGTGAGTCCGAGGCTATCGTTGTCACGACGACGTCTGAAGATTCAGCCTGTACAATGGAGATCTCGTTACTGGCGAGGTGAGCAAAGCGCGCCATTATCAGTTGGCTGTTGTTGAGCGGAACAGGGTTTGCTCAAAGACAATGCCACCGTGTACCTCGACCAGTGCTTCTCTGAGGCGGTGAAGCGGAACATTCCCTTTTCGTCAAGCCATGGCAATCACGACAACTCTGTGAGTATCAAAACCAATACGTAACTCGCTTCGCTGACATTAATTAGTTCAACATCACCCATCAGCAGGAGATCGACTACGAGACCCAAGTAGGTCGAAGAGTAGCGAACGAGGACTAAAATGCCAGAAATACGGCGGTTTCAACGGCCTGTCGTATACCCGATCCGATGTCGGCCCAAAGCCGTATGGGTCGGGGAACTACTGGGTGCCGGTTTATGCTCGACCTCACGACCGGGTCCCAGCACTTGTCATCTGGATCTTCGACAGCAGGAGCTTCGTGCCTGGCGGCAGCGAAAGTCAGTCATAGACTCGAATGAGACTGATCGGTAGAACCTGTTCCAGCTGAGGGCGCGAAGTCCTGGGTGGATCCTCAGACTGTGTGAGCTTATTGTGCCAGAAATTTCAATGCTAAAGTGAACAGGCCGCCATACATATACAGCCAGGGGGACTTAATGAAGAGACGTTGGGGCTCTATACCGCCTTCTCTCGTTTAGTGGGTTGACTCTTCGTATCTCAAGCTGATCGTACAGCGTCCATATTCCTCTCCAAAAATCTCAGATCATCGCGAATCTGTAAGCTAGAAACCTGGATTGTACGCTGATAGCTAAGGACTGGCCTCATTGGCAATAAGGATGATGACCCGAATCCGGCGGCTCAAGGTGAGTCCGTCAGAGCGGAGAGAGCTGATTGCCAGGCTTCCAGGACACGGATTATACCGGTCTTGACCTTCCCTTCTTCGACGCGTTGGTTTGGCTCGACCAGAAGAAAGGCAATGTCCTCGCCGCGACCTCTGGCCACGATCACGGAGACTCGTGGTGCGGCAAGAGCCAGGCGTCTGGAGGGTTGACTCTTTGGTGAGTGAGTCCAAGCGTGCGACGAGAGCTGAAGGGTAGTTTCAACGGACACGCCGGATACGGTGGGTATACTACCAAGAATAGTCAAGTGCGGAATGGCCGTGTATTCGACCTGACCCTAACCGACCTTCGCAAGTCAAGCCCCATCGTCAAGACTTACAACTCTTGTGAGTCGAATAACCTCATTCGTCACTGATGGGTATAGACGAGGACCAGACTAGGAACGAATTCGTTGAACTCGGGCCCAAGTTTGGTAAAAAGTGAACATGACTGTGAACGTCACAGGAGGGTTCGTCTAATGGGAATGCATTCTCAATACTGGCGTCATGGGATCTTCCCTAGCAAGTACGTTTAGCGACAATCGCGCAACCAGTACTCCGCACAGGCTGCATCTATGCTTCTATTCACGTCCTCACGCATCCAATATTCTCGCCAAGCAAGATGATCTACCTCGAGCTCATTCGCCCGTCTAGCTGCTCATTCAGCAGATCTGACAGTTCATAAGCCGCCAGGCATTCCCAAACCCGGAGCAGCGTCAGGCGTATACGAATAGCTATGAGGGTTCAGCACTACACCTAAAGTGGCCCAGACACTTCGGACTCACTTGAAGCACTGCTGGGATAGGTTGTACGTCGCACGGCGCTTCAATGGATTTGGGCTGTATTCTGGTCCGGGTCGATCAACCTGAATGTCGAGAACAATGTCGTACGATCGGGCTTCGTTGACCTGCGAGGCGAGATGAAGTTATCAGCATGTATTTTACGGTTGTCGTAGATTTGGCATACCTTGAAGTGCATGGTGCCAACCACTCGCTCGCCTCTGTTCACTGCTAAGGGTTCTGGCAGCAGTAGACGTGCTTGTCTGTTGAACATTAGCGTTATTAGTACGATATGGGAAAGCCACACGTACTGCCAGTGCGTGCGAGGTGCTACGGGATATCTGATCAGCGCAGTCGCGAGCTCCAAACCAGTTTGACCTACCACTCGGACCTGTCGACAGCTGCACATTCAAGCCTCGATTGGGTGGTTGTGGTGTAGGACCGGGGTTCAAACCGTTATCCGGAGCAGGCATCCAAGGCCATGTTTGAGCTGGCGGCATAACGTTGTAGCTCCAAGCCTGTAACGATGTCTCGCTGTCCTGGGCTCCGGAAGCGATGACCTCTGCACGGGGATAGAAGTCTAGGTCGAACCAAGATGCAAGCTATCGAGGTCAGTAAGGCGAGCTACACATAGCAAATTGATTTGATACTTACACCATGGAGAACAGCGGTACGCTGAATCACGAAGTCCACCTGTATCGTAAACTCCTCGAGGTCTTTCCGCGTGACAGTGTGAAAGTCGAAAGATCTAGGGGGGCAAGGTGCCGAAAGTAGCGAGGTGGGCGGGAACATGCCCACAACTGGCTGCACTACGAGGCCACATCAGAGTCGTCTACAGAGTTTCAGCCCAGAAACTCACTGAAAACTTCCTCACGGGCCAAGGGGTAGAGCTCGGTGAAATCTGTGCCGAAGAGGGTTGTGTTGAAGAATTGAGCCTGATGGCAATGTGAGTAAGGGTGATCACTAGATAGTCATCAGGCTATGCACTTTTTGATCGGTCTCGTTGAACAATCCTTCGTCGCTGAACGGCGAGAAGAAGATGTGACCAGCTGAAGGTAGCATTTGACCTCCTGGCTTCAAGAACAGATCACGAGCGAGGATGAAGGATTCGACCTGTTTTATAGCCGTCAACGACGCTCGAACATCGGCATCGATACTCACCATTCTCTCGTGCAGTAGCATGACACCTATAGGCTCCGAGATGATCGTATCGACTTTACCCGTCTTGAGCACCTCCTGCTGGACGTCTTTATCCTCGACCATGCCTTGGACTATCCTAATACGATCCTTCAGATGAGGGTTGGTTCGACCTGAGTTCGCAGATTTGACCATCTGCTTGGGTCAGCATGACCTCGAGGCAACAAGACTTCTGCAGCTCACAGCGTTGATCTTCTCCGCCATGGACGACGCCTCCAAGGCAATGACCTGGGCAGCACCGGCTTGAACGGACATAAAGGAGAGAATACCAGATCCTACGAGCTGGTCAGCTATTACACAACTAGCCAGCGTAACACTCACCAGCACCAAGATCCAGGACAAGCTTGTCCTTGAAGGCCACTGCAGCGTTTCCCATGATTGCTTTCCTATAGGTACCAGTCCTGCTGATATCTCCAATCATGTTCGCCCTGAAACAGTTAGATCACACAGTATGCAGGCTATACTTGAGACTCACTGGTTCTGCAAGGACGAGTAGAAGCTGAAGTAGAAGTCCTGATCCTTCGACTTGCCCTTCTTCCTACAGACAGACATGTGAGCCAACAGCGAGAACAAGATTCAGCTTGCGATCAACTTACCCCTCGACCTTCTCCGCGGTGTCGCCATTGGCGGTCACGAGCTTGTCGACGTCCATTATGACTGATCAAGGAGGTGATCCGCTCAGAAATCCAACTACAGTCTGGGGATCTTCAGTCCTTGGGTATCCGTGTAGAACTTAGATGATGTTGAGCAGCGGTCCATCTCGTCAACCGCTCATCCACACCTCTGGATCAACATTCGGTCTTTTCTTTTCGAAAAGGATGGAGCCCCGCACCTTCATGACTGCGATCCGCCTGGATTGTGTTTCAGATCCATCCACCAGACCTCACCGGCCTCACCAGTCACCAGTCACCAGACCACGACCACCTTTGAGGCCTCTTTGGCCAGAGGGATAGATGACGCTCATTCTTCACGGAGCTCGTGCCATGCAAACGAGTTCATCAATACCATCATGAGCCGCATCGAGAGCCGTATCGAGCTAGCCACTGTTAATGTGTAAGTCACACCACCGTGAGGCAGAATGACAGGCTGAACTGAAGTAGCCGATATGACGGACTGCGAGACCTTCCTGTACCGATTCCGCCACACGGCGCTGTGCCTCCCGCCAAGAGGAGTCGCTGGGGTGATGTATATGGCGAACTTCCATGGGCAGAGAGGAGATCAAGGCTGGTAGATGCACTCCTAGCGACGGGCTCGCTGGATGTGGTCGGCTTTCAGGTGTGCTTTTACTAGCGCCAACCCCTCCGTACATCGCTGACAAGGCCAATAGGAGGTATACAAAAGCCAGCTATTGGATCTTTCGGCCCTGCTAGGCGCGTCGTTCGCTCATGTTGGAGTCGGTCGTGATGATGGCAGAGAAGCGGGGGAATATAGCCCAATCTTCTATAACTCCGACAAGTTTGAAGTCGTAAGGTGGAAGACAATCTGGTTATCCCCTACACCCGAGGTCGCCGGATCGATAGGCTGGGACGCTGTGAGTGCCTCCGTCTGATCAATGAGAGTCTTATTGACCTTGACTCCTCCTCCAGAGTCAGACCCGCATAGCGACCCTGCTCACCCTTTCTTGGCTGCATGGACCAAATGCCGGCAAACTGCTACATGTGGTTAACACCCACTATGACGATCAAGGCGTTCGTGCCAGAGCGGAAAGCAGTCTTTTGATCCGCGAACAGATCTATAAGTGGATCCAACGTTTCAATCAGGACTTCGATGAAGGATCGCCTGATACTGGGTGTCTTGTACTGTTAGGCGACTTCAGTAAGTCAGCTCTTGGCAGTAAGCCCGAGCTGTAAGGCAACTTGCTGATTTGATCAGACTCACCTCCCAGCGAAGACGGATACAAGTTCATCACCTCTCTTCGTCCGCTTCCATCGGGCACACCATCAGTCTCGTTCCTCGACTCATATACCAACCTCTCATGCCGCTCTTCAAAGACAGACTCACCTCGCCAGTCAAGACCGTATGGACCGGAACACACTTATACCGGTTTTACCAAGCCAGGCCGGACGACCACCCAGCGTATTGACTTTGTCATGCTAGGAACAACTAGCACGACCCATGACGAGGGTAATAGCACGCCTGAGCATCGCTTGGGACCAAGTCGGGGCATGGGAGGCTGGCGGGCAGTCCAGTACGCCTGTACAGACAACTGGGTCGAAGAAGGCGATGCGGACGGCTGGACCGGTAGATGGAGCGATCATCGAGCAGTCAGGGTCACCATCGAGCGATCCTGATTCGGAACCGCGAACAATGTACTATTGATGAGATTGACATTTGTATCTATAGTATTGCTACAAAGCATATATCTGCAGGAGCACAGCAAAGCACACATAGCCAAGTTGACAAATGATTGTATGTAGCGACTTTCTAGTCATCAAGCGTGACAAGCTATTTCTTTGCACCCTTTGGAGCACTTCTGCCCATACCTAGCCTTTTGGCCGGCTTGCCCGATTGCGCATTGGTTCCAGCATTACCGATCGAGTTGACCTTCGCCGACCCTGATCCCAAAGGCTCGTTCTCGCCCGGCAGTCCTAGGTTCTTCATGGCCGACAAGCTCGAGCTGTTGTTGTTGGCAAATGATCCCAAGTCTTGGTCTTTCTTTCCTGCATCCTTCGTGCCAAACGTGAAGGGCATGGGTTCGTAGTCGATTTGCGATTTTGACTGCAGCTTGACCACGGGTTTGGGCGGAGATCGATTTGCTGGATCACCCTTGTAAGGTTTCGACATTCTTTGATTGGGGTCCCTAGCCATGGCTCTGGCCGAGTTGAAGCCCTGGTACGGCTGCTGGACTTGAGAATGTCCAGGTTGACCCGGCAGTGCATACTCGTCGTGCTGGGAGGACCAGTATTCCGCAGCCCTGGTAGCTTTGGTCACATCTCGACGGGCAAAGCGATTGTTCTTCTCCCCAGGCTCCGGTTCGTCCCACATGCTCAACGGAGGTGCGGTTTTTATGCTGAAGGGAAGTATTCAGCCTGCGGCCTTAATGTCAATTACAAAGTAACTCACTTCTTTTTGATCAGGAACTGTGCGATCTCCTCCGTTGGAGCCTCCCGACCCAGCATGGTCGCCAAGTTTCTGCGTACCGCCAGATCGACGTCGGGCAGGTCGGACGAGAAGAGTTCCTATGCTCGTCAGCCCGTCTGATTCGCGTGTACTATGAAGAGGGGAAACTCACGCTGTCTTCTTTCTGTGACTTGACGACGAATTGGCTAAGATACTGGGCCCTCTCCTCTCCACGCGCCATACGATATAAGCAGTGTGTCAAAGTCTGGTTCAGTCAGTTCCGCAGACTCCAACGTCTCGAATCAGCTCCACTCACCAGAAAGGCTTGAGCTCGGGTCATCGCCACGTAGAGTAATCGTCTTTCTTCAGCTATCTCTTCGGGCTCTTGGCACTTGAAGAAAGGGAATGTCCCGTCTTCCACTGAGAAGGATCAGCAACGCCAGCGTGTATCGAACTCGACATATGAATCACCTGAAGGGACGAAGACCACGGGCCACTCTAGACCCTTCGCTGAGTGAACCGTGATCAAGGTGACTTTCTGCACTAGTTCAGCTGGATCACACATTTGTTGCCCAAGGCGCACTTACCGGTCGAGAGGCCTCGTCTAGCTTGTCGGCATCTACGTCGGTAGACAGCATTGATGCTTGTAAGAAATAGCTCAATGGCGTCAATCTATAAGATCAAGTAAGCAAAAGTTAAATTTCGAGTATACGCGGCGTCATGACTCACTTGGCTTTGTCCACCTCCTCTGACTGCTGCTCATCCACTTCAGAGTCCTTGGCAGACTGCGCATCCACATCTACCTCCTTGCTTACTTCAGGGGCCTTGGCAGATCGAGCCTCCACATTTGCCTCATTGATCACATCTGAAGATCTGACAGCCTGCACCTCAGTCACTTCCTCCTTCTTTGGTTCCTCGTCACTGTCAACAATCTCGATTGGCTCTTCCACCACAGCTTTCATACTCCTCGTCGTTCGCTTCTTTGCTGCGGGAGCCGCCTTCCCTTTCCTCTTCTTCCCGGGTTTTACCTGCTCTTCCACTGTGACCGATTCGGAACGAGTTCTGGAACCCTCGGACGCGCTTCTTCGGCGGAACATCCCGTGTATTTTTTTCTCGTTTGCCTCTTCTTCCTTGCGCTTGTCTGCCTCGTCGATAGCTTCGGCCGCGGCGGATGAGGCCAACGTCTTGAGATCCGGCTCGTCCGCATCGAAATCGGTGGTTGCTTCTCTCATTTGGTCCTGCGCGACGCTGACGCTGAAAGAGATCTAAGAAGGATTAGACGACGCTGATACACCAGCAGGATATCACGAGAGCTCACCAATTCTTTCACGTTCTCCCAGCGAGAGTCAAAGTTCGGCTGAGAGTGTTGCAGGTATTCCTCGTAGCCTGTCTTCTCGATGGTCAAATTGATCAGATCAGCGACGGAGGCGCCCTAAAGCTCTCCGTCAGTTTAGGTTTGCAGGCAGGGGTCCTTCGCGCTCACTTCGTTCGCTGCCCGGCGCAGTTTCTTCACAACACCAACGAAATGCGCCATATTTCGCTTCATACCAGGCTTGATCCCCTCTGGCAGCTCTTCGCCTTCGATGATGCGCTCGCAGAGCTCCATGGGACCGGTTTTCGAGTGCTTGGCTGCAGCCAAGAGGTCGGCAAGAGACTGCTTCTGGTCAGCGGGCACGCAAAGGCTGAGAAGTACGTCATATCACCTTATCGCCAATGGCTCGCCTGGGTACGTTGATCACACGCATGAATGCGGGCTAGAGGCCATTGTCAGTGTGTTCTCGTTTCCTCAGCTCGCCTGACTGACGGTGAAATACGGGTTTTCGGCCAATTGCAAGTACGCCAAAAGGTCTTTGATTTCCATTCTCTCAAAGAACTTGTTTCCGCCCACCACCCGATTCGGAATACTGTCCTTCTGCAGCGCGGACTCGAGTACTCTAGACAAAGCATTATATCGCACTGCACAAAATCAGTGAGGCTTATCAAAGTGCCGAGACTAACTTACACAAGATGGCGAAGTCACCAAAGTTCAAGGTCTCACCAGAATACGCGATCAAGCGCTTGATTTCGGTAGATATGAAGCTTGCCTCCATGACAGGCGTAGCGAACGCTTTCAATGTGACAGGCGTGCTTTTGAAATGGTTGGAGTACAAATTTTTCGCAATCCGTTTAGGATCTATAATGAGGCATCTCAGCTTAGGACAAGCCGAAGACACAGGCGAGCACACACCTTGAGATACGACAGAGTGCGACGCAGACAGAATTGACCCTGTGGAGCGGTAATTCTGCTCCAGATAGATGGCCTCTGTGCCGGGAAAATCTGTCAAATACGTTAGCTGACGCAGCCTCTGTAATGCTGGAACGAGTCACCTTTAGTCATCTTGTTCAAGTTTTCAATCTCGGCCGCTCTCCATCCGTAAATTGATTGATCTGGGTCTCCAACAACGCTGACTCCATTGTGTTCCTTGGCAAAACACTTCATAAGCTCGTATTGGGTGGTGTTGGTGTCCTAGATCGGAGCGTGAGCGATTGCAAGGCCTCGTATGAGCGACACGTACCTGAAATTCGTCCACAAGGATATGCCTGCAGGTCGCCAAGAGCTGCGGGACCGCAATGAAGAGCTTTAAACCGTAAACCAGCAGGTCGTCAAAGTCCAACGAATTCGCATCCCGCAGATTAGCTTCGTATTCTGCATACAGCTGAGCGACGTCAGCATCAGCTTTGGCCTACTTCGAGGAGGAGACGTACATGGGCAACCATGCTCATCACGCCCTCATCCTCAATGGTGTTTGCACGTTCAGCCATATCGTCTGGAGATTCCCCTCTGGCTTTGGCTTTTGAGATTTCAGACAAGACGTCCCGTTCTTTTAAAGGTTTTCCCTTTGGCATAACTTCGAGCTTGGCCTTGATGGATGCTGCAACCATTTTCTGGCTAATCAAGGTCGTCAGCTCTTGTACCAAAGGGACGATATGGCAGGATCTATCACAAACCAGTCATCGGCGTCGGCGATAGAGAAGTTTTTGGGCAGTCCGATCAGTTGGCCATATTTTCTCAAGTACTTGACGCAGGTAGAGTGAAAGGTGCCTACACCTCGATAATCAGCTGTGATCGTATAGGCCAGTATCGCTTTGGCCGAAATGTCTCAAGGAGCATACCGAGAACCAAATTGTCTGCGTCTTTCCGCCCAAGAAGCTTTTCCAGTCTGTGCCTCATCTCGATTGCGGCCTTGTTTGTGAACGTGACACAAGTGATGTCCATAGGACGGTATCCAAGATGTCTGACAAGATATGCCACTCGCGAGGTCAAGACACGCGTCTTGCCCGATCCAGGTCCAGCCAGGATCTGCGCGGGCGTGCCAGGAGGGAAAGTCACAGCTAGGAGCATCGATCAGCATTCTTCATTGAGCAGTCAGTCATCGAGCATTCAGCAGGACTTCGCTCGTTGAGGGATCTGGGGATCATTATTACTGACCTTTCAGCTGAGCCTCATTCAGCCCTTTTAACAACGCGTCCTTGTCCACCCCTGGCGCCTCTGTCTTGACATCCATCCCGCTTTCTTCTTTCTTCACATCCATCACAGGTCGGAGGGTGTGGTCACCAAGCGATAGTACCGTCTCGGAGATCAATCAGCTCTTGCTCGTCGTCGATATTAACGAGGCTGATTTTGATGGTGGAGCAGATCCTCACAGTTGTTACACGCGTCGGCGCGGTACGTCACAACAACAGTTTGAGCGCGCGTTATCGGTTCGGATAAACTATCGAAATCTAGCTGCGATGCTCGGATAAACTGAGATAGCATAAGATGTCGGTGACTCGGTGAGCTCGTCGGCCTGCTGCTGTCCACTGGTCACGACCCAACGGTCAACAGCTGGGTCTACGAACATCAAATCGAGATCGATCACTGACACCAGGATGTCGACTAGCAAAATGAAGGTTTTAGCGCTGTGCGGATTTACCCAAAACGCATATATCTATTCGAGGCAGGTGTGTCGCTTCATCACAACTTCACCATACTTTTGCTGACTAATTCAGCTTGGAGCTATCAGGAAAGCCTGCAAGGATGTCGATTTCGGTGACTGCATCCACAAGGAATCACCTTACATCTGCTGACTCCTTGATAACCAGTATTCCTCGAACCACCTCACATAGTCCAGAAAGCAGACATGCCCTGGGCGTCGAATATGGACGACTTTGGCTCTAGCGCCACTACGGAAGAGGAGCAGCAGTCGCCCGAGACGACACCCAGGGCATGGTGGCTGAGCAGCGGGGACAAAAAGACATACCGACGTGAGTATGTCACGACGTGGGCCCATCGAGCCAGGTAGGCTCATTATCGTTTGGTAGTCTTCGACGAAACGGTGTCGTATCTGCATAAAGCTTTGATAGAACAAGGGCCTTTTGACGTGAGCGAGGCAAAGCCCTTAAATCTGCGTCGTGCTGATGGATCTTCCTCAGGGCATATTAGGCTTCTCGCAAGGAGCGTGTATGGCAGCGACTCTTGCTGCTTTGGTAAGTCGCCGGCTATGGGCTCACTGTCAAAGCTCACAGCGGAACGTTTAGCTGGAGAAGCCCGGACTACACGCAAACTTCCCTTCAGAACCCAGCATCCCTAAGTTCAAGTGTGAGTTCCTCAGCCTCTCATTCGTCACAGCAGCACCTTACGGCGTTGGCTTCAGTTGTCATCTCAGTCGGAGGGTTCCTACCCGTGGCGTCAGATCCCTCGTTCATCCCATACTTCCCACTACCGCAGCATCTCCCGGTACTGCATGTCATGGGGAAGAACGACACTTTGGTTACTCCTGAGCGTAGTCAGTCGCTGGTCGATGCCTGCCTAAACTCAAGGGTGGAGCTTCATGATGGAGGTGAGTCGATCTTTCTCTGCAATGTTGCGTGTGACTGACACACTCAGGCCACTTTACACCGTCAAAGGCGTCATGGCGACATTTCCTACAGTACGTCGAATTCGATAGCGAGGTAGGGCCAGGCTGATGACTTTGCGTAGTGCCTACATATTGTCTTTCGCGGATGGAGGGAGTGCCGGGGATGTGGGACCTATCGCCTCGTTTGGCCCTTCGGGCGCGAACACCCCTAAGACGGGCACAGTACCCAATACCCCTCGCCCGTCATCGCCTAATCCCTCGTCTCAAGCTACGCCCGACAAGCCTACGGACTCAAGCAAAGGTGGCTCTTCCGCTGAGGATCCAGCTCCATCGGCTTCGTGAGCATGATGCTGTTCGGCAGGATCGACGTTGCATCTATACCACTTGATGCAAATGCACAGGGCAATCGTGAAAATTACAAATCGTTCGGGTATCATGATTCAAGATACTGATGTCAGCTGCTTTCGTAACGCACAGAACCCAAGAAACATTGTCCGTCTTCTCACGCCCAGCTCGTTTCCGTCTCTCACTTTCCCCTCTTTAGAACGCACATCAAGCCACATTCTCGCTTCCGCTTTCGTCCGTCTCTGCCAATTGTGGAGTTTGACTCCTACTGATGCTCATGCTCTTTCCCAGATCCGCGCTGTTACGGCCCTTTAGCACTGGCAGACTGGTTCTTCTGCCCAGCTGACTGACCGTGGGGGCTGTGGGCGTTGTTGGCTTTCCCATCTTTCCGGCAGCTCGCCTCTCCGGTGTCCTATTGTGCTTGACGCTTGGACCTAGTGGAGTCGGCGTCATAGAACTTCGAGCCCTTTGTGTGGGAGTGACCATTGGCGAAGCGGGAATAGAGCTCAGGGAATCTCGCTTGGTACCACCTGTTCGGAGGGAGGATTGGGATAAGGACTGGCTGAGTCGACGGGTCGGCATTGGAGTGACGTCGTTTGACATACTTGCGCGATTGGTTCGACCGGTAGATGCAGCAAGCGAAGCGCCTTGCAGACCCTTGGAGGACTTTGGTCTTGGTGTACCCGTCCCCAATTGCCTTTGCAGGAGTATCAACTCTGTCTGCTTCGAGTCGAGCGCCACATTGAGCAACTCCTTGTCCTGCTCGAGAGAAGCCACCTTCTTCTCCAGGTCCACAGAGTTGAGCTCTCGAGTCGATGAATCCCTCCTGATGTCCTCGATCGTCTTGGTCAGATTGGCATTTGCAAGAGAGAGGCAGTCGATTTCCGAGGTGTACGTGTTCAACCTGGACTTCAGGTCTGCCGACGTCGATTTCTCCACTTCGAGCGAGGTGATGGCCGAAGTGATGGCCTCGTCGCGGCTGTGAAGCTGAGTCTGCAGATCCTCCACCTGACCGGACAATGTCTCGACCAGCCTCTCGAGGTCTTTCAGTTTGCGGTGATCACCAGAGGACTCCATTTCGAGCTTCTCCTCGGCTTTCCTGAGCGACTCTCGCAGGAAATCCAGTTCTCCATCTTGAACACTGATTGTCGAGGATCGCATTTTGAGCGTCGAATTGACATCCGCGAGCTCAGTCTCCATCGATCGTACTCGGAGGTTGGAGTGAGCAAGCTGGCCTCGAGCCTCGATGAGTTGTTGCTGAAGTCCCGACAGCGACTCGTCATCTCCGGCAGTCGAGTTGAGTAGGTCGAGCAGCTAGAAGATGATTAGCTCATATCGACTTTTGGGTTTAGCTGTAACTTACCTCTTGCTTCTCTTGCTCTAGGGACATCTTAGCGCCCTCCAGTTCCTCCTTCTCCTCTTCCACCATCCTCAGAATTGACTCGCTCTCGGCTAGCTTGTCAGTAAGTTCCGCGTAGTCTTCCCTCAGTCCCGCCAAGTCCTCTTCCAAGACTTGATTTCTTCCAGCCAGCTCATCCCGTTCATCTCGGGTGGGCTCAAGCTGACTGATAGCTTCTTTCTCCCTCGAGTTTGCTTCCTCCAGGGCAGACTCTGCTTCCACCAGTAATCCCTCCAGGCGCTTGACCTCCATCTGGCCCTTGGCGATCTTCTCATCTGTGGCATAATTGATCGTCCTCAGTTTGTCCCTCAACACCGCAATGATGCTCTCTTTGGCGTTCATCGTGCGCAGGGCATTCTTCAGATCCGCATCCGCTTGCTTAATGTCATGCTCGCTCTCCTCCAACCTGCTTTCCAACGAGGCGATCCTGCCATCCTTCTCCCCGGCTTCGTCTCTCAGCTTGGAGAGATCTTGTTGTCGTTGGGTCTGACGGGTTTGCAGATCGATGATGCGCTCATCCTTGACTTTGATCGCTTTGGTGAGTCGGGCCAACTCGGCTTCCCGCTCGATACCGATTTTGAGGAGGTCCTCGACCTCTTCCACTCGAGCAGTCTGGATTGCCAACTCATCCTTAAGTGTCGATATTACCGCTTCGTAGTGACCAGAGCGCTCAGTCTGGGCGTCTTGAGCCGAAGCGAGCTCCGTCTCCGCCTTGGTAATGCTTGCTTGCAACTCCACAATGGCGGACTGAGCGGCAGACTTCTCTAATTCGTGACGTCCGTTCTGGGTTTGTAGAGTAGTGACCTCTTTACGAAGCGCGCGGGTGTCTGCTGCTTCCTGCTCGAGCTGCTCGACTCGTTCCTGGGCTTGAGCATACTCCACCTCGAGGGAAGATAGGCGCTCGGCAAGGTCGTCATGGGCGATTTGAAGCGTGTCGAAGTATCCCTCGTTCTCGGTCACTGCTCCTTGAAGCTGCTCAAGGGCTTTCGAAGAGTCAGCTTTATCCTAAGGGGATGACCGTCTAGCTCACCCTCTTTGTGATTGGCTTCTTGCTGATCCAGTTCGTCCTTCAGATCTTCAAGCTCTGCTCTAAGTCAGTCGCAGCTCGTGAACACACTGACTCTGACTCACCAAGCTCCTTCAGACGTAGCTGCTCCTCTCCCCTTGTGTCCACCGGGACAATGGAGTGCCTCCTAGCCCTGGCGTTCGACTCTCTTAACGCCTTCAGCTCCCGACGCAGGCTTTCAATCTCCAATTCCATCTGCCCGACCTGCTGCATAGCCCGGTCCTTCTCCGCTTGGATCGACTTCGCATGCTGGCTATGAGCGTCCAGCAGCTGCTGCGACAAAGGGAGTGGGGGCGCAGAGTGGTGGTGACGGTGTACGAAGGCGTTGTCGCTCGAGACGGAAATGGCGGAGTCAGCGGCTGACTGTGGTCCAGTTGAATCACCCTCGTCGAGGGGTGTCATGGCAAACCCTGGCGTGTAGTATTCGGTCCGCGATGTGAGGACTGAAGAGGGAGTCTGACCATGGCCGAGGTGTATGTGCTGACTGGTTGTCGAAGTGACTGACGCCGTTGCGACAGAAGATGGCGTTTCTCGGATAGTGGACAGTGTCGTCCTGCGGAAGATATCGATTTCGACACTGGACTCTCCTTCTTGGTCGATTTCTTCACCCTCGATCTCGTGGTCTTCATCAGAAGCAGAATTCTGACTGTCGACCAGCGAGGTATCGCCTTGTTGGTTTTCAGGATCGTGCTCATCCTCGTCTTCATCGGCCTCGGCGAGGTGTTCCATGCCGTGGGCAGTGTTAGTCGTCTTTACCGAACCAGGCGAAGCCATGCCGGGGATGGGAGCACCAAAGGCATCGAGGGACATGCGCTTAGTGACCATAGGCGAGAGCTTGACTTCGAATGGCGAAGATGAGCGTCCTGCCGAGCCTGTCGATGCGCTCTGTCTTCCTGAAACGGGCAAGAAGGACGATGAGGAAGAGTGGGAGGATGTGGAACCAGGACCATACATGTCTCGGGAGAAGAATCTTATGGCTAAAGGACAGTAAGCAAAACTCAGCTGTAAGCGACTCGTTCACTCACCGTTCTTACCATGTTTCGCATCCATGAGTACACCTCGGCGGAGGTCCTCTTTGGTGCCACCAGGGGTACCACCCGGCAGTTGTTCATCCTTGACCAGTATATCCAGGCCGTCATCTAGCTCAACTGTTCTACCAGAAGCAGTGAGTGGAAGGAAGTCATCCGGAGCAGGAGTGTAATCATCGCCGCCGCTGCCAAAGAAGTCGGTATCGTCCGAATCATGGTACACGGTCTTCGGAAAGGGTCTGGGCAGGGGTACTGGATGTGGATGCTGAGTGGTGAAAGGGTGATAGTTTGCCGTATATTGCAAGTATGAACGTCTCGGCGAGGATTGTGGAGGAGAGGACAGATGACCTATTTGATATTAGCTTGGCCGACTTCCATAGGGAGTGTCACTTACGGACTGGACTGGACGAATTACTCTTCGCCGGAGAAGCATCTTGGATTTCACTGTGACTCGCTGCCCTCTTTCGAAGCTTGTTCCGGGGAGAAGTGTCTTCCGGGCTACGTTCGCCTACGCTGAAGTCGAATTGGAAACGCATCCTCCTCATTCTTACACTCTCGGGAGTGACCTCGTTTGGATGGTGGATCGCAATCGAGGGAGTCGGCGATGGAACAGGTTTGCGTCGGGTGGCTCTGCTAGATGTGGAACGAGCTTGAGGGGTTCGTGAAGCATGTTGAGGGGTGACTGAACGCTTGTAGAGCTCGGATGAGAGGGGAGGGCGATATTGAGCTTTCGGGAGAGGGGGATAGGGATCATTCTCTCCGCTCGAGCGGACTGCAAAAGCTCAGCACTGTCGACGTGCCACATAATCTTAGGCTGTACTTACCGTTGAGATCCTGACTCAATCGGAGATCTCTAGGAAGACTCTTGCTCCCTTTGAGGCTACCTTTCCTCATGAGGCGCTTCTTCGGACTGGGCGACTGCTCCATCTGTACCTGGGCGACTCGGGTACCAAGGTCGAAAGACGATAGAGGCGATTTGGCAAAGTGATCGTATTGGTCATTCTGGGGTGAGGGCGGAATCGGGGATCGAGCCTTTTGTTTACTCTGTCTCTTGGACTTTGATCGCATGGCAGACAACGAAGGGTGATGCGCCAATGAACGAAGGATGGACGGAGCTCTTGTCTTTGACGGCGAAGAGATTGTCTTCGCATGGAAGTCCGGGATTGGTGTGTATCCTGCGTTTGAAGATCTCAGCACAATTACCAAACTCGCACTGCTAGCATTGCGCTCACCGTCTCTGAACCCTTCGGTAGGCTCTTCCAAAGAGGAGGAGTCATTCTTGCCCCCGCTGTCGGTAGTTCTAGTCTCCAGAGATGTAGACGGTCTTCCATCGCCGTTGACGGGGGTGAACCTGCCTCTGGCGCTGGATGGGGGTCGGGCATGGAACGGATTGATACGATTCCACAGAGACGGATGCTCCATGACGAAGTGCTGGGAGCGAGTCGAGAGAGTGTAATCGAGATAAAGGTGCAACGATGAAAGCAAACATGAGATGTCAATGTTATTTCCATGTCGAGGTACCACCTATGAGTAGATCGAGTCGATCAACGTCGAGTAGATGACCATCAACCAACGGCGCAAACAATCCTTGCGCCGTGTTTCAAGTGGACCAACAAAGTGGAGGTGCGTGTTTCATCAGCGTGATCATTCTCTTCCTCCTCGTATTAGTTGCTGTGTTGCGTGGAACGCGTTTCATGCCGCAGCAAATGGTACTGTAGAATCAAAGTAAAAGTAGCGAATAGTATAGTTTTTTTCCAACCGTCTCAAACACGATCTCACATCTATTCTCCTTGACAAAGCCAAACTCCCTACCAGGTCCTGGTGTTGAGGAGGAGATCGCCAGAGTGCTCCAGACCCAAGCAAGCCTTGAGGAACATCTCCAGTCCGTTCCTCTGTCGGCTCAAGCTGTTGACAACGTCGGTGCCGGGCTTGACCAGCGGCGCTTTGAGCATGTAGGACAGGAGTGACAGAACAGAGTAGAGAGGCTTGAAGTCTCCCTCCTCGGTCTTGGCGACGTCTCGGTAGGTGATTCGAGTGAGTAGCTCGGCGAGGATGGCCAGGTCGAAGATCAACGGGGTGGCGAGGAGAGAGTCCTCGCACTCATTGAAGATGTTCTGAGGCATACGTCAGTCACGGTTGATCCAGTGTATACGCTGCTACTCACCATGACGTTTCGACCACCCATGAGGAGTTCAGAGTAGTACTCGTCGATCGCTCGCTCTGAGAGGAGTCAGCGCAGAATCAAAGCCTCCGGGCGACAGAATACTTACTGGAGTCTCCTACAGCCGGGACGTGCTTGATTACGACAATGTGGTCCGGGTGCTCGCCCTTCTTGTGGACCTCACCGGTCTCTTGGGTGAGCTGAGCCGCGGTCTTGTAAAGCACCGGGTTGGCAGCTACCATGTCGTCGACCTACACACATCACGTCAGCTAAAACGAGATACGAGTGCAGCCTTTCGACTCACGACACTGGACTTGGAGATCTCCTTGGACCTGAACTGCTTCTGGCTGCTCAAGTTCTTTCCGTCGTTGTTACCGAGGTGGTTGTACGAGGAGATGGAGAGCGGCTTGATACCGGCGTTGACCAAGAACTCGGCGAGAACACTCTTGACCTTGGTCTGACCAGACTTGAAGTCATCACCACCGATGAACGACTTGTGCTGTTCGGCGAGCTCGATGCAGCCGGGAACAAAAGTGTTCTGTGGGGAACCATTGATGAACGGCGCACCTTCGAGGATACTGGCAACGGCGAACAAGGTCGAAGGGGACACCTCGTCGTGGGAAGACTCGATTGCCTTGAGCAGGTTCTCGGCAGTGTCGTTGACACCTGGAAGGATCTCGGCGTATCGCTCAGTGTTGGCGGTCCAGAGGACGATCAAGTTGTCGAGATCATTCTCCGACTTGAAGTTGCGGATGTCGGCCCTGAGTTTCTCGAGGTGCTCTTGCTTGTTGTCACCGGGAATGAGGTTGTCGGCTCGGTCTGCCTGGTTGGCGGCGATGAAGTCGGGGTCTGCGTTTGTTCAGTTTGGCTCTCGGACATGTCAACTACACCTCAAACTCACAGTAGATACTTGGCATCGGCTTGATGCTCTTCATGTGAGGCACAAGCTGCCTCTGCAAGTCGTACTCGAGGACCTTGGCTCGCTCCATCGCCTTGTCAAGTGGAACACCGGAAATGTCCCATCCACCGATGATGAAATCGTTGGGGTGGACCATTGGAAGCATCTCAGAGACAGGGACGAAGACGTCCTTGCCGGTCTCTGGCTCGGTTCCGATCCTCACAGTGGAGGCTCGGACAAGAGAACCGATGTAGTTTGGCTGTTGAAGGCCATTCTTGGTGTTCCAGGAGATGTTGTGCTTGTTGGCGAGGTGAGTCGCGACCACAGTCGTACCGTTGTTACCACCGAGACCGACAAGGAGGAGGCTATGGGGAGTCAGTCGAAGAAGAAGTTGAAACTCAAAAGTGCTCACCCGACTCGGCCAACCTTGGACTTGGTGAAGAACTCGTAATGCTTCTCAGTCTTGACGACCTTGTACTTGCCATCCGGACCCTCTACATGGTGGTCAGCGCTGCCTCATGACCCTGCAACATCGACTCACTGGTCACGTCGGCGCCTCGGTCGGTATACTTTGCTCGGACTCCTTCCGCTTCGTAGACCACACCTTCGCCCTCGACTTGAAGCAAGCCACCCTCGGGACCACGCTTGGCACTTGCGTGCACGTTCTTCACTTCCTCCCTCCCGTTGGAAGCGGGAAGGGTGAAGGAGTCGTGGTGGTTGTCAGAATGAATGGCTGTTGGTGACATTGTTGATTGATGAGAATTGATTGGATGGAAGTTGGGCGGTGGTGTTGTGGGATTTAGTTCTGTATAAGAGCTGGTGCGGCAGTGTGTTTGACGCCGCTACATGGTCACCAATTAGCACAGTGGTCCATTATAGAATGTCGTGAAACCACGACTTTGATGGGCACGTGGGGGGAAAGAACACGCGGTATTGGCTCTGATCGGATCACTCACCGGAAGGAGTTATGAGCACTGCAAAGCGAGTTTGAGAACATCAACTGGTACCCTAAGGCGGAGAGTTGGGTTGTAGAAAGAGCTGTTTGGCTGTGCTGATCTGGTATGTGGGATTGGGTGGAGAGAAGCAAGAAGAGATTGCGATGATGTGTGCCTTCTTATACACGCCAGCCAAAATACCAATGGGGACAGCACAAACAGCCACCACGCGCCATGGGAGGCGCACGGAACGGAACCAAACACGGGTGTCCCCGGGGAAGTTGGAACACCGCAATCACCCCGTTTCAGCATTTCAGGGTCAAGATCAGTTGAAACGGCCAATCGTTATACGCCGAGACCGAGGAGCGCCGACGTGGCATTAGGGAGACGGAGTTGCGACGGGATCATCCGTATCAAACACCTGAAACACCGATGACTCAATATTGCCTGACTGGAATTTGGGAATGCAAGTGAGCAGAAAGTAGTCAAGGTCCACTTTGACCAACCCTTGCATGCTGTCGAGGCTCTCTATCAGACAGCTCATCCCCCGATCAAGATTCCTGTATCAATCGTCCCAAGAAGTCGACTTTCGCTCGTATCGCGTACTTCATTCCACAATGAGCGCTCAACCCACCTCTGCGGATATCACCGCGCTCTCCGACAGGATAGCTGTTCTCCAAGTCAAGATCCGAGAGCTTAAGACGTCAAAGGGAGATGCGACGGCCGAAGTGGAAGAGATGAAGGGCTTGAAGACGACCCTGGCCGCTGCCAAGAAAGCTGCGGCTGAGGCTGGAGAAGGCCAAGATCAAGGTGCGGGCGGAGGTCTGGTGCTCAAAACGCCAAAGGGAACCATCGACCACAAACCAGAAGCCACATTGTTGAGAAAGAAGATCTTTGGCACTCTGGAGAGCATCTTTGTCAAATACGGAGGAAGCACCATCGACACGCCAGTCTTCGAACTGAGGGAAATTTTGGCTGGAAAGTACGGGGAAGACAGCAAGTTGATCTACGACTTGCAAGATCAGGGAGGAGAGCTGTGTTCGTTGAGATATGACTTGACTGTGAGCTGCAAGCATAGCTGGCTATCGCATCTCGAGCTCACACAACATAGGTCCCCTTCGCCCGTTACCTTGCCATGAATGGTGTCGTTGCGATGAAGCGATACCACATCGGAAAAGTCTACCGTAGAGATCAGCCGGTCATGTCTAAGGGAAGAATGAGGGAGTTCTACCAGTGTGTGAGTGCGCATCAAATCTTGGAATACACGGAGTCGTCTGATTTTACGCCGCAGGACTTTGACATCGCTGGTACCTACGACGCCATGGTTCCCGACGCCGAGATCCTGTCTGTCTTGTGCGAGGCATTGACCGCTTTGGAGATTGGCGAGTTCACCGTCAAGATCAATCACCGAAAGATCCTGGACGGTATCTTTGAGCTTGCAGGAGTCCCGGCCGACAAGACGAGAAGCATTTCCAGCGCGGTCGATAAACTCGACAAGGTACGTGACTCTAGCTTGATGAAGCAAGGTCGGCGCTGACTGTTTTCCAGTCTCCCTGGAGCGAGGTCAAGCGAGAGATGACGGCTGAGAAGGGCTTGTCGGAGGACGTGGCCGATAAGATCGGCGAATACGTCGGTCTCAAGGGTTAGACAACTTCAAGAATACACGGATATGAGCAATCTGATCTTTGCTACAGGCTCTGGGTGGGATCTACTACAGAAACTCGAGTCGGATCCTGCTCTGACTGGAGTCGCGTCCGCGAAAGAGGGATTGGCGGATATGCGCAAACTATTCGAGTATCTTGAGGTGTATGGTGTTCTGCAGAAGGTGAGCTCATCTATGGTCTGCGGCAGAATCCAGCAGTTAACAATTTACACAGATGTCCTTTGACATGTCGCTCGCCCGTGGTTTGGACTACTACACCGGTATCATCTATGAGGCCATCACCGAGCTCTCCGCTCCCCCTTCAATTCCAGCTACACCCTCTGTCCCTCCTCAAGCAGGTATCAGCTCGAGCGTCCCATCGTCGTCGAAGTCCAAATCGAAGAGCAAAGACGCTAAACCCGCCAAGGACGGCGAAGACGTCGACGAGTCTTCCGTCGGAGTCGGATCCATCGCCGCTGGAGGCAGGTATGACAATCTCGTGGGCATGTTCGCTGGCGATGTCAACCACAAGGTGCCATGTGTAGGTATCAGCTTCGGCCTGGAGAGGTTGTACAGCATCATGGAGATGAAGCGGAAGAAGGATGCCAACAGCAAGATCAGGGGTAAAGAGACGGAAGTTTACGTTATGAACTTTGGCAAGGAAGGCTTGTTGAAGGAGCGTATCGGTTTCGCCAAACTGCTCAGAGATAACGGTATCAAGGTGGGTCCCTCAATCGCACACACTCGACCTCTTGCTGATAAGTGTAGGCCGAGTTCATGTTCAAAGAGAACCCCAAGGACCGAGCCCAGTTCAGTGCGGCTGATTCTGATCAAATTCCCTTCGTTGCCATCCTCGCGCCAAAGGAGTTGGCGGCCGGCACCGTGAGAATCAAGCCACAAGTTGGCAAGGACGCCGCTGGGGATAGTAAAGGTGAAGAAGTCAAGATGACAGAGGTCATCTCGTATTTGAAGCAAAAGCTCGGTCACAGCGCATAAATGGGACATGCATGAATGTCCAGATCGTCACCTATATTGGCCGTACAACGGGGCGTTCTCCTTCCCATCAGCCTCCTGATCACTCTCATCCGTCTCTTCTTCCGACTCCTCGCTTGACGTGTCGTATTCCGGCACGATTGCACTCCGTGGAGGCGCAGTCACTGGAGCAGGACCGGGCGCAGCATCGTCCGAATAGTCATCTTCGGAATCTTCCTCTTCCGTCTCGCTTTCGCTATCGAGAAACTTGTCTAGGTCTTTGAATTTTGACTTGACATTTGTCGCTGAAGCCGCATGACTGATCGTCGGTATGGAGCCCACTGGTGAGGCGTTACTCGATGGCGACGACCGCTGTACCGAGGGCGAGGACGACAGATGGGTCGGGACCAATGGAACGGGTAGCGATGATATCGGAGCGGTGACTGGAGCGACAGGGGCAGTCACTGCGCTAGACTTTGTCCCAATCTGTGTGGATGTCAGACGACATGGAGCTAAATCGGCAATCCACTCACCTCGGATTCCCGTAAGGAAGCGTCTGTAGGATCGTCCGTCCATTCTGGCACTTCCTCGTATCCGGTCAACCGCTTCTGGGTTATACGCGACATGGATCCGACCTGGTACTCAGTAGTAGATCCTGAATATAGAAGTCAGTCGGAACAGCGAAACCGAGAACGAGGCTAGCATACCTGAAAAGCCATTTGATTCCCCGAAATCCCGCGTACCCAGGACGACCACTTTGACCTGTTCTCGCCTTAGCACCACTCCTCCAAGCTGCTCCTCCGCCTCTTCTACTTCATCCACCGTATCCCGGTCCTCGTCATCCTTCGACGTCTTCTCATCCCGTACACCGCGCATCAGGGCATGCAAGAATCTCGCCCGATCGCGGACGTCATAATCGGCGTCGTATCGCGCTAGCGAGAAGAGATATTGTGCAAGCAGCCCGAGTTGCTTGTTGGGCGGTGATAAGACCATGACCTTGGTAAGCAGCGTGATGATCTGCAATTTGGCGGTGATCGACTACAGAGTTCATCAGCCATTGTTGTCACTGGTGGTGTCTCTCGATCTTACTTCTTCAGTAAAGCCCTTGGCTCCTTTGCGCAGGATATCCGGGACCCAGCTTGCAATACCCTCCCATCCGATACCGAAAGCAGGCTTCTCGTCACTTGCGGCGTATTGACCAACCAGCCAGTACACGCTCGCCCTGGCAGAAGGGTTTGTAATACCATCAAGGCCTTTTGCCAATCTTGCAACAAGTAGCTGCGGCGAAGGAAGCGAAGTTTTGTCGCCCGCTGGTAGAGACATGATCACCGACTTGAGCACGATTACAGCCTGTGCCACAAGACATCCTACGTCATGTTAGCAGTAGAAAGAAGAATGCACGGCAGTACTCACCTCGGTCGCATATGAGCAGCTTCATCAGACTGCTCAGCCCGGCGACGGCGACTTCTGACTGTGTTCGAACACAATGCCCTATCGCCTTGACGGCGGCTTCTGCGACGGCGTCATTCTGATCCCGAGCGTAATGCTGTAGGAGGGTGAGTTGTCATCTTCTCTGTCTTACATACCTTGAATTCGCGAACCGACGCTTGTGCGGTCTCAGCGCTTACCAGCGCGGTGAGAACCTTGAGCTTGGTCAACTTAACCGAGACGCTATCGCTGGAATGGAGGTATAGAAGGCTGTGAGAGCCGCTGAGTAGCCACTACGAACATACATCAGTCAGGCAATCCCCTTGCCTGTTTGCTAAGACTTACCGGCCTCTCTTCCGCTATTCCAGCAACGACCTCCCATGTCAAAGCAGCGATCTCCTCCCCGGCGGCTCTACGCCTATCACTGCCGCTGGCGAGTCTCAGAAGAGGCGGAACGAGAAGCTCTTGTCCCACAAGAGCATGCCCCGCTGGAGCGAGATGATAGAACATTGTGGCGGTGGCGAGCACGACTGCCGGGTTTCGCGATTGGAACAAAGGCTTGGAACAATGTAGGAGCATCGCCAGATCGATGTCCAATCCTTCAAATTCGTCCTCGCTGTCTTCTCCATCGTGGGGATGAGATACTGGCTGTCTTTGTGTAGGCTTCTTGGTCAAGCTGCTAGGATTGACGGATCCAGCGGTTTCTGGCTTCTCGAGCATTGTCCTGGCGTATCGAGTAAGGACTTCCAGGGCGACGCATTGGCCCCATTCGTCCGCGTCGACTATCAGACGGCAGATATGGCGGTAGTAAGGGTGAAGTAGATCGAAACGGTCCGGGCACATCTCCAAGAAGGCAGTGAGAGTCGGTCCCAGTGTCAATGGTGAAGGTGATGCTAGCAGAGTTTGGAGAAGCGGTAGTAGCTGCGACAGAGCAGAAGTGTCCATTCTGATTCTCGTTAGCTCAAGATTGTGACTGCTTGACATTAGATCTCGTGGCTCACTCGTACACCTTGGCGAGCCCGCCAGCGACCACCTTCCTCACATACGGGTTCCGGTCGTTGACCAGCTTCTTCAGACCCAGCATGACGATACCTGAATATAAATGAGCCTGATTAGAGGAGCCTGTGTTTTGGGAGCTAACCTTGAATGACAGGAACTCTGATCGAGGTAAGTACCCTCAGTGACATGGACCGTATCAGGGGAGAGCTATCCGACAAGTCTTTCTGGAAAGTATTGATGGACAAGAGCAGCAAGTCGGAATTGGTAGAAGCGCTGCGCTCTCGTCAGCTCGTCACAGCTCGCAATCTGATGAACGCGCACTCACAATCTCAGAAGGTAGATATAGACGAGCTTTCTGATCTCTATACTTGGTGCCACTACATTCTTGACCACTTGGGCGAAGAACGGCTCCATATCCCGACCTTTCGACATGCCCGCGATGATCCGCTTCATCCCTTCCAACCTCTCCCGCTCCAACCGACTTTCCAGCAGCTTCGAGATTTCCTTGATCTTCTCATCGGATGTGTCGAAGTATGCTGCGGAGGCCGAGCCTCCGCCTCCGGCCAACAAGGAGATGTCCCGGGTAGTTTCCTGAGAGTCATTGGCAGGTGGTCAAGAGGATTGCGTTGGATATCTCACCTGGAAGTTCTCCTTGATCCGCTGCTGGAGCCTAGATATTGCCGCCATCCTGACCTGAACCTGATCTTCGCGTCCTCCGGGAGCAGTGTTTTATGGGTATCACAAGGATGCTTCTGAGTGCCTCTGACTTGCTGTTAATCAAGTCGAGACTCAGACCACCGGTGACCGGTGGGTGACGCCTGGTCCGATCGTCTTCAGGCGCGTGGCAACCACGTGGTCGGATCCGAACTGCCGGAAAACCAGACGGGCAAATTCCAAGTCCCATATCATCTTGCTGCTCAGGTCGATCAACTCTGGCTTGCAGTCATCATCATCCTTGCTAGCTCAACAAGACGCATACACAATGGTGCAAATAGCGCAAGACATCGTGAGTGTGCTGAAGATCAGTACGGCGGCATTTATTGACTGCGTGTAGCGCCGCACATTCCCTCGGACGGATGAGGTGGTCGTATCCTACATCTCCGGATTGGTGGAGGACGAGGATGAGGAGATTGACGACATCATCGAGATGACCAGGGGGATGCTGCAAGCTGGTCCCTCGTCGCGAGATACCAAACCTCTGGACGATTTGTGGGTCCTCGTTATATTATCGGAAATTGTTCACTAATCTAGTGACAGGATGGGCCGCTTGGTGGAGTATCTCGAAGCACAACAGTCGAAGCGGGTCAAGCGATCAACTCAGGTCAAGCAGCTCGAGAAGACGTTCAACATGCGCAATCAGCAAATGTCAGCTACGATCGCCATGTCCGGCAAAGTTGACTTGGAGTCGAATACCAAAGGGCAGGCATCCCGAGTCGATCTGGCCAAACTGGCCAAAGCTGAAGCCAAACTCAAGGCCAAGATCGAGAAGCGATCCAAGCGGGATCTGTACCAGGGCTCCAAACTCATCGAAATGGCATCGAAACAGCAGAGCTACGAGGAGATGTTCATGAAGGTCAACCCGCTGGATCTGAGCGGTGCGGCGAAGGGCAAATCCAAGGACATCCATCTCGTCAATATCGACGTTTCGTTTGCAAGCAACAGGATTCTGTGAGTACTTTCCTAACATCTCGAACGGGATCTTGCTGACTAGCTACTAGCGCCGGTGCCACCCTCACTATGGCCACTGGACGAAGATATGGTCTTATTGGAAGAAACGGTGTGGGTAAATCGACACTTCTGCGTCATCTCGCTCTACGAGAGGTCCCTATCCCAACCCATATCTCGGTCTTGTGAGTCGATGATCAGGCCTGGCTTGGCCCTTGCTGATCATGCTCGCAGATATGTCGAACAAGAAATAGCCGGAGACGACACTTCTGCCCTCGAATCCGTTCTTCAAGCAGATGTCTGGCGACACAAGCTCATTACCGATGAAGCCGAACTTAACGCCCAATTGGAAGGACTCGAGAAGAAGCCAGAAGCGAACGGGGATTCGACAGAGGGCGAGAAAGCATCGGCAAATGCCAACGATGCGGAGAAGGACGAGTTGATGGCTCGACTTGGCGAGATTCAGAAGAAGCTCATCGATATGGAGGCGGAGACTGGTCCAGCGAGAGCGGGTCTACTGCTTGCTGGTCTCGGTTTCTCGGAGGCGGATCAGACAAAACCAACGAGATCGTTCTCTGGTGGTTGGAGAATGAGATTGGCTCTGGCTAGAGCGCTGTTCGTCAAGCCCGATGTAAGTTGATTCGATGGTTGTATGGTCAAATCTGACTTTGTTTCAGCTTCTCATGCTGGATGAGCCGTCGAACATGTTGGACTTGAACGCCATTGCATGGCTGGAAGACTACCTACAGACATGGCCCAGTACGCTCCTCGTCGTGTGAGTATGCCCAATCAATGTCCGCTGGCGCATGCTAATGGCGGTATAGCTCCCACGACCGAGCGTTCCTTGACCACGTCGCTACGGATATTATCCACCAGCACTCACAGCGACTCGACTACTACAAAGGTAACTTCTCGCAGTTCTACGCGACCAAGATGGACCGAGCGAAGAACCAGAAGAAGGAGTACGAGGCGCAGCTGCAGTACCGACAGCATCTGCAGGCATACATTGACCGATGGAGATACAACGCCAATAGAGGTGAGACACACCATTGGTCTGATGCGACCAGCCCGATGCTGACATTTCCCTCAGCTCCACAAGCTCAATCCAGAATCAAGATCCTGGAGAAGCTGCCTGAACTGGAACCACCCGAGGAGGACGATTCCGAGAGTTTTAAATTCCCCGATCCTGAGAAGATTTCGCCTCCGCTTTTGCAATTGGACGAGGTAACTTTCGGTTACTCGCCCGAAAAGATCATTCTCAAAGGCGTCAACATCAACGTCGACCTGGACAGTCGAATTGCCGTCATTGGTCCCAACGGTGCTGGTAAATCGACATTGATCAAACTTCTCACTGGCTCGATCCAGCCATCGCAAGGCAGCGCCACGCACAACAATCGATGTCGAATCGCGTACTTTACCCAACATCACATTGACCAACTGGACGTGACTCAATCGCCAGTCGGGTTCTTGCAGACAAAGTTCCCGGGTAAAGTGGAGCAGGATTATCGATCCCATCTTGGTTCATTTGGGATCACCGGTTTGACCGGTTTGCAAAAGATTGGCACCCTGTCCGGAGGCCAAAAGTCTAGAGTCGCGTTCGCCGTGTTGAGCATGTTGAGACCGCACATCTTGCTCTTGGACGAGGTGAGTCGATTCCATTTCTGACACTTCGAACCGAGCTGATGTGTTCAGCCTTCCAATCACTTGGATATCGAGGGTATTGACGCCTTGATCGACGCTTTGAAGGTCTACAAGGGCGGTGTCATCAGTATCAGGTGAGTATGCTCGACAAAGCGAAGGGTATTGAGCTGACAACGGATAGTCACGACGAGCGTTTCATCACAAATACCTCGAACCAGCTCTGGGTCTGCGCCGAGGGTGAAGTCACAAAGTACATGGGAGACGTCGAGAGCTACAAGGTGCGTTTCAACCATTAGTCCCCAGTGCATGACCACTGACCCATGACTCTCTTGCAGAGTTTGATCGTCGACTCTATTCGGGCAAAAACTCGGCCATAGTCGGGCCGCGAACCCTCACGTTTCGACGACTCCATACGTTGGGCTTTTTCGAATCTTGTCATTGGTCATGCACGACATATCGAATCTGACGGTTGCTCCCTTCAACTCGCTTCAACATTTGCAACTGCTTCGAACGCCAAATGAGTGCTATGCGAAGCTGGCAGCGTCATTGTCACATGTGCTTACTCCGACCTGGGAAACACAAGCCTGGTCAGCTGCCTGGCTAGAGCGACTCGGTCACAACGCTGATTCTTCCTTTGACATACTGATACGCGTAGGAATGCGCTCGGGTGTCCCCTTTGAGACCGATCTCCTCACGCTCCAAGGCCTCTATACACTGCGTGATTCTCGATTTGGCTGCCAGATTGGAGGGCTTCGACGCATATATAAGACAGCGAAAAGAGGTCTACTGCCCGTGAAATAGAGTACAGCCCATCCCCCGACCTTCACTTTCCAAGACCAACTCACGCGTCTTTCGACATGTCATCCACAATCACTTGGGGCACTACGGCACACGCATCAACGGCAGAAGATGGTGACCAAGCGACACACGATATCTTCCTCAGTGCGGGAGGCGATGCAGCTTATTCGGATTCGATCCCAATCGAGAAGGATCCAACCGATGCTTCAAGATACCTGCCAACCGAAAGAGTCACGGTCACCGACGGGAGGTTGCCTGAAGAGACCCGAGTTCGGCTGTTGAACTACCTGAGACGCAATGGAGGTGTCTCCCGAGAGGCTACCCAGAAATGGTCATTAGCGTACGTACCCTCCGTCTACGAGGCATCGCGGCTGGGCATGAAGGAACAGCTGTGGCCGCTCCATTTCGCTAACGGCCCGCTGGAAAGCAAGGGAGAGTCCATCCCCGACGGCGATGCGATGGACTTGGACTGAGCAACTTGCTAGCCGGCTTAAGGCGGGGTCCTGTTCCGCCCTCTTGCTTAATAGCCGCATGCAAATCAGTGATCTGATATTTCGGTGCTCCCTGACCAATTGATGTAGTGCAAGTCTATAGGTAGAGACTAGAGTGGGTTGACCGAATGCTTGGTGTTGGGTGTCGTCACCCGCGCTGACGCTTGCGCGAGGGCTATCACCTTCAGACCACCTCGCTCTGGGTCAGGGAATGAAGGCAGACACTTCGCCGAGGAAGCAACCAAGGGGGTCAGCTGGTAGTTATCACCTCAAGATTCAGTCTCACTCACTGATACTCTGAGACTCGTCGCGAGGATCGGCTCTGACCCCTGATACCTCAATACAAGGAGGCAACCAGCCCGTCTGCTTGGTCCTTTGAAAGCCCAGACTCCGTGCTCACACCATTGGACTCGATATGAAAGGATCGACGGTAGTGTTTCATCATCTTGTCCCCATATAAGTGAGTCAACGTCACTACCGCTGCGACATCATCACACAACCATTGGACTCGTCGACTCTACCTGATCCAATCAACTGACCTTTGCTCGCCATGACCACTGACACTAACGCTCCGGACGTCCCTCCCGCTGATGCGCAGATGCCCTCGGCTGCTCCAAGGTGTGTGAAGGTGTCCGACCTAATCCGAGCTCTACTGATTACTCGTGTTAGCCTCTGCCCTCAAACCCCTCCTCCGTCCCTAGTCACCGACAGATCCTCCACGGCCAAGTCCTACACCAGGAAGATCCTAATTTCCCTCGCCAACCCGTTCTCCAAACCTCCAACCCCGGAGCGAGTGAACTCCTTCTCCGACTTCATCCGTCGAGATTCGAGCGATTGGGGTATTCCAGAGGATCAATCCCAGATCCTGGACGGCGAGCCCATCTCAAAGTCCCTGCCCATCCCTCGTCAAGTCGAGCTCGTTGGGGTCGAGGGAAAAGGCCATCCTTCAGACCTATTGTTCAGCTTCAATTCCAGTCCGGGGGATCAAGCAGTTCCAATCCTTATCGACTTTAACAACCCCCAACCATTTGGTAAAGCCTCTCAAGCATTTCAAGGCTTTCCCGGATCGGTATCCTCGGCCGACACGTTGATCAGTGCTGGACGAGCGAACTCCCTCAGTCGAGAGTTCAACGGTATCCGACTTGGTTCAAGAACCCCTTCAGTATCTTCCCGATCCAATAGTCCGATCTCGTTCGACAACCGATCTAGAGGATCTTCCATCAGTCGACCAAACTCGTTGTCAGGCGCCCTCAACCCATTCGCAGTTCCATTCCACCACGCTCAAACGCCAAAGGTGAACATCCCATCGGGTCGAGCTTCTCCCGAGCGATGGTCACCGGCAAGGAAGTCATCGACCGTTCTGGGCGATGACACTGTGCCCAGTCTACCTCTGCCCAAAGCACTGCCCCCTTCACTGCCCAAGAGACCAAACTCGGTTCTCCCGCCCGTCTTTGTCAAGCGAGAGGCAGCTGCTTTGCCTCAGCCCATGTCCTTGAAAGACGTAGCACCGCTGGGTCAGGGATGGGAAGGGGACAGAAGCTTGTCCGGGAATGAGAAGAGGAGGAGGGCCAGTGTGCAGGTGTAGCAAACCAAACCTCGTCGAACCTGGCGCACCTCGCATTAACTGTACTTGATGGCATAGCATATTGCATGTGATGATATTCGATGTGACTGAGATCAGTGATCTCGTAGGCAAGATCGTAACGCTTGTGTCGTCTTTATGATATAGGTACCGAGGTGCTCTCGAGCTCAAGGTGCGGGTAGCCTGCTCCCTTTTGATTGTATTCGTGGGTTTGCGCACAGTTGGGCAGGGGGATGAGGCCGGCTCATGCGTCTTGGTTGGCAGAGTTTACTGTGGCTCTAACGACGACAGGGATCATCTCCCCTGTAGCGAGAGGGTATGACTGGTGCTGAAGGACGGCTAGGAAGTTTCTGAAGATGCCAGAGTGAGCGGTGATGGAGATGTCTAGAGGGCGTTCGTTCAGCTCGGCTATTTCCTCTTCGGTCTTGATCAAGTTGGCTCCACTTACAAGTCTCCTTGACGCCATTCTCCCCGAACAGCCTGTCCAGTGCTCTTTGACTCCTGAGCTGCATGTGCGCGTCCGTCTCTCGCTCATCTGCCTTCCATAGCTCGTCATTCTCGACGAATCCGTCCTCGAACTTGAGTCTTGGGAATTGCTTGGCCAATACGCTCTGAGTATTCACGTCAGCATCGCTCACTCGAGCTCGACCGACTCGACCCACCTTTGATCGCCTCTGATCACAGGTGTGACTTCCGTATACCTCCCTGAAGTCCTCCCAGACCTCTGGCTCGCCGACCAGCAGCTCGCCCCAGGAGTACTCCATCGTCTCGGCAGCTCGGGTGAACGGACTGACGAACCACCTCATCTCTTCTTTAGTGATGGGCGGGCCAAATGGAGCTTCCTGCAGCCAGCACTTGTTGATGGCTTTGGCCTGGTTCTGACCCAGGGTGGTCAAAGCGGGATCAGGACCCCATGTGAGGGTACCATTACCGTACTCCATCGCCCATTTGGCTTCCCATGGCTAGATGAAGCGGGTTAGAGCCAGCTCCGATGATGAGGTAAGCAGTACGCACCTCTACTCCGATTTGAGACACGGCATAGTTGTGCCAGCCCTCTCCGTGACGCCCTGCATGATGTCAGCCACGGCCATTTATCATGACTGTGATGCGCTCACCTAAGAAGAAGACCTTGTACTGCACGTCCGCGGGCGCTTCGAGTTGGAGCTTCTTGACACTCGCTTTGAGGTTGTGCCACCTGTCTTCTGACCTGTCAACCATTCCGAAAGACTGTTCGAGCTATCAAGACATCGTCAGCCGAACTCAGGTGCGCATCATGAGTTTCTCACCATCTCTTCGAACTCGACAGATTTCGGCTGCGGACCATTCTGCTTGAAGAAGCCTTGGACTACCTGAGCTAGTGTCAGTCATGATGGGGGGTTTATAGAGAGCCGTCCCCACCTCGTAGATGTATTTATTGGGCTTGACGAAGAGCTCTGGAGACTCATCGGGTCCTCCACTGGGAATCGATGCCACGGCCGGGTCATCGGGAATCGCGACGGTCATTGCTGTCGTGAGCGGAGCGGTCTAGTGTGCAGTGGTCTCAACGTCGAAGGGGACAGGAAGACGACTCCGCAGAGCTCTTTAGATCTGCTTATGGCTTAAGAACGTTTGAAGTGGAGCGACAACGTTTTCTGCCGATCTCGAGCTTTCTTCGTTCGGCGCGATCGAGTGCGAGTGCGTTTTCCCCTGACCGAGTTTTGATGGTCGCGAAGGTTGGAAGCAGAAGCAGAACAGAGTTGTGGCATCTCACGCTAGAACCCTCTCAACGCTCAACCCTCTATCTCCCTTGGTTACCGACTCGACTCGGCAAAGGATCAAACGTTTAGGAGAAAGGACGTTCACCCCTCGGACTATTTACGGTGCCTTTTCGCCCCGGTTGTTCGGCCCTGGCTAGCCCTGGGGCCTGGCTCCGTCGCCCTGCTCGCGGCCCTGACTCCCCTCATCCAACACCCCTCAACACCCTCACCCTCGTGCGCTCAACTGTGATCACCTCCATATACTGGTTGGAGCCGACAGCGTATCCAAGAAACCGGTATACTGTGCGCTCGTCTCCCCACAGTTGGAAGCAGCTCGTATTGATCGTGCCTGCAAAGAGGTCAAAGTCAGGTCACTGACGTCTTCACCACTTGCACGCTGCGTACCTCGGGCAGCCACTCTTCCATCCGCTATCGAAATTGTATCAGTATGGTGGAGGAAGGCTTTGCAAAAGGGACCCACTTTGAACCGGTTCTTGTTCGAAGGATGCGTGCTGAGGAAAGCAGGCACCGAGGTCTTCTCGATCTCACTCATGCGTTGCCAGACCCTGGGGGTGGGTCAGCTGAATCCAATGCGCCATGTAAGTTCGCTTGCGAAGATGCTCACCTGGGCGCTTCAGAGGGATCGTAACAGGCCCGGCTGTAATATGTCAGCTTGAAACACTGTACCCCAGGCTCAAATTCACCTCATCAAGTGCAAGCCGACCTTGTCTGCCTCGCTTTCCGCCGTTCTCGATTGTGGGAATCTGGTGACATGAGTATTGCGCAGTAGCATCGTCTCAAGCTCCGTCTCCCACTCACTCCAAGGCCAATGTTGTTGCCGCTTGCGTGATTCCGTAGTCCATGCCGAGGAGACCTTGGACGATCCACGCGACGCCCATCAGGATCTTGGCAAAGCTCACCCGCTCGGCGGTGTGTCGAAGTACTGCATTTTGTCAATATCCAGATAAGCAGCAATTCTTGCTTTCCCACCTTGATGTGCGATCTCGTGACCCATGATCGTCGCCAACCCATCATCGTTCGCGGCAACAGGAAGGATGCCTGTGAAGACGAAGATCTTGCCTCCCGGGACGACGAAAGCATTTGTTGTCTTGTCGTCAATCACGAAGACCTGCGTTCGTCAGCGCCCTGAAGTCGAGCTAGCTTAGTGATCTCGCCACTCACCTCCCATTCGGTGTCCTTGGAGATAGGCTCATCGGAAAATCCTTGACCCGAAAGAACGTCGCCAATGCTGGGCTCAGCGACTCCCCATTGCGATATTCGTGCCTCTACAGCGCCAAGATCGCCGCCCTTGACCTTGCCCAGATGCGAAGATTCGATGATCCGCGTTGCAATCTTGTGGACTCGTTTGCTCTGAGGGTGATGTGGCGATAAAATATTTCCGGAATACTGTTTGAGTGTCTGGTCTTTCGCTTGCAGACCCAGCTACGGCCCGTCAGATCGACGACCTTCTGCCGGGAAGTTTGCCGCTTACTGAGACTTCTGTCGACACTGACGTGTCCATGAATCGCCAACGACCGGTCTGTTCCACCGTCTCGATACTGGCAATCCATCAGCCTTGGGTCATGCACGAATCCTCAAGACTTACTGAGATACCACGTAGATGACACTTCCTCCCAATGCAGCTCCCAAGAGTATTCGGGCGCGAGAATTCGGCACCCGCCTGTAGAAATACCCTCTCATAGCGTCCCATGGTCCTCTCCCATTATGAGGTGGAGTCGGTCCGCTTGAGCCACCAAAGCTTTCTTTGGGAGAATCGAACCTCTCATATCGAGCTCGCAGAGGTCTGCTGGTCTGGATACCCCGGGCATACTGCTGGCTCCTGGCTAGTCTTGCCACAGGCGGTTGAAGATTGACTTTCCGTGGCAAAGTCTTGCTGATGGTGGAGAATGTTCTGCTGGAAGAAGCAATTGAGGTCGCCTGCCATGAGCACTGCAATGTGCGAAGGCCCGACATGGCGACAGCACTGGAACAGGTGAGCTTTTGTTGAGATAGATGGCACAGAGCTCTTGCAGACGACGAGAAGCGAACTGGCGGCGATGACGCACCAAACAAGCTCGGCAACTAACCTATTCCAGCCTATTTCAAGAAGCGGGGCGAGCCTGAACAACTTTAGGCCTCCGAGGCGGCCCAGCCTGCTTGCTCGGATACCCGCCGTACTGTGCCCCCTTGCCTCAGCTGCAACTCAGCTTGCATGTGCAGCTTCACGTTCGACCATACATAGTACCAAACCTCTCAACAGCCCCTACACCCGCGACAGGATGCCTTCAGATCTGTCGTACTGGCTGTTATCGGCGCCACTCAAGGATGGAGACCCAAACGTGATGCTCAACGAGGTCAAGTCGGCGTTGGGCAGTGATAGCGTTGTTGGCGGGTTTGAGATTCCAGAGCTCAAGGTGGGTCAAAGCTCGCGTTGATTTGCAAGTACTCGAGTGAGGAGACCTCGTGTGATCACTTGGCGCGCCTGCACCACTACGATGCTGCACGTATGGTTATTGGACAAAGGGGCCTCACGTGTTGGTCTTGAACAAGCTGATGTGTTGATTCTAGGCTGGTACCCTTAACTCGTTGCTCACACTGTCGGATCAACTACCCAAACTCGATGCTCAATTCACCGGAGTCGTCTCCAAGCTGCTGGACACGCTTCGGTCTCTTGTGGAAGACCCTGAAAAGTCGCTATCTCAACACGCTCGCGTCAACGACAGGTCAGCAGAGGAGTACTTGATACCGGGCAAGCAGGGCGGGAGCGCGAGCGGCTGGCGGTGGGATCAAGGGAGATGGGGCAGCGGTGGCAAAGTTGGCGAAGTGGTCGACGCCCTCACAAAGGTGCGTGCTGGATCTGATCTAGAATGGAGTTGGGTTAACGATCTCGCTAGGAGCTCAACTCGATCGAGTCGACTCAGAAGGCGAAACAGCAGTCGTATAGCTTGGCGAAAGGTGGATTGACCAACCTGCAGCGTAAAAGAGGGTAAGTGAAAGCTGGCCACCGCTTGTGTTCGTGTATTAACGGGAGTGCCAGAGGAAATTTGTCGCAGAAGTCGCTGCTGAATATCATCAAGAAGGGCGACGTGGTTGAGGATTCCGAATTCTTGGAGACGCTATTGGTTGCCGTGCCGAAGTGAGTATCACGTTGAGCTCTCAAGACTTGAGCTGATCCCTGATCCCAGAAACGCGATCAAGTCCTGGGAGGAGAAGTACGAGAGATTGACCAGCATGGTTGTTCCGAGGAGTACAACGTGAGTTCGTGAAGTCTCGCAAGGCGGTTGCTGACTCTGATTCAGGCAACTGGCTGCCGACGACGAGTTCTTCCTGCAGACGGTGACTGTCTTCAAAAAGGTCAAGGAAGAGTACACCCACAAGTGCAGGGAGAACAAGTGAGTTGAGGTGTAGCAGTATGCGGCTATGAAGCTTATTCCCTGTCTCATAGGTTCATTGTGAGGGACTTCTCATACGATGACGGGGCATTGGAAAAGCAGAACAAGGAGATTGAACAGCTGGCCGCAGAGGAGAAGGAACTATGGGTGAGGAATGACTATTCTACCTACGATACTGATATTAACGCCGTGCCAGACGGATCTCCTGAAACTCTCTCGGATCAACTTCTCGGAAGCGTACCAGATCCTCACGCATCTCAAATGCGTCAGACTGTTCGTCGAGTCGGTCCTGCGATACGGTCTGCCAGCCGATTACGCCGGAGTGATCGTTCGTCCGGAGCCCAAGACCGCCGTCAAGTCGTTGAAGACGCTTTCCGGAGAGTTCTCCTATTTGGCAGGAAAGAGCAGGGCGCCCAGTGGCAGGAATTTGAAAAAACCTGCAGATTCGGTTGGTGATGGAGAGGTGGGAGGCGAATGGGCGAGCGTCATGGAGGCGGAATACTACGACTTTGTCCTGTTTGAGATTCCAAAGGTGGAATTCTAGATTGTAAATGTCATTGTGGATTTAGACTGCCTTGCGAGACATTGCTATATGAGCGAAGACTCAGCCTTCTCAAGCAATGGAGAGATTTTTGACCATGCTCAAGAACAGCGAACCCTATGGGCTGAGCTCGCTACTGCTACTCGCCGTTCGGGGTTCGGACTTTGCCGGGAGTTACCGAGTGTGACCGATCCGGAACCACCGGGCCGATACAAGTGCGTGCTCGGTCTACGAAGAAGGTCGAGCAATGTACAACGCAAGTACAACGCCTGTCCGTCATAGTCTGACAAGCACTTTACATTGCTCCAAGTCAACCTTTGTGTATACCAAACCCGTAGAGAGCTCGCCTAAAGCCTTCTAATTCGATCGACACATCTCGCTTGGCGTCACACGAGTGGTCTTCGACCAATATCAAAGGTTGCACCCATTGCCGCAATTCCTCCACCGCATATCACCAGAGCTATATCACTCGTGAACTACTCGCCTGGATCAGCCTAGTCTTCCAAAAGTCCCCTCTCAATCAGCTAGCTACAAGTATGTCGCATTTCCACTTTCTCAACAAGACCCAGCCGCCGCAAGTCACGTCTTTGAATCTTCCACCCAACACGTCTTGTGTTCTGCTCAAGAAACAGACAATCTCAGTCGAGTCCACCCCTTTGCCGATACTCCAGCCCGATGGCGTACTGGTCAAAGTCATCAGCACAGATAAGTCCTCTCAGACACACCTGATATAGAGCTTGTAAGACTAACTTGGGGTTCACGTATCTGCGGAAGTGATCTGCACAACTATCTAGCGGGCGGAGTGGGTGGTCGGCCGGTCACCGAGCCTATCATCATGGGACACGAGAGCTCCGGTGAGGTCATTGCCGTTGGAGATCTCGTGACGAGTCATAAGATTGGAGACAGGGTCGCCAGTAGGTCTTTCCCACTCGAAGGATCCCTGTCTAGCTGACATTGTGGCAGTCGAGCCTGGGTTGCCGTGTAGGCGTTGTGTCAACTGTAAAGCCGGTCGAAGCAATATCTGCGTCGGTGAGTGGAGCAAAAGGTGACTCGTATGCCAGACTGATGATCTGTTAGACATGCGATATTGTGGTGCACCAGGCTCGGTCGGTTCGCTGTCAAAGTGGGTCAACTAGAGGAACAACTTGCTAACTATCAGGTACTTCGCCCTTCCGGCCGACATGGCGCCTCACATTCCCGAGGGCATCTCCTGGGAAGAAGCTGGAAGTATTCAGCCACTAGCTGTGAGTTCGCCAAGCTGGCGATGTGAGTCTCGTAGCTCAACTTGGTCAGATCGGTGTACAGATTGGAAAGAGGGTGGACCTCCGAGCTCATCAGACCGTCGCTATCTTGTGAGTGCGATCCCTGGGACTCCCACTGATCTATTTCAGTGGGTGTGGACCCATTGGACTGATTGCGGCTGCTGTCGCGCACGCATACTCGGCTCGCAAGATCATCGCAATTGACAACAACCCGAAACGTGTCGAGTTTGCCAAAAAGTATATCTCACCGATCACCGGTAAACCAATCATCGACCACGTCTTCCTCAATACCGATCTGCCGACAAAAGAGGTCCATATCAAGACAAACGGAGTGAATGGTCTTGCTGCAAAGGTCGGCGAGGGTCTGCACGGCGCAGGAGTCGGAGATGGCGAGACACCTGCCCATGACGATGAGCACGAGACTACCGTTGGTGACATCAAATGGGAGGCCGCGAAGAAGCGGGTGGTCGACTGGATCGAGGAGGCAGGTCTGACCAATGAGGAAGGCTTTGACAGAGTCATTGAGGCGACTGGCTCGGAGGATTGTGGGATCCTGGGAGTGGCTATTGCCAAGCAGGGCGGTGTCCGTGCGTACCGCGTTATGAGGGGTTGAGTAGCTCTAATCGAGTTTGCAGATCTTGCTGTTGGTCTGGGCCACATTCAGACCAATTCCTTCCCAACGCTGGCAGTAACCAACAAAGAACTCGACATCAGAGGTGAGTTTACTCTGATGATCAGTCCGCTGATCGGCGTAGGTATCACGCGATACACCGCTTCTTGCTTCCCCTCGGCGATCGACTTGCTGGCAAGAGGAGTCGTCGATTTGAAACAGCTCATCACCAAGACGTACCCCTTGTCGCAATCGCTAGATGCGTTCGAGGCGGTAAGAGCGGGTAATGACATCAAGGTGATCGTGTGGAACCAGGAGGCCTGACGTTGATCTCTTGTCGCTAAGGGAGGTAGAGAGGTTAGCATACATGGTACGGAGGCGGTCTTGCCGTATGCCATGGAAGAGTAGTCAGTCTAGTCGATAGCCAAAGTAGTGCAAGTATTACGTGCAGTTAGTTGAGAGTTACGAGGAGGATTCGAGGATTCATCGCGTCGTCATTTCGCTGTCCCAATGTTTGAACCGTACCGTCTTCCTCATGTGTCTTCAACAAGCAACAACACCAATTGCAACCTAAGCAAGCCTTTATCACTTCGAATGCCGGCGTCACTCTACCTACAGCACTCGCCGAGAGCATACTACCTCCTCACCGAATCACACGCCCTCGTCTTCCGCCAGCCAGATGCCTCCGAGACAAAGGCATCAAAGAGCGTGGTAGTCGCGGAATTTCTCTCCATTGATGAGGTCGACACCAGGAATCTGGTGAAAGCGAGTAGGGGTAGATATGTGGAAGGTGTCCTCGGAGTGACCAGCGTACCAACGGGTGAGTCAGTATCTCATGTGGGATTACAGGAGTATAACTCACCCCCTCAGATCGCTCGCCGGTGCCCGAGATATTCCTCCTCCTGCTCTCGTCTTCATCGCCATTACCCCCTCTACTACCTGGTTCTTCGTTGAGACCAGCTCGAGTCGTGTCAGTCGAGTTTCATTCCTTGTCCAGCAGCTTCTGGGATTCGCCAGACATTGCTCAGCCAACATCGACGTACGGAAACTTTGAAGAGGATGACGATCCTTACAACGCCGGCTATGGTGCCGGGCCCAGCGCGACCATGTCCCAAGCATCACAACAAGGGGTGGAGAATCCTACGAGCGGGATGCGCAAGTACCTCGAATCAGGATCGTTCTACCATGCTGAGAAAGCGAGATGGGATATATCTTCACGGATGGAGGAGCATAATTGGATCCAAGCGGAGCGTCAGATATCGACACAACACCCCCTCGAGACGTTTGACGAGCGGTTTGCTTGGAACGCAACCTTGTTGAGACCATTACTGGACTTTCGCAACGGTCTGCCAGCGGACGTACGGGGGAGATTGGACCAGGAGAGCTTGATATACCCCATCATCCAGGGATACTGCGGTTCATTACCCATTTCCACCGGTGGGCGCTCTCTTGATGGGAAACCCGACGTCGCTTCTCTGGGGCTTATCAGTCGCTTGAGCTGGAAGAGAGCAGGCGCGAGGTTTAGGACAAGAGGGATCGACGATGATGGCCAGGTCGCCAACTTTGTCGAGACAGAGCTCATCTTTGCCACAAACGACGTATGTCTGAGTTACACTCAGATCAGAGGATCTGTACCCTTGTTCTGGCAACAACCCAGTATGGGTCTTCAGACGTTACAGCAAAAAGTAGAGATCACACGACCGCCACAAGCGACTCAACCGGCATTCGACAAGCATTTCCTGGATTTACTGGAGAACTATCACTCTGTTCACGCAGTCAACCTCTTGGGCCAGAAGGATGCCGAGTCGATGCTGTCCGCCGCATATTCGGATCACCTGGCCACGTTGAAGGATACTTTGGCCGAGACTCCAGTGGGGGAGAAGCAAAACATGGATGCGGAGCCACATGGCACGCTGTCGTTGACGCCGTACGACTTTCACGCTGCGGTGCGGGTGAATGGGAGTGATGCGGTGAAGCAGGACATGAAGAGGAAGCTGGGTGCATCGATGGGGCAATTTGGTTGGACCGCCGTGGATACTGCAACAGGTCAGATCGTTGAGCAGCAGGAAGGTGTCTTTCGAGTTAATTGCCTTGACTGGTGAGTGACTTGGCACGACCTACGCTGACCCGCAGCCTCGATCGCACCAACTTTGTCCAGGACGTCATCTCCTCGCTCACCCTCGTCCGATTCCTCGACTCCATTGGCTCTACCATCGTGTCCAGCCCGACGCTGTGGTCTGCCCACCGCACTCTCTGGGCTGATAATGGTGATGCCCTATCGAAGACTTACTCCGGGACCGGTGCCTTGAACACTAGTGCCACACGGACCGGCAAAAAGACATTTGCTGGTCTCTTGTCGGATGCGACAAAGAGCGTGTCTCGCGCATATATCACCAATTTTTCTGATAAAGGAAAGCAGACCTCCATCGACATGCTCCTCGGCATGCTGGCGGGTCAACGACCGGTCATCCTGTTCGACCCGATCGGCGATACTGTCCAATCCGCTCTGCACAGCCGTTTGAACGAATACTCTCGTACTCGCAAGCTCAGCCTGTTCGTTGGGACTTGGAATCTGAACGGCAAAGCCCCGGATGAGGCGCTCGATTCGTGGCTCTTCCCACCAAATCACGCCGAGTCCGATATATACGCGATCAACTTTCAAGAGATTGTCGAGTTAACTCCTGGCCAGATACTGCAAACCGATCCGATGAAGAAACGGATGTGGGAGAAGTATATCATGGACACGTTTGAGATGCGAAAGGGTCACGGGGAGTACTTGCTGTATCGGAGCGAACAGCTGGTTGGAACGGCTTTGATCGTGATTGTCAGATCGGACCTCACGCCTCATATCCGGCGGGTGGAAAGCGCGACAAAGAAGGTGAGCAATTTAGTGCCGACTGCGCTGACAGGTAGACTGGACTATCAGGTCTTAGTGGAAATAAAGGCGGTGTGGGCATACGTCTCGAGCTCTTCGACACATCCATCTGCCTCATGACGTGTCACCTGGCTGCTGGACACAGCAATGTGACGGAGCGTAATGCCGACTACCGGACGATCTCCACTGGTCTCAAATTCCTCCGGGGCAAGACTATTGACGACCACGATATCGTGATCTGGGCCGCGGATTTCAATTATCGAATCTCCATGCCCAACCTCGATGTGAGGGATTACGCAGAGTCGCATCAGCTCGATCAACTTCTCAGCTCGGATCAACTCCTCCAGGCGATGGATGACGAAGAGGTGTTTGTGGGCTACGACGAAGGGCCAGTCACGTTCCCCCCGACGTACAAATATGACAATGGGACAGATACCTATGATTCGAGTGAAAAAGCCAGGATACCCGCTTGGACGGATAGGATCCTGTTCAAGGGCTCGGCACTGAGGTTGAAGGAGTATAACAGGGCGGAACTGAGGACTTCAGATCATCGACCGGTGTTTGGGGTGTTTGACGCTACGATTCGTGACGTTGATCACGCGAAGAAGGACGCGATCGAGAAGGAGATTTTGGGCACGATACGCAAACACGAGGTTAAGGCAGGTTCGTCCGCTTCGCCGTCAAAGGTGATACCTCGCTCGGGATCAGCCAGCTCAGCTACACCTCGTCTACCACCACGACCAAATAGCTCAACATTGAAAAAAGACCCGCCAGCTATGCCACCACGCCCTGCATCTGCCACGGTCCCAGGACCATCCTCTCCCGAAAGACAACCTGTACGCAGAAAACCTCCCCCTCCACGACCTCGATCACCACTTCCCACCTCGTCACCTCTACCCACCAGTAGTCCGGCGAAAAGACCCCCGCCACCCATCCCTGCTACTGGTAAAGGGCGGCTCGATCCTCCGGTGCTCGACGGACGCAGTGCCTCACCTTCAGACATCTCGCCTACGTTAACACCCTCCTCCACGGGTGACTATGTCGTCGTGACATCTCGCGGTCATGGACCGCCTATACCTCCTCGCGTCACAAACTCTCAAGCACCGCTCGACTCGCCGCCTCCGGCAGGCCTACCTACCCCCGTTCAGCCCGACAACAAGCCGGTCATTCCGTCGAAATTGAAGCCAGAGGTCAAGCCAAAGCCGACGACATTGGCGAGCGATAAGAAGCCCCCACCGGCGGTCACACCGAAACCTGTAGCATTGAGAAGTGTCAGCAATAGTGGGAGTATACAGTAGAGATAGAGTGCATAGATACAAGCACTGATAGCATGCATGAATGTCCATGTTGATGATGACTGGGTTTGTCTGATCTGATCGACACGGACGGACATCGCGGCACCAAAGCGGCTCATTTAGTTCCCCTTTGGCTCGGGGTCGGTTTTGCCTCAACGTTCCCATAAACGTCGTCTACACTCAGCTAGTCATCCTTGTCCAAATCAACGCTCCTTTGTCACCCGTACAGCTGTGAATAGTAATCACAGGCTCTGCTCAAGAACGCACGCGGTAGTCCAGGCGAAACCCCAGAGCGCTTCGACACGGGACGCGCAGTTCGCCCAGGTCAGGTCAGGTCGCGAGGCTGGCTCGGTCCGTTGACCTTGGAAGCGACAGCACAGCATAGACACGCTCCCATCTCTACGCCCTCTGCTCAATTGTTCACGCCAGCACATATGTCCCGGGACTAGACTCCAGGTCCAGTCAGAAGCTCGAAACATCTCAGTGAGAACAGGGAGTTCGAGAGCTGCGCGGACGCGCAACTCTGCGTAGCACAGCACATCAACGGGGCAAAACCTCAGACTCGCACAGATGTCCACGGACTCTATATCCACTCCGGCGCCACCATTCGCGATGGAGAGGACGAGCTCGACTGGCCGCCCCTTGTCTGAGATTTCGAACAACTCCACCAAATCGGACAACAGGCGGTCCATAGCTCGGTCATTCAAGGATCGCTCGAGACCCGTGTCCGAGGTCAGAGACACTCTGGGCGAGAATGCGTCCTCTTCAACTTCGACTTCTGCCAAAGCGAATCACGCCTCGACAAGCACTGTCCAAACGATCACGGTCAACTTGATGGATTATGCCCAGATAGCCGGTCGGAATTCGCTCACAGCACCCCCGCCTCCTAGTCCGACGACCAAACCAGCTCCGCCAAGCAAACCGCCAGGTCTGCTGTCCACCAGATCGCGCTCCAACCAGTCTGTCAAAGATGCCAGCTCGAACACGTCGAAAGCAGAGCCCGGCGCGAACGGAGAAGGCGACACTGTTCAGGCAGAGGGAAACAAATCGTCACGGTAAGTCCATCGACCAGAATCACTTGACAGCAAGCTGATTCAACATCCAGGTCCATTGACGACCATATATCACCCATGTTGATGGCTAAACGCGCCTCCCTACGCCCATCACCTCTTTCGGCTTCGTATGCAGATGTCGCCAAACCCATCCCTTCACCCACTTACGAAACACCCCCCTCCTCCTTTGAGTCTCAACGCTCGATTGCCGATCTACCCAACAAGCCTTTAACGAAAACGAAACCATCGTGGCTTCGTCGCGCGAGTGGGACTGCAGCATTGAGATCAAAGTCAAAGTCACCAGTGGACGGAGAGACTGGAATGACGGCTTCAGCATCCCTGCCGCCTGTACTGCCTCCCCGGAAGAATGGGTTGGAATCACTCTTAGAACGACCCAATCCGGACATGGCTCCTCCCGACCTCCCTACTAAAGGATCATACGCCAACGTCGCCGCTGGATCCAGTCGGAGCAGACTGGGTGATGGCCAAGGACGTCCAGCATTCCTCCCCGCTCCACCGGCTCTGCCGTCCAGAGAGAACATTGGGAATATACGGGGTCGACTGGCGGCATGGACTCAGGCGGCCAACCAATCAAGCTCGCCTTCAGGATTCTCAGGCTTCAGTCGTTCGGAATCATCAAGCTCCATCGCCACTACAGCTTCAGGGCAGGGTCGATTCCCATCCTCGGCGCAGAGAGTTTTGGGTAGTGCGGGATCCGCGGTACAGAAGAGCTGGGCGGGATTGAGAGCAAGAGGAGTCGCGGGATCTATCAGCTCGATGAGCGGGTTGGGTCAGTCTGGATCCAGTCGCCGTTCGTTCGAGCAGAGCGGGTCTTGGTCTTCTGGCTTGGGCAGTCGCAGCGGGCGAGATCGCACACAATCTGCCGATGTAGCCTTGCGACCTAGTTCCTCGGATGGACCAGTATTCGACCTCGGAGTGATCAAACGGTCCGCGGGTGGCAGGACAGGGAGGGTGTTTGGACGCGACCTTGTGGAAGTGGGAAAGTCGTGGGGCATTGCGGACTCGTCAGAGGCGGAGAGCGAATACGAGAAGAGGAGAAGGTCGTGTTTGCCGGCTATCGTCGTTCGGACTGTTGAATATTGTGAGTCACTCAAACAGGGATGGCATGTTAACGATGATAGTGGAGATATGGGGGCCGAAGGAAGAAGGAATCTTTAGGATTAGCGGGAGAACAAGTCATATCACCAGGCTGCGGAAAGAGTTTGATGCGGGTGAGTCAAACTTCATCGACCTCCGGACAAGGGCTAATCTTCTTAGGCGCCGATCTGGACTTGCGCCAATGCCACCCAGCCGATCTCGACCCGCATTCCGTGGCGGGCATCTTCAAGTCGTATCTCAGGGAACGTTAGTGACCCTATGAAGAGCACGCAGCTGATCATTTAGTGCCAGTACCTCTTCTTACCAACGAGCTGACACCGAGATTCGAGACGTATGTCCGGAAAAAGCAGAGTATCCAGGAGGAAGACGATGGCTCATTGGAGAAGGATGCAGAGGAGGATCTAAACGCTTTGTTGCGGGAGATGCCTCATGCGCATTGGTTTTTGCTGGCCGATGTCGGTAAGTACGGTGTGGCCGGACGGCATTTACAATGGACTGATGAAACTTTAGTCAAACTGCTCGACTTGATACCCCGATACACCTCGGAAAACAGGATGACGCTGAATGCCCTCATGCTGTCCCTTGGACCATCACTCAATATTCCCGGCGGCGTTCTGACGGAGCTGCTCAATCACCGCGACACGCTATTCACCACACCGCCCCCGCTCTCGGTATCCGAGACTGCGGCTTCACTTATCGACTTTGGCGAAGTCAACATCCCTCCTCCTGAGATCTCGCCTGTAGTCACCATTCCAGCTTCAGCGTCAAGCGTCGCACTCTCCGCCCAAGGCGATATTGCCCCAGCCCCGACTCTGAAGAAGGTCTCGCGCCTACCGTCGAAACCTAGTCTATCTCGCTTGTTCACCACTGCGAGCGCCACACCCGTCGAGCCCGTCGAATCGTCACGAGTCTCCATTGTTGAGGCGGAACCGCCAAGAGTCGAGCTACCTCTGGCGATATCACCTATGTCGCCGTCATTCTCCTCGTTTCAGCAGGACCAGCCGGACGTAGTGGAGGCGTTGGAGGATGTCGTGGCTGAGGACGGAGATGGATTGACGGCGTCCTCGGCTAGTGAATGGCTACACAGGCCACCAATAACACCGACTCCTATTGCCGACAGGTTCACCAATTCCGGTTCATCATTTCCAACTTCGCTACGCGCCAAATCATCCTCCAGCCCCGCTGCATCGCTGAAAGGCTCAGTCGAAGCGCCTATTACTGTCGACGGATCGCCATCATCCAATCCCGCCACAGTCATCAGACGCGGAGCGCCCGTGTTCTTCTCCTCTCCCAGCACGAGCCACGAAAGGTCTACCAGCGGAACACCGTCTGGTGTCAAGAGAAAGGACGATTCCCCAATCCTAGACTCATCAGATGGTACCGAGGGCAGTCGGGCAAAGAGGCTTTCTGCGGGTCCAGGAGCGATCGACGTCAGAGATATGGTCAGGAATCTAGAGTGTGCATAGTGTCATCTTCCTAGCTACAATAGGTGTCACTCCCAGCGGCTTTGGCCAGGACATTGTTGTATCCCCACCTATCCCCACCTTTTATGCAGTACGTGCTGCCATCAGCAAGCTGCTATGCTCAGTATCTCTGACTGTCTTCTTCCTACCCCTAAATCCTGATTTACGCGTGCTCACTCCTCTGTCGTACATGCTCCAATCCTCGCCATCGTCGACCTCTTCCTCCCCACTCTCGTCGTCGTCAAAGTCGTCTTCCTCCTCCTCGTCCTCCTCGGCATCTGAGACAGCGGGTCCAGGAATATCCGGAACGGTCCTGAATATATCCTGCACGACCTCGTCTGACCACGCTGGAGAGGGCTCAGGCCCGAGATCGAGATCGGGATCGCTCTTGTCGTCGGAGCCATTCAAATCTTCGGGACGGAGTATCTGCGAGAGGGGTGATGGTGATCGGGTGTATATGCTGCTACTCGCACCCGATCTCGTGCGGGGTCTTGTTTTGGGTACAAAGCTCACAGCCCTGGTCCGTCCGGTCGACATTCCGTATTGGCTGCTGGTCAATGTTTGCGGAGCTGGCCCTGACTTTGCCCTTTGATGGGGCATCCTCGCGTTTTGGGCAGAGTTCGTGATATATGGGGTGTTGCCGCTGCTATAGGGTGATTCCAGGAAGTCGAAGGGAGGCAGCGAAGTCGTTGATAGTGATGGAGTTTGCGGCGCCGATGTCGCGGGAGTGGAAAGCAACGAATTGCCGGTCGAGGAAGCAAAGTATTCGTACGAGTCTGAACCCGGCGAGTGGTCGAATTGTTCGCTGGGTCTCTCTGGCCTGACCTTGGGCCGTGATCGTGATCGCGATTGTGAGAAGGATCTGCGGACCGATCCGAGGACGGAGGCTATGGAGGACCGTTGTGAAGGACGTTGTGGCGGCGGTGGAGGCGGTGGTGGTCCACCTATGTCGCCGGTCCTTGATCTGCCCTGTAGATCAGAGAGGGACGTCCTTGCTGAGCCGGACACTCGTTCGGTGGACGTATTGCTGGGTCTTCGTGACGGATGGCGTTTCCTGCTCCTGCTTCTACCCGATGATGTCCGGCCGGTCCATACCCTGTCAACGGCGTCTTTGACCATCTCGGTGACTGGGTCTTTGATCCTTGGGATCCAGTGCAAATCGTCATTCGGGCAAGAGAAGGAAAAGCTCAGTTCGACATCATGTACACCTTCTCTGAGCAGTGGGCGATCGGGAAATTCGAGACTACCAGGGTATTCGAACTCTTCGCCGTGGTTGATTTCAGTCAGGACAGGGTCGTGTTCGGGTATACTTCCCTCCATCTCCTTCTCCACCTTTTTCTTCTTGACATTCAAGCCCGGATCGACATCGATGTAGTCGGAGGTTTCCGTGATAACACGATGAGGGATCAGGGAGGACATGTATGGCCTTCGTCTGTATGGCGCGTTCTTTTCGGCTTCTGTTTCCATCGACTCGTCCCAGTCTACGGGCCTGTCGAAGAATCTAGGCTTGACGGTGAAAGCCTTGTCCGATATCTTGGTGGAAGCGTCGATTCCCCACTTGGAATACGTCCTACAAAGGCGAAGTAGGAGATTTGCATTGTCAGGATGAGTAAAGGCCATTCGGGGGGTTTGACTTGACTTTTGGCTCAATTGCTGCTTGAGCCTGTCGACATATGATTGCGTTCGGGGATCGCTGAGTAGTCTATGCAAGTCGGCCTGATCGCGATCACTCATTGGAGTGTGCTTCCTTGAGGGTTCGTTGAGCAATTCGCTCACTTTCTCCACAGTACGTTGATCTTCCAAACTTTCGAATGCGCCACACATTTTCATGGAATGTGGTCGATCAGTCGAGCTCCAAGTGGTCATCCTTCCTTCACTATCGTATAGTACGGCGCGGTGACCGATCTGCCTGTCGACCCTGGGCCATTCGTTGCTCTTGGCCGTCAGCAGTTCTCCTGGAATCTGGGGTTTGGGTCTTTGCGCTATTGGATTCCTCCATGAAATTGGGTCACGCCCTCCCGTCATGATGACACCGCACCCGGCGTCGCTGTCACTATCATCGTCGTAGGGGTCGTTGGGTTCCATATCGCCTATATGCTGCCAGGTTTTGGTGGTCAGTGGGAGAGAATGAGTGAATGCCAAACGCGCCCGCCGTCATTCGGCGCTTTGAAGAGAGCTCTGTCATTCTGAATTCTGAGGTCGGGCGCTGGGGCGCTTGGGTGGCAAGAGGACTTGAAAGGATGTTTTCGATATCATCAACACAAAGGATCCACCTTGGAGAAAGAGTAGAGTAGCTCGTCAAGTGTCGACCTGCGCGTTTGCCCGAGAGAAGGCGAGGGTCTTGGGGAAAGGTCATATCGACGGAACCAATTCAGAGACGCCTTCGACAATCGAAAGTGACAACCAGCAGTTGCTGAAGCAGTAGAAGAGGATGATGATCGAGAGTAGTGGCCTTCTCGACCGCATTGATGTTGAGAGCGTCATGCAGGGGCCTCGTACAACGTGACGTGCACGGAAGAGGCCTTCGCAGCCTTCGTTATCTCCATAATGGCATCACCAAGCCATCCGACCGGGACTTAGTGAAGATCCTCCTCCGGAACAAAGAGTTGACCTCATTCGACGCTGGGAATGAGTTGCGCTGGATCCGCCAAGCTGTCACCGAGAGTCGAGCCCACAAGGCACCCGGCGATGGCCTAGGATTAGGTGCGGAGCCGGCGGAAGAGACTGTAGCGCGACTAGTGGCTAGGAGGAGCAGTGGAGAGCCTTTGCAATATGTTTTGGGTGAGTTTTTAGTATCTCTATCTTCCTAGACACCTTGCTGATGCTGCGTCACCCGAAGGCAATACTGAATTTGGGCCTCTTGATATATTGGTCAAAGCACCAACACTCATTCCCAGGCCAGAGACCGCCCACATCACCGACCTGCTGGTCCAGTCCTTGCGCAAGATTAAACCCGGGATCTCGATTCTGGACATCTGTACCGGATCTGGGTGTATCGCTCTCCTCCTGAAGCATCACCTTGGTACAACCGCAAGAGTCAAAGGTGTGGATGTATCCCACGAAGCAATAGAACTCGCTCAGGACAATGCCTCGCGGCTGGGTCTCGACGTCTGGTTTCACCGAATGGACATCTGGGACGATGAGGTTACTCGCGAGAAAGCCCATTTGGTCGTGTCAAATCCTCCCTATATCCCTCGTAGGGGTTGGAACACTTTGGACATAGGTGTAAGGTTGTTTGAGGATCCTAGGGCCTTGATTGGAGATCCGGTAGACTTGCCAAATATCCCGGCCACACCGCTGAACCCGGACTCTTCGCCCGAATCCGAGAAAGCGGCCTCTAGGTCGGATGGCGAAGGATTATCTTTCTACCGTAGGATAGCGGATCTGCTGGATGATGTTCTCCTCGACGAGGCTCTTCTCTGTGAGGTGGCTTCACCGGCGATGCCGCGTGTAGCGGTGGAGATTGGAATGGGGCAGGCCAAAGACGTAGCGGACATTCTGATGACTTCGGATCGCGTTTCGAGGACAGAAGTCTGGCTGGACCAATACGACGTCGAACGTATGGTCGTTGGTTACAGCAGGTGACGGGACATTCATGCATTTCTGGTTTACCTGATTGTTGCTTGACCTGATGGACCTTCGCTCTACCTCAGAGATCAAGTATACCCGTAAACTTTGGACAGAAGTCTGACTGAATCTAGGCTCAGTGAACCAACCCCCTGCTTTTTCCTGTATCTTATCCAAGGAGGCCGGAGTCTTCCTCGGAAGCTCGCGGGGCCTTTGACGAGCCACGACTGGACTAGTACGGCGTCGAACGCATGATCGTCGGGTATGACATGTGACGCGAGCTTCAGTCATGCATTTCCGATTTTTACATTATTGTTGCTTGGCCAAACGGGCCTTCTCCCGCTTCAGCTGAGAGGTCAAGTATAGCCCCAGTGAGAAAGTGCAAGCGGCTAAGAGGGAGTAACACGTCGTTGGGCCTCTTAGCCAGTAAAGACTTGAGGCTAGGATAGGGCCCATTGCCCGTCCAAGCTGGCCCTGAAGACGGGGTCAGCATGAAGCTGATCACTGAGGAAGATGGACTCACCTTTGACCTGAACTTGCCTAAAGCACGACCTCGCCTCAACTCAGAATTCGAGGCCTTACCGGCTTTGTCCACAGCATCATCCTCGTCGCAGCAAGCAGCGGCAGCGGCAGTCAAGCCAGTAACGACCGTCGCGGAGGTATAGGCGAGCGATGCGGCGGCACCGTAAAGCAGTGATGTGGAAATCGGTCCCGAGGATCGTATGTATGACAAAGGGAGTAGTGCGAGCAGGGAGAACGCAAGGGAGGAAGAGTATAGTCCGCCAAGGGATACGTTGAGCTCGCCCCGACGGGCTAGAGAGGGTCGAACGTGACGGGCTTGCAGTGTCGCAGCAAGAATGCCAATAACTGTCCGTGAAGTCAGTATAGCGCTTCTCAGCGTGACTGTGGTCAAACTCACAAGACAAGAGCCTTCCGTTCTGAGAGTTGCTGGCAGCGAACAGGTCGTATGTCAAGAACGTAAGAGTGAACTCAGCCTATGAAGTCAGTATGCCGCGAATACTCGTGTGACTTACGCCAGAGAAGAACAGCAAGAAGATACAATGCAACCATCCAATCATCATCAGTCTTCCAAGACGGGCCGGTCCCGATTGCTTGGGCGCCGTAGGAGTTGCGTCCTTGGTAGAAGCCTCCGTAGCCTTCTTGTTCCACCGCGTCTCTGGCAGACTGACAGCGAGGTACAGCGTCTCGGCAACCAAAAGACCCAAAGAGATGAGAGCGGGCGTTGCGTATACGTTCCACTTGTCGGCCAAACCACTGGAGGTAGGCATCGGTCGAGAAGCGAAGTATGCTCCGAGAGATGGGCTAGAGTTGAGGTCAGTATTCGCTAGGCTGGGATAATATGTTGCTTCTCACCCTAGAGTGAAGCAGATGGAGAAGGCGATTCCAACCAATGCAAGGGACTTTGATCTGGTCGAGCTGGTCGTCACGTCTGAAATGATGGCTCTATGGCCAAGTCAGCTTGCAAAGACAACACTCGGAAAGCTGATGCTACTAACGTTGATAATTGTACGTTGCCTTCACTCAACCCTCCTACCAGTCTCGACAGAAGGAACGAAGCCTAGAGGTCGTCAGAGCTTATACACCTCAGAGTCAAGTATGTAGCTTACGAAAGTGGTGGACTGCGCCCAGATGATTGCTGAAAGGATATTGCCCATCATCGTCGCCAGCAAGATATTCTTGCGGCCATACTTGTCAGACACTGTGCACGGGTCAATGCGACCACCAGGGCGGTAAGGAGGAGAGCTCACAGCTACCGAGACTTGGACTTATGATGCACTGGCAGAAGCTGAACAAGCTGCCCATAGCTCCTCCAAGCAGCACCACATCCCAGTTCTTGGTGGAAGTGTCGGATAGCACCTGTTTCGAGCTGGACAAGAGCAGGCTTCGCCATGAGTGGGACAACTCGAGAAGTCGGGTGAGGATGGTCGACCCCGCTTCCTGCTCCTTCTGGAGGTACCAAGCGATCAGCCGGGGGAACAGAGGTAACGGGATAGTGAAGGCTAGGTCGGGTCAGCCTACAGGACATCTTCGAGCTGAGTCGACTAACCTAAGAGGTCGAGCACGAGGGCGATGAAGACTGTCGTCACGACTTTCTTGGAGGTGGGAGTATGTTCTGCCATAATGTGTGGGGTGGGGGAGAAGACTCTGCCTCGACCTGTCAGTATATATGTCTCCTGGGTCGCTCCCTCCTCAGTCTATTGTCGACAGCATACGCCGGGAGAAGGATCTAACGAACACCACCCGCTTATTGATGGTGACCGTCGCCATGGTCAAAATACTGCCGGCACTGCTTAGCGCAGCCAGGAGTAATTTAAGTGGAGGTGGTCAGGCACCATTACAAACGCCACGTGGCATTACTGCGTCACCGGCTCCGAACGGCCAGCTGCTCAGCCTCATCATGTTGCTCATCATGGTATGGCAAGCGCTCGTCGTGCTCATCCCCAACGGTCATCACAGTAGTATCTGGTCTGAGATAGAGGAAAAATACTGCTCAAGATGCCCTACACCTCCGGTAAGTCCCCTGAGCTCAACCTCGACTTCTTCTAACACCTCACAGGCCCGCTGTTTCCCTGCAACCCTGCGACCGAACGGTCCATTTCGACAAAGCTCGGTGTTTCGCCCAAGGGTGAGAAGCTCATCTACACCAACGGCAGAGCAGTCATCGTGAGTAATGAGCATACTGTGGTGGTCCAATACTGATATAGAATTAGATCCGAGATCTCAATGTGAGTCAACACAATAATCATCGGCGGACGGTTGTTGACACCTCGCGCAGCACACCGAGCTCTCTCACGCCTACACCCAACACACTCAGGCCGCGACTGTGGCCAGGATCTCGCCCTCTGGATACTATGCAGCTTCGGGAGACCTCGCGGGAAACGTCCGTATTTGGGACATCACGCAGCCTGAGAACAGCCTAAAATTGGCGATTCGTCCTTTGGGCGGTAGGATCAACGATCTTGCCTGGGACGGAGAGAGCAAGAGGATCATCGTCGGTGGTGAGGGTAAAGACAAGTGAGTGCCACTCATCTACTCGTGGGCTCAGAGCTGAAAGAGAGCGTAGATTCGGCGCTGCTTTCTTCATGGACTCTGGCTCATCGTGTGGTGAAATCTCGGGGCACGCCAAACCGATCAATGCGCTCTCTGTCCGTCATCAAAGGCCATTCCGAGCTATCTCAGGTTCCGACGACAACTCTGTCATCTTTCACACCGCCGTGCCGTTCAAGTACGACAAGATCATCTCCTCGCACAACAGGTTTGTACGGGATGTCGGCTTTAGCCCAAACGGAGAGGTGTTTGTCAGCGTTGGGTCAGATGGCAAGGGATTCCTATACGACGGAAAGACTGGAGAAGTAACTGGAGAGCTCGATCGGAGAGGTGCTACCAGCACGCTTGTGAGTGTTATCTCTGTGAAGTTTGACTTGTACAGCACTCACCGGGTGTAGCTCGCCTCGTCCTGGCATCCTGATTCGACCAAACTCGCAACGGCCGGTGCCGATGGAATTGTGTCGATCTGTAAGTCGAGAACGCCCTTACATAACTGACAGACCGCAGGGGATGCATCAACTCTGAAGACAATTCAGACATATACAGTTGGATCAGACGTCGCCTCGCAGCAAAATGGCATTGTGTTCGCCAATCCCAACACCCTCGTCTCGGTGTCTCTGTCTGGTACACTCAACCTCTTCGACACCCGAGAATCTTCATCGACAAAGTGGCGGACCCTGCACGGAGCCACAAAGGCCATCACCTCAAGCGCCTTATCAGAGAAGGAGAAGACGTTTTACGCCGGATCATTCGACGGCAGCGTCAAAGCGTTCAGGGTTGCCGAGGACGAGGGGGCATGTTCAGCCGTCGAGGGCACTGGACACTCGGCTTTGGTATCCGCAATGACATCCGACGGGAGCAAGGTCTACTCTGCCGGTTGGGACGACAAGATCTCTTCCATCAGCAGCTCCGCATTCTCCTCCACCTCGACCACAACCAAAGCGCAGCCTGCAGGTGTCGCAGCCACTGCTGCTGCGGTATACACCGCCTCTGCGGCTGGTCTGGAGATTACCTCGCTTTCTGGAGGATCGTCCACCCACGCTGGTTCGTTTACCGCCGTCGCTGCCAAGTCGGGTTCCGCGGGTGATTTGGTGGCATTTGGAAGTGGCAAGAAGGTCACTTTGGCCACTGTCAACGGTGGATCTGTGAAGATTGAAAAGGAGTTTGAGGATAACAAAGGCGACGTGCTCTCTTTGGCCTTTAGCAGCGACGGCGCTCTCCTGGCCGCTGGTGATGCTTCAGGGCGGATCGTCCTCATCGACGTCAAGCAGCGAACAGCGCTTGTCACTTCCAGGTGGACATTCCATACTGGTCGTGTGAATGCTCTATCCTTCTCGCCAAATGGCAAGCGATTGGCTTCGGCGGGGGCGGACGAGAGCATCTACATCTGGGAGGTGGAGAAGTTGATGAAGAACACTCCTATCAAGGTGAGTCGTCGAGGGTAACATCAAGGTTACCATGCTGATCCGTCATTTTGCAGAACGCCCATCCTGGGGGGGTCTCGGGAGTCTCTTGGAAGCTGTCCGATACCGAGCTGTGGAGTACGGGCGCGGACGCTTGTGTGAGGACGTGGAAAGTAGAACTCGTTTAGAATCGAATACAGCGGGAACTATGCATGGACAGACTGCGTTTAGACTACAGCACACCCTGCTTTTTCAGCGCCTCATACGTGGCGCGAGAATAGACGTTGCCCTCGTTATCTTCGACCTCTTCTGCCTTTTGGGCGAGAGCAATCTCCTCTCTACCCTCTCTCTTGAGCTTTTCGGCGAGTGCCATGGCTTCGGCGATTTTGGTGATTCCGTGAAAATGTTTCGTGTTGGGTAAACCGAGCGCTCGCATGCCAAAGGTGTGTTTGCCTTCCTGGAAATGTCTGTCGAATGCTTTTCGTCCTTGATACGCGGCGTCACTACAGATCTCACAGGAGAAGGATACTCCGAGGCCTATAGAAAGGATCAGCTCTTTTTGTGGACAAAGACATTATTATGAAAGCTGCACCTACCGTGCAACTTGTACAGCCAAAAGGGAATCGGCTTTCCATCCCATCCCAAAGGCAACTTGAGCGGATTGTAAATTTTACCATCGTCATCCTCCTCCTCCTCTTCTCCAGTGTTGATCTCCGCAGGTGGAGGTGGAGCCTCGTCGGCTTCTTCCAACTCGGCTTCTCGCTCTCGCGCCGTCAACGCCATCCTCCTCTCCACTTCCGATCGCGAATCCTTCAGAATTTGGGGTATAGGTGGGAACGTGAGCAGGGCCGAGATGAGGAAAGTCAATCGAGCGGGTTGGCGTAGTTTGTCCTTGCTCGACGTCGAGGAGCTGGCTACGGGAGCAGCAGCTCCCTCGTCTTTGGCCGGGTCAGGATGCTGCGTGCCTTCCTTTTCCTTCTTCTTGTGCTTGTTCGACGAGAGATGGGCGTCATAAACCGTCTGCTTGGAGTAGTGCTTTTGACCTAAATCATCATTAGCGCGGAAGTAGGAGGAAGGGGTGTTTGCGCTCACAGTAACCACACCAGATACCCTCTCCGGCTGGGGCGGAAACAGCTGCCTTGGCCTTTCCATCCGTTCGCTCCCACCCGCTGATCTGACCGGCCTCCCAGGCAGACGCAAAGTTGTCTTCTTCCTCTTGTAGCTTGGTATGTATGTTGACCAAAGGCAGAGCCCGGTTGAAGAACGATATCAGATAGTCGTATAGCGATTGAACGTATGCCGTGTATTCCGGCAAAGCCTTTTCCCGCGTGTCCAGCGTTCTCTCCACCTTGCCTTGTCGCAGCATGTCGAGATAGGCAATATAAGAGATCCTGAGAGGTGTAAGCTGCTGACTTGAGAACGCTTCTAGCTGTCTCGCTCACCTCGTCGAACCTTCGAGGTTCAGGTACTGCGAATGGGCAATATACAGATCGAGGTGCTTTCCGTATGCCTCCTCTCCGGAGAAGATCGAGTCCATCGCTGCGAAACAGTATCAGCTTGGAGGTCATGTATGACACAGTAGCTCAAAGACCCACTATCTATGACGATTGGCTCCTCATCACCTTCCACTTGGACAGTTTGCAGTCCATCGCCCTTGACCAGTTCGTCAAGTTCGCTCACAAAAGCCCTGGCGTTGATTCTCGGGTTCTTCTTATGAAAGTCTTTGATCTTATCCAGTCTCAAGTAGAACTCGTCCAGATCGTCTCCTTGTCCCGACTTGCCCGCAGGCGCATTCAGTAGCTGCAACTCCTGCGGCCGGAGGCTACACCGATTAGCAAAACGTCCACATACAGATGAATGAAGTACTTACCCCGCTTCATCCTCATACTGCCTGACCAGGTCCACTCTGAGCTGCACTATCCTGTCCAGAATCTCGGCCGCTTTCCTGTCCCTCCTCGTGACATTACGGGACTGAGGTGGACTCAGCAAAAGAGTTCAAAATCGGATTTGCCTCGAAGATGACCTACCGCTGTAGGATTCTGCAGCAAAACTTCAGCTAAAGCCTGCTCATATCTCTCGAGCTCCTCATGCGTCTGTCTCTGCGTCTCCAATATCGAGTCCATCTTGATGCTGGGTTGTATCAGAAGGAGATGTGTTGTGGAATTAATGCGTTTACAGGTCGAGCGAGCATCGAATTCGGCGGAGTTGAGCCTGATATATTGACCGACGAGTGGTTTGATCTACATATCAGGCGGCGGAAGAAAACAGTGGCCAGCTTCACCCTGCTTCACCTCCCTTAAATCCTTCTACGGCGGGTCAGCTGTTGTCAATCTATACCGAACTATACATATCACTGGCAACTACCCAAAATGGCTCTTAACACGTCAGTCGTATGCTGCCGTTGTGAAGGAATTCAGCTGACAACTTTTCTTCCACTCTCAGTGGCGACGAGAAACTCGTCTTCGAGTCGACCGACTCGGTCAAGGTCGTACGTATTGATTCCTCAAGACTCTATGACCACTGCGATGGCAATGGGCGCAACGCAGTGTATCCATCGGAGGGGTAGGAGTGCTCATGTATATGGCGCTTTTGCCCTTTCCGACTATAGGCTCCTACTTGTGAGTCTGCCCATCATGAAATACTCAGCAATTACTGATGCGAATGGCGTAGTCGAAGCAATGGGACTCAAGGAAGACTTGCTTAGAGGCATCTACGCTTACAGTGGGTAAGGAGAGGCGATGCGGGAGGCTAATGAGATTAGACTTTGAGAAACCGTCGGCGATTCAACAGCGAGCGATCATGCCGATTGTCCGAGGGCGAGATGTTATTGCTCAGGCACAGTCTGGTACCGGTAAAACGGCCACCTTCTCCATCAGCGCCCTTCAGTCGATCGACAGCAACGTCAGAGACACCCAGGTCCTCATTCTCTCGCCCACTCGAGAGTTGGCCGTCCAGAGTCAGACCGTCGTATTGGCCCTCGGAGACTACATGAACGTTTCGTGCCACGCCTGTATCGGCGGCACGAGTCTCGGTGAGGACATTAGAAAGTTGGAGGCAGGCCAGCAGATCGTCTCGGGAACTCCAGGACGAGTCATGGACTGTATCAAGAGGCGATGCCTCCGAACAAAGGCCATCAAGGTGTGTACAAATTTGTTGATCGAGGTGTAGCGCTCATTGCTTCATCAGATGCTCATTCTTGACGAGTCCGATGAGATGCTCAACAAGGGTTTCAAAGAGCAAATCTACGAGATCTACAGATTCCTGCCACCCGCTTGTCAGGTCGTCATCGTCTCCGCTACGCTTCCCCACGATGTCTTGGAGATCACCACAAAGTTCATGAACGACCCAGTCCGAGTTCTCGTCAAGCGAGACGAGTTGACACTGGAGGGTATCAAGCAGTTCTTTGTCGGTGTGGAGAAGGGTGAGTACAGTGACGAGGACTTGACACGGTCACTGACCTCAGTACAGAGGACTTCAAGTTCGACACGCTCTGTGATCTGTACGACAGGTCGGTACATTCACCTCTTGACCAAAACCTCAATGCTTACCTCAATTCCAGTCTGACCATCACCCAAGCTGTCATCTTCTGCAACACGCGAAGAAAGGTCGACTGGCTATCGGAGAAGATGATCGAGAACAACTTTGGTGTCAGTCGGATGCACGGTGACATGGCGCAGAAGGAGCGAGATGCGGTCATGGCAGAGTTCCGAAGTGGTCAGACGTGAGTCTCGGGAATGTCGAGTAGTACTCGTGCTGACACACTCATCACAGCCGAGTGCTCATCACGACCGATGTCTGGGCCAGAGGTATTGATGTGTCGGGTATCAGTCTGGTCATCAACTACGACCTGGTACGTCCCTTCTGCTTCATTAATGACACGACTGATACGGTATGTAGCCCAACAACCGAGAAAACTACCTGCACCGAATCGGTCGATCCGGACGATTCGGTCGAAAAGGTGTTGCCATCAACTTTGTCACGGTGGACGATGTCCGAATCCTGCGAGATATCGAGCAGTTCTACTCGACCCAGATTGACGAAATGCCCGTCAACATCACCGAGCTTGCTTAGACGGGTGGTAGAGGGAAAGAAGACAAGGGCTCGTTTCGCGAATGCAAATGTGCGGCGAGACTGATGGCTGCGATTGGGTTCGCGTGCTCGTACTTACCTCCTCGTGTCTCCGCTGGGCTCAAGGGTTCAGGTCCGGAAGTATGATCGAGTCCTTGACGTCCTGTTCAGCTCAGTCAGTAAGCCTCTGAGCTCCTCTGGCCCATGCGATACCCAACAATCCATTATTGTATTTCGACTCGTTCGACTCGAATTCCTTTTCGTTCATTGATGTAGTTGCCAATTGCCAAGGTCCGGTTGGTGCACTTGTCCTACATCTCCCTGCGCAGACGAGCGGCTAGCCAAAGATAGTCCCAAAAGATGCTTGTTCGCCTTATCACGGAACCAGATTTCCCCGCATTACCGTATTGCGCCCACGCGGTACGCGGTTCCGAGTGACTCAGCTGGTCGTGTGCTAATTTCAGAGCGACCATATGGGTGTCTACTTGGTATGAGCGTGTAGTTAAAATCTTCTCTCTTGATCATCTCCCTCTCAACAACGGATCAACGAGTTGGCGTGTAGGATGTCGGATGCTCAAGCTGTCCTGATGGCTGCTGGACAGGAGCTGCTCGCTACCAAGACCAAGGCCAAAGCTCAGTGAGTCGCATCTCGGGCATCCATTTCTCGGATTTGAGCTGAATCAAAGCTGACCATTCCGCGAACTACCAGCCCAGCTCCGTTCCTCTTGAGGCATACGCTATTCTTCCTGCCAATACTCGTGCTCGTATCACTCTCCATCTTGCTTCTCAGCTTGATCCTGCCTCCAACCTATCGATTCCTCCGACGACACCTTTGGCGACGACAAGCGATTGCCTTGGAGGACGATGTTGAGGATGACGTGGAGGAAGTGCCCCAGGTCGCCATGCCCTCTAGAGGGTTGGTGTCTGACTTCAAAGCCCACGTCAGGTCGTTGAAGGAGTATGGATCGATCTTGTTCGCCATGGAGATTGTACGGGTACTCTGTCTCGCGGCACTGCTCGCCCTGAGCGTGTACGCCGCCATACAAGCCGAGTCGCCGGAGCGCAAGGACGGGCTCTCTGCGGATAAGTGGAAGAAGCATAAGAAAGGGAGAAAGGGACACAAAGGACATCACGACAAGTCCAACCTGGACGACTACTCGAGTCTGGAGTGGGGAGAGTTTGGTGTCTGCAGCTTTTACCTTTACACTCTGTTGCTGTCCCTTCTGCTGCTCGCCTTGCGCCCCGCTACACCCTTGCGACGCCATCTCATCGTCCACCTCGACATTCTCCTTCTGTTGGGCTTCTGCCTGTACGCCTATCGCGACCTATGGCCACTCTTGACCTATCACTTGATCCCCTCCGACGTCCCCGGCCCCATCACTTGGTCCCGAGTCAGTCTTCTCGCCGTGGTCGCCATTGCCATTCCTCTCCTTCGACCACGAACCTACGTCCCCGCCGACCCGGAGAATCCTTCCAAGCCAGAGGACGTTCTACCAGAACAGACTGCACCATGGCTGTTCTTTGTCTTTTACGAGTTCATGACCGGACTGGTGTGGAAAGCCTGGAAGGTACCCTCGCTCCCTTACGAAGAGCTCCACCCTCTTGCCGACTATGACGCCGCCTCATACCTGTACAAGAAGCACGTTACGTTCATGGATCCAATCAAGAGGAAGGAAAGGGGCTGGAAGCCAAGGAACCTGTTCTGGACTTTGACCTATACGTTCAGGTTCGAGGCCGTAGTGACGACACTGTTGTGTCTGTTCTCAGCCGCGGTAGAACTATCCAGTCCGGTCGCCATTCAACAGCTCCTACAGTACCTCGAGACAAACGGCAAAGGCGCTACGCTCAAGCCAATCTTCTGGATCGCCGTACTGTTCCTCGGTCCGACGCTAAACTCCCTCTCCATCCAATTTTACATATTCCTTATGACAAGAGCCTTGGTGAGATCCGAGTCGATTCTCACTCAGCTCATCTTCGACCACTCCCTCCGACTACGAATGAGAGACGCGATCGAAGAGGACGACGAAAAGGCGGAAGAACCCGAGGCTGCGGGTCCGACCATCAACGTCCAGGATGCGAGCGATGCGTCTTCCACCGAGGTTGGCAGCTCTGATGGAGGCAAACCCGTCGATCCCAAGGCCGCAGCTGAGAAGGAGGCGAGCAAGTCGAACGGCCAGGGTATCGTCGGAAAGATCAACGTCCTCATGGCTGCCGATGTCGAGTCGGTTGTGGAAGGCCGAGATCTACCTTTGGTCTTCGTCTACACGCCTGTTCAACTGGTTCTTGCGTCATTCCTCCTTTACAGGATCCTCAGCTGGTCCGCCTTCGTTGGCATGTTCGCCATGCTCATCACCATGCCGATCCCTGGATGGCTCACAAAGCTCAACGCGCAGTATCAAAAACAGCGAATGGTCGCCACGGACGCTCGCATTGACACCGTATCGGAGGTCATTGGCGGACTGCGGATGATCAAGATGTTCGGATGGGAACAACGGATCAAGGAGAGAATCTCGGCAAAGCGAGAGACGGAGATACAGCTCGTTTGGAAACGAAGGATCATGACCACCGCTTGCGAATTGCTCAGTAACACGCTTCCCATCATCGTCATGAGTGTCACCTTCGCCTCCTATACCGTCATCCAGAAACAACCCTTGACTGCATCAAAGGTGTTCACCAGTATGGCGGTATTCGACTTTATCAAGGGCCTGATGGGCCTAAGCTTTTACATGGCCAACGGATTTGTGACGGCGTTTGTGTCGTTAAACCGAATCGACAGCTTCCTCAAGACCAGCGAGATGATCGACGAGTTCACCGAGGGTCTATCTGCCAGCACCGTGTCGCCAGAGTTGCTAGACGCGCAGGAGCAAGGTTTGATCAGGGTCAAGAACGCTACTTTCACCTGGGGCACGAACAAGGGAGACGACACGCCAGACTTCAAGCTGCGCATCCCAGATCTCACTTTTGTCAAGGGGAAAATCAACTTGATCACCGGTCCTACCGGTAGCGGCAAGAGTTCCCTTCTCAAGGTGAGTAAAAGCTTGTCACTGGCTAGGATGTTACTAATCTTCGTTACAGGCTCTGGTTGGCGAGCTGCACCTGCTCCCACATCAAGACGCATTCTACCACCTCCCGCGCGAGGGCAAAGTCAGTTATGCCGCTCAGGAGAGTTGGTGTATGAACGACACCATCAAGGACAACATCATCTTCGGTGAAACGTACGACGAAGAGAGGTACAGACAAGTCATCCGAGACTGTGGGCTAGAGACCGATTTGACTCTATTCGATGACGGTGATGAGACAGAAATCGGAGAAAAGGGTATCACGCTGAGTGGAGGTCAAAAGGCCAGAATCACGCTCGCCCGAGCCGTCTACGACAAGGCCGAGATCGTGCTCTTGGATGGTGAGTCAGACTGAGTGGATCGAGCTTATAATCAGATATCTTCTCGGCGCTAGACACCCTGACATCGAGATGGATCATCGAGCATCTGTTCAAGGGCAGCCTGATGCAAGGACGAACCGTTCTGCTCATCGTGAGTGAATACTTGAAGTGGAGGAACGAAGCTGACGATCATAGACACACCACGTTGGACTTGCTGTGCCAATTGCCGACTTTATGGTCGCTCTCGATGACACTGGTCGTGTGCGTTCTGCCGAGGCCATTGACGCCGAGCTCATCGCGAGGGAGCATCTCGACGAGGCCACTGAGGAAGAGGTCAAGGAGGCGAAGGACGAGGTCGCCCCAGCGGAGAAGCCCCAGGAGAAAAAGGCGGCTGCAAAGCTCATCCAGGCGGAGGAGAAGGGAGAAGGTCGTATCTCGAAACGGGCTATGCTCTCGTTCTTCAGGTGGGTCATCTCCTCAATATTGCGCTTTCGCTGACGTCCAACAGCACATTCGGTGGTCCGGTCTTCTGGCTCACCGCATTCGGCTTCCTCTTCACCAGTCAAGCGCTCAACTCGTTCCAGACATGGTGGTTGGGTCACTGGGCCAAGGCGTACGCCGAGTCTGACGACTGGCGAGACGTCTCGGTCGCATACTATTTGGGGCTGTACACGGCTTTCATCTTTGCCGGTCTGGCGGCTTTGATAGTCGCAGACATTCTCTACTTCCTCGGCGCGATCAAGGCTTCTCGAACGATTCATCAAAAGCTGGTTGACGCCATCTTTGGCTCGTACATGCGGTTCCTAGACGCCACGCCGGTCGGACGAATCATCAGTCGATTCACAAAGGACATGAAGGCGATCGACGGCAGTTTCCCGGAGACATTCCAAGCTGTGGCCGAAATGACAATTTCTCTCATCATCAAATTCTTCGTCGTCGTCTACCTCGTTCCGGTGTTCTCCGTTCCCGCAGTGGTGATTGGTGTCGTCGGAGGTATCATTGGAGAACTCTACATCCATGGTCAGCTCAGCGTCAAGAGGGAAATGTCCAATGCCAAATCACCACTCTTCTCCCATTTCTCCTCAGCCGTCGGCGGTATCGTGTCCATAAGGGCTTATGGTGCGCAAGAGAAGCTCAGAGCAGAGGCTAGGAGACGAGCCGACAAGTACACCCGGACCGCTCGAGCGTTTTACAATCTGAACCGATGGGTCACGATCCGAATCGACATGCTGGGTGGATTGTTCGCCTCGTTGCTCGCCGCCTTCCTCATCTACGGACCGAAGCTCGATGCCTCGACCGCCGGTTTTGCTCTGTCGCAGGCCATCTCCTTCTCCTCGCTGATTCTTTGGTGGGTTCGATTGGTCAACGAGATGGAGGTCCAGGGCAACTCTGTAGAGAGGATAGAGGATTACCTCATCATCGAACAAGAACCCAAATCCATCCCCTCGAAACAGCCTCCGGCCGCTTGGCCCACCTCGGGCGAGATCATTCTCGAAAAGCTCAGCGCAAAGTACGCTCCCGACAGCCCGACAGTGCTCGACAACCTCGAGGTGAGGATCGCGAGCGGAGAAAAAGTTGGTATTGTCGGCAGGACTGGAAGTGGAAAGTCGACGCTGGCTCTGGCGCTATTGCGAATGATCCCGACGACTGGAAGTGTCATCATCGACGGTCGACGTACCGAGAGTGTCAACCTCGAAGCTCTGCGATCTCAAGTCACCATCATCCCTCAAGATCCAATCCTGCTGTCCGGCTCGCTCCGATTCAATCTCGATCCATTCGGCGACCACGAGGACGCAACGCTGAACGACGCGCTGCAGGCCTCGGGCCTAGGTCAGGTCAAACAGTCGACGAGCGGTACGGCGACGCCCCAGAGGATTACATTGGACTACCAGATCTCGGCGGGTGGAAGCAATCTGTCGCAGGGACAGCGGCAGTTGGTCGCTCTGGCTCGAGCTCTGGTGAGGAGTAGCAAGGTGTTGATTCTGGACGAGGCGACGGCTTCGGTCGACTTTGAGACGGACGAGTTGATCCAGCGGTCGATCCGATCTTTGCCCAGCTCGACGACGGTGTTGACCGTTGCCCATCGGTTGAGCACGGTCATGGACTATGACAAAATCATGGTCCTCGGCGCCGGCAAGTTGCTCGAGTATGACTCGCCGGAGAATCTGAAACGCAACAAGGATAGTTACTTTGCAAAGCTGGTCCAGGCGATGGAGGGTTGAGCAACGGATATGTAGAGTTGGGATGCATCCATATGTGCCATGAAGAATGAGAGATGAGAGATGCTAGATGCTCAGCTGATCAGCCAGAGTTAAGCTCGACTCGGGCACTATCAGATCTCCGGTGGCGGAGATTCCCCGGAGATATTGCAAGTAGCGGGGCCTCGAGAGGCAATGCTGCGCTCTGATTGGCTCAGCACCACAGTCCCGGTGTTAGTCACCGCATCAACGGATCCTGAGCACTTTGATCCGGCTTGTGATTGGCTGCTCGAGCTTATCTCTTCTCTCCGCTGACAATTTTGATTGGCTCGGACGATCCTTATCTTTGATTCTTGTATGGAAATGTCTTCTCGCCGTGTTGAGCCGATGCAGTGAGAGCATGAGCGTGCCAGGAGAGCAAGGCGACGGCCCGTGCTTTCGCTCGACTTTCGCCCGAGAGTCGCCGGTGACCTGCAAGAAACAAGGCGGCATCGGGTCGACTCGGTCGAAAATTCTATCGTATATAACCTCTTGAACACCATCCCCAACAGCTCGATCTTTACTTCTCATCTCTTCCTCATCTCACAGCAAAGACTCACTCTCACACTCACACACTTCCACTCACCCACACAACCAATCCATAATGTCCAATCTCGCCCCAGAACCAGAGTTCGAGCAGGCTCTCTACGAGATCACCTCTACCCTTGAGCCAGTGAGTCGAAGCCTCTGACCCGAGAGAGCTGCGATCTGACAGCGTCCCCAGCTCCTCAAGAAGAAGCCAGAGTACAGACGAGCCCTCGAGGTCGTCCAGATCCCAGAGCGAATCATCTCCTTCCGAGTCACTTGGGAGCGAGATGACGGTTCCGTCGCCGTCAACAGGGGTTACAGAGTCCAGTTCAACTCTGCCCTCGGTCCATACAAGGGTGGTCTCCGACTGCACCCCACTGTCAACTTGTCCATCCTGAAATTGTGAGTCGACCCAACTGCGGAGCTACATTTTCGCTGACGCCACCCAGCCTCGGTTTCGAGCAGATCTTCAAGAACGCTTTGACCGGTCTGATGATGGGTGGTGGTAAAGGTGGTTGCGACTTTGACCCCAAGGGCAAGTCTGACAACGAGATCAGGAAATTCGTGAGTCGCGCCAGTCCCACCGCCATGTATCTCTTGCTCACCTAGTCCAGTGCTACGCCTTCATGCTTGAGCTTTCCCGACACATTGGTGACAACACCGATGTCCCAGCCGGTGACATTGGTACCGGTGGCCGAGAGATCGGTTACATGTTCGGTGCCTACAAGAAGTACAGGAACGAGTTTGCCGGTATCCTCACCGGTAAGGGTGGATCGTGGGGTGGATCCTTCATCCGACCAGAGGCTACTGGGTGAGTAACATGTGCCTTCTCGATAGAGTACCGCTAATCCGCCCTTAGTTACGGTCTAGTCTACTACGTCACCGAAATGCTCAAGGACCTTGACAACACCGACTGGCAGGGCAAGCGAGTCCTCCTCTCTGGTTCCGGAAACGTTGCCCAGTACGCCGCCCTCAAGATCATCGAGCTTGGTGGTCTTGTCATCTCCCTGTCCGACTCTACTGGTTCCCTGATTGCCACCGACGACAAGGGTTTCACCACCGAGGACATTGAGACCATTGCCCAGATCAAGCTGGAGCGAAAGTCGATCAAGGAGTTCAAGACCGGAGGCCGATTCGACTACCACGAGGGCAAGCGACCCTGGACCTTGGTCTCCAAGGCCGACATCGCTCTGCCAAGTGCCACCCAGAACGAGGTCAGCGGAGAGGAGGCCGAGGCCCTCATCAAGGCTGGTGTCCGATACGTCGCCGAGGGTTCCAACATGGGTTCTACCCAGGAGGCCATCGACGTCTTCGAGGCTTCCCGAAAGTCGATCACCTCGCTCGACAAGACCGAGGGTATCTGCTTCTACGCCCCAGGCAAGGCCGCCAACTGTGGTGGTGTCGCCGTGTCCGGTCTCGAGATGGCCCAGAACTCTCAGCGACTCACCTGGTCGTCCGAGGAGGTCGACGCCAAGCTCAAGGACATCATGGTCACCTGCTACAAGACGTGTTGGGAGACTGGAAAGGAATACGCCGAGGGTGGTGCCATCCCATCTTTGGTCGCCGGTGCCAACATTGCCGGTTTCATCAAGGTCGCCAACGCCATGCGAGACCAGGGTGAATGGTGGTAGTGGTCTAGTCCCGAGCAGACGGGGGAAGTGTAGGAAGATCTAAAAGAGCAGTCTGGCAAGACGCTCCAAATGCCATTGAGCCAAGTTGTGTATTATAGAACCAGGCTGTTTGGGATACCCATAGCGCCGCGCCAAGCGGGTCAGTCTCGATACGATTGTAGAGCATTCATATAGGATTCAATGCCATGCAACATCGTCACAGATCGTGAACCATCTGCGAGACTGGGCTGGGTCGCAGTTTAGACATACTTCATGTGCATATACGGGCCACTAATGTTACAGATATAAAACGTAGAAAGAGGTAACATGTCGGAGGGCAAATTGGATAACGTGTCTTGAGGGTAGTCTTTCTAGATTCACAGCGCGGTGTCGCGCAGGACGTCCTTTCGCGTACGAAGTCGCCTTGCTGCCAAGTCGGGCGTAGTTTGATCATTATGTCGCCATAGTTGTCCCCCAGAACTCCATTCGCCTCGCTGTAGATTCTTCAATGTGATATTCGTCTTGAAGAGGGACAGTGACCATGACCCTCGATCTCCTAGACAGCTCGCGGACAATCCTCCTCCTCTTCTTGCCAGAAACGATGCACAATCCTCAGAATCCTTCCAATTCCCATAACTGCCTTAACTCTCCATGTCCTCGTCGAGTCTTCGAGCCAGACTGCTTGCTTTGACGGGAGATGATCCCATGCCGCCGATATGGTGGATGGGGAAGGACGATGGGTTGGCATTGTCTCTCAGTGTGCCGGGAGGGGAAACTCGCGCACCGTGGCTGAGAATGAGTCAGTCGAAGCCAACATGCTATCGGAGAGAGACGAGACTGACCTCTCGCTGCTCCTTCTCGCGTGAGCGTTTGCCGGGACCTCCATAGCATCGCTAGTGGCGGCAGGGCTGATTCCGACGCCGACGCTGCCCCGGTGATGGGCCAAAGAGGGGTGTGGCTGTCCGTTGTTCACTGGAATGGCTTGGGTTTGGGTAGGCGAGTGGCCGCCGTTCTGTGCCTGCCCGAATGGGTTCTGGTTGAGCTCTGCGATGCCTGGCGATGGGGTCGGGATGTTACCGGTCGGCGAGGAGGAGAGGACACCTGGTGAGTTTGGTCCGGGTGGAGACGCGTGGGGAACACTGAAGCCGCCGTAAGCTCAATTACAGATCTGGCAGAACACGACCTACCCTTCTGGGGTTGGGATGGCGGTGCCAAGAGGAAGGGCGTTTCCAACACCGGCCTTGTTCATCATGTAATCGCCAGAATCGAAGTATTTTCGGTCCTGAGCGTGCGTACAGTCAGTCAATAAGTCACTGTCAATGACTTCGCAGAAGGCGACCCACCTTTTGCATCTTGGTCAAGAGGTTCTTGGCTGGCATCTTGCCGTACATCTTGAACGCCTTTTGCTCCTGCTCGTTCATTGACTAAGGTGGGCTATCAGCATGGAAAAATGACTAGATGGGCTTAGCTGTACTCACCGAGATGTCGACTTTGTTCTGGAAGGGAAGAATAACGAGCATACTGTCAGCGTCTTTCGTACATGAATGAACAGTTTGGGATCAAACAGGTCACGAGAGAGCCTCTTATAGCCTCTATCGGGCCGCCTCGCAGGGCGCCTTTATCCGTATTGTAGCACAGTCGTGGTGCAGGAGTACAAAGGATGTACGACATCCCTCGCATCATGTACCACTGCGCTCCATCGGTCCGTAGGAGTGTGAGGAGGACTGTTTATACACAGGGGACAACGGGGACCGGCTGATAGGATGACAGGTGAAATGTTGGATGGGCATCTCCGACAAATGTTCGTCCAACTCACCATTTTGTGAGGATTCATGATGGCTGAAAGTCCGTGGACTGTGATTCTAGATCCTTGTGCTTGATCCTCTTGTATTTCGGAGTCTCAAAGATGCGAAGCCTGTCTTGACAGTGGCAGCCCGCGGATATCTGGCGTTGCGGGATTATCTCGAGGCGCGTAGTTCCGTGATGGAAGTATGTGTCGGTCAAGTAGCGTTGCCTTCTGGGTCGTGTAAATGCGATGGATGATCACTGAGAACGAGAACCGTCACTACGTTTGCTCGATGACTTTGTTGCTGGTTGTGATGGATGGTGCTGAAGAAAGTCCACAGTTGAGGGACTTGGTAGGGACCAACTTCGATGTCGTCACTGCTCCGGATTCCCTGGGCTCCCTGATCTCCTGTGTAACCGCGTGCACTGGTGTGAGAGGTCGCAGTCTTCTTGTCGATTGTATGATTGGTCGTGCGTGTCGCTCCACGTAGCTATTGTCGAGGAGGATGTAGGATGGTCTCTGACAGGAAGAGTACTGCTCAGCTGGGTGTGTGAACTAGCACGTTGAGGTCACGGGGCAGGAGGACTGGATTGGCTGGAGGCGGAACCTTTAAGTCGAGCTAGCTACGGCCTTTAAGTGGGCGCAATCAGGCGCAATCAGGCGCAATCCCAAAGGGAACTGCGGAACCAGATCCCTCAAATCCATCCCTGATCTCATTAGGAGCTAGCAGATTCTCGATTAGACTTGATTAGCTTCTCAGCTTTCGAACCGGTCTTTTCTAATACCCGCATGACGGCACCATTGGCGGCCCTTTAGTCTGGCTCTCGAAGCTTAGCGTTGGAGTCTGTCTACAGTGTATCGGAGTGATGCTGGCAAGGTAGACACTTGATGTACTTCACCAATGCGCGAGTCCGGGCTCCCTCTACCACCGGGAGACGCTGATGCGATAGAAAAGACACATCGTGAGAAACGGCGAAGACATACGTCAATTCCCTGGGATGTCAGTGTTGATAATAGCAACTGAAGCCTTCTTGGGGAAGGTTCGATCGTCCAGCGGTTAGGACATCTGGTTTTGATGCTTTATCAATCTCCAGGTAACCTGGGTTCGAATCCCAGTCAGACCTCACTTTTTGCCGGTCTTCATTTTTAGAAGCCGCAGTGTGCATCTTGACCTTCCAAACGTCTGCCAGCTATGCAGCTGGTGCCGGGGGCGAGTGCTATGTAGGAGTGTGCACATACTTGCTTTTTGGGCTGACTAGAGGACTGTCGAATGGGCGGCTCGGCAGCGGGAATGTCTTGAGCTCAAGGATTGAGTGAAGATGCTGATGAGGTGGAGGTCACAGCCGGCTGCACCGGTGCACAAGCTGCTCATGACGGGCTCGATGACGATCCCTCTTACCTTCATACCGTACCTTCAACATTGTGACTGATTCACAGCTTGTCGACATACCGAATTCCTCTCAGAGCAAAGTGGTACATCTGAATTAGCAACATGAGCCGGTGAGCACCAGAAGCTACAGGCTTGGACTTGAACTTTTGAACTTACTTGAGATTGTTCAGGCGTCCAGCAGCTTCGCAAAGACTACCCACCACCGCAACACATACACCCTCTCCCGCACCAATACTCTTCCCGCCGTCAGGACCATCAAGTGGCCGAGGAACGCCATTCAGCGCCAATGCCAATAGACCAGCGTCAGCAGCTTCGCAATACTCTGAAAGTCCCTATGGCGGGGGTATGGCTAGTAATGGTAGTGGATACACCCGTGCAACGCATGACGTCGAGGGGCAGAATGATGAGAGGCTGGAGGGACTGCTGGGCAAGGTCAAGATACTGAAGGATGTGAGTGAGCTGCTCGCCATTCCGTGATCGTGAACGCTGGAAAGGTTTGCTCGAAGTGCCAGAGTATAGACTCGCAGTGATCTGAGGAGTAATTCCATACGACGACAAGGATATTCAGGCTGACACAATGCCTAGATCACTACAGGCATAGGCAACGAGGTCAGGGATAGCAACCTGCAGTTAGGCAGTATGGTGAGTTTGGTGCCCTTCCTACCGTTGCCATCAGGAAATCAGTCTTGCTGACCGTGCCCCTCAGAACGACGCATTCTCATCCACGTCCACCTTCCTAGGCGGCACGTTTCGACGTATGAACAAGATGGCCAAGAGGCAAGGCGGGAACTGGTGCTGGTTCATGGGGTATCTCCTCCTCATCCTGTGGATATTTATTGTTGTATGGTGGTTGAGACGGTGAAGCACGGCTTTTGCATGTATAATGAACACGCGATTGTCATCGCCAGCCCTCTGAGCTCTAGGCAAATGCTTCGGCTGTCTTTCGAGTCTGGGTGATCTAACTTGTCCTTCGACGATACGATCAATCAGACGCTCAGGAGTCTCACCGTCAACCTATATTCACGTGACGGAATTGTCTCGTGCTGATCATCGTTGCAACTTGCTAGTAATTTCCGGAAATTGTTGACTTCAAGTCTTCAAGTGTTGAACTTGCCATTCCCCTCTACACTGAGCACCGCGTACACGAATTTGCTCCATTTGGCATCATGGCAAAGTGCACGAGGCAAGGATGCCAGAAGGACTTCGACGAAGGGGACAACGCCGAAGGCAGCTGCTCCTATCATCCCGGTGGACCGGTGAGCAGGAAACTAGGTGCTGTGGGTAGAGCGCTCATCCTCTGATTACAGGTCTTTCACGAGGGGCTCAAGTCATGGTGTGAGTCCATTCTGGGATTGGTGGACCTGTAGAACATGCACTGACGCGGCTCAGCATGTTGCAACGAAGTGAATAAGGTGTGTCTCGTCCATAGACTCGGTCTGATGATAGCTCACTCGGTCGCCTCAATCAGCCCGTGATGGAGTTTGATGCGTTCATGTCTATTCCAGTGAGCTACAAGATCACATCTATACTTCAAGCCGACATAAGCTGAGTGAGGAATCTACAGCCATGCACCAAAGGCACGCACTCCACGGCCCCGCCTCCCAAACCAGCGACCACCTCGAACGACGCACAAGCCAGCTCCGGCCCGAGCTACGTCAACGAAGATGGCAAGGAGGTTTACGGTGCCAAACCAAAACCTCCCACAGATACAGACTCTTCTTCTAAGCCACCCGCTACGACAGCTATTACGCCCGCGGCTCCGGCTCCAGCCAAAGTCGAGATAGAGGAGGACGACGAGAGCGTCCCCGTTCCTGAGGGTTCGCGGTGCAAGAGGCTGGGGTGTGGGAGTACTTGGGAAGGAGAGGATATTAGCAGGGGCGAGGGTGACAAAGCATCGTGTACCTTCCATCCGCAATCAGTGGGCATCTAGACGACTCGATCAAGGTGAGCTTGTGCTGATTCATGCCTTGTAGGCTATCTTCCACGAGGGGTCGAAGGGATATCTGTGCTGTAAGAGACGGGTCTTGGAGTTCGACGAGTTCATGAAGATCGAGGGGTGCACAAAGGGAAGACACCTGTTCGTCGGGCCAAAACGGGATGAGGTGGGTTTTTGTGCTCAGGACGTCGGGCTGATGGAGTTTAGAGCAAGGAAGAATTAGTGTCATGTCGGTTGGACCACTACCAGACTCCCACGCAGGTACACGTATCTGCATTTGCCAAAGGGTAAGTCGGGGTCCACTTGACAACGGGGCGACCGAGGATTTTGGACGCTAATTCCGTCCCATAGAGCGGATAAGGAGAAGTCGAAGGTTTCCTTTGAACAACAACAAGTCAGTAGAGCTCTACTGCCGACCAGAAGTCCATGCTGACCTGACACTAGCTACATCTCGACCTGTACCTGCCTTCGAATAAACGGATCGTCAAAACTGTAACGCTCTATGGACCCATCGAGCCATCAGATTGCACCTTCAGGATCCTATCGACGAAGGTAGGTTCACATCATTTCCCACACACAGTGCTGCTCCCCCTATTATTTTCCCACCTCGAGAATCGGAGAACTAAAGACTGATATGACTACAGGTCGACATCGTCTTGGTCAAGCCCGCTGCGGCATCTTGGCCTGTCCTGGAGCTTCCGCCAGCTGGGTCGGAATTACCACCTGGCTACGCCCTCACTTTCGGTGTCTCCGGGAGGACAGGTACCGTTGGCGGTAAAGAGATCGTCCTTGCCCCCGAGGAAATGTCAAAGAGGCAGTGACATCCCATTCAGTAGTCCAAGGCGGGTCACCAGTCTAATTATCATGAAGCTTGATCGTCATGCATTGCACAGTGTAAAGTTCTAGATCCGAGCGCTGATCATATGGCTGTGCAGACTTGAGGCGGCTACAACCTGTCCGCTCCTCGTGGGTTGTGTATGGCCAAGGCTCGGCCCTTTGGAGCCCTTCCTGCGGTGCTAGGCCGCTGCGGAAACCAACCGCGTAAAAGTAGTGTTGATGACCATCAGGTCGGTTTCGGTCTGATGTGATGTGGAAGATAAGATACTTCAGGAAGTTTTGCTGGAGTTTGCCCCAGACTGCCCCTTCCTGAACTGCCTCTCGAGCGTCGCGAGTGCCTCTGGCTCAATGGGCCAGTCGTCGTCCATGTCGTCGTATACCTCAGCTTTGACGTCGATGTTTGGCGATGAGGCTGTGTAAAACAGCGGCTGGGACCCCTCCTCCTTCAGCCAGTCGTTGCCCAGCTCCAGCTCGTCCTCCAGTTGCGATTCGTCCGTCGTATCAGGGTCGAGCCAGCGAACTCGGTCGGGCAAAGCAGGCATCAAGGCTCCCCGTTTTGCCAAGCGCTAAGTCCAGTGTCAGCTAACGATCCTCGTTATTAACTACTACATGTTGAGAGACCGCATGTGAAGCAGGACAACTCACATCAGCTGCCTCGTTGCCCACCAAGCCCGTGTGCGCTGGGACGTATTCGAACCACACTTTCGCGCGATGATGCCTTCGGCGAAGCAGCACCAAGAGATGTTTGATCAGGTCGGCATTCTTGATCTCTTTTAGATCTTTATTCTTCTTATCCGCCTTGAAGATGACTGGCGGCCGGTTGAGAGCTCCGGTTGCGAGCCATTTCTGCTGCCAGACGGTCATGCCTATGAAACTTCAGCCGCAGGCTAGGTCAATCCGCTAGGGAGTGCAGCGCGCTTACAGTTGATGGTGTATTGCGAGTCTGTCCGAATCTCAATCGGTATGTCTGGGTATGGACATGTTTCCAGAGCTCTTATTACAGACTGTGAAGATCGATCAGTCAACGATACTGTCAAGGAAGGCTCCCCACTGATCGAGCTCACCAATATCTCTCCCCTATTGTTCGTTTGCAAGTCACCTGGCACCCTCTCGCTGAGATTCCTACACGCAGCGTCCCCGCGGTCCCCCCACCACACGCCTAGACCAGCTCGAGCGCCCATTTGACCATTACTCAGCCCGCTGCCATCTGTATACACGATCAGGCGGTATGGCGGCGTTGATGTAAAGTTCCATCCGAACGATGCCAGTCGTGCGAGACTGGGAGGCAAGTCGGCATTACGGGGTGGGGCAGGCTCAGCCTCTGCTTTTTTGCTTTCATCGAGACGAGTTGGACGGGGCTCGATAGGAGTCGCTGTTGGCTGCGCGATGAACGCCTCTGCTTCGGACTTTTGAGTGAACTTTTTGTGTTTGGCGCTGAGTGAACTTGTCAATACACGAAGGAGGTGCTATATCGCGATCGACTCACCCTACGAAGCCTTTCACTTGAGCTTCCGCCTCAGCCCAGGTCGTGTAGATGCCCGGGTTTCGCCCGACTCTGACGGCGTAGAAGCCAGCTTTAGGCCTCCCGTTGAAGTCAGCGCACTCGCCTTGCGTTTCACTCGTTCTCGGGTCAAGTCTCATCATCCTGAGGAAGCATAACAACGCAACTCACATAATCTTGACCTCGACTGGCTCTGTGATCCTGATGTGTAAATGTCTGTATGTCAAGAGGCGGCCGATCCGACTTCCATAAAGGCCAGCGAGCCTGGGCATGAACTATCGCGAGATAAGATCATGGCATCGATCAACATGAAACATCGAACTTCATAGATGGTGTTAGAGGGTTGGTTGACTGTACCAAATGCTTCAGGTGGAGGTCCCGCTCGCTCGCGATCGTCTTCTCCAAAGTAGATCGATCAAGGCTGCTTCGTCAGACTCGCTCGGCGCGGCTGCAAAGATCCTGTTTTGGCTGTATGTGGAGTCTGGCTCCTTTATTCATACTATAGTTTCTATCTTTTATATCTATGATGGTACACAATTCCCGTCTATCGAAGAAGTGGGAAAGTCGTATAGTGTCCTAGACAATCGCTACTATCCACCTGCTCATCTCCATCGCGTCGAATCAACGGCATCCTTGCAAAGCATACCGAACCTGTCGAAGGTCCTCGAGGGTGGAAGAGTGAGAAGAGTGGGTTGAAGCCACTGTCGAAGGAGGGTGTTGGGGCCGCGCCGCGGTGACCGAGTTTTCGTTGATTAATGACACAGCGCCCAAAAAAGAGTATTACCGGAATAGGAGAGTACTAGAGGAGGTTGGTGATACAGGAGAGGGTCGAGAGACTTGGCGAAACCGAAAGCAAAGATGAGAACAGCACTAGGCTAGCTCAGGGTCGATGCTTTAGTTGAAGTGCCAGGAGATGGGGACCATACCGTCAGACTCGCTGGCGATGTCGGTGAAGGCGGCGACGGAGAGGTCGAGGGAGTTGTCGCTGACACAAGTTGGGCAGACGTCGGCAATCATGGCAGTGGTGGTTCGGCCGTTGTTGGTGTTGGTGATGGTGACCCATCGACCACAGTAAGACGAGCCGGAGCCGAAGTTGTTACCCCAGTAGCCGTTCGAGTCGATGGCGACGATTCGGTCAGAGTCGGAGTGGTACTGTCCACAAGCACCTGGGTTGCCGGCCTGGTAGAAGTAGGTAGCGTGACCACCAGTCTTCTCGTCGTTGTTGGCGGGGGCCTGGGTCTCCTTGGGGGCCTCGTAGGTGGAGGTTGGGGCGACGTACTCGGAGGTTGGGGCGACCCACTCGGAGGTAGAGGTGGTGGTTGGCTCAGCGGAAGACTGCTCGGCCCACTGAGCCTGAGCGGCGATAGAGGCAGAGGCGGCCTCGGTCGTGGAGGCGGCGGTGGCGCTGGCCTTGGCGGAGATGAAGGCAGAGGCGGCGTCGGCGTCGGCAGAGGCGGTGACAGCGGAGGCGGTAGCGATGTACGAGGCAACGGACTCGGTAGCGGTAGCGTTGGGGGTACAGTAGGGAAGTCGGTCCTTCTCGAGGGTCTCGGTGGCTAGCATTGGTCGGCAGCAGTCCTGGAAGAAGGTGGTGTTGTGCTGCTTGTAGCAGTCGAGGGCGAGGTACCTGGAGTGGTAGACGGCGTAGTTTTCGAGGTAACCGTGAGCCCAGTGAGCTGGGGCAGGCTTGCCCTCACCCCGGATCTCGACGGGGGCGGCGATGACGGAGGAGGCCAGAGCGGCGAAGAGGATGGCTGAGGTGAACATTTTGGTGAAGTGTGTAAGATGGAGTGTCTTTACGAGGGAGTGTGTTGAGTTGAGATATAACTCTTTTGTGTAGTGGTGTAGTGGGTTGTAGTGTTTGACTGAGGAGAGAGGGTAAGCGGGTCAGCACTGTCAAGTTATATAGACGCGAGCGCGGTCTGATCAAGTGGACAGTAGTTTTTTAGGGTCGGCAGTGATGGGGTGGACAGGGGTGGACGATGATTGAGAAACAGACTGGGGTCGGTACGATCGAGTGTCTGGACAGCCGGAGGAAATGAGGACTCACCTCGGATTGAGCGAGTGTTGTAATGCGGGGTGCTGTCGAGTCTGGAATATCTCGAAAGAGGGTACCTGGCGGACAAGCATGATGTCAGCTATAGGATCCCGTTGCCTGAGGTTGCCTGTCCCGTACTTTACTCACTGCTGTCGCGTCAAGCGAGGTGAGCTTTGTCGGGTTTGGATTCGGGCGAAGGGTTGGAGAGAGAGTTGAAAAGAGGGGGAGGTGGAAATGGGGTGGTGAGTATATACACTCCCGAGAACGTTACCACCCTCGATCGTCAACAGGTCGAGGGCGGTCAACACACTCTACAGGCGCGTCCACAAAAAGATTGCAGCCATTGATAGACGTTCCGGAACGTCAGGGGTGCAAGTTTGGGGTTGTGGAGGCGCACCTAGGCCTACCTAGGCGCACTGACAAAGACAGCTGGGCTCGAGCGTAGGAGGATGAAACTGTGTCACCCTCAAGCCGGCCTCTGCTCTCATGCCTCTTGATCGGCAACCCCAAAAAAGTTTAAATAATACGAGGGTGGTTTCATCCAGATCTACCTCCACAATATAGCTGAAACGGGCAAATATGATGATATTCCGAGAGCCCGAGTCCAGGCCGGTCCAGACAACGCTGATCGGTACGGTCTATACCGCCAGGCACTCGGGAACCCTTTATAGTCGTCCCGGTCCCGACGCTCGCGATCCGACATGACCCCAAAAATCTTTAAACCTCATGACTCCTCGTGCTCTTTTGTCAGTCGTCCGGATGCGTCGACGAGTTGTCCGCGAGAGCTTGGACTATCGTTTCAACTATAGCCTGGACCTGCCTGGACCAGCTCGATCAGATGTCCGGACAATGAGCTGCCGGCGCAGACGAGACAAGACGAGACACCGCCGCGACGAGATCATCGCCATGAACATGACTATTCCTGGAACGGTGACTAGTGGCAGTCTCTAGGTCGAGATTCTCTCGTGATTCCAGTGCGCGCTTATTCATCTCATCGGCATCCCTTCAGATCCCTTCGCACTTCGCAGTCTGACAATCAGTCTGAGAGTATGCCTCGTCGGCATCCGGCTCGGCAACTTCTCGTCCTGCTCCGCGATCGCTTCAGTCGCGTGCGTCGCGGCGGTGAACATCGCGACGAACCCTCGAATCTCAATGTCCTAACCTCCACCACCGGGCACCCTCATTCAAATTCCAACCGCTTGGCGTCTACATTGCCCTGTGGGCCTGTATTGCCCGAATCAAGGTGCAACCTGTGTTTACGAGGCGTATGAGGCAATCTGAGGCGCTGCAGGTCCGCAGTATGTGCGACGAGGAGCAACGCGAGATCAATTGAACTGGCTAGGATCGAAGTGCAGCCGGATCCGTGGCGGAGCGACTCTGTTAAGGAGTCGGCCGGTCCGGATGAAGCCTGAGGCCTGAAGCTTGTAGGCCTCATGAAGAACCCAATCCCCTCATTCCGCGCTCTCCGCTGCTGACCGAAGGTCCAACGACTCACTGAGCTCGAACTTGCCCGATTGAATGCTAGCCAATACCATTTTCGACCGGACCACCCATGCTGCCCGAGATATCAGGCTTGGAGCACTTGTAGAGATCCAAAGACAAGGGTCCTAGAGGGTTGCGGTGAGTAGGATCGCTTGTGAAGGCTGTTTGACCTGGAAAAGACTAGAAATCTTTGCTAGTACATCGGCTAGTATACCCGCTTTTCACTGATGTGGTCTTACAGACGCGGGCGAGCGGGGTTCGATTCCCCGGCAGAGAACATTTTCACTCTTTTTGCAGTCTTTTTGCACCTCTGGAACCTTTTACAGAGCCGCCAGAGCCTTTTGAGCCACAAAAATCGAGTTTCGGGGGGCTTTGATCATTTTTCTGGGGAACGGTCTCATGCATGCGTTCTTTTGAGCTCAGACAGTGTAGACTAGACCATGAGCTATCCATACAGAGTCATAGTACACTCCTAGCAGCGAAATTGACCGAGCAATGGGCGTTCGAAAATCATTGGTCGGCCAAAAGTGGCAGGAGGAGAAACCACTCGAACGACCATCAGACCACTATTTCTGCTCCAATCCTGCCGCAAAAAGTACGAGCAGGTAGCTCAGACATGGGAGCGTCCAGCGAGCGTCCTGGAGCACCTTCATGCATGCGTGGTACCGCTTCATGCACGCATTCAGTCGGTTTTCGACGTCCGGAACACGAATCCGAAATTTTCGGAAGGGCGATGTTACCTTCGGGCGAACTTCGGCGATTTGCTTCCGCTGTCGGAACCAAATATTGAACCCCTTCCTCCACGTCGCAGAGTTCTAATCAGTAACTACCAAAGTACCAAGACTCCAACTGAATTCTGAATGCATGCCTCGACTCTCGATCAATGGACTCTCAGAAGCTCTCGAGGCACAGACAGCACAGCGCCTTGACAGGCTGTACACATTCCACGATAACGCTCGACATGCCTGGGCGATGCGCACAGCTTCCAAACATGAAATACATGAAGGCACTTAACTGCTAAACAAGAAATGTTTACAAAACTTCACTGGGACTAAAGCAAACGACGTCGACCGTCTTCCGCCGTCTAAGGTCGGATAGCGATCTTGAGGGCTCCTCGGGAAGCCATCTTGTCGAGAGCTTTCTGGTAGTCCTTGAGGTCGAAGACGTCGGTAACCATGCCCGTGGTCTTGATCTTGCCGCTGTCAAGCAGCTCGATCGCTCGGGGGAAGCAGTAGGTCTGCGAGAAGGAACCGATGATGCTGGAAATCAGTCAGCACGCGTTCAGACTCCTGACTCGTTGACTCACTTGATCTCGTCAACGAAGATCTTGGTTGGCGACCACGAAACCCTGGCGTTGTCGGCGTAGACACCGTAGACGAGGAGTGTTCCGCCTCGAGACACGTAGTTGATGGCGTCGTTGACGATCGACTCGACACCAGTGCACTCGGCGACGACGTCGAAGCCGTCTGCAAGAGGTCAGCAGGAGAAGTGACAAAGAGCTGAAACCACTTACATGGGTTGTCCTTCTTGATCTGAGCCCACTGATCGGCAGCGTTGGCTCGGTCGAGGTCAATGTAGGCGTCACCAGCCTCAACCTTTCGGGCAATGTCCATCTTGATACCTAGATAATCGTTAGGCGAGTTCTGATCACGCAGCCTCTCCACGTACCCTTGTTAGCGGCGATGGTGATGTGACCAGCTCCACCCATCTTCATGAGCTGAGCGAGGATGAGACCCGTTGGTCCGGCACCGATCAGGAGAACCTTGGCACCGAATGGCATCTTGAGCTTGTCCATTCCGTGGATGGCGCACGAGGCGGGCTCGAGGAGTGTCGACTCCTCGTCGGTGAGGTTCTTGATCTTGTAGCACTTGGCAAAGTGGCTGCGGGAGTCAGTCTCGTTCTTACAGACGCGTTCAGTGCATCTCACTACTTGATGTAGTCGGCGAAACCTCCGTCCCGGGCGACACCGGCGGGGTTGAAGTGCTCACAGAAGAGCTCGGTACCCTTTCGGCAGTAGTGGCAGTAGCCACAGGTCTCTATTAGGAGCGTCAGGAACGAGTTCATCACGCCACACGCCTCACGCACCTCCGACATCGGCAGCGATTCGGTCACCCTTCTCAAAACCGACAACCTTCTCTCCAAAGTCGACGATGGTTCCGACGGCCTCGTGACCTGGGATAAGCTGTATAGCGGTCAGCTCGGTTTGTGCTCATCAAACGTGTTTCGAACTCACGGGAAACTTGGCAATGAACTCTCCCTGTAGCAGACGTCAGCAAGGAAAGCCATGATTTACACGCGTCACACACCTCGTGGATGTGGGCCTAGATGATCGTCAGCAGGCAATCCATCACGCGCTAACTCCTTGCAACTCACGTCGGTACCACAGACACCGCAGATGTCGACTGAGCATCTCTGTCAGCGCTACAAGACCTAGAGCAAAGCTCGTTACTCACCCTTGAGGAGAATCTCCTCGGGGCCGATCTGTGGGACGGGGACCTTCTTGATCTCGAACTCTCTTGGCTGGGGTAGAGGTCAGGATAACGCGTATACCTCGTTGGTCGTACGGGACTCACCTTCGAGTAGAAGAGGGCGTTCATTTCAGTTGGGAGGGACATTTTTGCAGAGGGATTATCTAGAAGCGAGGACGATGTTCAGCGAGCTATAGCAAAAGTGATGATGGTGGTATATCACAAAGAGGGCGATAGTCTTGTCGACACGAGTATAGGTATCGCGATCGACCAGGCGATCCCGCGTTCACGGATAAAGGAAGGGAAAAGGACCGGGTGGGGGTGAAAGAGGGAGAGGGGGCTTGCGGGACGGATCTGCAGCTCATTTGCCTCATTTGCCTCGGGGCGACTGAACTGGTGATAGTGGACAAGGGGTGTGTGGGAGACTGTACTCACTTGATGCTCGTGTATATAACAAACGGGTTGGTACTAGTGGCTACAGGTATCTTATGCGGGTATGAAGAGATCGAGGTAGAGGAAAGAAGAGAGAAGATGTGAACTGGGGTTTTAATATTGGACAGCAAATTCCCAGCCGAGCATACAACTGCATACGGCTTCGGACTGGCTAATCGAGAGAACTCTAAGCAGCGGCCTGCAGCGGCAGTGACCCAGCCACAGCATAATCACCCGCCGACAGCCATGCAGGCCTTGCTGCTCTCCCTTAGCTCGTGTCTGCCCAGTGACTCTCCTGTGTCTGACCTTCTCCGACCGCCTCCTGCCCTCACCCTATCATCATCACCTCCGATTCGTAATGACATCAGGATTGTGTAATGATAAAGCTTTTCCGGCCCTGAGAATCGTAAGACCCAAAATTCCTCCGCCGCTGCCAATCAGCAGCCTCTGCCACCTCTGCCCTCCTCTGCCCTCCTCTGCCTGCATCCCCGCCGACTCAGTACCCTTCTTCAGCTAGCCCCTGCTAGCCCTAGCCAGCCTCCGACGTCAACACACTCAACCGAGTCGCAGGCTAGGGACAACTAGCTAGTGACAGTACCGACTAGAGAGCGAGTCGCTCTGCTGGAATAGCACATGTCGCCTCATTCATGCACTCATGTCGCTGGACGACTATGATAACGACCAACTCCGGCGAGCACATCATGGCAGAGCAGGATCACAATATCTCTCGTACACAATGGGCACAGATACATCATGGGTATCGTCATATCATTTCGTTCACAAGCGAAGATACGAACCAGACTTCCACAAGGAGCAAACGAAAGCTAAAACAACTCCCCGACCCCAAGCGAGCGACTGATCTGAAACGGACGTGTATTCCGTGGAGGAGACCGGTCATTCTTTACTCTGTAACAGATCAGCATTGATTACCGATATGAAACACTTCTACTCACTGGCCATCATCATGGTGACGAATCTGAGGAAAACGTCAGCATGAACACACTTAGGAAGGATCTCGGCGAGAATGCCATTGAGAGTTGATTTGACAACGCCTTCAACTTCATCACACTACTCACTCGTTGTAGTCGATCTGGAGATATCAGGTCAGAAATCAAACGGCAAAGGCTTGTCGGGGCCACTCACCATACCATCCCCATCCTTGTCGGCCTCCCTAATCATTTCGGAGATCTCGGCGTCGGACAGCTTCTCGCCCAAGTTGGCTGTAGGAGGTCAGCGTATGCTCAGTATGAAGATGATTTCAGAATTGACGACCTTGAGAGAGCCAATTTACGACTCACTCATGACGTGTTTCAGCTCAGCAGCCGAGATGTGTCCATCGTTGTTCTTGTCAAACACCTGAAAAGTGGTGTCAGATCCCCATACCTCTGAGTGGTGATTCCATCGTCCAGATCATCGTAGAGTCCTGAGACTCGCTCATACCGTCGTGTGCAGGGATATTGTTTCCCACTTGCCATGGCTCCATTGCTCACCTTGAAAGCCTCCCTGATCTCCTCCTCCGAGTCGGTGTCGTGCATCTTTCTAGCCATCAAAGTCATGAACTCGGCAAAGTCGATCGAGTTATTTCCGTCGGCGTCGACCTGCGGCCATGAGTATGCACCCGTGCTTGTGACCCTTCCCAGGACCCGGATACGCATAGTCTATGAATGACATCACTCACCTCATTGATCATGTCCTCAAGTTCGGCCTGCGTGGGATTCTGTCCCAACGATCTCATAACGGTACCGAGCTCCTTGGTGGTAATTGTTCCATCTCCATCTACATTACAGCGTATCAGCCGCATCCTCGTGATCATACGGGTTTTGATCACCTTTGTCGAAGAGGGAGAATGCCTCTTTGAACTCTGTAACACAATGTCAGACATGGGGGTCAAGTACATGCTCTCTCAGAAGACTTACCAGCGATCTGCTCTGTAGGTAAGATGAGGTTTCAGCAGCAATTCCTCTCACTATCCACCCGTACACGATCCAATAGTCACAAACCTTTGGTCTAAACATACCGAATTCCATCAGCATCAGAACATCACTTCTAATCACCAGGCTCATTGGCCTGCGACTCACCAACTGTTCAGCCATGATGGATTATGTGGCGTTCGTTTCCTGGTATCGTTGCTACTTCGTGCAAGGAAGATACTTGAACAACAAGCAAACGTGGACCTCTACACTTCCTTTGAACGCCGGTGTAAGCTGGGAGGACGTATGGGCGGGCCGTGACTGCGAGCTTACGCGAGCCTGATATTCAAGGCACTAACCAAAAGGCCTAGACTTTTCACGTTATCAGGCACGTTCGATTCACGCTGATGACGTCGGATCCGAAGTTCCTCAAAGTTGGAACCGCTCGAGATTTCGACGCTGGCTGAATCAAAGCTGAGTAACACCCTCAGTTCATCGAGTAGAACATCAAGACAGCTTGGAGTCGACCAGACTCAAGGTGATAAAACGTAGACGTCTTCTGCGATACCAGTTCATCGATTGCCATGTCGGTCGCCCCGTCACTCCTGTCCCGAGGGATCAACGTGTACACCCTTCCACCCCAACTGCTGGACACGCTCTCCGTCCGATCTATCCAGGACACTATACCGCAAGCCGAGGAAGCAGAGCCAATCTCGGGGATCACAAAACAGCCTCAGAGAACAGCGGATGACTCGACTGGGACGATCCGATGTCAAACCTGTCCTGGAGCCAGCTTTGAGACGGTTGAAGAACAGCGAGAACACTTCAAAGCCGACTGGCACAGGTATAATGCCAAAGCAAAACTGCAGGGACGAGCTGTGACCTCAGAGCAGTGGGAAGGAATGGTAGAGGGTAAGCTTTCTTGTCGCTATCCTTATGATATACTGATATTTTCAAGGTGTCTCGTCGATATCTGGCTCTGCATCTTCATCGTCTGCCTCGTCTAGCTCATCCACGAACGAGCAATCACATCAGCCTCAGTCGAAACTTTCTCGTCTACTTGCTCGTCAATCGATCACCAACAATGGAGATGCCGCTGTCGACTCGGATGAAGAAGCGGAGATGGAGGACCGTCGGCGTCGAGCTCAACTTCGAACAGCTATCATCTGGTTCCAGCCCTCTTCTCCTCTGGACGAGCTGGGAATACCCAAAGACACTCAGTTTGGTGTACACAGAGCTCTCTTCCCATCGAAGTTCCAGCACGCCCACGAGTATCTGTCCGCGCTCAAGACCATGCAGCTGAGCGCGAATGCATTGGTACAGCCGAGCTTGGGAGGCATGCAGCCCAGCGAAGAGCCGGAGGAGAGGAGAATTACCCTGTTGATGGTCGCTGGTGGCCACTTTGCTGGAATGATCGTTGGTCTCAGAGTTCGGGGTAAATCGGAGAAACAGGACGTCAAGGGTGCGGGCGATGTGAGGATTATTCAGCACAAGACGTTCCATAGATACACCAGTGAGTCACACTGAACATCCACCGCATCTGGGACGCGACTGACGATTCTACAGCGCGTAAGAAGCAAGGAGGTTCGCAAGCTCTCAACGACAATGCCAAATCCAAAGCGGTATCTGCGGGAGCGATGCTCCGTCGATACGGAGAGCAAGCCTTGCAGGAGGAAATCCGGGCGTTGATGACGGAATGGGAGGACGAGCTGGTGTGCTCGGAGAAGATCTTCATCCGAGCCAGTACGCACGGAAAGAAGAGTTTCTGGGGCTACGACGGAGCAGTCCTGCACAAGTCGGATGAGAGGATACGGACATTCCCGTTTCCGACCAGGCGACCTGTGAGTCTGTCTTGACTCTAATACGATCGTCAACTGACATACTCCATAGACGCAGCAGGAGTTGCTGAGGTGCTGGCATGAGCTCACTCGTGTCAAAGTGTCCCATCTGTCGGAAGAGGCGCTCGTGGCGCAGGATGAAGCCTACATCGCTTCTCTGCAACCAAAGAAGACAATACCTAAACCGGTCACTGCACCCGCCCCCTCTCCGTCAATTCCCGCCGTGCCAAAACTGTCCCCAGAGGAAGAAGCCCGTCAAGCTCGACAAAGAAGAATTGAAGAGATGATACGGAAAGGCAAGCTCGACACGCTCAAACAGGCTTACGAGAAGTATCCCCCGGACATCCTTCCCTCTCATCTCCACCTCGCTTCAGCGTCGTCGCAAGAGGAGTTGGTCAAATACCTCCTCTCCGAGGCAAAGCTCGATCCTACGGCGGTGGTTGAAGGGAAGAGAGCGTACGAAGTAGCGGGAAGCAAAGGCGTTCGAAACGTTTTCCGCAGAGTCGCTCACGATGCCCCCGATATGGCAGATTGGACCGCGGCGAGGGTTCCAAGTGGACTGAGTGAGGAGGCGGAACAGGCTCAGAATGCAAAGAAGAACGACAGGCGGAAAGGTCTCAAGGAGAAGATGAAGGAGCGGGCTGCGGCAAAAGCGCAAGAGGAGCCGGAAGAGGAACCAGCGGCTCAGGTACAGCCCTCGTTCCTCGAGACAAGGGTGCAGGGGACAGGCCGACTGGGTCCGCAACGGCTAGGAGGTACTGCGAGCGTCGCCGGCTTGGCTGGCATGAGCAGCGATATGAGGGCGCAGATCGAGCGGGAGAGGAGGGCCAGAGCCGCGGAAGCGAGATTCAAGACTGGACCAGCGTAAAATGGGGAATGAACCCGTCATCAAGTTACCCATCGTGATGTAGTCGAGGTGGTCTAACAATATAATGCACCATGATGTCTCTGATCCTTCGTTGAGACGCCATAGCCATCGATCTTGGGATTATTACCGGACGTCGGAGGTGTAAGGATAGTGCGCCTTGATATCGTACGAGTACTCGTATCTCACTGAACTGCATTGCGAGCTATCGCTTCTGGCCTCAGCTTCTCAGGTGGTGCCATAGGAGCGCCCTGATAATGGAGAATGACCACAGAGGGGTGCATCGTGATGTGGTAGACTGCATTATATGGTGGACGCTCGTGAACGTCGTGACATGATAGTATGGTACATGGACGATGTCTAGCACCTTAGCTCCGTTGCATCGTGGCAGAACTAGCCCTCACAGCTCGCGCGCTCAGTCCGAATCGCAGGTCAAGTCGACAACCTTTCCGGACTGTCGCGGTCGCTTCTTGGCTGAGGTCGAGGCTGTCTGAGATCCAGTTCGTTTCACAGTAGGCTTTACATCTTCATCGACTTCCTCCAGTTCCCCCTCCAATGCTCTTAATCGTTCCTGCCAGCAGGTATCAGCTAGCGGGTCATGTTGGAATACAATCGACGCACTCGTAACTCCTCAGCCTCCTGAATGAGCCTTTGTCGATCCTTCGGACCTCCAGACTTTGAAGCTGTTGTAGCAGCGCCCGGATCCAGTGGGTTTGGAGCAGCTGGTACAACTCCGTAAGTTGATCGCCTCACAGTACACACTACTCGTGCTCGACCTACGGCGTTCGATGATGTCTTGGGCCAAAAGGAGTTCTCGACTGCGATACTTTTGCAGCAGTCAGAGCATGCGCAGACACAGAGACTTCACACCCACTAGAAAGATGACAGCAATATCCAGCTGGTCAGGACGGGGTTCGAGGTGAGTCGATATCCTGTGGACTTGTCGCACACAGCGCTTGCCTTGACCGAGCCTATCGTCGCGATAAATCTCTTGATCAAAACGCCTCTCCTCTGGATCTCTCTTTCAAACAGGATACTGACTCACTGTATACTCGTATCGATGAACGCCTTTCCAACGTTAGTACTCCGACACGTAGGGAAGTAAGAGATAAATCAATGATGTAGTTGTACTGACTTTTTTCGCTTTCTCGTGGATTGGCTTCTGGACCAGGCAGGCAGACAATCGTTGTGACAACGGCTTCAGACGCCCAGTGAATGATGTGGCTTGCAGTGTAACCTCGATCCTGCCCGCAGCGATTGAAAGCTGAGGTGACAGAGCAGTAGTGACGTCGTCGGTCGTGTCCTTCGGGTTGATTAGGCTTGAAAAGACCCCGCTTCTCGCCTAAGAAGATACACGTACGAGTCGACCGAAATGCAGAGGGCACTCGTAACCTACGCCATCGATACTCTGGTAGACACTATCGATCGACGGTGGATCCGATGAGATTCTGCCATGCTTCTTGACCAGTCCTTGACCGTCGGCATAGGCTCTGACAAGATAGTCTGACGCCAAACTGTCTGAGGGTTTAACGGCTATTTTGAACGACTACAACTTTAGTCAGCATCGACGCAGGGAGGGAAGCCTAAAACCTCAGGCTGGACAGCGTCCGCAATAAAAAGCGGCATGGAAAAGCGAAGGCTCATCATAGCAGTGAAGCGGGCTCTCACCTTGCTTCGGTCTGCCGGACATTCGAGGTAGCAACACAACGTCTTCAGGACCTCCCTCTGGTCACGAATGCTCAAAGTGGTGTCTACAGGTCCAGAATATTCGTCTAACAGAATATCAGTCGGGTATTGCATGTGGGCACTCACTAAGCCTCGTGCCGTCTTCGAGTTCGATATAGACCTGCGCAAGTGATGATGGATGTCAGGTCTGGCTTGAGCCGGGGCAACGGACTTACCTCCATGCCTGCAAACTCGCCATCTTCGATCAGCATATCGGGGGCGAGTAACCAGGGTCTCTAGCAGGTCTTGTGTGTCGTTTCCCGAAGATGAAGAAGGATGGAGCTGCTGATGAGACGGAGGACGAAGTGAATTCGAAGGAACCGGCCGTACTCGTACAGTGAAACATGAAACGCGCGCGATCGCACGACGGCCCTGAGGCCGGCCTGAGGCCCTCAACTCACGAGCGCTCACGATGCGCGATCTTGGCCACGGGCGACTTGTACACCGGCACATCACGACATAGTAGAATGCATCGCATCGTAGGCGTTATGCGTGTTGGAACATGACAGTAGTGCATATGAACGATGCCTTCAGGTGACTCCTGGCAATGAGTCTATCATAGGCCCACCTCAATCTGAATCGCAGGTCAGGTCGATGATGTTACCGCCGGCATCAGACTGTCGTGGTCGTTTGTTCGCCAAACCAGAGGTCGACTGCGATTCTGGTCGTTTGAGAATGGGTTTGGTATCACTGCCGCCAGCGATCTGACCCTCCAACGCTCTCAATCGTTCCTTCAGCGATATATCAGCAATCAGCAACATTCCGCTATTTATACGACGCACCCGTAGTTCTTCAGCCTCCTGTATGGCTCTTTGTCGATCCAAGGCTTCAACGGTCCCTACGGCAGTAGCGCTGTCGGCCTCGATTGGATTCGATACGGCTAGAAGAGTCGAGTCAGTTATGTAACCATTCATCAATTAACGACCTACGACGCTCGATGACATCCTGGGCCAGCAGAAGTTCACGGCTGCGATACTAACGCAAGTCTTAATAAACGCCCGGATGTTCGAGACGATGGCACCCACTAGAAATACCACAACTAGATCCAGCTCAGTGGGACGCAGGTACTGGAAAGGCTGAAAGCTTTGCGGTCTCGGGACACAGGGTTTGCCTTCACCAAGCCTATGGAAGGGTTCATTCCATAATCACTGCGACAGGTCTTACCGGAGGCAGCTGACTCACTGGATAGAGGTGTCGACAAATGCCTATTGAATTTCAGTACCATTTCTCGATCGTGCAAGGAAACCGCACCTTCTTGGCTTTTTCATGAATAGGCTTCCCGTTCAAGTCCGTGGTTACCCGTTGCGCCGCTCGCTTTGGGCCCGTGTATACTATCCCTGCTAGAGTCACCTCTATCCTGCCTGCCGATAACGACAGGTCGGGGGACATAGCAGAAGCGATGTCATCTGTTGTAGCCTTCGCGGTGTATCAGGCCTGTCTCCAATGAGTTGCCAGAACACCCACCAGTCGACCAAACTTCAGAGGGAACTCGTGCACCGCACCGTTAATGGTCTTGAAGATAGACCGTCCGCCCAGCATCTGACGTGGCAGTCTGACGACATTTCGCCTGTGGTCTTGAAAGCGACCTTGAAGGACTGCAGATCCTGTCAGCTCTAAGAAAAATTGGCGGGGGTACTCTCACCTTGCTGCGATCTGCTGGGCATTCGAGGTAGCAACACAACGTTTTTGTGATCTCCTTTTCGTCACGCTTGCTGAACGTGGTGTCTACCGGTCCGGGATACTCATCTAACAGAACATCAGTCGTGTACAACATGCAGTCACTCACTAAGCCTCGTCCCGTCCTCGAGCTCGACAAACACCTGCAGGAGAGTGGTATCAGGGGAAACCCGCAAAAGTGGAGTCAACTGACTCAACTCACTTCCAGGCCTTGGAAGGATCCTTCTTCGATACGCATGTTTGCTCGCGTCGGCGCCACTCGAATGCTGCCTACCTATATCAAGGAAGTCGGGGGTGTATGACCGAGATCAAGCTGAGGTTGGGCTGAGGCGGCGGTGGATCAATTGGCGTAGCGAGGAGGAGTAGAAGTTGGGTAGAGGCTGGTAGAGGACAGAAGGATACTCCAACCCCGATGATAATATTCCGGCTCATAGTTGAAACAAGGGCATCCGCGTTTCGCGTGGCCCTGCCTGGCCCTTGGACCGGCGTGGGGCGGCCCCCGTGCCAGCCTGGAACGGGGAAGTCAGGCCTTATCGAATATATCATGATGAGCCAGCTGAGTCGTGCTCGGAGTCAAATTGTACACTCTGATACTGATACATACGGTTATCCTGACTGTAATTCTTGGAGTCGGATGCATGCTGTCGGGGTCTTCACGAAAGGAGGAATGCTACAATAGAGACATGTGGACGATACCTCCGACCAACGAACGTAGAAACAGAGTACGGATGAACAGTAGGCGGGAGGGGTATCAACGTGTCGCAATCGTCAGCTTGGCGGCCGTGGCGACATAGAAGTCGACAGCATATGTGTCGACATGTAGTGACTCTCCTTCCGCACCGAGTTGGCGTTCAGACTTGCAGGTGATACCATAAGTGTGGGTCCTGCTCAGTCAGAGTCGAAGCTCAAGTCGATGACTTCAGCCTGGCGGGCGTCGATGATCCCTTTGTCGCCAGTCCGCTGCCGTTTGTCTGCGGAGCTCGTTACCTCCGTCCTCTTCCTCCTGCCACCGGCATGGGAGCTTCCACTTGCGCCATTCCCACCTTCCAGCTCTCTTACACGTTCCTGCAGTACAAGCACCCGGTCAGCAGCCATATGACCTCCTTCCACCAGACTCACTCGTAGCGCCTGAGCTTCTTGCTTGACCGCTCTTAGCGTAGCTGCGGTGTCAGAGCGGATTGGACTTCTGTCTTCGTCGTTGTCGACTGATTGCCGAGCAGCTACCGGCAGTCTGTGAGCAAAATTCCGATCCAGTACTAGATGACTTACGAGGCTCGATGATATCCTGCGCGATCAGGAGCTCCCGACCACGGTACTACCCCAGGCTTCAGAATAGAGCTGTAATATTGGAGCAGCGAAGACATACAAGGAAAATGACAACCAAGTCTAGCAGATTTGGACGAGTGTAGGTGAAGGGCTGATTGTCGATCGTTGTTTCTGCCACGCGGCTGTTCTCACCGAGCCTGGTGAGGGGGTCAGAAGTGACATGTGACAGGAGCCCAGGCGAGAGACAAGGCCTCACTGGATGCTACTGTCCAGAGCCGCCTGGTCAAAGTGAGCTTGAGCATGGCTGACAGATAAGTTAAGGGGAATGGCAACTAACTTTCTTGGCTTTCTCATGGATGGGCTTCTGTTCAAAGGTGACCGACTTGCGTTTGTCAACATATGATGGTCCGTCGCAAGATCCTATCCGGAATACCACCTCAATCCTGCCTGCCGACATGGACAACGCATTTGATAAGGCGTTGGCGGCGTCCTCTGTAGTTTCCTTGGGGTAACATGAGCATCTGTGCTGTAAGGTTCAAACCTACCAGCTTCCCAAATTTCAAAGGGTACTGATAGCCCACGTTACCAGCCGTCTGATAGACGTGACTGACAGTGGGCGGTAGCTGGTCAGGATAATTGACAACCCCAACGATCATCTGGCCATCCATGTAGGTATCGGACACGAAATCAGATGATGCCTGGATTGTGCCTCCAAAACAGATCTTGAAGGACTGCGAGTATCGTATGGTCAGCTTCGTCTGCAGACTACAAACCTAGGAGAGACTCACCTTGCTTCGGTCCGCCGGACATTCCAGGTAGCAGCATACCGTCGTCGTGACCTCTCGCTGCCCGATTTGACTATACGCAGTGTCCACTGGTCCAGGATACTCGTCTATTTGTGTCGGTCAGAGTCGACAGGGCGACACTCACTCAGCCTGCTACCGTCCTCCAGTTCGACGTAGACCTGCAGGGAAACCCTTAAACATGAATTCAACCGAAAGATACCGGATCTACTCACTTCCAAGCCTCGGAAACGTCCATCCTCGACACGCATCTCTTGAGGTCTCCTCAGCTTCAATCAGAAGCTGACCTTATATGCTGGGGAAGACTGAGACTGGAGAAGACTGAGACTGTAGAAGACTGAGACTGAGGAATGTTGAAGATTGAAGACTGAGGAAGGTTGAAGACTGAGGTAAAGTGAGGTGTAACATGTAAAGTATGACCGAGATCGAGCTGCGGCGGAAGTGCAGAAGGAGATTCCGAACCCGGCTGAAACATGAAACAGCCCCAGGGCCGCCCAGGGCTTCGTGCTTCCGCCGGAACGTGATCGGCAATTCATCCGGGCTCCGAGCTCCGAGTTCCGGACACAGGACTGTGAGCTTTCTGAGCGCGGAGCCAGCTACATAGCCATGATGCATGATGAGCAACAGTGAGAGCCAAGCTCAGAGTCTAATCATGCACCGCAGGATCCATATACTAACGTCTTCGCCATGTCGCCGAATACAAGCCGTCGAAGTCGCCACGAGATATAAGGAATGCTAATATTTGTACATCCTCAAAGTCCATGTCGGGTGGTTGCGAGCTGGCGAATTTGTCATCGAGTGCTGGACCGCGACCGATTAAAACACCCATGATTAGTCGACATGTAGGTCAGGTCGGACACTTCTACCTTGATGGTATCTACGGCGGCATGCTTGCGTTTGTTGCCGATGACTGGTTTTGGCAATCGGTCTCCCGCCGATGTCGAGGTCGTCCGTGAGTCGAATGGTTTGATGTCGGGTTTGTTATCTTCCTCTGCAGCGAGTTGACTTTCCAGCGCTCTCAATCGTTCCTACGGGGCGATGAATCAATTGAGGCTCTCTGGGAGGGCCAACTCCGCTATCGAGCAAACGCACTCGTAGTTGGGCGGCTTCCTGCTGCATCATCTCTCGACGAACAGCTGGTCCTGGGGCCGAAATGTATGGTTGGACCGTGGTATGAACCGGGTCGATGGACTTCGGATCTAGTCATTAGCTCGGTTCGCAGTATGACTCACCCGTCCCAATGGTTTCCTCCAGCCAGTGGTCCGGGTACAATAGCCGGGGTCATCGGACTGCCTCTGCCGCGTATCGGCGCAGGACAGGCAATGACTCCATCTCGACGTTTTACTGCCACGAAAGCGGAAGAGGAGGGTAGGATGACCGCGCCTGTTGGCCTTCTCGCAAATCCACAGTTGCGGCTTCCACAACACGGCCGGTACAGCGCTGGTATGCGATTTGCAGGGAGTGGCACCTGCGGGACTGTAGCAGGCCAATTGGATCCCAGTGACGTGCAGCTTGAGGTTGGGTTCTGAATGTGTCGATGCGCACGAGATCGTACGCTTTGTTGGTCATGTTCGGTGGTAGGAGGCGGTCAGGCGCACAACATATCGGTTGTAGGGTGACCGTGCTTAGAAAGGCTCCGGCTAGAGATTGGATACCCTCCTTGCTCCCCCATCCCGTCGGATCGCTTCTTCGCGCGACCTCGTAATCCTGGCCGACTGGTCCCCGGCAAGGCGCCATCATGGCCTCCAACTCGTCCGAGTCGAGCCGTAAAGATCGCAGGGGTGCACCGTCCTTCCCATTGACCGCTTCGCCGTTGCTGCTGATTGCTGTCCAGTACATCTGATGTTGTTTCGCAGCAGTTTCGATTTGTTATTCCAGAAGTGTGCGATACGAGATATGGTATACGAGACACGAGCATGAGCTCTTGAGAAAACGATGCGTTATGAATAGAGTACACCCAACCAGGATGGGGTAAATGCAAGGTAAACGCGACACGCGACTGCGTCCTGCGAGTGCGAGACCTCCACTTTGCGGGACCAATGCGCTGAACATCAATTTTCACGCGCGCGCGGAGCGCGTCAGAACGCGACCGCCTTGACCGCCTTCCAAATTTCAGCTCAGTAGCATCTGAGCCCCTGTCAGGTTCCGGTTTGTGTCATACGTTCGGAAGGTGCCATGGTTAAAGAGCGAGTGCTATGATGGAAGGACATCGTGGTGCTACATGTAAAGACTATCTCTGAGACCCACATAGCTCGACTTCGGTGTGACATCGGACGCTGTATTCGTCAGAGGGGTGGGGTGGCATCCCTGATACGCGTGACAGGTGCCTCCCCGTCTGATCGAGAACCGCTCGCAGCTATCCTTGGTGCGTCGGTATACCTAAGGTTCTGACCGGCCCGAGCTTCTTGGCAGTCCTCGCTCAATCAGAGGTCAAATCGATCACTTCAGCCTGGCGGGCGTCGATGATCTCCTTGGCGCCAGATTTTCGCGGTCGCTTGTCTGCGGTGCTCGATGCCTCCGTCCTCTTCCTCCTGGTACCAGCACTGGAGCTTCCGCCAGCGGCATTTCCACCTTCCAGCTCTCTTAAACGTTCCTGTACCGCAAGCACTCGGTCAGCAGCCATATGGAACCGATCCACCAGACTCACTCGTAGCTCCTGTGCCTCTTGCTTGACCTCTCGAAGAGTAGCTGCGCCATCAGGGCCACCTGAAGCCCTGTCCACGTTGTTGTCGATTGGATCCGGAGCAGCTGATAACATATCGTGAGCAGTTGTCAAACAGTTACCAGGGAACTTACGACAGTCGATGATATCCTGAGCCATCAGAAGCTCCCGACCACGATACTAGTACAGCTGTCAGAAAGGATCTGTCATTGAAACAGCTAACACGAACGAGGAAGATGACGACCAAGTCTAGCAGCTGTGGGTTGGTAAGGGCGAAAGGCTGAATGTCCTGTATTGATGCTGCTGCTCGTTTGTTTTCACCCAGCCTAGTAATAGATAAGCCCCATCAAAAGGACCCCAAGCGGTGGACTGCGACTTACTGGATACTGTTATCGAGGACCGCCTGCAGAAAGTCAATATGAATGACCTTGATCGATGGCGTTGAGAAATTCCTACTTATTTTTTTCGCTTTCTCGTGGATAGGCTTCTGCTCTAGCGCTGTCGATGCGCGTCGCTGCGCTACCGCGAGTCAAGTGAAAGAGCCCCTTCGGAACACCACTTCGATCCGACCAGCTGATCGCGACAGCTCAGCCGATAATGCCGCAGCGTCATCCTCTGTGGTTTCCTGAACGAGGCATGAGGATTGTGTGTGAATGATATTGAGGCTGTCCTCACCAAACGCTTGGACTTGATGGGGTATTCGTATCCGACACCGTCGGTCACCTGGTAGACGTGGCTGACGGCGGTGGGCAGGGCATGAGACCTACAACCTACACCACCGAGTAGTTGGCCGTCAATGTATGAATAGGCAGCATAGTGTGACGTGGCATAAGGAACGGTGCCTTCAAATCCAATCTTGAATGACTATAAGGATCGTCAGACTGGCCTCGCTGAAGTGATGAGAATCGCGAAGAGACTCGCTTTGCTCCGGTCCGCCGGACATTCCAGGTAGCAGCATACCGTCGTCGCAACATCTTGCTGCCCGATCTGGCTGTACCGGGTGTCAACTGGCCCAGGGTATTCGTCTAAGCAAGTCAGCAGAGTCGTGGGCGCAAGACTTACTCAGCCTGGTCCCATCTTCGAGCTCGACAAAGACCTGGAAACCGACATCAGATGGATATCTAGCTTGATGTCGAAACTTCGAGAGGGACCTACCTCCAATCCGGCGAAGATGCCAGAGTCGACGCGCATCGTGACAAATGGCCTTGAGAGATGAACGGTGGTGGTTCTGGAGGTAACACTGAGCTAACACTGGTCAAACAGCAAGGTGAGTGGAGAGACAGAGAGACTCCAGGAAATGGGAAGACGGGACGAAAGTGACGGGCACGGTTAACCTAGTTATTAATTACTGCGAGAATTCTAATCACCGTGCGACCTGAATCCTGAAACATGGATTACCTCGGACCATTACGAATTTGAGATGGCACGTGGGTCGTGGACGACTCCGGCCGGTGCCTCCCGAATCTTCAAGCGCTTTGGCAAGCTGCAACCTGAGCGAATCGTAGAACTGTACCACGACGCGTTACCACTCACTAGCATGACTACGATGCTTTTTCATCGCATGTGGTGGGTCCTGACAATAGCAGGTGTCACGGTCGGCGATGATACAGCTCGCGGGCGTCAACTATCGCGCACACGGCAAACGGCACGACGATAAGATTGGACATTGGGACCTATCGGGACTAACGGCCACTGATCTGCTTCTTCGATCATGAACTAGAGCCTTGTGGCAGGCACACATGGACTTCGAATCGATATCTGTGGGCGATCCGATCGATCGGCAGACATGCGTATGCGCCAGCGAGCCTCACCGACCGGGCTTATCGCGCTAGAACGCGGGTTCTCGACCTCGCCGGCTGGTCATTATCGCAATTCTGGTCGGCTGGCAGCCTGCCTCCTGCAGATCATCCTCCACCAGATCCCTCCATGATCAACACAGCCAAATAGGACAATTATCGCTGTCAATATCATGTGCGGTCCAATCCAAATCCCCTGCATCCAGACGTTCCCGCTTTCACGCATCTCTTGGCGACTGAGCGATGACAACTCCAAACGGCCTCGGGCTCGGTTTCGATATCCCCCTCCAGAGCACAAGCAAGATAGAGTGAGTTCTTGAAAGGCTAGCGAGCTCTGACATCTTTGCAGACGAGAGCATACCGAATCAAGTAAACCGACACCCGAACGAGATGCTAGAGGACCTCGATCTTTGGGTATACGAGGTGGATTTGTGGCCTCTCCAGCTCCTCACCTCCCTCGAACCCTGTACACTCGGGATCCAACGACAAACCCTCTCATACCTCTACCGCCTTCACCAGTCTTTGATCTGCCCATGATGCACAGTAATCCGGGTCTACACCTCCGAACGATGAAGAAGCGCAGTATAGCCACTCGAAACTTTGGCCTGGGCAATGAGGGGGGCTTGGAGCCGCTCGGCGGAAAAGGCTTAGGGAACCACAGTCCGGCAATGGACGTTCCAGAATCGCCGACGGTAGCAGCAAGTCCGACGATGCAGAACTCACCAGTGGTCACCTCATCACCTGCGCCGGCTCAACACTCTGATATGACAATGCAAGATCACCCTCTGCTCGCATCATCGATAGCCCTGTCGGTCTTGTTGGGTCTCCTCCTGCTGGGAGCGGCATCATGGGGCGGATACCGATATCGACGTCGGCGGCAACTAGCTCGAGAGATGGCTCTGAGCGATGACCAGGATCAATCCGACAAGCTTGGTTCGCATGAATCGTTTGCTGCGTCCAATGTGGTGGAGAAGGGTCTTCGCCCTAGGAAGTCATCATTTTCATCAGGCGAGGCATTCCACCAACACTCGATCATGAAGGGCCAGGATCAGACGGATTACCACTACGATGGCCAGGAGGACAACAGACGAGTCAGCTTCATGGACGTCGCGCTTAGCACGGACAGTATCATCAATCTGCATGACCAGATCTACGGCGTCGGTGACTCAAACAGTCCGCTCACCAGATCACGCATGCGGAGCAACACCTTGTCGGCAATCGAACACTCTCTGACATCCTCACGGCCCGTCAGCACCTTGACGAACTTCTCCATGGTCACCGATCTCGAACCGATCGAGGAGGAAACGCTCTCGGTGACCTCGTCTCAGTCGACACAGTCCCTTCCTACCATCTTTGAGCAGCCTGACCAGCCGACCCAGACCATGGCAGAGACCCGTACCCGACCAGATTCAGTCGCCTCTACCTCGAGCTCGGACCGCACTTCATGCTACACCACCGCCTCGGCGAGATCATCCGTATCCGACCTGACCACGCTATCCACCATCTCATGTATCTCCGCCTTCCCAGAGACGCCGAGGTCGAACAACAGCCCCGTCGAGGAGGACATCGGCATCATCGGCGGCAGGGACTCCCCTTCTGCATGGAGCGTCGCAAGACAGGGCAAAGCGAAGAGTCAAACTGTCATCAACGTCAAGCAGATTGATCTTCTCCGCACGGCAGTCGGCCGCACCATGTCGTTCCAACCCAGCAAACAGGTGGTATCAGCCCTTCAGCGCATCGAAGACCTTCGAACGCTCGACACTCTGATCATCAATCGAGATCGACTCACATTCGATATTCCCGCTCAGATGGAAGCGGTTAAAGCTACCTTTGACGAGAAAGCGAGTCGTCAGAACGATGTCGACGAGGTCATCCAGGTATTCATGGAGGAAGAACCGGGTGAAGCGGATCTCGCAGATGTAAGCATCGAGGAAGTCGACCTCGAGGCTATGGAAGAGGTCGAGCGGGAGATCGCAGCGGATGAGGCCGACATCTCGGAGGAAGAAGAGGATACCCTTGTCGACGAAGACCACGAAAGTGACATCGGAGTACCACGGCCTGAGAATGGGATGAAGAAGGTCTTGTTCGCCCTCGATTGTCCCACCTCGCCTATCTATCAACAAGCAGCGACCGAGAGTCCAACAGGTTCACCAGTTATACGCTCAAGGTCTTTCCCGTCCAAGCTGCTATCGCGCCGCAAAGCAAGTATGGATGCCGACCCTGTTGTCAGACGGTCCGAGGTCATCAGCAGCGGGTACCTCAAGCGCGCTTTGAGAGCTATTCGAGGGGAGGACGACACTCCGATGCCTGCGAGCCCCACGTCTGTGAGGACCTCGCTGGTGCTCCAATACTCCCCGTCATCAGAGACTCGGGCTCAGCGGAGGATCAGCGTGGATTCAACAACGACCAATCGGTCATCCATCATCTCGCTTCGCAGCGATCTCGACTCATCCGACCGACAACCTCCTCCAGTGGCTCCATCATACACACCTGAGCTGGCGGACTTCGACACGTATTACCTTGACTTTGATCAAGGCTTTGCCATTGGATCGGATTCGGAAGGTGAAAAAGACGAGTTTTCCGGCGTAGAGTCCTTCCCCGTGCCTTCGTCCCAGCTTCCGCACATCAGGATTACCAGCCATTAGGTATGAGACGGGTATCGATATAGAGCGAATAGCTACATGCATACATGAGCAGCGGTAGTACAACACGGGAAGTGAGACGCCATCCCCTCGATGTGCGGGCGCTGTTAGATGATCGTCGGATGTGAACAAAGGCCTAAGCCGCCTGAGCTGCTATGGGATTCGAGACGGACGGGTCTGATGTGCCATTTAGATGCCCCGCTCCGTTCGTAGGCAGGACAATTTTCCCCTCGACAAAGTCCTTGATCCGAGGCAGAACATCGACGAGCACGTCGACGACCTTGGCTTTCTCTGTAGGCGATATCAGCTTCGGTTCTTCCACCTCCTAAGAGTCTGCGTACCTGACGTGAAGATTTGGCTGCCTAAGCGCCGCTTGAATTTATCGTTCTCCTTCAAGACTTCGTGGGCCTGTGGCACATATATCTGATTGGACTGTATCCCGATCAGCGCCTGCCCAACAATCGGCCCTTGGTTAATTCACCTTTCTGAACCAATCTTGCTTGACTATATCTTTAGGGTCGATCCTGACCAGCGAGTGCATACCGGCGACTTGCACCACAGCTTTCACCTTCTGCTGGACATCTGAAACCACGTCAGCTTGTCGACTCCGGCACATACTGTAATATTCTTACCTCGAGTATTCACAAGCTCCATTACTGCTCCACATCCAGTTCCATGGCCAATCAAGATTACGTTCTCGGCCTCGGAAAGTCTATGTAACATTTAGCTATGTCAAGCTGAGTGTTCCCGAAGACCCACTCAATGTAGTTATCCCAGATGTATTTCATCAGAGTGCCCTCCATGTGAGGACCCTTGTTGCTGAGGACCTTGGGAATTATTGTCTGTAGTCAAGGCACGATCAGCCCAACATAATCAAGCGCGATATGGTCACGAGCCTTGTTATCGAACGTGTTCAGCTTATACTGCGTCGGTAGTTGAGCCAGCACGTTGACGTCGATCAAGCTGAAGCCAGAGTCATTGACCCAATTGACCACCGCGTCACTAGTGTCCAGCTGCGAGAGGAGTGTCAACAAACCCTCAGAATGCGGTTTGAATGACTTACCAGGTAGCTATTGGTGAGGTGGATATTCGTGCTCAAAATACCGTCTGTCTCTACGCGCAAGTTTCCACTATTTGGAGTCAGACGAGTTTACAAGTCTATTTCATAATCACCCACAAATCGTGCACAAACACCACAAGGGTGCTCTTCTTTCCGGCCTCATACACGCCCTCGCTGAAGGTCGTCAGCATAATAAGAGATTAATAATTCGACTCCAGACTGACCTGCACAAAACCTGTCCGCCAAATGCATCTTCCAGTTCCGAGTTGGCCAAGGGGATCTGGAAGAGCCCGTGTGTGGAGAATAGATGGTGTGCACGGTGGATCTTGAGAAGATCTAAGGCAAGAGTGTCAGACCAATTTCATCACCAAAGAGGCCCACTTACCAGGGATAGGAATGACCGCCGCCTCTTTTAGTTCCTCAGACGCTGCAAATAGTCAATTCACACTTCCATCAAGGCAACGCCAGGAGTACTCACCCTCGAACACCTCGCAGCTTTTCACGTCAATACTCTTCCAGTACTTTGACTGTACTCTGGCGACCTGACTGACCACCTCTGTAGCGACCTCCGACACTTGTAGAGGTCCAAGGTCGGGCGGCGTCTCGCCCAGAAGAACCGACGCAACGGCCAACGATGAGCGCGATATCGACTCGAAGTTGTAACCGCCTTCCAGAGCAACCACAACCTTGCCTCCAGCTAAAGCGCACAGCATATGCGTCATATGCCCGTACGCCGGAGGAGTGACGTTGCACTGCCCAATATGGTCACCATCGGCGGCATCGAATCCAGCGGAGACTGCGCAATGAGCGGGTAGTTCGATATTGCTCTTAGAACAGCTCACTGATGACTAGATCCGGACTGAACTCATAGGCTATTGGCATGACGATTTTCTGGAAGGCGTGAATGTAATCGGCATCACCAAAACCCGCTGATGGCCAGGGGATGTTGACGCACCTGCGCGCTTCCATCAGATTATGTCACGGCGGTGGGCTGAAAGTACTCACATTCCCTCGCCGGCACCGATGCCGACCTGATCAAGAGCACCAAAATCGCTAGTAGGATAGAAGCGACCGGCATCATGTCGATGTATCGAGATGTACAGCACATTCGGATCGTCCCAAACGGCCTTCTGTGTCCCATTTCCATGATGCACATCCCTTATCAGACTCGTCAATACAGCTCTCTCGCTTATTGATGAGCCCTCACCAATCCAGGATGAGGACCTTCTTCGCTAGACCCTGCTTGATGACCTCTCTCGCACCAACTGCCACATTGTTGAAGAAGCAAAATCCCATGGCCTGGTCTGGCTCGGCATGGTGACCGGGAGGTCGAACAATGGCGAATGCGTTCCGTACTTCCCCTGAGCACACGGACAAGCAAGCTTGGACAACACCACCGCAAGACAGACGAGCGCAGCGAGCTGTCTCTCGACAGATGTATAGCGAGAGTTCGTCGTAGTAGAACCGCGACTCTTGCATGTATTGATCGCTTAAACCTGAAGATGTCAGTGACAGGTACTTTCACTCCGGATAACGGACATACCCTCTATGCCCTGTACCTTGTTCCATAGCTCCTCCGAGTGCACCAGCAGCACTTGGTCCATCGTCACTTGCTCAAACCTCAGCTTCTTCATCCGCTTGATCAGGCCTGTTTCCGCCAAACGCGAAAAGATCCTCTTGATACGCAGAGGATCTTCGGGGTGTCCCGAGTCGGGGTCCGGGTCCCTAGTAACAGCATCGTCTGGCGTTGGTTCGTAGCCATCTTTGCAGTGAAGCATCATGAGTGGGTCGTAGATATAGCCAGTCCGAGCAATCTGGGGTGAAGAGACTGCATAGACTGCTCGTTCTTGCACAGGGGTGTCGATTGCGGTGTGATCGATTGGTGAGATCACGGTAAGTGGAGGAGGTGATGCTCTCGTCCTCGTCGACGAGCTCGGGCCAGCTTCTGCCGACGATTGAGGATATCCCGGGCGGGACGCCGAGGTCATTGGCGCTGTGACTGATGGCTGGCCCTCACCATTGGAAAGTCCGGTAGTTTGAGGCTGTGCTGAACCGGATCCATTTGTCTCGAAGCCGTTGACACCACTTGAGCTGGAGGACTTTTCGACCGCTGTTGTAGCGGGAGCTTGGTCCATGGTCGGCGCCGTTTCCGTTGTGACGGTCACCTCATCTACTACCATTCCATTCTGGCCCTCCACATTCCCTCCTTCCGGGCCGGCTGTTGTGCCTGCAAAGACCGCAGTACCGGCTGGACCAACACCATTCGCTGCTCCGACGTTCAGGTTGACTACTTGGTCGACCTCCATCTCGTCTGCGTTTGACATGCTGGAAGAGGCGTGTAAGAGACGAGTCCTTCTATATGTAGTCTTTGTGAACGGCCAAAAGTCAAAGGAGCGGAGACAAAGGAGAGTCTTGTGAGGGAAGGATCGGTCGGACAGGCGATTCAGCGTCACAGACCGAAGTATCGGACGTCTCAGCCGCTCAGAATGTCGGCACCTCTCCCTCAAGGCGGCGAGTCCGATCGAATCGCGTTGAGTATTAGCCAAAGTAGAGCTGAGTCAAGATCCGTTCACAAGTCTAGCAAGCTGTCAGCTGTCACGCTGACTGCCGGCGGACATTGAACGTCAACTTGTAGGCAATACTCTAAGTGTTCCCCTCCTCTAATGATAAGCACGGACCGCGACTAGTTTAGACTTAGCGGAAGCATTTCTGAACATTAAGTTCCGTTGACCTGCACGCGTTTCTCACTAGTCCCGGAGAAGGAGAAGGAGGGAGAGAGAGACGCGTCAAAGCTGCCCCGACCAGTCTTTCGTTTTCCACATCTACACCATCCACACGACTCCGGCTAGGTATGAGACCTTGCCTCTGCTTGATACTTGGAGACACCCAGGCCGACCGGTATGGCAGACACTGAGCAACCAAGGGCAGTCGAACCCATGACGCCGAACATGAACATTGAAAATACCAGCCCTAGTCTGAAGCGAAAAGCCGTCGAGGGTGAGTGTGACTGCGCACGCGTCCTATACTGCCGTTGACACCCCATTAGATGACTTGAAGTCCGCTGTGGTCCGGGAGGATAACGTTGCTCCTGAGAAGAAGCTGAAGACAGAAGGTGAGTCCCCTTGCGTCAACCGAGGTGCACGTCCCTGATTGATGGAATTAGACACGACAAAACCGCTGGTAGAGCTGAAAAACCACAAATTGATCTACAAGCAGGATCCCCCGCCAAAGATCGTTTTGACCCGCAGACGTGAGCTGAATCTCCGTTTGTCGGTCCTGCAGTTGACCAAGTCCACGTAGAAAACCTGGCATTCGAGTCGCTGCTAGCGGACGCAGAGGAGGCTAAAGCCCCTCTGAAAAGCATACCGAGAGAAAATTGGGTCGTCGTAATAGCACATGGCATCGAGTCGTGAGTGGAAATCGTCCCAGTCTCGATCATTGAGCTCATCTGGACAGTACTATGAGGACGGAGAACCTCTTCGTGAAACAGCTCAAGGGCGCGCTTCCAGCTCAGGCCGCGGACGGCACAGGTATGTCAGATATCGGGTACTCACGACAATGTGCTGTATTGACGTATGCCAGACCTACTACCCAACGAGACCATCGCTGCTGTCATCCCTAAACTGTTTACTCAGGTCGACTATGGCTTCCTCCCATCTGATTTCGGACCCACCGTTAAAGTTCCTGCGGCGTTTCAGATCCGCTGCTGGGAGGTCAAGGAGCCAGCAAAGTACCTCACGCCCGAACAGTGCGAGGCGGTAGCCAAGAGGAAAGCGGAAAGACAGCAAATCAGGCGAGAATGCGTCAAGATCCTGAAGCAAATGGATGACACGGAGAAGCTTGACCTGCTGAAGGGGGAAAAATCCGACAAGGTGGAAAAAGCTGGCTCAAATCCAGAGTCGAAGGGGAAGCCTTTGTCAGAGGTGGTGAGTGGTTTCCTTGCTTGCAAACAAGACATTGGCTGAGCTCTCCTAGAACTCGCCGGCCGCCTCCATCAGACGAGGCAGTAGGGAAGGCACGGGGACGACGGCCGACTCGAGAAGGAGTACTTCGCCGGTGAAGAAGTCCAAGATGACGCCAGAAGAGGTCAGTCCAGATTATTCCTCATGGCGCACTGAGCTGATTGTGAAACTCGCAGGAGGAAGCCGCAAGGGTGCTTAAAGAAGACAAAGAGGCGAGAAAAGCTCTTCGAGCAGAGAAGAAAGCGTGCGTCTTGCTTTTGGATTTCGAGCGAATCGTCTGACACGACTCCAGTGCCGAGGAGAGAGAGGCTGAGCGAAAGAAAGCGGCCTTGACCAAGCAGGCCCAGGCCATGTCTGCGTTCTTCAAGCCGAAAGCCGCTGCGTCTCCAGTGATCAGTCGTGAAAGCGCAGCTGGACCATCCAGTGAGTTACAGCTTGACAAGTGGTCTGTCGTCGCTGATCCCATAATAGAATCCCCTCTACGCCAGACTTCCACGTCCACGATGAGCGACTTCCATAGGACGTTCAAGGGAATACAAGAACGCGCAAACATCACGTGGGCACCGTCCGACAGGTGGAAGAAAGCGAGAAGAGGCAGATCGCAAAGTCCGACTGAACTGCTGAAACGCGGTGTCATGACGCCTCAGAAGGTCGAGGAGTGGGCCAACTCTGGCCCTTCGTCGATCGGACAATGGCAGCCAAATGGTGAGTCGAGACTCATTTCGCGGGCGCTGATATTCGGTAGACTTCCTCTCAGATCATATCAGACGACATGGTTCTGCTTCAAGGGCGAATTGTCGCCGCAAACCGCCTTCTGGGCTAAAAACCGCTCCTCCACACGGAACCGTAGCCGATGTGTGGAACGCCCATCAAGATGCTGTCGACCCGAGAAAGGTCCTCGAACAGCTGAAAGACCGAGTCAAATACCCCTGGAAGACCCTAGCTTTCGATCAACAAGTCCGACCCCCGTACAGCGGTAAGTGGTCTGAAGACGTGACTTGATGTCCTTGTCTGACCGGTCTCAGGCACTTGGACGAGAAAGTCTGTCACGGTCGGACCAAGAACTCCGTTTGCTCAGGACGCCGCGCTTGACTATTCGTACGATTCTGAGGAGGATTGGCAAGAGGACGAGGGCGGTGAAGATGTTGATGACTTCAAGGAAAAGGAAGAAACTGAGGACGAGGAAGAGGAGGATGAAGCGGAGGACGAATTTGACGATTGGCTTGATGACGCTGAGGAAGGCGCCGAGGCCATGGACGTGGATGACGACGAGATAACTGTGGTGTCTGGGCCGATGGTCGAGCAAAGCAAGTTGCCGATGAAGGTGGTCAAGAAGAGGGATGCCCCCAAGAAGGTGATCAAGCTCGCGCCATACTGGAAGGGACCGCTGTGGGAGAAGGAGATTGGTGCTGGGTCGGAGGGCATGGAGTCGTATCGTATTCAAGCGCTGAACGGTGAGTCAGCTGCACAAGTTGCATTGGAATTTCTGAGCTGACCTGGTTCTGCAGATACACCGGATTCTATCGACCCGTTCACATACACATCGAAAGACCCCATACAAACCTTCCGATCGACAGTCACAACCACGGCCGTCGGACAATTCAACTCTGTCCGATGTCTCATCGCGGAGGCCACTGGCCATTACCACGCTGCGCCGGCGCCGGCAGTGGCCTCGCCTCAGATCGTCAAGGACCAAGGGTCCCCTTCTTCCACCAAGCCACCCGTCGTCACGACGCCCAAAGTCAAGCACGTGCCCAAGTCCACGTTCCCGCTGGCCCACCTGCCAGAGCTGTTGCGTCTCATCGAGGGCAATGACAGGATCCAATCGGACCTTGTCTCCCAGCTCCGCGCGCACTTCGAGACCGTGTCGTCGAAAGGAGCCATCGAGGTGAAGATCAAAGAGGTCGCCGTGAGAGAGGGCAAGTCGAAAGAGAAACGGTGGAGAGTCAAGCCTGAAGCATGGGTGAGTGAGGATCTCTGTACGCAGTGTGGAACAACGCTGATGTGTGATCAGGCATCATGCGGCTTGCCTGCTCCTGTTACGATTTCGGCGAGCTCCAACACCACTTCCTCATAATCGATACGCTTAGAACCGCATTGCAACTGTCTTGAGGATATATGATCAACTGCATTCGCTACGACGCTCGCATATGATTTTGTGAATATAAAAGTGCACCCTTGCGCCATGCACCACAGTCTCGCCCTCGGAACGGGGCGGCGTCGCTCGTAGGCAGAGGAGGGACATACAGCACATAATGCCGATCATGCAAACTGTACATAGGATCTCAATTGGGTGATACGAGTACTGGCTGATCCCCCCTGACCACTGATCGTCGTCGCGGCTGATCAAAGGTATGGTTGGAATCCTGACGAGGGGTACTGAAACGTCCCCGTGCAAGGTACTTTGTGCGCAAAGGGAAGTCTCGAGGAGTGTGCCGATCATCTGGTCTCACTCATTCGTTCAGATAAGGCAATGAATGGCCCCCACCTCTTCGAATCTCATTCACTTCTGCCAACCACCGCGATGCTGAGCTCGATCCTCTCTGCACTGCTCCTCGCAACATCGGCTCTCGCCTTGGCTGCCCGGGACAATGTGGTGGACGCTCGACCCAAGATCTTTATACTAGCTGCCGACGGGGTCAAAATCCAGGGAACTGGGACGGAGGGGTTCGATGGCTGTGGAGGTGGATGGGCTGTGGAGTACAGCGAGAACGAGCTGCAGAAGACTTTCACCATGCAGACTTTCTTCCCGGGAGAGCTGAAATGTTTTGGGGTGCCGATACACACCTTCGACGTGAGTCTCACTCACACGATGATCGAGTCCCTCTTCCTCCTCACATTGATATGGATGATGTGCTGACTTTACATCCTTTGTCCTCTCATCCGATAGTGCGTCGTCGGCATTGACAGCTATGACACGTACCACGCCACAGGGGGGAACAAGATCCTAGATGTCCTCCGTGATGATCCCTACGTCAAGATCACCTACTTTGCCGGTCAAGCCGATCCTGGAGCGTGGATCAAGTGCGATGATAGCAGGACTGGAGGAACAAATACTTTGACTGCAAAGGCATATGCAACCAGCGCACCGTTTGCGACTCGAAGATGAGGCCGGTGAGAAGTGAACCGAGGGGATGTGGTGCCTATGGTCTGTACCTTCGTACAGACAGTATGTCATGGACTTGTATTGCCTGTCATCGAGTCATCAGCTAGAGCGAGGACGTCAGCTCCGTCTCGTTGTACAGTACAGGAGCGATGGCCCCGCTCGCGCGTCGGTTAGATCGGATTTTAAACACAACCAGCTCTATCAGCTCCTTCTCCGTCCTCCCCGTGAGACAGAGCTTAACATTAAGTGGTCAGGGGGGGTTGCGTGGGGTGCGGAGCGAGGTGTGGCCGATGTGGTGCTGCAGGGAAGACAAGCAGCTCAGCAGGTTCACAGCTGGGTCTAGCCCTGTCAGCGATCCGACGGCCATCGGTATCCCATTGTTGCAAGTCGGTTCGTCACTCAACAATGTGCTACAGGATCCTGATCATGCCTGATCATGCTGTGCGTGCTGTTCCGAGGTGGCCTACGCACGTATCGGCTGCTATCGGTCGTGAAGGCGACGAGATCCAGGTACAAGGTCCCATGTTTCCACAGGTTCCCATCTGTTCCCATCAGTTACCACAGGTTCACTTGTCCTCTCTTGTCCTCGTTCCCCTCTGGGCCTGAACGGGTAATTTGAAGCAGCAGGAAGAGAGGAACACCAAACTATGAGTCCAATCGCCTGAAGGAGCTTCCTTCTCGAACGTTTCAACGTTTCGAGGTCTCTCGAGGTTTCCAGAGGCTCCCTCTCCAAGCAGGTCCAAGCAGGGTTTGAAGCAGGGTCAGAGCAGGTCAGAGCTGTCCAGAGCAGTTCCAGAGCCAAGGATGACGAATTCTTCTCCAGGGTGTGGCAGTGGTGTGGCGTTGTAGGGGACAGCAGGAGGCGTTTTTTGGAAGCACGAGAAGAGCAGGACAAGGCACGACATCAAGCTTAACCCCGTCATGCCCCTCCGTGCCCCCTCCTCCCCGCTTCCCCCCGGGAGCTCCCTGGAGTCGTTGCAAGGTTTCGGTGCTTGTGCTTATCTGATTCTGGTGCTTCCTCATCGCCTTCGCAGCCTCCTCGGTCCCAGAAGGTCCCAGACGGCACGCCCTTTATCGCCTTCGGTCACTGGCTGGGCATGATCAAACTAACTTAGAACCGTCCCTGTAACTGATGAGGGACAGTCGACTTTTGTTAGATAATGGAGTCGGGGTGTCGGGTATGCAACCAGTCCGTGTCTGTCCGTGTGTACTGGTAGCTTGGGTAAAGGGGTCAGTCAAAGGTAAGTGTATAGCTCGCCATCGACGCTTCTACCAGACTACCATCCATAAGTCGACCTTGAAAGTATAGTCCTGTTGAATCATCATCAACACCCAGAGTGATCAGTTATGCCGCACACCAACTCCCAGGATCACCGTCGGTCGGATAAGAAGGCCGGGCGCAGTGTAGCAAGAACAGTAGGATTCCCCGGCCGACCATTCAGACATGATCGAAGGGATTCGCCATTGTCCACACCACGAGCTTCGACGCCAGTGCAGTCGAGACCAGTGCACAAAGCCAAAGGGAAGAAACGATGTCTGTTCTTCATTCCGCTCGAGCAGGACGTCGATTCGGATCAGACGGAGACAGACCATGCTATGAGCAGTTCGAGGAGATCATCAGAGGATACACAGGGGGACAGCGTGGAGAGCTTGCAAGTGACAACTCCCGGAGAGATTGCATATGGCGGGATGCTTCAGACGTGAGTTCCGGCCTCAGTATTAGATTGACTGGGCTGAACGCTGCGCTATTTAGACTATCCATGCACTCGGTCACGCCTTCAGACCCAATACCCCCCTCTACACCTTCAGGTGATCCACCGAACAAAGCACGGTCTCACACCTCGCTACTGCCTCCTTGGCTCGAGAAGGGGGAGTCATACTTTGACTTTCCTCGTGGAGAACCTTCGAGAGGACGGTCAATCCAACAATCGCCCCTACTCCCTTCGATCATGGCTGTACAATCCCCAGTCGCACCTCCTTTGCCCTTTCAGGATCTCCCGGTCCCTGAGGCAGTAGAACCACTATTTGAGATGGAGCTTGGCGAGCCTGTGGGTCCCCAACAATCCTATCATCAGTATGCGACCATCTCCGGAGCTGGCCGAAGGAGGATGAGAAGTGACTCTGGCCCATGGACGAGTCACGGATGGCCGGGATTTATGTCGCCGGATGGGCACATTGAGCATAAGGAGTATGTCGGATCTATCTCGCCCGCTCAAGAATGGCTGCCCCGGAGCTTCTATCAGTCTAGAAAGGACGCCCATCCATTCGATCAGAAGGACGTTGTCAACGACCAGCCGCATTCGGGATCAAGTCGTCGGAGCTCATTGTTAACCGATCTGTGGGAGCATTCTCACCGTCGTATCACGACACAATCTTCCTCGAATTCAAGGACCGACCGACGTCGTAGCGCATTATAGGGGTCAGGGGGTGGCTATGGCGTCGACAGCAAGGCTTTTCATCTCAGCATTCACTGCATCTCCCGTCTCCACTTCAGGCCTTCTTTCCTTCATCCATCATCTCCGAAGCCGACTCTTCTGCCGACTCTCCGTCCGGCTGAACGATCGTTGGGGTCTTTGCTCTCTCTGGTGCCGAAAAGGTGGTACTGGATGCGATGTTGGACGACCAGGCGGTGCTGGAGGTGATACTAGCCGACTGGATGCTTGAGATGGTAGATGATGGGATGGTCGCGCTGGGACTGGACAGGTCTCGCTGGATCATCCCGTCGTTGCTCTCTCCTTCTGGCATCTCCTCGCCATCATCGGCGTCTTCCATCACCTCCATCTCTTCTACCGCCTCATCTCCATCTAGCGCTTCATCCCCTGGTGTCTCCTCCGCTGGCAACGATGCCTCCGTGCTTGGTACCGCTGCGATAGACGACGACGGGGTCGGTTCCTCGTGGACCTGCCTATACGCCAACTTTCGCATCTTTTGGGCCTTGAGGAATCGAGTACCATCGTGCTTCATCAATGGGAACGGTGTTACGATGTCGTTGAACAGGTCATCCATGGGCTCCATCCTGGTCATCGCCGTGGAAGGAGTCGAGTCGACGGGCAATGTCGATAGCCAAACGACAATCAGGAGGCAGGAAAACAACAAGCCGACCATCCAGCCTTTGCTATCGGGACCACAGATGATATCATCTTCTTCGACCGATCGGCTGGAGTAGGGACTGGTCGTTGGTGAGAGCGGGTGAGGGAGTGTACGTTCCGCTGGTCGTGGTACACGGCGGATGGACGAGCCAAGAGGCAACGGCGAGAATGGAGCCATGGCGAGAGCTTTGTGGGTGTGAAATGAGTATTGTGGATTGACGAGTGGTAATACGATGAACAACTTGACGACGAGATGAGTATCAGCATAGGTTCAGTTGTACATGATCTTGTATATTTGTTGTTGCGTTAGCAGATGTACAACATGGCATTTCAATCGCGGCCGGCGAGAGCAGGGCAGGATGACCCGCCTGGCGGCCTGGCTGCGCCAGCTGCGGCTTCCTTGGCAGCCCGGGCTAGTAAATCCACCAAAGGGTACTCTCGTCGGCCGTAGGCGGATAGCTACCACTCACCGAGCGAAGACCTTCATGGTCAGCGCAGCAGCTCGGACTCTGTGTCGAGCGTCGGTCGAAGTTGTCAGTTTGCAATCGAGTGGCAAATGCAACGACCACCTGCCGTTGTTGAGATTGCGGAATTGCCGAAAGTGGTAAATTCACGAGGTTTCGGCACGTCGCGTGAAAGCCACATTGTAATACTTTGGTGTCAATAGAGGAAAAAACAACAATACATACCCTTCACCCGCTACGTTGACCACCAAGACAAGCCAATGTCGATCAATACGAAGAGACCGGCATCCGCAACATTATCATCAGCGCAGTGAACGACTAATTGGTGGACACATGCCCATAGCTGTGGGGATGAACGGCGTCGTCCCAAATGGTGGTCCGATATCGCCAACCTCGCCAACCGGACCCAATGGGAGTGGACCCGGTGGCCGGATGACCAAGGCAGCATTCTTCAGAGCGAGATCGCCTCCAATCATGGACCAACGAATGAATGCGGGTCATAGCCCGAACGACCTGCTCAAGCAGTTCGACTTGCAAACTCGATTGGATCCGTTCAACATGAGTGGAAGACACACCCCAGACTCGTCGGAAGGGTCGCATACTCGGCCTCGAGGTGACGACAGAGAGGAGCTTCTGTTGCCTCAAGTGGGAGGAAGTGTCGAAGGAGGATACAGCTCGTCCGTTGGCGCTTCTCTTGGCCATACACCTTTGTTGGAGAGCTCTCGCCCAACACTGCCCAAACCCTCGGCGACGGGCTCGTCCAAGCAGCCTGGCCAGGTAGACTCTGGACTGAGAAGTCCAGAATCACCACGAGGACTGCTTGCAGGATATCGAGGAGCGATGGCGGCCACCAATGGCGAGAGATTCGATAGCTCGAGCTATGACGACCACTCAGACGAAGATAGAGGTATCGGAGGAAGCGGAACATCGCATCTGAGCGAGAGTGCAGTTATGGGAATAGCAGGAGGATCAGACGAGATGCTCATGACATTACTGGCGGGACAAGCGGCTGTCGATTGTGAAAAGTTGCCTGTGGGGGGATGGGAGGAAGTGGATAGCTGGAAGAAGGTGCGTTTCAGCGTGATTCCAATTGACCTCTCAGAGCTGACTGTTTATCACAGGAGTTAGCACTGCTGTCGAATCGACTCGAATCTCTGGTCGCTCGACATCAGAGAGAGATAAAGATCCTCACCGCCGCTCGGACGCTACAGAAGCTCAACAATGCAAATAAGCGGATGTCAAAGCAGACCACGGAGAGCTTGGAGCAGTCTGAGAAGAGGGCAGATGCGGCTGAGAAAGTGAGTACTACCTGAGCTGGTTTATGCTCTGAAATGGCGTTGACATGATGCCCGCTAGGAAGTGCTCGTCTTGCGCGATCGAGAGAGCGCACTGCGGCGTCGCTTGATGGAACACTGGTCAGGAGTGATGGCATGGGAGGTCCGACGTTTGGAGCGGGTGTCGACAGAGAATCAACTGCGTTTCGATCGACAAGCAAAGAAGATCGCTAGCAGCAAGGCAAGAGAGGAAGAGATGATGCGCCGTATAGCCGCACTGGAGGACGAATGTGCCAAAAGGACAGCACGGACGGACGAGCTGGAAGAGATGGTCATTGAGATGGGGAGGAGGGAGAGAGCAGTGGAGGAAGAGCTCAAAGAATTGGACGGTCTCAAGACGCACCACGAGAGGGAACGGCAGGCCTGGAAAGAGGAACGGCAGGCTTTACAGGGTGACACCTCGCAGAGGGACCACGATCGGAAAGCATTCGACGAGGAGCGCCAGAACTGGGCCATGGAGAAGAAGATGTTGATACAAGACCGGGAGATGGTTGTGCGAGATCGAGCAAAGGCTCTTGAGAACGGACGCATGTCGGACCGAGATAGGGCGATGCTGGAGAGGGTGCGTGGTGGTCTGGGAGAGATCCTGGGCAGAAAGGCCGGAATCGCGGAGACGGAGATGGTTGGTGCTGTTGAAGAGGTCAAGATGTTGCTGCAAAAGCGAGAGGATGATGTCGTCAGACTGAAAGAGGAGATGAGGGAGGTCAATGCAGGTCTGGAGGAGGAGCTCAGGAGGGCATCCGCCGATCGAGATCAGATGAAGAAGAAGGTCGACGAGGTGACGAAATCGGATTCGATGAGGAGTGTGGAGCTCTCCTCTCTCCAAAGGCAGCTGAGGGTGAGCGAAGACGATGTCTCGTGCGCAATGTGAGAGCTACGTGTGCTGAATGAGCGATGCGCAGGCCCAAACTGATCAACTGTCCGACCTGAAACTTCGCAACGAATCACTCTCGACCTCGCTCGCTGCCGCTCAAACGGCAGTCAGCGCTATGAACTCTACAAGCGATTCGACGAAATCGCTACAGCGGCAGGTCGACTCGTTGACCGCCGAACTGGACTCCATCGCCGGGCAGTTCAACGACATCTGGTGCGATCTGCCACAAGCTTCTACCCGAGTGGAAGCCGGATTGATCGATAGCCGTACTGGACAGCCCAATAAATCCTTCTCGATCCCGTCGACGCCTGTCAACGTTGAGGCGCTGCAAAGAGTGTATCAGCCACACGAGGAGCAGTTCTCCAGCATTGCCGAGATGATATCCCGAGTGAGGGGTATGGTGGACGACGGGCGAATTATCGTGGAAAGATGCGCGAACCTAGGCAAGGAGAGGGATTTGTTGAAGACAAACGCCGCTCGGGCAAAGAAGCTCGCCGAGGACAGCAGGCGAGGGCTTGAAACGTACCAACAGTGAGTCCCTGTTGTCACAGTTCATCATGGTCGCTAATATTGCTTCTCAGGCAAGTCGCAGTGTTGGAGGACAGATTGGCGAATACTGGTGCATCGGAATCCCGCTTCTTGTAAGCTTAGCGAGATCAGTATTGTCGGATGGTACGCTGACTCGCGCTAGGGATGAGCTCAACTCTTTACGAACGGCTCTAGACGCTGCTTCATCGTCCAAACGTCAGCTCGAGACGCAGATACGCAAGTCGGAGGAAACTGTCGATAGACTACAACAAGCCAACGACATACTCTCAGCCAAAACACTATCGATGGCCGAAGATGCCGAGAACGCTAGAGAAACACTGCAGAGAAAGGTGCAGGACGAGTTGAGCGAGATGAAGCGAAAATTGGAGGAAGCGCAGGAAGAAGCAGATGAAGGAAGGACTAGGGGCCAGGCTCAGCGGATACAGCTTCTGGATGAGGTGGGTCACAGTCAATGGAAATTGTCTCTGAGGACACTTGTACTGATCGTCTTTGCTAGCTCAACTCGCTCCAAGCGGAGAATGCGGATATGCGCAAGCAGCTACGAGCGGCGCAGAGGGGTCCAGCAAAGTAGCGAGACCGTTGAACGGGCGTTCGGGGGAAGATCTTGTTGAAGGTTCATCTTGTGGAATAGACTGTAATTTAGTATGTGCATAGACCGGTTGTTCTTGGTCGATAGGTTCGTTGCGATGATGTATCAAATCGACGATATGTACAGCATGGTCAAAACGAGCGGCCGCGACGACGACGATTGCGGTAGACGTTGTACATCCCATTTGACCGGGTGTGAGGGTGCGATCAGAACACTGTGCCGTCGCTGATGATATCGATAGGAGCTGCAGTCCCGTCAGTCCTGCTGGGCTTGTCATCACGCCGGACTCACGTCCACCACCCGCCCGCTTCGCTTTCGCGATCTCCCTGCCACCCTTCCAGCTCGCAGCCTCCAAGACCTGAGCCAAAGCGAGGCCGTCTTTCTCTCCGAGGCCCAACTTCTTGTTCAGCTCGTCTCGCAGCATGTCCCTGGTGACCAGTAAGCACTTCATCGAGAACTTGCATAGGCCACAAGGATACTCACAGCGTGACGATGATCAGTGCTCTCCACTCAACGATGGCAGGGTGCGATGGAGGAAGGACGGGAGGCGCATCCTCGCCGTTGGGATAGGCGTTAGGTCCAAGTGTTTCGGGCTTGATGGCGATCAAGTCCAAATCGACAAGTAATCCTCCGTTTCGGTACTGTTCACAGTGTCTCGTCAGCCAATGCGGACCCTTAGCAGATCAGACTGAGTCGACGTCACATACCTCTGGCAAGCCGGTCTGGCCCCTGCCCTTGTCCACCTTCCACCCGGCAACATTCTCGATCGGCTCGATTAGCGAGTAGCACATCCACTGGGTGAGTTTGTGGAAGGGCACGAGGCTGTCGCCCTCAGTCCTCTCTTTGCCCGATGCAGCCAGTGCCTTGTCGAGAGATGGGCACGGCCAAACGTCGCCAAGAGCCAACTCAGGATAAGATGACAGCGTGGTCCGGGGCGGCCAGATTGGCAAGATGAGCTCGAAGAGGGTAGTCCAGAATACCTCCAGGGACAGGGAGGAGTTGTTATCCTTTCCAAGGGATTTCTGGAAATAGTCTGACATCGCTCAGCACCAGTCGTCGAACATCACTCACCCAGCATATCACCAGGTCGGCCAGATGCACAGAGATCCGAGCGAGACTCAATAGCGGAGCCCAATTGAATGAGCAGACTACAACGGCCTTCCAGACCAGCCATTGGGTTGCTCTTGTCAACCTGGAAATGCTCGGCCATCTTTCCCACCGTCAAAGCTTTCAACCCAGCAGCTGATACAGGGGTCAGTGAGATCCCCACTAATATCGAGTGTATACTCACCGTCCACTTGTAGAGGGTTGGCTTTGTCACTCGAGAAGACGCCACTGAGGAACATGTGCCAGCTGGCCACGGCCAATCCCTCGCTTCGTCCGCCTTGCCAGACGACCTCTCCTCCTTCCTTCTCGGTATATGACCAGTCCGGTCCGGCTCCAGCATCTAGTAGAACCGAGACGATGTACAGATCGATCAAACGGCTCGCGCGTTGCAGTGAATCCTTGGGGAAAGCGGGGTTGCAGAACAGCATTTCAATTCGGTCTCGCCCAGGAGTGATGAAGTGGTTCTTGCGGCCGTGTGCTGCAAGTAAGTGAGTCTACTGCTGCCCCTCACATCGAGATACACCTACGCGGTATCTGGAAGCTAGTCAGCGATGCTCAAGTAGAGACAACTAGCCACTCACCTTGGCATATTCCGTTCCGAAGTCTCGCTGTATAGTGGGTCAGCTGTGCGAACAGTATGAAATGCTGAGAGGAAACTCACCTCGATCAACTTGGCGCAGAAGTCAACGACTTGCGGCAGCTTCTTCTCATTCCATGTCCAGTGATCCAGCTTGCCTTCCAACGCTAGGTCGTATACTTGAGCCGAGCGATCACGGACCGCTCCCAACGACCGGAGATACGCGACCACAGGCGGTGTAGTCGACATTGCGGGGTTTCGTGACAGGTAGCTAGCACTCAGAATATAGTCAGGGCGTGGATATTGAGCTTGCTATACGTATCGCACTGGTGAGCAGTAGTTGGCAGCTCGGATCAGCACCAAGATCAAGAGGTGCGAGTTGCCTGCACGCACGCAGCGTTGGATGCCCGATCAGACCGGCGCGATAAGATACCGGCGGAACCAGTTACGTAAACCCCACTGCTTCCCGACAGTAGGCCTGCTGGACAGTGCTGGACGTTCTGGCTGGGGGGAGCCTAGCTTGGACAATTCAAGTTAGGCAAATGCTTCTGGAATCCTCAACGCCCTCGCCAAACCAATCGCCGACCCTTGGCCGACCCTTACCGGACGCGACTTGGACGCGACTGAGTAGCGCTGGTCATTGGCTGGCGATGTTGTCACTCTCGATGGCTGAACGTACTGAACAGTGTGAACACTGACAGACGTCAACAGACTCGACTTCTCTCGACTTGCAAGTTGGATTCCTCCTACTCGAATGACAATATCGTGCCAGATCACCGAGCCACGCTGATGCTCTGCTGATGATCTGCTGGGGCTCTATTATACTGACAGCTGCCCAGAGCTGACCATATCGCCGTCATTGAGCGAGTTTGTCCCTCGCTGAGCTTCCGCCCGTCGCCCCCGAACAGGCTGACCGACACGAATCCTACAACAGAGGCTGCTACACGGTCTATGCTCGTTTGTCTTCGCCTCTGCTCGTTTCTCCAAGGCTTCAAGTCTCGAAACTCCTCAATAGCAATGCTGACAAGGACAAGGTCCGATGGCAGGGGGTCACACATCCGTGCCAGTCCGTGTCAGAGACGCCGTTAAGCGAGACTGTACCACTGCACGTTGTGTATGTCTTGCATGATCTCTTTGTTCTCCGGCAATGAGCTTAAACCTGCTTGGACGAGCTGGGCCTCCATCGGCCGGTTCCAACGTTTCAACGATCAACGATCAACGATCGGCCCTCATCATGCTAACGGCTGACCGTCCAGGCGTTCAGGAGCATCGACTTTCGAGCCTGCTACAGCTGGAGAAAGCTGGAGTTGCAAGCTGTTGCAAGAGGTTGCATGCAAGCGACATTGCGGAAGATTTATGCGGGTCTTCAGCTGGCTGAAGCGAAGTATTGGGGCGGCAATCCCCGCTGAAGCCAAATCGGCAGTTCCTGAGCGCTCCGATTGAATCTGACGCGGCACGGCTCGGCAAACGTCTAGCCCGCCTGGCCCGTTCTGGATTGCGCTAGAACGCATTTGTATTTCGTCTTCTTTCTCACGCAGAGCAAGTGACAACACGCATGCGAGATTAAGAAGGTTTGAGGTAAGCTGTGCGCGACTTTGTGAGCAAGTGGTTGGACGTATGAGCAGATTTCGAGTCCAACACGCCTGGTTTGGATGCACAAACAGTAAACACTTGCTCTGAGTCTGCAGCACACGTTTGCGATGAGCGACTTGGTAATTTGCAGTGACGTTCGATCTTGTGATGCTACCCCGGATCGGCATCTGGGCGAACTGCGTCATGAAATGTCGACTCGAATGAGCTCGAAGGAGGTTACCAAAGATTTACCCCAGATTACGTCTTATGGTTGGGCCAACATCCAAGGCGTGAGAGCAGAGGGTCAATTTGCAGTACTCGTGTCAAGAGCCGATTGGGGGTTTCATTTCGTAAAAAAACGTGTGATGGCAACGAGTCAGAAAGTCAAGCTCGCAATGTCCATGGTCGAAATCGCCGCGACTACGTTGAACTCGTCGTCGACGCTGTCCCAAACTTGAACATACCCCTCGATCACTCTTCTGTGCATAGCACCAACCATACTTGTGAGTAATCGAGTGACTGCCCCCAAACGTCCCATTCTTCGAAACCAACCGACCCAGGAATCTCGGGATCAAGGTGAAACGTGTGCTACTTTGGCCGCGTCCGCCCGGGTTCAACTAAGAGGCGACTTTTCGAGTACAGGGTCGTTGGTGCATTGGGACGTTTCAATCACGACCGTGCTTGTGGAAGGACAACTTGGAGCCGGTTGTGTGTGCATGGAAGCGAGCAGCAACAGTGTGGATAGAGAATATTTGGGGCAAGGAGCATATCACGCCATAAAGAAGAACGAAAAGGACATTCGTTCGAACCGGTTCTCCCTTTCAGCGACCTTTGCGGTACCCATTGTTCACTTTCCAACTGCTTCTACTCGGTCGCTCCTCCACCGTCGGATACAGTCAAGCTGACCACCGACATTTGTCTATCAGATCACGACCTTTAGTCCGACTCACTTCACCCACTTGTCGCTTCACCTGTTTACCTTTCGGCCGACACAATTCTATCGATTCGTTCTGACCGGAGCTAGGACATTCTAGGCAGCCTACTGCTCCTTTCCTTTCTCGACTTCCCTCTATCAGCCTGGAACAGCTTTGTCCATCCAAACGGCCTTCCAGCGCAAACATCACTTTCGGACTCGCTCCTTTGACCAGTCCTCCCGCTCGGGCAGACTTTGCACGTTTTGACAGCGAGCACGTCAAGATATACCAATTCGACTTGGCGATAGTCCACCACTACAAAGGGTCATAGGAGAGGAAACACGTTGGAGAGTCCGTTCCATCCCGAACACCCACATTTGGAGTACCAGAACATTCGGAGAGTCCTTGCGGAGTGCAGTCGAAACGGTTTCCCACCCAACAATCTCTCACCAGGGTGGATCTCGACTCTGCGACACGTTACAAGGCCTTGAGACAGAGTTTCAACCGAGCTCCGACTTGCATCAACCGCAGAAAGTAGAGGTCGACTCCGCTCCGTCGGGCTTTCACCCCGATCGAAGAGATATATAAGTCGGAGAGCGTGGAAGGCCAACAGAGTCTTTCTGAGTAAGTCTCGCTTTACATTCCCATTCCCCTCCCTTCGTAAAAAGGTTGTTCAACAACAAGCTGATCTTCGACATGCCCGTTCAGTCACTTCAACAATCCGCTCAGCCTTCGCCTCTGCGTCGACACCTGTCAATCATGTTCGAGGAAGACTACGAGCGATGCTTCATTTGCCAGCAACCATGCAAAGGGTGAGTGATAGAAATCCAGCTGGCGAAACATCGTGAAACGTACTGACGTAATTGTGATAGTCTCTACTGCTCGTCAGAGTGCAGACTGCAGGACAAGGGCACACCCTCACCAGCCGTTAAAGCTGGTATCAACGGGGTCCGACTTACATCGCAAATACCAATGTCACTCAGTCCCCTACTTCGACCAATAAACCATCACCAGATAGGCCCATCGCCTCGAATGCCCGCCATCCACGCAGATTCATCTTCGGAATCTTCAATATCTTCGTCACCAATACAATCCCCAGCGACGAATCCTTCTCGATCAAACTCACCCCGAAAGGACAACTTTGATCTCCCTCCACCAGCTTACGCTCACCACGGCCCTGTGAGCCAGTCGTTCGCCTTCTCCGGATCGATACCGGTCAAGATCCCACCTCTTGTACCCAGAGCATCGCCAGTACCCAGCCACCACGTCGGCTCACATTCAAACGCACCAGCATCGAACAGCTCGACCGTCTTCCCCGCTGGTGGCTCGATAGACACCCTGCGGTACGCTCGAAAGTCTGGACTCATCAACAGTGTCACCTCGCCCAATGCCCTTCTACCGCGATGTGCATGCGGCCGAGCCGCGGGACACAGCCACGCTCGAGCTACGTCGAAAGAGCGAGGAAATGCTTCGAATGCTCTAGACTCTGGTTTCTCGCACCTCGCCCTCGGTCCTTCTGTCACCTCTCACGAGCCTCAGAGGATCGGTCGAATCGTCTCCGATTCAGCAGCGTCGCCAACCAGAACCAGAGGTCGGGACATCGCCTCTACTAGCCACAACACCCCTCAGTTCCCCCCTTCCAACCTGAGTGGATCGCTCCTATCCCGTTCGAGGTCGGATCCAATCCCGCCTTCTCCCAAGGGTCAATCCGCCAACGTGATCGCACCGATCGCACACAAGCCAAGTCGCGCGGACAGAGGAGTGGACGCCAGACGAGCGTCGCATGCTGCTTTCGAAAATGGCAACTTTGCCACCTTGGACGCCGAGGCCTCGACTTCGTTTTCCGTTGGCTCGCCACGACGGGGTAGGAGTAGGGAGAAGCAGGCTCACCAACTGGACGACACGCAACCCGGCCTACTCAACCATCCACCCGATCGTGAACACCCACCATCTCGCTCTCGACCCAGAAAGACGTCTCGACGCAGGTCTGACGAGGAGAGGGAGAGAGAACGAGAGCGGGAGAGGCAAAGGGAACGAGAGGTGCTCAATGTCGAACCACCCCAAATCATGCCATCGTGGTCCAGGCGAGCGTCGACTCAGGACGATATTCACCACCACCAAGCATCAACTGGTGCCGGTGTCGTCCCGCTCAACCGCAAGTTCAACGGTAGCGGTGCTGTTGCCGGAGTCAACGGTGAGGCCAGGATATCGCCCGGCTCGACTCCCGCCAACGAGAAGGAGTACGATGAAGCCGATCAGAGGAGGAAAGAGGAAATGAAGCGAGCGAGCGATGAGCTAGGCGCGGTTTACGGTCTGGCTGCGGGCGCGACACACCAAAAGTCAATCGGAGGTCAATAACACGAGGAAGGAGTGTCGAAGCTCAACAAATACACGATTCCCAGCATCACACACGGCTCCGGCAAGGACGACCGTCAAAAAGTCTGATTGACAAACATTCACCACTTTGCATAAAAACGTAGAACTCGGACAACGTAGAGACAGCTTAGGAGGGTCGTGGACCCTGTGGGACAGTTCTCGGTCTGAGAGTCTCCAGCATGGACATAAACATCAGTGTTTCGCATATAAAAACAAAACTACATCAAGCATTTCTCACAAACGTGTCACATATCACACAAACCTCATTCTTCATTATGCATTAGGTCCAACGGGTGATCACGATGACTGAGCAGCTTTCGAGCACGAATTGGCTAGACGGGCAGTACTGCTGATTCATACACTAATATACAGCGGTGATACAAGGGTGGTGTCTGAAGCAACCAAGCCTATCGACATGGCCTGTTGATCAAGCATTCAAATTCGTCTTCTCCACACCTGCAATGAGGGTTTCCACATCATCGACTTCGGCCTCGCTATCGTCTTCTTCGGGGTGGTCGTCCCAGCCCCCGCCCGCGTGATTCGGGTTTGCTCTTAACAAATCCCCATCATCCCACTCTGCCTCTATATCAAGATTCAGTCAGCTGCTGCTGGGCCAGGTCTGGCTGGTGGAACCCACCTTTGCGTTCTCTGTTCGCCCGGTTGTCCGCTTCCATCTCCACCTGAAGCGTCTCCTGCATTGCCTCGACCTCTTCGTGGGTGGTACACGTCCGATACCGCTCGATCAAGTGGCCATTCATTTTATAAAACGAATGTCCCCATGAGAACTTTGATAATCTAGAAGTCTCACATCAGCATGGAGTCCGGTTCAGAGTCTGGGGTCACTCACAACAACTCCGCCCATTCAGGATGACCCGTTATGTAGAACCCGGCAGCCAGAGCCTCAACGCAATTCAGCCGCCATGGCTTTCCGTAGTTGACGGGATTTGTGGCGATCAAGAACGGCACTGCAGGTTTTGTCAGTCTGCATCTCACACTGGACAGTTGACTGCCACTCACGTAGCCTCTCGTGAGGACCTTTGATCTTGTTGAACGGCACCTCATCTAGCCTCGCCCAACTGCACTCCACTACCGCCAGTCCGCTGATCTGAACTACCTCATCGTCACATGGAGCAATAGGTTTCTTGCCCTTAGGTCTGAAGAGAGATCCGCATCAGCTTGTCTTTGGGCAGGTCAATCATGAAACCACTCACGTCAAGACTACACCTCTGAAACGCTGTCCTACGCGCATGCTCGTTACGAGTCGGTGTCTAGCCAGTTTCTTCCCTGAACACCGCTTGGGATCGCAATGATCAAAATCCCACATGGCCACTGGGACTGCTATACTGATCTCCTCTTCCTCCTCCTCGTCACCTGATTCGTCATCTTCTGCTCCTTCCTCCTCCGGACTGCCATCCGCACTTTCATCCTCGTCACTTGCGGATCCAGAACCTGATGCGGAAGAGTCTATCTCTGACAGTCAAATCTACTCGTGCTATAGATGTAGGACGACTCACCATCCTCGTCATCGTCATCGCTGATGACGCTCACCGGCGGGATACCTTCCTGCTCCAATCTCTCCGCTGAGCGGGGTATCCGACCTCCACCACGTCCTCGCCCTGAAGCGCCGCCTCTCGCTGATGCCGCTACTCTTCCTCTTCCTCGACCTCTGCCCCTCGTTGGAGCAGGCGCGTTTTTGGCTTTCCCAGGCTTGCCCATATTGGACTCGGCTGACGACGTTGTTGGCTGGACAGATTGAGCTTGGATGGAGCTTGCTATGGTGATCGCATTCAAGATCACATCAGTTAAGGTGATCGAGACATGATCTGAAACCCGAAACTTTTGCTTCCGTTTCTGAAACTCGGCCACGTGGATTGACGCGTAACGCGAGGCGACTGAACGGACAATTCATCAACAAATCCATGTCCATGGGTCCTCAGTCAGACCATACTTGAGTACGACTTCTGTACTGCTCCGTCATACCCTGCAGGCTTCCTGCCCAGCTCGATACGCTGGGAAGAAGCTCCGCCAGAGTTTGTGAAGCGACTGCACCATCGCAATGACCAGTCGAAGCCACACACCGGCAGCATCCTCGTCGTCTTCATCACGCAACCCTCTGGAGAGTCTGGTCATCTCCCTCGTGCCGTCTCTAGCACCCAGCAGAGACCGCAGAGACTCCAAAGATGGCAGTAGATCAGCCTCGAGGGCTAGTGGCAGGTCTGTCGCACTTCCAACAGCGGAGGAGGAGAGGGCTAAGAGGCACAAAGTGCGAGAGCTGGTGCAGTTGTGCGAGGAGATCCTGGACAGGTGAGCAGCTGTGACGAGTACGAGAGTGTGAGAGTATCTGACATAAATGCTCTCGACACAGTCAGGGAAGCTCCAAGTTGACTCTATCGCCTTCAGCACTGCCGGATGCTGCGAGAAGACTACTTGCCCAGTCGTCAAGCAGCTCTTCGAGCCGAATAGGGTCAAGACATAGTGCGCTTGGAGACCCGGAGTCATCGACCGACAAGGCTATGAGATTTGGAATTATATGGAACAAGCTGGAGAAGGGGGTGAGTCGCTCGAGCAGACGTGTGATCGGCCAAGGCATCCAGAGAGGGGATGGCAGCTGATCTCGAATTGCATGATAGAAAACACTTGCGTCCCCGCTCCCGCACCTCCAGTTCCTGATGGCTTTATCGGAATACCAGGTGCCTCTAGCACTACCAAATGGATCTCGGACGCTGCCGGCCTCGCACAACCGGCAGACGACCATGGCGCCGCCCCCGCTTCCCGCCTCATCCTCGAGCAGCAGTCAGCAGACTGCAAGTTCCTCAAGACAGCCTCTGAATGTTAGACCAGCTTCCAACCTCCCTACTCCGCTACCTCCGCCAAATGTGCTTCCCGATTGGAAAGGAAAAGGAAAGAGTAGAGCGGAAGTACTCAGATTATGGCGGACATCGCAATGTAGGTCATACAAGGGGTACGTCTCGATAGAACGCTTATTGCAATCGGCATATATAGCTCGACCACCGTTTCCCGAGCACCTGCTACTTCGGGATACACTTTACCTGCTACAAGGCGTGGATGGCCGATATGTCCGTTTCGCACTCAGACCTCCGAAAGAGCAGAATCCATACTTGACGGAAGCTGGAAAGGCCGGCGAGGGAACAGGGTTCGCTTTAGGGAAAGATGGAGGCGCGGGACTCATCGAGGATGGGGAAGAGGGAGATGTCATTGGAATAGACATTGTCGCGGACGAGGTCGCGGTGAGTCGGTATTTACGCCTGTTTGGATGGCCAGGAGATCGCTGATCTTGGATCGCAGGACGGGTACATCTCCAAGCCTACTCGGACGTTGTTGGTGCAGATCTCCGAAATGGGAATGCTGTATCGACAAGTCACGACTTTCATCGATTCCCGCGAGGCTGGTATTAGTAAAGGCGGCATGACGGAGCAGGTGAGTAGAGGCGTAATGAAATGCGCGATTTCTGATCAAGCATGGACTTAGAGTCTATGTCATTTTCTACATCACGAGCTCTCGGAGTGTCACCGATTATTAGCCGTGCTGGAGTCGCAGATGACACTCTCTGCTCGTCCCGAGAACCAAATGTCCCAGGAGGATCCTGCCGAGTCATCGTCCGGCGGATTAACGTTGCTTCGACTCGGGCTATGGACGGAAGAGATGAGACTGAAGATGCGGTTAATGGCAGCAGTCGTCGAAGACGCAAAAGGTGCGCCTTTGGGTCCCAAATCCCCTTCATTGACTGACTTTCTCTGCGTAGTCGCCCACGGTGGTGCTTTGGTATCGAGGATTCATCAGCAAACAAATCACGGGGACCCTTTCGTGCGGACGTTCATGAATCGTATTCTGGAAGAGGTATGAGACAAAACCGCCCTATTTGGTATGTTGCTCATTCCTGTGCAGGTCTCCAAACCCTTCTTTGCGACGCTTCAACGATGGATCTTCTCGGGAGAATTGCATGACCCGTTTCAGGAGTTCTTTGTGCAGCTCAATCCGGAGATCTCGACTCGGGACGATAGGCAATCGCCGTACCAGTCGGCCGATATGGGATTCGAGAGTGGCTTTGGAGGTGTCGGTGGAGGTGATGAGGCTCACAAGGTCTGGGAGAAGAAGTACGTCTTCGTCAAGGGCATGGTACCGGGCTTTGTCAGCGAGGAGTTTGGCAGAAAGGTGAGTCTTGCACACCGAACTCGTAGTCCACGCTGATAACCCATGGATCAGATTTTCTCGACAGGACGAGGACTCAACTTCATCCGGTATAGCTGCCACGATAGCGATTGGATACAAACGCAGGCCAAGCTGGCAAACGCTGGTCGAGCACTCAAGTACAGCGATCTGTCGGGTTTGGAACGATCTATCGACGTTGCATACTCGATAGCAAGTCAAAGACTGTTGGAGGTCTTCTTTGACAAGTTTATGCTGCTGGATCATCTGAAAGCGCTCAAGTCGTACCTCATGCTCGGTGCCGGCGACTTTGCGGAACTCCTCTTAGAAGCTATAAGGTGAGTCATGAGCCTCATGGCTTGTACTCGCTTCATGCTGACGATCTCAGTCCACGATTGGGCAAACCCGCCATCAGCTTGTATCGCCATCACCTGACGTCTGACCTGGAGACAGCCATCAGAGGCTCAAACGCGCAGTACGACTCTCCAGACGTGCTTAGAAGGCTAGACGCCAGGATCCTGGAGTACTCACATGGCGAGATCGGCTGGGATTGCTTCGCCCTAGAATACAAAGTGGAAGCTCCGCTCAACGCCGTTCTGGACACCAAGGCGATGATTGGCTACGATAAGGTGTTCCGTCATCTCTGGAGGTTGAAACGGGTGGAATCGACTCTGACCAAGGGCTGGATGAGAGTGACTTGCCAATCGAAGTTGTTTGAGAAGATCTCAAGTGAGTTCACTGCGCAGTCTGAGGGCACAGAGTCTGACCTGGTCTTAGATGTCAAGGCAGATTGGCACCACTGCCGGATTGTCCAGGCGGAGATGGTCCATTTCATCCGCCAGATACAGGCGTACTGCCAACTGGAAGTCATCGAGTGCTCGTGGGAATCGATGATGCAGTACATGAGCAAACGGGAGGGAGATATGGACGCCTTGATACAGGCTCATCGGGCGTATATCGATCGAATAGTGAGAAAGATCTTGCTCCTGGGTAGCTCAAAGAGCGACAAGGAGGTGAGTCGTCGATTCTCCTTCCAAGGAAGAAGCATGATATTGATCCGGATATTGCTAGGACACACTTCTCAACCACGTCAGAGCCGCCTTGACATCGACACTCCAGTTCAAGGATGCGACAGTGAGTATCCCGACGAGTCCTCAAGCAGGTGGTACTGACGCGGTCTTCTTAGGATGAGCTATACGCATGGTCACTTGGCGAGGCAACTAGGCTAGACCGTGAGAGGGACGAGGAGAGGGTGAGCTCATAAGATCCTCCGATAAGCCCGAGCTGACCTTCCTTAGGGCTTATACACCGCCAACCCATCGTCGGAGGCCGACGACATGGCGAAATCCCTCTCTCAGCTACGGTCTATCCGGGTTAGGATCAGGACCTGCTCGATCGAGTTTCAACAGCACGTTGTGACATTCTGTCAATTGACGGGGACTCATCCCGACCTCGATATCAGGTTCCTGGGGATCCGTATCGCCTTCAACGGGCACTACGAGCTAAAGAAACCGAAGAAGTCTAGTAAATCGGTGAGGGGATAAGAAGGTGGTGTAATGGACGTCATCAAGGCGGTCTCGCATCTCGTACAGCATCATGTTCCATATCTGGGAGATAAGGATGTACTGCTGCTGCGAGGAACATCGATTACATAGGCGTCATGCGGTATAGATGTTTCGCGCTATGAGATTCGTGCGTTATAGCAGCACCAATCTATGGATCAAGAAGCTCAGTCGAGACCAAGCTGATCCTGCAAATGGCGATATCGTCAAGCGTCCAGACTCCCGAGAGAGCAGGACCCTTTGACGACTGGGATTTGCTCTTCCGATGGCTGCGACATCGACGACGTGGTAATGTGTCGTAAATGTGTCTGAGCTCGGGTGTGGTAGGATGAAGGGGGAGAGGGGATTTTGCGCGAATTAGTGACACTGCTCAGCGGTGGTCAGTTGTGTTACCCGCAGATATGGACTAGCTCCTTCTGGACCTGGGGGAGCCACGCAGCTAGGCATACATCACCCTATACTTTTCGCTTGATGAGACCGCTCATCAAGTCGAAACTGTTGCCGTCCGGCTGTAAATCCACCCATCGTTCCTCCTGCTTCGCAGTGGAATAGGCTGACGATCGATCGTCGCCGCCAAAGTCGCCTCGCTGGTATAGCGGCGTCAGGCCAGAAGGACCTTTGCTAGGCGGGTCTAGCGGGACACAACGCAGCAAGCCGTGGTCCGGGGTGATAGAGTGTATCCGCAGCTTGGTATGAGGTTCGGTCGTGGTGAGGGTGACTTCTTGGTTGCTACGAGAATGTAATTAGCCAATGAAACGTGGTCTCTGCTTGTGTTGCTTACGAATGAAGCCACCGTCCGTAATACTCGTCGAGGAATCCGTGGAACCCTTTCTCCTCGATGAACTGCTCCCATTTCATCTCAAACGAGTTCATGATCTTGGCAAAAACGCCCTCCATGGTCGGAGCCGAGGGTAGTGGTTTGCTTGACCCGCTCGAAGTCGGCTGCTTGGCCGCTAAGAGAGAGTGTAGCTGGGACAAAGAGGTTGTCGGCAGGGTGTTGAGCGTGTTGATGCCACAGCCTAAAGAATACTCGTTAGGTGCCACTGACTCCGCCAGGCGAAGCACTCACCGATAACCAAGCGCCATTTGCCTCCGACGTAGTTCGTGTTCACTAAGATTCCACCCAGCTTCGCCTTGCCCTTCTTTCCACTGCCGAGCTTCGAGTCACCGACGCCTTCTACCTCGGCGTATATGTCGTTTGGCCACTTGATCCTCACCCCAAGCCGTCCGTCCTCGTCGACGGCTTCACACACTGCCAAAGCCATGAGGTATTGGATAAAGACAATCTTCGAGGATAGCGAGTTTGGCAAAGTGAGGAGAAGGGAGAATTGTAGGCATCCAGCGGGAGATAGCCAGATGTTCGATCCTCTACCTCTGCCTGAAAGTTGAAATGACGCCAGGAACGCCAGAGGCGCCGGAAGGCCGGTGAGGAGGATCGGGTTCCTATGCGAGGATTAGTAAGAGAAAAACAAACGAGTCAAGAACACCCACCTGTCAAGCATTGTCTGGGTGCTCGTGACCGTCTCCGCGTAGAACAAGAGATCACCCAGAGAGGCCCGTTCCCCACCTTCCACCTCGTCTTTGCGCAAGTGTCCAGACTTCCGCCCAACCCGCTTCCTCGCGTCGTTCAGCTCTGACCAGTAGGTATCGAAGTTGAAGAGCGGAGTCCAGCGTGACGAATACGGTGCGGCCTGTGATGGGGCGAGAAACGTTTTCGTCAATGCGTTGAAATCGGGAGGTTGAGCTGGTTCAGGGGTACTGGCCGACTTGTCAGAGTCTTGAATGTCCAGTTTATGGAGAGAGGGAGGGAAGACTGGTGCCGAACGCCGCTTCTCGCTCAGTAGTTTGGTGATCTGGTTCTCCGCTGTGGTGGCGGAGGGCGAAGATGCTGAGAAGCTTTTGAGATCTTTGATGAGAATCTCGTCGTTTGCGTCTTTGAGGACCAAACCGCCCTCTTGGTCGACCATTCTGCCTCTGACTCCAGGCACTTGGAAGCATCCTGTTGCGAGTTGGGGTAATGACGGATGACTGAGGACGAAGATCGGAGAGGGATGCGTTGGGTGCAAGAGCAATTCAGGATCTTCGTCTCCTGGCCCGATAGGCACTGAGCTACCTTTCGCCTGCTGCCTGCCAGGGGGGTCGAGGCCTAGGCGTATGAGGATCTCTCCTGCCCATTCTATTCTCGATCTTTCACTCTCTTCTATCTCGGCGGCAGAGGGAGGTGGACCAAGTTTGGCGATAGCATCCCTAGCCGGGGGATCGTTCAAGGGGTATTCGAAGTGAACAGAGCACAGCACAGCCTTACCCTTCCCAACAGAGCTAGCAACGGCGGCGATTGGAGGCTCCGTGAGACCATTTTTCTCCTGGTCGTAGCGAGCCAACACCTCCACGTTAGATGGTATTGGGTTGGGGAGAGCGAAATGACCGCCGCCATTATAATAGACGTGATCCAATGTGCGTTTGGATGACGAAGGACCGTTGAGGATTAGAGACACGGCTCTCGAGCCCGACTCGGCGGCGTAAGCGAAACCAGGGAAGGTCGGTCCTTCACAGCTGCCCGGCACGAAAGCCTAACGGGACGAGATGAGCTTCGTCCAATTGGCTATCCCCGTAAGAGAGAGTCTGTGCACTCACTAAATCTCTTTTCCCTCTGACCTCCATATCACCCCCTTTGTCAAAGACGACCTCTTCAGTGCCGAAGTACGCTCCGGCGCAGATGCCGAGGTACCTCCCTCCCTCTCTCACATACTCTTTGATTCGGTGCGTCACCCGCGTTTTCGTAGACAGCTCGTCGACAAAGGGCAGGTCCCTACCGCCTGGGATGACCAGCAAGGCACAGTTCGGCTCCCACGGCTGAGTGGAAAGTGTCGCTGGAGTGATTGGCTGAACGGTGTAGTGAGGCAGGAGGAGTAGCGAAAGTGTCAAGAGAGTGTGGGAGAGGGATATTGGGGAAACACCGGGCCCAGAGTAGACCAAGACCTGATGGGCCGACGCGTCCGGTCCAGGCATCGTCGAGTGCTCTCTTACTGGCCAACTTACGCCTGGCGCTTACAGTCCCCCGTGCTGTCGTGAGACTATGGTGCAATGCAGCGTGGAGGGCGACCGCAAGACAAGTAGAACGACGACAAGAGATCAAGAGACGTATCGAAATCAGCTCGAACTGCTTTCGGCTTTTCGGCCTTTCCGCCCGTGGGGATTTCAGTGTTCACCATCTCAATCGTCCTAGGTGCCCTCACTACCACCGTCGAGTCAGACGACATACATGCAATGCAACAATGATTGTTGAGCAGACTAGGCAGATACTTCGACAAATGATCCAAGGTAGTAAAATGTAAGGGAAAAGGGCACGAGCAATGCAGCAGAAAGAGTTGGTGATTTGATGGGGTCTTTGAAGTTTGACCGAATCAATAATGGCTACAAGATGGTCCAATGTAAAGGCACATGAGGAGTCGGTATACCAAGGTGGTCGGGTATCCGATAGCAATGTTGGTAGTGCTGAAGTGATGATGACATTGATGATTGATTGTCCAGGATACTGTCCATTTGGATGGGCCGGAAAGAAGAAAAGGTGTCGTTGAAAGTATTCACATTAAAAAGTTGTGACAGCGTCGTGTATGATACATGGGTCGGGAGCGTAGGGTTCGTCAAATCACATGGCGGTCGTGTGTTGTGTCGTTAAGGCGGCCGACGTAGGGGTTTCGGGGAACAGGGTAAGAGCGATGGCGGGCTCGTTACCGCTTGGAGAAGCCACTACCGGCGTAGGAGGCGACTCTATGGAAGCCCACTCGCGTGAGCTGCCTGGGCTTGGCCGAACCAAAGACTGGAGCGTTTCCCATGCTGACTACTCTTGGGCAAGGGCTGTCGTTGTTGCCACCAGGTGAACCGGTCAGGCAATTCCCAGGGGCGGGCGAAGAGTCGAGATCGTGGTCGTGATCTTCTTCCGTAATAGTAGGTCCATGTCGTCTACCGATGGCAGCCGATGCAGCTGCAAAGGCCAGAGGAGGACACATACCGAGTGGCGGTCGTCCACCACCAAGAGACATGGATGGTTGCGTCTCGCCGTAGGTGAACGAACGGGTTCGAGCGAATTTGCGGAAATCGTGGAGGTCCGAGTTGCGCCTTTCAAAGTGCTTTGGATCGTCCATCGGGATATAGCCCTGAGGCTCGCACCGTGTCTGACAGTAGATCAGCTCCAGTCCCTGCTTGAGGAGGCAGATACTTACAGGACGGGAGTTGTAGAAGCCGCAGTAGCCTCCCTCGAGTATATAAACCTCTGGGTAGTAGATCTTAGGGTACAGAGCGTTGTTGAGCATTCTGTCCCTCGATCGAAGGTGTTTCGCACTAGAGTCAGGTCAGTCCTAGTCATTCGAGATGATCAGAAGTTCGCTTACAAGGTAGGAGCTCTCTTCGCGCTGAACTCGCAGTGAAAGATGAGAACGACCTGTTCTCCTTCCTTCCTCTCCCCGCTCCGACTAGGTGCCGGCAACTCGCATTGGCCGGTCTCACCCGACTCGTCGGGGGCATACAAACCCTTGTTTGACGACAACAGCAGCTCGTCGAGGTTATCCATAGACTTCACGTTGATAGCACCATCGATGTGACCGCCCTTGTATTCGTAATCGAATCGGCAATCGAGAATGTGGAACTTTTTGATCTTCTCCGAGTATCGTCCATCAAGTAGGTGTTCGAGCGTTTCTGGAGTGATACGCACCAAACCGTCCTCCTTGACTTTATGACAGGGAAGGATCTTGCCGTCCATCTCGTTGTCACCGAACCCGGGCAGGCCTCCTGGGCCATATGGACTTTCTTTTGTCGACTTAGATTTGCTCGAGGTTGGACTCTTGCAGTTGACGGTTGGAACGGCGAATGAGCTGCGTACTGGCTTGAAGTTTGGCGAGCCGTCGACTCTGGGCGCAAACTTCTGTCCGTTCCGTCTCGCGTACTCTGCGTGAATGCTCATAGAGGGCGAATTCTCAAACTCGCTCTCGTCCTCGCCTTCAGTCTCTCCGCCTCCAGGTGTGCCCATCTGCCCCATTTGCTGCTGGTCACATACCGAGTATGCCCGTCGCATTGGCTGATTACCCAGGAGACCGGTTGGTCTTGACGGTTTTGGGAAACCACTACCGTTCAGCAACCCGTTGCTGGACTTGGGACCGCCGTACAGGATGGGGTAAGCCGAGGCAGCAGAGGTGGATCGTTGACCAGTCTCCTTGTCATTGACACCGGGTGATAGGGTGGCGATGGGCATCGTCGCGAGTGGTGGCCGTTTGTATGGTGCACCACGACGACTGGCGAGCCCGTTGGCTGCTCGAGCATTGTTGGCTCCGAACAGCAACGCCGAGGAACTTGCAACCTTGCTGTCTAGGCCGCGACCGCTGCCGTAGGAGGCACGTTTGGCCGAGGGAGACGAGGGCGAGGATGGAGAAGATCCCGCGACCAAACTTCTGCGCTTGGACGTAGGTACTGCTGCTGGAGGAGCGGGAGAGTCGCAGAAAAATGAACCGAGGCCAGGTGAGCCGGAAAAGGAGGCAGCACCGGAGAATGACGGTGAAGCACTGGTAGCTGAGACGGCCGACGGCCGCCGGGACATCGAAGGACCCGGTGAATCTATGTCCATTCCTGAATCTGACAATGCCGGATTCGAGGGGGATTGGGACGGCTCAGTCTGAAGGAGGTAGCGGTCTCAGCTGTGATCTCTCGCTGAACCCAATACACTCACGTTGTGTCGGGTCAAACCCGCTGGCTGAAATGTCAACCTCGGCACGATGGGTTCCTCGTTCGACGAAGACCACTTCATTGGGATACCTCCTCGCGGCTTGGCAGACATCATCGTCGTGGTAGCCCTGACGTTGTCCGGGAGAGCAGGAGGAAGCATCTTTCCCTTGAGCATGGCAGCCCTTGCCGTTCCGGGACCGATGGATCGCTGTGATAGCGCATTGCCAGATAGCTCTCTGCCAAAGTTTCTTCCTCCAACTGGCCTCGTACCCATGCCGAGGTCGAGGTCTTCGTCTTGCTTTCGATAGTTCGGCGAGGTGACTTGAATGGGAACTGGGTCCGGTCGTTTGGGTTTAGATCCGCCAATTTTAAATGGTACGGGGGACAGAAAGCTGGCGCTGGCAGACGGACCGGCCGAAGGGGACTTCGGCGCGACTTTGCCATAACCGCTTGCCATCGAGGGGGAGAAGTAGCAAGGCGAAGGGGAAGCATCCCCGCCAGAGCAAGAGAGCGACATGGAAGAATTGAACGATTGGTCGACTTCTATTGGCAAGTCGTCCGTCTCTGTCCGCGTTGGTGAAGGTGCGGGCGATGGGAATCGGGAGGAGGGGAACGACTCGACAAGAGGAGACGAGGAGAACATGTTGATCGAAGGAGTATGTTGAGTTTTGGTGTTTGCCGGATTGTCGAGGTCTGTTGCTGGCTGGACAAGTGGTTCACGAACCGAGTTGACAGTAAATGCAGGCAATAGGTGAGATGCCGCTTTTCTTTACTTGGTTCTCGTATAAGGATCGTCGAGCATGCGCTGATACCGTTATCTCTGGCTGAGGAAGAAAGGCAAAGGACAAGGTCAGTCTCCATTCCAGAGCTGCTGTCCATGTTCCCCAACAGAGGTTCGACAGGCAAAGTCGACGATAGACACGATAGGAGACGATCAAGGAGCCAGCAGCGGCATCAGATCTCGGATTGTTGACGTTTAGGGTTTGGTGTCGGGATGAGGGATGCGAGCGATGTCTGGGGTTGGGCGACTCACTCACTCGTCTGACCTGTGCCAGGAAGTCCGCTTCGTCCAACGGTGAGGCAACTCCAGACCCACTTGTCTGTATGCGGAGTTAGAGCTAGACTGTGCTCGTCCCAGCCACAGTTCTAGCTCGCTTTTCTCAGACAGAAGTCTTGGATCTGTCGAATCCAAGCAAAGGTGAATCAATGTCGATGGAGATGACCGACAGGGTTGGAAGCTTAGGAGGCTGAATTGCGAATTGGACTGGACAGGTCGAGGTTGAAAGAGCGTGGGGTTTGTAATGAATGTGGGGTAGTGATACTGGATCTCCTGATGCTTGACGGTGTAGAGGTGCTTTTGTAGGATCTGTCTTGTCGAGGTGTGGATGATGGTAGAGTGATATGAGCAAAGTGGAGTCGAACTTCGAGTTGAAGGACTGCCGAGGGTTCGAGGTGGAAAGGTTGAATGATCGTCCTTTGCCTATCTGTCCATCCGACACTGATCCCTGCACGAAGCTACCGGCCACCTTGCTCGGGTTGATCCAACGGGCAGTAGCGGGGAGGTGCGGGATGGAGTACGATACCTCCTTCGTCCAGTTGGATCGCAAGTCGGAGCCGGACAAGATGGCAGAGGATGCGCAAGAGACGCTGGTCAAGAGGAGTCAGGAGAGCTCGGAATAGGGTTGGACAATTGACCCACTGGATAATGAACCCCTTTAAGGGATGTTCCTACACTTGCCGTTGGTTGTCAGGTATACACACAGAGAGTTGACAGAGAGGCGTTTTTGGGCTGATCTTGACCCGAGATCTTCGTCTCTCTCTGTAGATGAGCGAAAGACTGTCGGGCGAGCGAGCTTGTCGAGCTGATAGGTGATGCTCCAATGCTTAAAGGTGACTGATCTGACAGGTTGGGTGCGTCCGGTAGAGCTGCTGCAGTACGTTGAGTGATCTCCTCAAGAGCAACTCTCAACGATACTCTCCTTGAAGCGACCGCTTCTGCAGTGACCGCCTCAGGGACGTGTGCGAGGCGAGATGCTCGGGAAGCTGATGACGAGATGTGCGGTTACGACGACGAGCGCGATGGCTTGTTGCTACGGAGATTGATGATATAGGTCCAATGGACAGGTTGGAAGGGTGCGGGGGGATTAGTGGTTGGTTGATTTGATTTTCTACTTTCAACGCGACTGATTTTTGTCTTCCCTTACGCGCACTCCTCTTGCCTTCTCTTGCTCTTGCCATTGCTGCCTCGACAGTCACAAAAGGTACCTTGACTCCCTGAAGTTTCACTGTCCCAACGGAGCTGATCATGCTGCACAGTGCAGCTCAACAGTACTGCTCAACAGTGCTCAACGAGGCTCAACGACGCCCGACGATCATCCTAGCTTGTTTTCGAGATGAAACTCAGTGCCTATGAACTCCTGCCTCGAGTTGCTCGAGTGGGCTAGCTACTTGTATGTAGCTGAGTTACTGGACCTGATGGAGTTGAACGTAGCTAGCTGGCTGCCTTCTTCGAGCATGGTCACGGCCTGCTCGCCGCAGAGCACCGACATGCAGTCGCGTGATTCTCGGAGATGCCATGAGTCTGGTCTCTGACTACAGCTCCCTACCTCTCCCTCCCATCCCTGCCGGCGCATCATTGCAGATCATTGCTGACATTTCCAGCCACCGTAGCCACCACCAGCACCGAGTTCGACATCCCGCCGCCACCGCAGCCTCTCCCGCTTGGCTCGCCTTGGGATGCCGACTTTGAACAGAGTTTGACCAGCAGTTATTGTCGCCACCAATAATCGGCTGAACAGCCAAAAAGACATGTCACACCGGACGCGCTCTAGGAGATCTGACTCGAGCTGACATTGCATAACCCGCTGAATCCTCGGCGTTCCGATATGATAGCACCCGGACTTCGCGTTTGGTGCTGTTTGGTAGCACTTGTGGAGCGCTTTTTGTTCTTTTCGCCAGACCGAAACCTTCTCAAGATCTCAGAGGTTATGCATCTTCAGTTCTTCACGAATCTTAGTCACGTCGAACGAGGTCGAAAGCATCCTCTCGATCACTCTCGTGGTAAGTCGTGGCAGCTCGTGGCATAGACGCCTTTCGACGCGTTCTCATGTTGTAATCTGTGTCTCTTTGGACTTTGGTGATCTCGACATTGTCGGTCGCGATTGAAATCATTGCTCTGCATCCTCAGTGCAGTGTGTCCTCAATGCAGTGTGGATAGCGGACAACACATGATGCCTGCTGGTCTGTTCCGTCAACAAGGGTGTATGACCTCACGTGCTCGGTGCTACTAATAGCCAATCATGATGCTATAGACGCGGCTCATGCAGGCTCCTGCAGGCTCCTGCAGGCTCCTGCAGGCTGCAAGTGAATGATGAAACACAGGATGTCAGTAAACAAGTCAAGCACTGCGAACGTCATCATAACAGTCTGCAGTGTGACCTTGACGTCATGCTTCTCAATGTTTGTCTGGACGGAGTCTGCAAGGTCTTGGGACTCTGCTGTCAGTGCTGTCATGGCTCATGTAGCCAGCAGTATATAGCACATCCATGTCTTTCCATGACGCGTGTTGACGCTCGGTAGGTGTTGTCTTGTTGACACTTGTTGACGCGATGGCGTAGTCATGAAGACGCGTGAACGCGTGAACGCGTGAACGCGTGAACGCGTGAACGGGTGCACGCTAGCCAATGTCCTGTCTCAGCGAGCCAGGACCTGCCAGGACGAACGCCAAGGTCCAGACTGGTCCAAGTCTGTCCAAATCTCCCAGTGCACCAAATAGGTTCACGGAGTGTTCACGGTACATCACGGTGCAAGAGATGCATGTAGGAGTCAAGACGCAGCCAACACTGCGACCCAAAAAGCCCTACAGACTCTGATGCCAGACTCGATTCAAAAAGAGAATAGTCGAAAACGAAGTTTGTGGCCAGACAAGCGTCAGACTCACTTTGCCGATAGGGCAACGGACGAAGATGATCGTTTGTACAAACAAGAAGAAGAAGAGTGGGTGGGGATGACAAAACTCGAAATCCGCCCCGTAGAAGATCCAGACCATTGACTGACTCGCTTCACACCCAAAAACCAGAGACACCACCGAGAATCAACTGCAGAGCAGCTTACTTCTTAGCAGCGACCTTCTTTGGGGCGGCGGCCTTCTTTGCTGGAGCAGCTTTGGTAGCTGGCTTGGCGGCTGAGGTAGGGTTAGCAAGATACTCCTTTTCGACGTGGTATCACCCGTCACTCACCAGCAGCCTTCTTGGGGGCGGCAGCGGGCTTCTTGGCCGATGGAGCAGTCTTCTTCGCAACGGCGGTTTTGGCGGCAACCTTGGCTGGGGTCTTCTTAGCGGCAGCAGGTTTGGCGGCGGCCTTCTTTGCTGGGGCTGCGGCCTTAGCAGCGGCGGGTTTGACAGGTGGCTTAGCAGCAGCGTCGGTCTTCTTGGCTGGAGCGGCCTTCTTCGAGGCAGCAGGTGGGGCGTTCTCCTTGCCAGCGGATTTCTGCTGCGAAGGGATTAGTGAGGGAACAGCCGCAAACATGACTGATGGCTCACCTTGGGTGGGAGCTTGACTCGGCCGGAGACACCCTTGGGCAGCAGGAGTTCACCCTTCTCGGATCCTCGCTTGATAGCGCTGGACAAGTTGTTGGTGTTGGACGCCGAAGACATGTCGATCTTGTACTTGTCGGCAAGGAACCTGGGAAAGGTCATCAACTTGCTGTTCGCCCCTGTATGCGTGTGCTTGCGATGACTCACTTCTTGATGGTGGGCCTCGAGACACCGTTTCGGGCCTCCTCTGGGTGAGCTCGGACGGCCTCCTAACGGGCGAAAGATGTATCAGCGTTGCCGTTGCCTGGGGTCGCATTTCCGATAGCCAAGCCGTTGCCCGAAGAGGCAATTCGCAAACCTGACTGAGGGATGAGGGGGATGGGGCGATGAGGGGCTCGTATGCATGTTGCAAGGCAGTGACGTGGGGAACAAGACTCCGTACCGAGTCTCGAAGGCACAGGATGGAAGGGGAACGAGATGAGGGAAGGCGAAGAAGCCCTTGGAGCTAGATCCACCGTAGTGATTACATCCGGCTGAGCAGCGCTGCTCCCGCGTAGTGAGATCATGGTGACCATTTCTACTCCGCACATGCCACGGAGAGCGAGTCGCGAGTCTTGGGTATTTGAGGAAGAATGAGGGTAGATCGGGACCAGTCTTCTGAGGGGGAGCTCATCTTGTGACCTTCCTTCCTCCGGAGTTCGGCCGTGATGGCGGAGCGAGCAGACCGTATCGCAATGGCACCGCGCAGTCGCTACCAGGAGTTGGACATAGACGCCAGGGGGAGCGAAGTACCCAAAAAGGCCAGGGACGAAGTTTAGGGAAGGAAGTAGGAAGTAGGAAGGAACTCGGCTCTCGGAATAGTCCAAAGCGTCACCATCAACTTACCTGGATCATGGCGAGGAAGGTTGGGTGAGTGCTGGTGCTCTTCTTGGCGGTGGTGCCGGTTTTCTTAGCGACGGGAGCCATCTTGATGAGGTATCGATTGGGGATTGGTTGAGGTGAAGTAGACTGGAGTCTGTTGTTTATCCCAAGGTATCGAGTACCACAGTGGTATGGTTCGGGGGTGGAGTTGACGACGAGGAGGGAACAAGGCCAATTCGTCAGCTACTGGAGTCCATGCAACTAAGATCGACCGCGGAGACTGATGTGGACGTCGGGGACAGCTAGGGGATCGTCACTCACAGTTGGTATGGATAGATTGAACAAGTTGTCAAAAGCGTGCAAGTAGGGGGAAGAAAAGGAAGAAAGGGCAACTCGCACCCCTCTTGTTTAAACCAACGCGCGAGTTTACGCCTCGCCGCCCGTCACCCGAAACCAAAACAAACTGCTTCATCATGCATTTCCTCGTCGGTCAGTGCAGCTAGATGCATATGCTTTTCACTGTGAGATAGATACATCTCTTGTGCATGTCTCCATGTAGAATAGTAGGATGCATGCACAAGCAAGATGGGTCGCAAAGTGCGTTTCAACACGATTGCCTATAGTCACGTGATTGCCGACGATCACTTCCCGCGCTCGTGGAATTATAACGCCGATGGGTCCAAGTCGCCGAGGGGGTCGTTGACGACGCCTTTGAGTCCACTGTCATGTCAATGGACACAAGGCCAGTGAGTGGAAGGCACGGCCTCTATGCGCTTTGCATATGCATTGAAGAGCTATGAGATCGTACAAAAGCGAACACGTTCCAGCGCCGCGACACCTACGCCGACCTCTGTCAGGACGGTGAGAACACTAAGCCACCCTGTATATGCCTGCCCTATCCTCAGCCTATCGCTCATCGTGACTCTTTGTTGTATGATTCAGTCCGCGTAATGAGCTTGATATCTAGCAGACAGTCTAATATATGCACCACCGAAAGTACACTGCCATCGTATTACGGTGAACATCAGTAGCGCCGATCAAGCAGGCTGCTGGATGAGGGGTACAAAGTGTCGACACCTTCGGTGGATCCTCCCAGACCCCGTGTCCGGACATGAAGATGATCTGGTACCGCTCTCCATGTATGCCCTAGGCCAGACTGACAGGTAGGGAGGGCTATCTCGCCTTTTACTCATCTCAGAGGACCAGCAACGCCTTGTCGATGTGGAGAAGACAGCGGATGTCCGATTCGTTCTTTCTGCGGCCTTTCGAAGCCTCCATACACCGTCGAAGTCCGCATTCTCCAGATGCAGTTGAGACGTGCAGGTACTATACGACCTCATCCACCACATTGACCGTTCGACAGCTGCATAGTGAGTCTGTAAGGTCATTGCCATTCTCCAATGTCATAGCAAGCTCTACGCTAAACCAGGTCCGGACGAGGTGGACCTCTTCGCCATACAAAAAGTGGAGGTGGATCCAGGAACGGAATGGACCCTTTATTGACACGAAGGCGGATTGCCAATCCTAAACAGTGGAAAGTCGTGATGTCACCAGGAGTGGGTGTTCAGCAGATCAGCTGATTGCAGCGAGGCGATATCTCGGCGTTATCAATGTGGCGCTCTAATATCCTCCACGCGCTTCGACACGTCGTGTTCGTCGCGTCCGACGCGTTCCCCACTAGCGTAGCCGTGAGACTGAGTGTGTGAACATCACTCGTCAGCACAGGTCGTCTGGCAAAAATGCCCAGCAGCCCAAGGCATGCCTCTTTACACCGCCATGGACAAGATGGATCTCACGAAGGCGCCCTACATAGCACTGCTTGCTTACGAACAACGTCAACGGTTGACTTTATCCTCTGAACTTGGTCTCAAGCTGAAAATCGCCAGGGGAACATCGAATTCATCGAGCATACAGCTGTACAGTCCGGGCATACCCCTTGTGTGTCAGCCTCGCGTTTCGATTTGACGCCCTGTGTATGCAAGGTGCCATGGAATCTCTACACTCCAGGTCAGCGTCTCTGGTCTAAGTCTCGCTTACCATGCGGCGGAATGGTCCGGATCACGCACTCGCAGAAGCGTACAGATCAGTGAGAGGCTAGAGCGGTAGCTGATCATGGATCAAATTAGATCTCACTGATCGGACCCAATGGTACCTACCTACCTACCTACCTACCAGGCCCCGATAGGACCTCGATCAGACCTTCTCGGCTCCTACTCTCCTCCACATATCACGCAGGTCGCCCTATTCGCCCTGCTCGACGTCGCTGACTCGCTGAGCCGCTGAAGCAAGTACACAGCTCGGACAAATCAGCTCCCATGTCCGGATTCTCAACACGCCACAGATTGCGCTGTATCGTCAAAGGATGCACTCCAATCTCGCGTCGACTTCACCGTCGAATCATTGGCCGGACCATGGTCGCCGGTGACTACCCAAGCCCGACTGGAGTCGACAGAATGGGTAATTTTGATCGGTTTCAAGATTAACAGGATTCAGATGAGATCAGAGACGGCCGGTACCTCAATTTGTTACAGGGTGAAACACGAGCCTCCTCCGAGTCCAACCTCAGTGCCAACTCGGGTCCTCGCTCGTACGCCTTCGCCCTCGACCTTTCCTCCGCTCCTCAACAGGCTGCCTGCCCTGGAAGGCAGGGCGAGTTCAACCCAAACCTTGGTCTCGACTAACTTTTTGATCGCCGGACGCGTGATGAATGACGGTCGTCATGCTCAAGCGGACAGGTATAAGCATCGGTATCCAACATTGGAGCATCGCAAACATGGTTCTCCTCCCAGGGGTGGGAAGAGGTGGGGCTGTGAAGGGGGTGCCGTCCATCATCGGAGTGTTCGAGAAGGATCCCACGACCAGTGGGCTGGACTGTCCAAATTTTTCGTCAGCTTGTCCAGCCCATGTATATCATCAGACATGGTCAACCTACCATCCTCACTCACCGACGCCGACCCAGCGGGTTTCCATCGACCGATTCTCATAGTCTGTACCTAATTCGAACTCTGCTGTACCGATTGACCAAACCAAGCGCCTTGACCAGCTCTAGCAGGTGAGTCGATGGTCGGGTCTGATACCTATCAGTGAGGCTAACACCCCCTACCGCCCTAGCTCGTCCCACCTCACCAGCCTCCATGTCTTCATACGGCAGCCTCCCATCCCCGCTATCGAGTCACTTCCCGCTCACTCCTCGACACTCGTCCCCTTTCAGCCCTGTACACTCCAGCACAAAGTCTCAAGGGATGTTCCCATCGTTCTTCGGCGGTCGTAGCAGGAGCAGCTCGTCATCTTCTGTCAGGAGTATCAGCGAGAAGGATAGGTGAGTGGACTATGAGCATGATCTGTGACCTCGCTGATGTCTGCCCCCTCCATCCACCCTTCACACTCTACCCTCCCCACGACATTCGTAGACTCGAGGTGATGCACAACATCTACACCAAACTCCTAGACCCTCACCATCTGGACACGATCAGGCAGTACCTGATCGGCGTGCACTCGACCGGGCGTAGGAGCAATGTCTTGGACGTTGGAACGGTGAGTGACTACCAAACATCCCTCCTCGCCCGGTACCTCAAGCTGCCATGTCCGTGAAGTTGCTAACCATCGACTGGATCAGGGCACGGGTCAGTGCGCTCTCTTGCCGGTATCCAGGAACAGTCGCTGACTAGATCTCACTTCGTTGCCAATCAATCCCACTTCTACTCCACCTGTCACGCGTCACGCTTGTGCCTTGCAGGTCAATGGTCCTTGAACCTGGGCAACTCACAGCCATTCTCAGATATCATATCAGTAGAGTGAGCATGTCATGCCCGTCCTATATGCTATACATACTGATCGTCCTACAGTCATAGTTGGTCTAACTTTGGCACAGGAAGGAGTTTCAATGGCAACGTGGAGTATCACACCGTCGGTGAGCAACCCTGACGACCAACACACACTGCGTACACCAGCTAACGGACCCTTTAGACTTTCTCAAACCGCTTCCATGGCTTCCCAATTCCTTCGGTGCGCGATCTCCACCTGTTTGATCTCACTATGCTGATCTTTTGACCAGATCTCATCCACGTTAGAGGGCTACTTCTGGACATACCGAACTACCATCTTTTGATCGAGAGACTGGCTCTCCTTTTGCGTCCCGGAGGGATGCTGGTGATCATCGAGACAGAGCCTCGATACGTGAGTTTTGATGACACAGCTCTGAGCATTAGCATTTAGCTGACTTGTAAATCGACCGCACAGCTCTCTGCCAGTGGTGGACCGGTGTCGGACAACCTGCAAGTTTGGTACGAATGCATCAGGAGCGCTTTCGCCGCAAGACAAGGTATGTCCCGATCAAGAGTCCATTACTGACAGCTCTCAGTTGACGTCGAGCTGCCTTCACGCTTACCGGTGATCTTGGCGGCATCAGGGGTTTTGTGAGTGCATGGACAGGCAACACGTACGTGTACTAACGCAAATTCAGTCGCAACCCGGCGATCACTGTGGAAGCGGGCATGCCAAGTGCTGGATACGTTACAGGTGGTGAGTCTACCTCTTACCACCCCACATGGCGATTGGAGGAAGCCACACCTATGGGATCGATAACCTAATATGGACGAGACGACCTGACGACATGTGGACTTTCAAAGAGTACTTCGACCAGCCAATCAACTTCAGCCCACACCTCCTAATCCGCCAAGCTCCAAGCCGAGGCTCACCGCGACTGCGACCTGACCACAAGTATAGACTCGAGGACATTGTCCGCCGTTGGGAGGATGCACAAAGACGTGATCGCCGCCAATCTCAGGAGGATGGTGCCGACGATTCTTGCCCATGGGTACAGTGAGGGAGAAGTGTCTCGGCTTTTCGAGACATGTTTGCAAGAGGTGCGCGCAGCCACAAGCTTAAGTCGGAAAACTCAGCTGACATGAAGGTCAAATAGCTTTGTGCGCCGGGCTCTAACCACCTCCAAAGGATTTTTGCGGTCTACGCCCATAAGAACGCATATTGACGAGTAAGTGGCGCTGTACGGCACAATTGACAAGCTGATGTGGGGTGTGTGTGTATAGCTGGCTCGCTTCACTCGCAGACATCCCTTGAAGTGGTGCATCCAGCTGCCTCGAGAATGTTCACTAGCTGAGCTGACTCTATGTTCAGGTGCCCTGCATTCGCCTTGATGGTCACAATGGCCTTGAAGGCAAACAGGAGCGGCTTGACGCCGGGCGGATGGAAACGATCGGATCACGGAACACGTAGAATGGCATCGCATTCATCGGCACGATAGAGCGATAGATTCGTCAACTCATATGGGATCGGAAAGGATAGACATAAAGGACATTTTGCATACCTGCATACCGGGTTCTCCGTAGAGTATATCATAGTCAAGTGGAAGTCAGAAGAGAAGAAACAACGAAAGAAGCACTCAAGAGGGTCTGCCTGACAGAGACTCTGGACACTTATGCATACAGTAGATCTTACTACCGATACCGCAAAGTTCGTCCAGTGAGGTCCAGTGTCGACTTATCTCCCCCTCGAACCGATCTTACTGAGGATGCCCTCCTTATCGGCCTCTGGAGACCAATGAACGACTGCTCTTCCGGGGTATGAAGCTCCCGAGGATGGGATGTCGATTATCAGACTGAGTAATTGGTATTCTCCGGCTGCGTTCTGATGACTCCGGTCAGCAAGCTGTCATAACCAAGAGTGCGATAGTTGCAGCTCACTTTGACATAGTCACCGTGTACCTCTCCGACAGTATACGTTCCCGGAGGCGGGAGTCCTCTCGTGCTTGATGATAGTCCACCCGACCCGGTCGAACTGGATCTGCCGGTGACAGCGCCAAATAGCCCGGACAACCAATTGCTTGATCCCCCATGAGCCGGTGCAGCCTGACTCTCGGGTGTCTTAGCTGCGTCGACCACTGAGCTGGGTGATGAGGTTGATGTGTTATTCGAAGGTTCTATCAGACCCGCGTAGACGGCGAGATCCTTGATCGACTGCTCGACAGAGGCGTAGGTATCCTTAAACCAGCCAAGTCGCTCGGGTTCATCTTTTCCCCTTCCATGGACCCAGAAGGTAATGATCATGTGGTCTCTCCCGCTAGAGGGATGCTTCACCGTGCGATGTACGACGGGAGTTGTACCTCTAACGGGGGCGGCGGCTCTAGGGGAGTGGGTGAACGAGAGTGGAGGTAGGAGGTGGGGATTGAGCTACCTCCAAGGTCAATTTGCACTCTTTCCGGGTCGGCGTGCTCGTATGCATGGCGAGAACTCACCGCATTGCTCTTGCGAATCTTATCAACGGCTTGAGAGTATAGCACGCCAGGGGAGTTGGTCGCGAATAGCTCAGTAGTGAGAGATAGCGTAAGGACGATCAAGAGTCCACTCCCAAATAAGATGATGCCCAGATTCCCACTTTGCCTAACCGTCCTACCGACTACTCCCATATCAGCAACTTGCCCGTGCCAGCCGTTTAACGGGATGTACTCACGCTTTCCACCCAAGGTGAGTTCTCGCCACGACTTCCAGGTCTGATCCCTGCCCGAAGATCCAACGCCTAGAGGGAATGGTCCCACCCTTTCCGTTCCTTCAAACGTCGACTTCACTCTCGGACCCGTCGTAGTACCATACACATATGCCTCCTGAGCTGCTGTTGCAGATGCCGAAGGACCATTCTTCCTGGGAGCCTCCTTGTGCGTGGCGTATGACCGAAGCTGAGCAAGGGTAGGTGCGAGGGCGGGCCGGCTGAGTTTCGAGGGTCCGGCCTGGTGAGAAACGGGCTCTACTACCAAGGTGATTAGTCTGCTTCTGAACGACATGGTGTGAGTAGGAGGTATTCGAAAGGTCTCGTCAATGGACAATGAGGTACTCGTAGTCCACTCATGGCAGTCTCGTCGGTCATGTACTCAGGGCTCTGTAACCCAAAGTGGAGGTCCGACCAGATTTGGTTCCGTCAAATTGCAGAAATGTCCGGAGCGGCGCGTCTCACAGATCATTCCATCGAAGTCAAGAGGGGTAGTCTGAGTACAGTCCATCCTTCGTGTTTGAGTGATCTAGACAGAAATATCGACTACAGACACTCGCAAAAGAGACAAGATGGCTTCGACAATGTACCAGAGAGACCCCAGAGCGGTGAGTCATTGTATAACTCAGTTACACGCCTTCCGCCATGTTCGAAGACCTTGCTGACCCAACCCAAGGGTCTCTTCCTCGGTGGAACCAGGACGAGCGGAGCTGAGATCAGGGATGCGAATGGTGAGCAACTCACATGGTGTATTCTTCTATCCAGAGCGAAACTGACCGTTCGTACAGTCACCGCTTGTCAGACGGTGTCAAACATCCTCAAATCGTCGCTCGGACCCGTTGGGTGAGTGATCAGTGAATCATCCACTGTTGGACTAGCACTGAACGCCACCTGGTATAGTCTGGACAAGATGCTAGTGGACAATGTCGGTGATATGACGATAACAAATGACGGAGCGACAATCCTGTCTCTACTTGAAGTCACGCACCCTGCTGTAAGTGGATTGACAGGAGACATACTGGAATGTGTGCTGATCGAGGATGTAGGCCCGGATCTTGGTTTCGCTTGCTACGCAACAGGACAAGGAGGTCGGAGATGGTACGACTTCAGTTGTACTATTGGCTTCCGAGCTGCTGAGAAGAGCCAACGAGCTCGTGAGGAACAAGATTCACCCAACGACGGTCATCACTGGATACCGGTGAGCAAACTTACAAGATCCAGCCGAGAATGAATGCTGATGGCATTCAGACTTGCCTGTAAGGAGGCTTGTCGGTTCATGGCGGAGCAATTGTCGACAAAGGTGGACAAACTCGGCAGGGAGGCGCTCATCAATGTCGCAAAGACGTCCATGTCGTCGAAAATCATCTCGGCGTGAGTCTGACCTTGTTCTGGGCCGATGACCGACTGACACATCCAGTGATGACGATCTCTTTGCACCCATTGCCGTCGACGCCATGCTGGCCGTCAAGACTGTCAATGGACGAGGAGAGAAGAAGTACCCAGTCAAGGCGGTCAACGTGTTGAAGGCTCACGGAAAAAGTGTGCGGGAGAGTTTCATGGTGTCTGGCTATGCCTTGAACTGCACAGTCGCGAGTCAAGGTGAGTGAGCAAGGGATTAGCAGGAGCTGATCCCCGAAGCGATGAAGACGAGGATCCAGGGTGCCAAGATTGCTTGTCTCGACATCAACCTCGCCAAACAGCGAATGCACCTCGGTGTTCACATCACCATCGACGACCCGGAGCAGCTTGAGCAGATTCGAGCTAGAGAGTCGGAGATTGTGCTCGAGAGGGTGCGAAAGATCCTCGCCACTGGCGCCAACGTCATTCTCACCACCAAGGGAATTGACGATCTGTGCTTGAAGGAGTTTGTCGAGGCTGGCGCTATGGCTGTGAGACGATGCAGGAAGGAGGACTTGCGACGAATCGCTCGAGCGACGGGTGCAACGTTGATCTCGTCTTTGGCCAATCTCGAGGGAGACGAGACCTTCGAGGCTTCCAGTCTGGGTCACGCCGAGGAGGTTGTCCAGGAGAGGATCAGTGACGACGAGTTGATCCTCGTCAAGGGAACCAAGATTGTCAACTCGTCTTCCATCATCTTGCGAGGTGCCAACGACTACATGCTCGACGAGATGGAGCGAGCGCTTCACGATGCGCTGTCGATCGTCAAGCGGACTCTGGAGAGTGGAAGTGTTGTCCCAGGAGGCGGTGCTGTTGAGACCGCTCTGTCGATCTACCTGGAGAACTTTGCCACTACCCTCGTAAGTACACGCCACTGCCAATTGATCCCACTTTCGCAAATCTGACACTCTGATATAGGGATCTCGAGAGCAGTTGGCCATTGCTGAGTTCGCCTCTGCTCTGCTCACCATTCCCAAAACGCTGTCCATCAACGCTGCCAAGGACTCGACCGACCTCGTCGCCAAGTTGAGAGCGTACCACAATGCCGCGCAGAACGCCGGACCCAACGACCCAAAGCGACAACTGATGTTCTACGGCCTCGACCTGCTGAACGGCGAGATCATCGACAACCGACAAGCTGGCGTTTTGGAGCCTACGATCAGTAAGATCAAGTCGCTCAAGAGTGCCCTCGAGGCAGCTACGAGTTTGTTGAGGATAGACGACTCTATCCAGGTGACCCCCGAGCAGCGGGAGCAGCAGGATGATGGGCATGGCCATTAGTCGCTGAAAGAGGGAGAAAATGCAGCGAGCAGGTTGTGCAGAGATAGACATTACAATGTGTGATGCATCGATAGCTGATAGAGCAAAGACTACATGTGCTTGATTCTCACCTCCATTCGCGAACGTCTTGACTCTACATGCTACAGGACGGAACGCTTCGTCGGTTCGTCAATGAGAGTAGTTACTGTGCGGAATCTATCCTCATCATTGGACATCCCCTCGTCACAATTTCAGGCTCTACTTCTCGCTCTCGGCGACACCGGCCTCCTGACCTGATTCGCCTGGCGAGCTGGGCGCTTGCCACAGTCGTATCGTGTGGTCGTCACTACAACTGGCGAAGATCCTCCTCGAAGTGACCGGATTCCAAGCCACGGAATTTACGACCTTGTCGTGACCAGCTAGCACTTGAATCGGATGCGGCGAGTTTGCCTGCCAGACATACACGTGCCCATCTGAAAGCCGTCAGCCCAAGGTATCAAAGATTGTGAGATAGACCTACCCTCGCTGCCAGAGAGAACGAAGCGGTCTTTCGTGGCGCCGAAAGCGCTTCGGATGAGGTACTGTTGGTGCATGTGCCCAGCGTACTGCCGCAATGGCTTGATCCGGGGTTCAACCGCCCAAAGCTGGATCTCCTACCACGGGAGTCAGTCTGTATTGGCCTTTTGCATGCGAGGCAGCACTCACATCCGGATTGATAGAGAGGAGGACTTTCGAGGCATCCCACGAAAGCTTCATACTGGCTATGTCCTTGTTCCTATCTTTCGCGCCGTCGAGGACATGGTAGCTGAGCCCTCTCAGCTTCGGTACCATCGATACCGCACACCACTCACTCTAATATCTCCCTATCCACTAGCCGTATCATCATCACACCATGCTCCATTGGGACATAGGCGAAACCGCTCCACTCGTCACTATGACCCGCACCGGAGGACAGAGTGGTTGGCTCAGCGCCACGAGAGGAGACGCTAGGTTTCAACTTGCTCCCTTCTGTCACCCGCTTCAGCGTCGCAGTGACGGCGATAATCTTGGTAGTGTCCGGTGAAAAAGCGAAATCCCGGATTTGGAAGGGAGTTGAAGCCCATTGTCGGAGCATGGCTCCGTTCGCCGACTGCACTGATCAGTTCTGGTCAAAGAACGCCGTGTCTCGCGCTGCACTTACATATGTGACGAGCTTGCAGTCCATCGAGGAGACAGTAAACTCGGTTCCATCAGGTCGCCATTGGATAGCGCTGATCTGGTCTACGTGAGGCGATGCACCAGCTGCAATGCGCTTCTGCTCGCCTGTCTGCGTGTCCCAGAGGTACAGACTCTTATCGGCGCCAGTGACCAACGTTTTGCCATTGGGCGACCACGCCATGACGTCTACCGGCTCCCGGTGTTCACGAAGGTGGTGCAAGGGTCGGACCGTCCAAGTGCCATTTTCGAACTCCAAAGGCACGTCACAAATTAGCTTATTGAAAAGACGTGTCCCGACAAGACCCACCTCTAATCCCCAGATGACTACTAATCTGTCCTTACCGGCGCTCGCCAGCATCAGTCCGTCCGGACTCCACTCTATCCGCCACACCTCGTCTGTGTGGTCGGCCAAGATATGAGTGGTGATAGAGGGGAACTGACCCGCATCGCACTGATGGTTCGTGTAAAGGGAGGAGGGCTCGGAACCTTGGTGGTAAGGGCAGGACAATGCTTGATACTGCCTCGCTTGCTCGAGCAGGGTGGCCAGCCGACGTTGAGGGACCATCACTTTGGGCGAGATGTGGGCTATCACAATCAGCACAGTTCTGCTGGGCGCTTGAGGCGAACACACTCTGTAGCTGTTCCAGCAGCTTTCTCCTGGATGTTCTCGCTGCGCCATCCCACGAAGATCTCTCATACAGGTCATCCTTGTCCAGACACATCATGAACCTGAGTAGGATTAGCAATGCCAGCATATGCAACAAGGTGACGGATTACCCACCCTGATAAGTTGTGCAGGACTTCTGGGTCCTTTGCGACTGGAGCGAGCTCGGACCGAAGTGTGCTCAGTGCTTTCTTCTGCTGGCCTGCTTCTAGGTATTCCAAGTACTTTTGCTGCGAGATCAAGAACCGCATCTCCTGGGCTGGCGACATTGGCTTGGTGGAAGGCACGGTGTGTGTGCTGTTCATCGCGACCGACTTGAGCGACGCAGATGAGGACGCAGGTGGATCCTCATTTGGGATAGACTCGGACGGCGTTGGCGGGGTAGACGTATCTATGCCGAGCTGTGGGAGCAATCCAAGTGCTTCCGACCAACGACCTCCTAGAACAGCAGCTTCGAAGTCTGATGCGGAGCCAGACGAGAGTTGGAAGCCAGACTCTGCTTCCAGCACCTCGGCCGATTGACTGCGATAGTCAGCTACTGCCTCCGCCATTCATGCCTAGGTCCAGGGATCAGAGGACTCACTTATATCCTATATCTCTCAGTCCCTGCAGGATGAGTCTGACGACCTCTTCACGGTCCACAGGCATCCTCCTCCCTCCATTGGGTCTCAGAGCAGGCCTAGCATTGGCAATCAATTCAGTATCATCATCCGGGGCGATGTTGTCGTCTTTGTTCGGGTCTTCTACCCAGTCTTTGTCATCTTCGTACATGAGACTTCCAGCAGGCTTCACCAGCCGGACATGTGAGTGAGTTGGAGAAGTCGCGTGGCCATTCGTGCCGTTTGTCCGACTTGGCGATGACGAAGGACCCGCTTCAGCAGCTTCATGCGGAGCAACAATATCGCCGTGGAGGTGTGGTGGTCCCATGGTTGATACAGGGGTTGGGATTCGCAATTGAGAGGGAGAGTCTTGTTGTATTCGGTCGATCGAGGGGATATCTGAGATAGGTGTGATGGGGATGACGGGAGTATGTGCAGCTGAGGCGAGCACGGGCGATGATGAATCCACTCTCCTTCTCTGCCTTGGTCTGGAATCACTGCTGAGCAGAGCGTCGGGCGCCGTTGGTATCGCTGTAGTGTCCTCTTCTTCCGATTCTGAACGGGGTCGTGCCGTTCCTCTCTGCATCAAGAGTGCAAGGACGTTATCGGATGGTGTTCTGCTGGCGGCGTAAAGGGATGGAGGACGGGGCGGGGCTTCACTATGGTCGAAGGCAAGGCATGCTCCGGATTCACGGGAGGCTCGAGAGATAGCGGATCATGGATGAGCCGTAGACTGGTTGTGACTGGGTTGAAGGTGGTGAAAGTAGAGGAACAGATCGGTTCTATAGTATCGTGCGCTAAGAGAGTCGACTTGCACACCGAGTGGCCACAGCGAGTCTGACATCCGATGCACGCAATACGGCACATGCCGAAGCAGCCGATGTCATAACCTGCTCCCACTCCTTCTCTTGTCACTCGGTCCATGTGTACATTGGTATCGTCATGCTGGATCTGGTACAATGATTGGTATACGTTTACAACAGGTCAGACCAGCTTTCTATCCCAATTTCAGCCTTCTTGCGGTCTTCTTCTGGAATTACCGTACCCCGGGACACAGCGTGTGCAGCGATGAAGTCTATAACTTCACGCTCCTCTATCCTATGTCTTCGACTTGGCTGCCGCCTCGGCCTCTTCCCTCTTCCGCTTCTTCCGTTGTAGTTTCATATGCACCAGGCCCTGTGATCATGGGTGAGCTGTTGATTTGACAGGAGACACAAGTTTCTCTGAGCAACTCACGCAGGCATTGCACAATGTTCTCGGTCCGAGTGGCCCCCTGCGCCATTCCGGCGTCTCTGTCGCTCCGCACCCGAGGCACTTGGTACCCTTGTGATTCTTGTTCTCTGCCGGGGCGACCTTTTTGCTGCCAGCAGGAGATTTGGCGGCTTTGGGCTTCGCGTTGAGCGTAGCCACAACCTCTGTGGACAGCCTGTTCGCTATGTTCATCACGGAGACTGGGTCCTGAGTGACTATAGCTGCTGCGTCTGCTGCTAGAGCTAAGAGTGATTCAAGGTCTTGACCGGATGTAGGAGGTGATGTTGTATGTGCAGGTTGGATATGAGGTACCGCAGCGAGAAGGAACTCGTACATCCTGAGCGCCTGCACGTATCAGCGATGTTCATATCTTGCTTGACCTACCGATGCGTATTGATCGCCCATCCTTGGTTCTGGGGGATACGGATGCTGCATCGAGCTTTCTGGTATAGGCACATTGTCATACATCATCCCGGGGTATGCCAACGTCGACGGAGTGAGGTCTGCCATGGGCGCGTTGAACGCGGATGATGACCTAGGTGGTAGTGGGGGCAATGGAAAGTTGTCTGGGAAAGGCGAGTTGCTCCCACTCCCGGTGGCTAGGGTGTATGAATCGAGGCCACTCCTTGATAGATCTGTTGGATGACTGAAAGACATGAGGGATGGCTGTGCTGGAAGTTGAGAGAAGAAAGACGATATCCTATCACCGCCCGAATCGCGGTTCGAGGGGGACAGCCCACGATATCGTCCATGAGAAGCTGTCATAGGTTTGATTGGCCTGCTACCGGAAGTCCCTTGCATATGGGATCCCGGAACCCTTGATGAGGACGTGCTCGGAAGGATGGAAGATGAACCATATGAATGGCCAAAGTCGAATTGCGTTTGATTATTCCAACCATGATGCAGGTCGCTAGACAAGTCGAGCTGCTGCCGATAGTCCGGGTACAGCGACGATAACGTGGTAGGGATCTCTGGGGGTAAGGTATTTGATATGTCACCGGTCTCGTTGGCAGAGTCTGTCAATGCCATTCGCTGAGCAGTCGTGGGTGTGCTGTAGATGGATCCAGAAGAATTGGCCGTTGACGAGTTTGACGGCGAATGCGAGGTGAACATTGCTGTATGGGGTACGAGATCTGACATTGCGTCGGGGTGGTGGGCCGAGTCGATTTTGGGACGTTTGGTCTATACAGCCGCGTACTGTCGGTTGTCTTGTATACACGATATGTTGAAGTTCATCTGATGTTGTTGTTGTTGCTGAGAACTACAGTGTCATTTCTGACCTCTACTCAATTGTCAAACCGGCAACAGAGGTCGAGGGTGACATGTGTTGTTGCAGTATGCCCCCGAGACCAACGTGCCATGTGTAATGAGTGTGGACGGGAGAGGCAGAGAGCGAGACAGTTGGACCACGACCGTCATGACGGTAACTGCTTGATTCTTCTTCGCACCTCTCAAAGCCCACTCGGCGGCACTACTCGCCAGCAGCCCAGCAGAGCCCAGCACTCTCTGCCGTCCAGGGCCACGGCGCGGGATCAGAGCAGACAAGGCACCATAACGTCACGTTTTAGGCAGAACAGCGTCCTACTTACGTAAAAAGCTGATTCCAATCTCGATCTGGCGTTTTCGTGCAGAGGCGGAGAGAGGCTGTGAAGCGTTGGAAGCCTCTCCTATGAGCATCTCCTATCTCCCCTCTCTCGGCTCCAGCACTGCTCCTGCTCTCAGCCTCTCTCAGCCAGCTGCACAGAGCACGAGGGCATAGCCGCAGACGCATATGATCATAGATCTCTATGAAGCTCATTCCACCTACCGGCGGCTTCCGGGCAGCTGTTCCGGACCTCCGATTCCCAGCTTGAGGATCGCTTAGATAGGCTTAGATCTCCGTAGAGAGACCTAGAGGAACACAGCCTAACAAGGCCAATGTAACACAGCTCTGGAACACAGACATCGAGCGGGTACTCTGATTCGTTATGCTTGTTGCAGGCTCTAGCAGGCTACAGCAGGCTGTGCTCCCAGGTGCGACCCTCACAGGCTCACGCGTCGTGCGTCATGTCGTCAGTACAAGGACTTCGGGCGGTGGGCAGCTCAAGGCAGCTCAGTGGACACAAGATGGCAGGCACAGAAGGGGACACTCTTCGTCTTGTTAAGACTGAAGGGGGATCCAGACAGAACCAGATCACGCCTGGCCACGCGACGGGCGTCCGTACTGCGTTCGCAAAAGAGGTGTTCAGAGGTATTCGCAGCTTTCGCCATCATGCAAAATTCTCAGACCAGGTCAGACCCCGTCCTTACAGTCAGATTCAGGCTTGTGTTGTGCTAGGATCTAGAATGCAACCAGGCACTGCCCAGGCCCAGCCTGGCCCAGCTCTGCCCTGCTAGGCCAGTCCCCCTGAAGAACCTTTCCTGTCGGCTCCTACGCCTTGCACTCTCGAGTATACCTCTAGAGTGACCAGGAGTCGCCAGGAGTCGCCTGATTGGCAGTTTAGCAAGATAAGATTGCAGCCTACTGCAGCAAGGGTAGCGCGAGGGTGGGGCGAGGACTGGTGAGGCAGGGTGAGGCCGGTGAGGATCAGCGAGGATCTGTGAGGATACACCGATGAGATGAGATGACATGACGCGATCGCATGATAATCAGGTCCGTGTGTAGTAGTGTGTTCGTGGAATCGTGGCAGATCGTGGCTGAAGAGGGCTGAAGGCTATGTACAGCCAGCCTTGGGCACGTACATAGTTACTAATTTACACAGCTTTCAGGTGGCATCTCAGATCTCAGATCTCACGAGTGAGTCACCGAAGGTCACTAGTCACTGACCAGTATGTAAGATTCTGTAAGATTGCTCGTTGGAGCTATGCCAGGAACATTTCCTTCTCCACGGTAGCGAGTCTGCGTCGTAATCTGTATAATGTGCTGCTCGTTCATCCTGCGTCACAAAACATAGTGAGACCTGGCACAGGCAGGCGCAAGCGGTTGCTGTCACTAGGCTTGCAGAGTGCTAAGTGGGTCAATTCATCGAGTCCTCTTTGACAACATCGCAAGATAAAAGCATCGTAGCACTACAATCGGACCGGCAGCACAGGCTACAGGCTACAGCTCACCTGACTAGGCCGGCCCTGGCCGGCCGTGGGGCTCGCGTAGGGCTCATGATCAGCTTTGTGCAAATTTGATTCCGAAATCGCGATCATCAGTCCATCTGCATCACTCTCCACCTTGTCTCCACCTCAGTCACCGAGGCGCTGAAGCTGGACACGAAGCGATACTGAAGCAACTCTGAGGACCCTCGGGACCCTCTGGCTGCTGCTCACTCTCACCGCAAACAGTCTTCCACCATGTACGCCAGACAGCCAAAGCAACTACAGAACCCTAACAAAGCCAGTCCCAACACTCGTTGTCAGGTAAGCAGATCCTTATCGACACCCCACTGACAAGCAGAAATGCCTGAAATTAGGACATCATACCTTCCAATGTACCGGCTCGAGACCTTACCTATCCCGTCCATCTCATTCAAAGCTTCTGGCAACGGGCGGCGGGGGTAAAGGTGGGCTGGGGAAGAGACCAGATGGACCGAGTGTCGAGGTGCCAGAGGAGTTCAAGTCGGGTAGTACGAGGATGGGACTGGCGGATAAGATCCTGAAAGCGAAAGAAGCGGAGCGAGAAAGGATAAAGGCTGAAGAGGCAAAGTCGAAGTCTGCAAAGGGCAAGAAGAGGCGGTGAGTAAGCCTCCGAGTAGGAAACGATTCGATTTTCCTAGGAGTACATCCTGACATCCCTCAGTGACTCGGTGTCGAGCTCAGATTCTGACTCGGACGACTCGCCCAGAAAACGCAGAGGACGGTCCTCTTCGTCATCGGACTCTGGCTCTGATTCGGACTCTCGCTCTGCTTCTTCCCGCTCAGGCTCCTCTCGTTCGCCGACGCCACCTCGACGCTCCCGACGCGATTCTCCAGAAGGTGCCAGACGCAGATCGGAGTCCCCCAGGCGCAGGAGCAATGCGCCACGTAGATCCCCCAGTCCAGATTCGCCAAGACGATAATTTGTACATGGCATGACATACAACATCATCCTGCTCTCAAGAGCTTTTGGTATCCCCGACATGTATAGATCGTATTACCTCAGATAATTCTACTCCTCTCCGATCTTTTCCACAACCTCTTCCTTGGTCTCTTTGACCGCTCCCTCCATTTCGTGGACTTTGACCACTTCCTCGTGATCCAAGCTTGGCGGGGTGACTGAATCGTAAAACTCCTGGAGCGCTTTCGCGTCACTGCAGAACCGCTGCAGCTCCTCCCTCAGGACCTTTGCCTCTTCCGATTTCGTCAACTTGATCGGCACCGGCGCATTGGGGTAGTAGCTCTCCTGCATTCCACTACCCCCTCCGACTCTTCCCCTGGTAGGCGCAGCGATGAACAGCCTGTTATCGCACCAGAGGAAACCGTCCTTGGCACCGATACACTGGACGAGTGCCAGGCCGGATTTGTGGCAAAATTGAGAGTATTCAAACTTGCCGCCTGGTCCAGTGCCGCGGTATGTGTACTCCACTTCGATTGTGTCGGGGTATCTGTTGGTAGCCTCAACGTCGAGCACAAAGCCGAATCTGGTCAAGATGGCATGTTCGTAATAGTTCGACGTCTGGCCAGTGACCACCGTTCCTGAGTTTTTCTGTTCGGATAACCGCTTCAACCGCAGGTGAAGGTCCGGTACGATTGGCGGTGCTAGCGCCAATGGGATCGGCACCGGTGCTCGATAAGCGCACTTGAGCGAGATATCCTTGATCTGTTCGACGGGAGCTTCGACGAATCGTAGTCCATAACGCTCGGCCTGCGCAGAGCACTTTTGCCTCAACTCGTCCAACAAGCCCGCCGTCACACCAATCCAGTTGAGCTCAAAGTGGAATCTGTAAGCCGTCAGCCGTGGACCAAACCTTTGACTCACGCGTTGCGCGCGTTGTGTATGATGTCAGAGTGCAACACTGCCACCTCTGCTCGATCACTCTTCTTCCCTGGGTCTAGATCGATAATGACACTTTGAGTCATTTTGATTTTTCGTTTCCTCACTGCCGCCTTGGTGACATTTTGCTCGCTCAACTTGCTTAGCGGAGGATCGCTCGCATTCAGTGGCGACGTCGATAATTCCGCATGCCTCTCGATCAGGTCTCGAGGGTGTTGGGTAGGCTTGGTGCCACCAAACCACGACTTAGCCGGTTTGCTCTTCTGCGACCGGTTGTCGTACTCTTTGCGTAGGCGATAGAAGAAATGGCCGTAGTTGAAGAATCCGTGGGCGCTCATGACATGTTCTGCTCAGTCAGCGACCGAAGTTCACGGAAAGACTCACCGATCAGGCCTTTATCGAAGAGGGATCTGCCCCATTCTGCGGCCTCATCGACCGTCTTTACGTCCATGAAAGTGTTCATCAACCATTCGCAAAACTGTTCTCCAGTGAACGAGTCCTCGTGCACGTTGACTAGATGTCAGCGTCATTCCAATCAATCCCACTCACAGTTCCACCATCGATCTCTGATCACCAGACCATTGTTCGGTTGACGCATCATCTCCGCCACATTCTGCAACGTCATCCCTTTCAGCGTCTTCCCGCCATCGATCTGCTCCTCGCCGTGGTTCAACCTCTCCAGCTCGTTCATCAACCCGTCATCGAGCACACATGCACTCGGGTCAAAGGTGGTAGGGAGAAGTCGGAGTGGCTTGTTGTGCGTCTGGCCCGGCTTGTACCATTGGTTCCGACTCAACACCTCCAAAACCTTGATGGCTCCAGTGATCAGGACCTCTGACGTGTCAAAATGCTCGCCTGTCGGTACGACACCTTGAACGCTCAATGGGTCTCTACCTGATGGGATGAGGATGTATCTTGTCCGCCAGTATCGCAACGATGAGGACAGCTCTTCCTCCTCGCCCGCGATCAGACGATCGAGGTAGTTGAAATTCAACTTCACTTCGATGTTGGGATACCGGAACACGGACGTCGCTTCGTGATACGTCGACATTGAGCTTGGCCATACAAGGCAGGTGTATTTGACGGGATCCGTGTCGTATGTCAACTTCTTGACGAACCGCTGAACAGTGACCGATTGTTTGGTCGAGTCGAAAGCCAATCGATGGATGTTGTTCGACCAAAGGAGATAGATAGCGCCGTTGGCATTCCTCAACACCTCAGAAGCACCACCCACGCGCAAACCATCTTTCGTAGAGTCGCCAGGTAGAAGTACCTTTGTTGTCGCTTTCCGGGGGTCCTCGTCGTACGGGTCGTGATCATGGGGTAGGGTAATGAATTGGAAGTTTTCTATGATGAGCTAGTGTTAGCACCTATACGTCACCTTCTCTACACCCGACTCACGGGATAGACGCTGAGAAGCCATCTCCCTCATCACCGCCAGCGGTAGATTGACCATCGCTGCGTCGTTACGCACGAGGAACGACACTTGATCCGGGTAACAAGCGATGTCATAGCTGTTCACCTCGTAGAAATCCGCAATCTCCCTCGTTGTCGGCATCAAATCGGTAGTGAGGGGGAAGATTGCCGGTGCGGTGAGACTCGTCCACTTGACCAGATGTTTCGATTCTTTCAATGGCTTCGGCTTGATATGCTGCCACCTCCTCCCCTCGCCGAACGACGTGTCGTCATTCTCCTTTGGATTACACGGGTTCACCGTAACATGGGACTTGTTCTTGTTGAAATTGCTTGCTGCAGCTTTCGACCACGAAGAGTCGTTGCCCGCTCCAGACCCGGTGGCGCCAGGGGACTTGCCGAGCTTGATCGATGTCACGAGCGACTTGACCGGTTCGTCCTCGCTGACCATCCTCCTCCGCTTACTGCTGGCGATTGGAACCGGCTGAGTGGGTAGGGCTGACTTCGTGGCGGCGGCTTGGGTCGTGTTGTGCTGCATGCGCGAGGGGGATGGCGTACTGGGCGTCACTATCGGTGCTCCTGGTACGGCCCTGGGGAACGAATTTGGCGATTTCACCACAGAGGGCGAAGGCGATCGATTTCCTGTCACTGACGATACATCCTGTCTGCTTACTGTCTCCGCCGCAGCCGTTGGAAAGGAAGGTTGAGACCGCCCGCCAAGCGCACTGAGCAGCCAATTGCCTCCAAAACGACTTGCGAATGAGCTCCGACTCGGTTGGTTCTTCAGTCTCCTGGGAGTGGTCTTGGGGGTTGAGGCACCAGAAGATGGCGCATTTGACGCAGTGTCTACCTGCTTGACCGGAGACACGGTACTTGAGAGCGTGCCGGAGGTCTGCAGTGTACTGGACCTCGACCGGCTCAATCCATTCAGACCATTTAGACCATTGAGGCCGTTTGCAGTTGCCGTACTCGCATTGATCCTTATACTCAGGGATGATGGAGCTGGAGATGCACCGCGGACGTCGGTTCTCTGTAGCTCGAGCGTATTGGTCGGCTGGCCGGGCATAGTCAATCCTCCCGACTGGATTGATCCTGGTGAAAGACTGCTCGGTCGCTGGGATGGGCTCGATTGGCTGTCCAGCCTCGAGACCGTGGTGGAGGATAAGCGCTGTGCGGAATTTGTACTGGACGAAGGGGAATACTTTGAGTCTTGCGACTTGACAGCTAACAGCCGGGCTGACTGATAGCTCGCCTTTCCAGCTCCTATGGAATCTTCCCTACTCCTCACTGGAGTCGCTTCGGTCAGAGCGATCCCGGCCTTTGCCTCGTAGCCAAAGATGGCAGAGTCAAAGTCGTCCCTGACCAACTTGCGCTCGTCGCTCTCCAATAGCACACCCTCGGTATCGTGGACGTCTTGTATGTCGAGAAGGGGCACAGTGACGGTAGTCAAGTTGTGATCGAGTATACCCAACATCTGGATTTCGTACATTTTACACCTTGGGACGAACCGGTCTTTGCGGAACGGCTTGTCGTGGGTTTTCGAGTAATACGACGCATTTACCCAGCGAGGTATAGCTACGTAGTGTCAGCATGATGCCCTGAGAGGCCCTGGCATCACTTACAATAGCAATCTGCGAGCTCAAGGTCCGTTGCGCTCGAGTGATGGGCATCAAAGTAGAGCAGGTCCGGCGTGGCAGGTTTAGTCTTGATACCGCTATTGGCAACCTCCCATACTGGCTTATTTGGACGTTGTGATACGTAGCTGAATAGCGGGACACTATGCAGCGGCATTTTCGTCATGCACACCAGATCCAACCCGATGCCGTGGTCGGTCATCCTCTCTGTTGTCAAGCGCAGTAGATTCTTGTCGACGGCGAAGTGCCCAGTACCGGGACTGACGATCGTCATGCTCAGTCCTGTCCTCGACAGGTCTCGATCTATGTAATGCTCGTCGAAGGGGTTGAGAGCGAGGTTGATAGCTTCTAGAACATTGCCTTCGTATGCCTGGTTGTGGTCAGTAAAACCCCTGGGCGGTTTCGACGCCTGAATCAAACTCACAAAGCTCCATTTGCCCAGTATCCTCTTCTTCTCATCGGCCTGCTTTGGCCTTTTCTCCAGCTGATCCAAATGATACTGCATCAAGATCTCACTCTCCATCCTTTCCAGCCTTTTCTTGATCTCCGACAGCGCAAGATTCCAATCACTCCGCCGCTCAAAATCGATGAGGACTCGGAAGAAATCCTTGCACCAGCGACCAGAGTAATCTTTGCTGAGACCGGCGGTCAGGTCGTGTTTCTGCATATATTCGACTTCCTCGGCGTCATAGTGTATCCGGGCGAGACAGATGATGGTGACTAAATGCGATGTGCCTTTTTCGCCCCAGCGTGCAAATAAATCAGGAAGGAAGCCTGGAGATTGTCAGCAATCTGCCAACGCACATGGCTCGACTGCTCACCATGGACGATCTTCTCGTAGTACCTCTCGCCATCCTCATCGAATTCCCATGTCTCCTGACACAGCTGGATGAAGATGTACACCTGTGCACTCCGGCTCCTATAGATAGTCTTGGTCTTTGCCGTCAGGATACCACTGGCGAACCGATGCGAGTTCCTCCATATCCCATACACTTCCGCCCGGACGGCACCGCCCGCCAGGGTCAAGCGCTCGCCAACATGTAGCGTGGTGCCTTCCAGCGACATGGCCAACCGCCACATATCTGCTCGCCCCATATATTGATTGAAGCGGAGTTCCACGTAGTCGATGTTCGCTGCGTCTTGGTCGAATAGCTAAGAATAGCTCAGCTTCACTCAGTTGGCTGGGACACATAACCCACCCTGATCAACTCGACTTCGAGCCTGTTGACGAAACGGAATGCCGCAGCGACAGTGTCGGGTACTTGGACTTGGTTCAGAGGGACATTCGGACAATCCTCCCCGACTCGAAACACAAAGCCGTCTCTCCCTGACTTCTTGCCCAAGCCCTTCAACGCTTCTCCGCCTGTTTTACTCTCATTTGGACCAGAGCTCATGACCTTGTTCCTCAATGTCCTAGATCCTGCTGCCGGTGCCTGAGGTATACGCCGTATCTCGACATAATCCCCAACTCGCACTTTCCATGGTAGAGCCCCGTGGGCAAACTGGATGGTCGAGACGGGAGCAGTAGATGGCGGCGTCGACGACGATGGGAGCGGGGAAGGCTGAGACGCTGGTCCAGGGTGACTTGCCGATGGCTTGTATGTGTAGCAGTGAAGATTGACCCGGTCACGCGGGAACAACGCATCCGCCGTTCCGTCCAAGCTCGACCTGGTGGGAACAGCGGTAGTCGTCACGCTCGTCACAATCGGAGGAGGTATATTGGACCATGACGAGATTCGAGCGTGATGAGACGTTTTCGTAGGCGAGAGCTGAGGTCTGCGTGTCCCAAAACTCCCGTTGGTACCATTCAGAGTAGTGTTGAGGGCAGAAGTCGCTGCAGAATTGACGGGATTGCTGATTGTCCGGGGAGTGGAAGACAAGCCAGAGGAGCGTGATGGACCGGAGGCATCGAACCGGGAACTAGGATGAGCAGGGTTGCCTACGATAGTTGACGCTCTCGACCTCGTTCCGTCGGTCGTGTCTAAAGATCCGACATCAGTGTGCATCAAGACGAGGCAGAATGTCGCAGTCGGACTGACCTCGCTTGGACATATCGGTTTCGAGGTCCGGAGCTTGCTAGTCCAGCTTGCGCATCAGATCATCTCGCTAGATCATCTCCTGACCTTCTGTCCAGCTTTGCGTCAGCCCTGTTGTCTATGTGATGCTCTCGCGACTGGTCTATGTGATGCTCTCGCGACTGCTTTCAAGGTCTACAACAGCCGACAAACGACCTGCGAGAGATAGCAGATCGTGGTGGGAGCGGAATCAAATCCCTCGTGGCAATGTTGATGCGGGGCTCCCCACGCTCAGAAAAAGTCCGACGAACAGGTTTTCAAGATCAATATCTTCCTGGCAGTGCACCTATAACTCGTCGATCAAGTCGACTGTCTACGGATATCAACGAGTAGCATGACGTCCAACATCCTGCCCCTGTTCTGGGATCTGGCGTCTTCATCCAAAGATACCCGACTTTCCGCATCGACAAACCTTGTCGGCTCATTGGAGTCTTTCCAACAGACATATCTGGCATCGAAAGCGGATGTTGAGCCGACTTCGGAGGACGAGGAGGATGACGAGGATGACGAGGATGATGAGGACGACGAGAGCGGTGTCGAGGTAGAAGGCAGTGATGATGAAGAGACGAGGCAGGCGAACAGAGAAGGTGCCAAGCTGGACAAGAAGTTGGCGGCTAGCAACGCCGCAGACGTGGCCTATACCGTCAAGCGACTGGTCAGAGGGTTGGCAAGTTCGAGAGAGAGCTCGCGACTGGGTTTCGCGGTCGCTTTGACAGAGGTGAGCTTTCCCCGATCATATCTTGGTGGAGCTGGTCGCTTACCCTGCATAGCTGCTGTCCCGAATCACAACCGTTACATCGGCTCAAGTCCTCTCGCTTCTGATACGGTCTACGCCATACTCGGCGGGTATGCGAGGACCAGACGGGCGAGACGCTTTGTTCGCCAGGCTATTCGGCATAAACTCGTTGATACAATCTGGATGCCTGTACCACCCATCGTCGACCTCGACAACATTCAGCAAGGTGGTCGACCAGTTGATAGTGCTGGGCCAGACCAAAGGTTGGTTGAGGGAGAGCGCCTGGTGGTCTCTCTTCACCGCCACCGAAGGTCTTCTGAAGAGCAATGTCCCTTGGAAACAGGAAGCTCTGGATAGTACCGTGGAGACAGTGTTCGAGGACAAGAGATGGAGTCAGGAGAAGATCGCGCTTGCGTTGGTCCTCGAACAGCAGCTACCGGTGTGTACGAGAACAAGATGGTCCGAGAGGCGATTCACTGACGAGAGGTCATCAGAATATGGACCTGAAATCCCTATACTCGCCCACGTTCAAGCACACCCCGCTACTCAGCTCAGGCAATCTCGTTGCCCTAGGCAAATTGCTGAAAGTGCGCTAAGCGAGAATTTGCAGACAACCGCTACAGCGTACAGAACTGACCCTTGGTCCTTAGGAGTCTGACATAGAAGACGAGGAAGAGGGCGTTGCATCGTCATCGACCGGATCTTGGAAGCCGCAGTTGCACTTTGTATGGAACACCATTCTCGACAGCTACTTCCCCACGAGTGGAACGAGCTCTGCCAAATCTGGCCAAGCGCAATTCCAAGACTTCTTCCGAGTGGTTGTCGATGGTGAGTCCCGAAGTTTATGTACTGCTCAACGGCGTGACTCGACTGACTCGTAACCAGAATCTTTGTTCTCCAACTCGTCCTCGTCGGAAAGGAAATTCTGGGGTTTCTCCGTCTTAACCCGCACTCTGCCCCTGGTCCCCTCTTCCGAGCTCCCATTCCTGTTTACGCCCAATGTCATGCGAACGTGGATCAACAATCTATCCTCGCCAGACCGGTACCTCCACAAAGCCGCGTTGGCGCTCGCCAAACAGGTTCAGGATTCAGTCAAGCAGAACCCCACAATGGGCTTCACCCTACTGTCGACCTTGGTTGGAAAGGGAGGACGTCCCGACTTTGACAAAGTGACAAAGACCAAGACTGTGGAGAGTATCATGGGCAGTCTGACGGCGGAGGGTGTCGGCAAGTACGCCGAGTACCTTATGCAGGTGGTCGTCGGTCCAGAGCAGCACCACGGGTACGTCACATGCACAACGAGGTGCGTTGACGTGTACGTCCTTGCTGACGAATCTTGCAGTGCCGATGCATCAGGTTTGGAGGAGAGAAGAGTATGGGCGCTGGACCAGCTACTGGCTATCTTCAGGAACGGTGCCATCCCCAAGCAAGACTCTTGGGTCGCTACTGTCCTGGACTTCTTGCTGCTGCATTCGTTCTTCGTAGTCAGAAAGGCGGACAAGAAGAGCAACATCATCGCAGTAAGTCTCAATCCGCTCGTCCTGGGTATTCGATCTGACCAAAGTCTGTAGCTCCATTCGACACCTAAACCCACCTTGTCTGAGGCTACGGCTGCAATTTGCCGATCGAGATTCTTCTCCTGCTTAGTCGAGATCACTACTGCTTCTCCTGTCAGTTCAAAGGCGACTTCGGTGCAGCAACCCCGGCAACAGGGCTGCGATGCCGCTGGCACCCTATGGATCAAGAGGGTTCTCGGTACCTTGAGCACCCTAGAGGGTGACAAGAAGCATGTCGAGATGATGGCCGATGCCGACGAGGAGATCAAGAAGGTCCGAAAGGAGGCGCTATCGACGATGTCGACTCTTGAGAAGGTATGTCTCGCTTGTTTCTATTCCTGGGTAGCGAAACTCTTGCTGACGGCTCTTAGGCAACTACAGAGCAGACCGAAGTGGCCAAGGGAGTCGAGATCCTACTTGGATTCACGCTTCTGCAGACTTACGAGGAGAACGATGATGCTCTCGAGCTGCTCGAGGTGAGTCTAGCCCGGACAAGTGTAGTTCGCCGCTCAGACAGTCTCGCAGGACGTCAACACCGCCGCCAAGGGTATATTCAAGATATCGCCTAAGTCCAAGACAGCGAACGGCGATTCAGATGCCCCTCCACCCATTGACGCTCTGCTGGATGTCCTGGTCGCGCTGCTTGACAAGAGCTCGAGCGATCTGCGAAACCTGGCAAATGTCGTCGTTGGCATGGTCGCTTCCGCGTTCAAGCAATCCAGTGTCGAACATCTTGTGGCTGTGAGTAGTTTCGCCACTGCGACCAGTTCCTGAGACTGATGCTTGTGTACAGCAATTGCAGCAGACTGTTGCTGAGGCTGCTGCGAATGGAGGCGAGGAGGTTTTGGACGGTGAAGATGACGAGTCGGCCATTGAGGCGGATGAGAATGACGAAGACAACGAAGAGGACGAGGAGGACGAGTCGTCATCAGACGAGGACGACGATCTGGACGAGAGCGATGCCGAGGCTCCCGTCGACCCAGCATTCAGACAGCGAGTGGCGGAAGCCCTGCAAGTCTCCGGCATGGCGGTCGACACTGCAGCCCAAGACGGAGACAGTGACGCCGAGGACGACGACGAGGATTCAGAGGACGATGACGAGGCATGGGATGACGACGCGATGATGAAGGTCGACGAGCAGCTCGCCGAGGTGTTCAGACAAAGAGCCAACGCGGGCAAGAAGACCGACTTCAAGCGTGAGTACCAAAATAATAGCATCTCATAGGAGAAGAAGATACTGAGACTGTATTACAGACCTCCATGTCGAGTCTGTTCATTTCAAATCTCGAATCCTCGACTTCTTCGACGTGTTCGCCAGGAAGCAGTCCACAAGTCCAGTCATCCTACACACCATCGTGCCACTGCTCAAATTCGCCCAAACGACTTCGGCCACCGAGATTGACCTGTCGAACAAGACGAGCGGTATCCTGAAGACGAGGATCGGCAAGGCGAAAGATGTCCCAATAACCGCGGACCTAGCTCTCGCTACTAGCATCCTCGAGGAGATTCATCAACTCGCCCGAAAAGCTCCCACGGCAGATTACTCTGCCATGTGTAGCGCGTGTAGTCTGTTCGTCGTGCGCACCATCGACGCTTCGACGAGCTGCAAGGCTAAGACTGGAGAGTCGGATGCTGTCATCGACGCATACAGGGCCACTCTGGAGGACTACATGACGAAGAAATCCTCAACCGTCCATCCCCCGTTCATCGCCGAATTCATCAAGCGATTCCCAACCCGGGCTTTCCCCCTGGTTTCCACATTGACCCAATACGCCGACCCGGCGACGGTCAAGAAGGTCAACGTGTATCGACAACTTCAGTCATTCACCCTTCTTCAGCTCTTCTCCCAGCAATTGTCCACTATCACCAAATCAGCAGACGAGAGCTCCGTTATCGCCTACGTCGACGACTCTAGAAAGGCCGTCTATGCCACGGTCGAGCAAGTGGCTATGGGTCTTGGCGACGAAGGGTGGAACACTGCGAGACTGAAAGAGGTGGTCAAATTTGGATTGCACCTCGCCCGAACCTCGAAAAACAGTCTGCCAACCAAGTTCCCGAGTTTGTGGGATGTTCAACAGCTAGAGCAGATCATCGAGTTGTTCCAGAGGGGAGACAAGACCAAGGAGATGAAGGGTGTACAAGGCCTGCTCACTCAATTAAAGGCTATCACGAGCGCTTCATCCGATCAGAAAAAGGGGAAGAAGGCCAAGAAGGACGACGAGATGGATGTCGATGAGCCAGAAACCCCAGCCGCCGCCGCGACGAAGAAGAGCGATAAAGTCAAAGGAGACAAGAAGGAGAAGAGTAGTAAAAAGAGGAAGAGCGTCGATGGATCAGCACCCGTCGCTGCGGATGGGGAGAAGAAGAAGAAGAGCAAGGCTTAGACAGGCCGACATCGACATTTTAGATCCGCTATCATTCGGCATTGATTCTTGTTACATTATACTCAGCCATCACTACCATCCAATTGGGACTCTTGATGAATTGCATGCGTTCGTAATAGTGCGTGACAAGTTGGTACTGATAACGGCAAAGGCCACAAGGCAAGCATACTAGTGCAACAGCAAGCGAGCAATTGAGTTGAGCAAGACGGGCCACTAGGCAAGCAAGTTGATGGATTTGTGCAGTATTTGGACATTTTGGATCGTCTCCCTTGTGTCGAGGGATGATGTTGAGAGATTCGATAACAGGTGTCGTGTTCGCTTCGCCAACGCCTCGGCGTTCTTCTTCGCCGTTTCGACTTTGAGCTGATCCGCACGGAGTTGCGCATTCTCCAATACGGTCTTGGGCAGTCCAGCGAGCCTGAGACCGCGATCAGCTGTCGAGCCTTGTGACCGGCCAGTTGAGGACTCACCTTGCACACCATACTCCGAAAGAAGCTTCGGCAAGACCTCGAGTGAGCTTGTACAGGAATGTTATCTCCTTGCTGCCGTCTGCGGCGAGTCAGCTGTCAGATGGCCTCGTAGCAGTACAGCAGACCTGGCTTACCTGGCATCGACACCTCATCGAAGCTCATGTGCCAATTACTGATCTGCTTAGGATACTATATGAACGTCAGCTTGTTGGCGCTTGACTTGCAAGCCACGGCTACTGACCTCCTTTGCCAGCTCCTCGGCAACCATCGGATAGTGCGTGACGAACAGCGTGTTCGCGCCGGAACGCGCAACGTGGGCCAGCGTGGCGTATGCTATGGCCACTCCATCATACGTGCTACTAGGGTCAGTACGCCATCTGGAGCTGCGACAATAGTCAACTGACCTGGTGCCCCGGCCGAGTCTGGGAGATTGGGTCAGTGCAGATTCCGCACATATCAACGCCCACTCACTCGTCCAGGATCACGAGCGTTCTCGGGGTGAGAGTACACAGGATATCACTCGTCTCTGACAACTCCACCATGAAAGTGGATTTTCCTCGACCGATATCATCAGACGCTTGGTGTTTGATCAGCGCGGCTCCTTCTTCCATTGATGGTATACCCACCTCCCATTCGCCTGAGAGACACATCATCAGCAGTCCGTCCGACAGTGCTTCGCCCATGACTCACGTCTGTACAGCATCATGAATGCCGAGCTTGACTGAAGCAGCGGGAACGAAAGACCCAATTTGTGCCATGCAAACGATAAGCGCCTATACGTCGTACGTCAAGGTTGTTCAAGCCGCAGGCAATGTAACCTACCGTTGCTCTAACACAGGAGCTTTTGCCTGAAAACTGAATCAGCTGCTTGCTGCAAATGCGACGGGTGTCAGCTTGACTTACCCGCCATGTTCGGCCCTGTGATAACTTTGGAGGACCCATCGGATTCTGAGAAATCGATATCAAAAGGGACGTACGCCTCGTCTCGCTGCATCTCCACCTAATATATCATCAGCGTGATTTCTATACCATTCCCGGGCTGGACTCACCATCGGATGCCTCCCACTGCGAATATGCAACGACGGCTCGGCGACGAATTGGGGCTTACAGTACCCGCTCGCTGCGGCCACTTGGGCGAAACTCATCAGACAGTCAATCACGGCGATTTGGCGAGCGACAACCAGCAAATCGTGCTTCTCTGAGATGTCGGCTTGAAAGTCTTGTAGTGCTCTCTTGGCCGCAGCGGCGAGTGTCTCCTTGAATTGCTCCCTCTCCTTGGTGCTAGAGAAGTGTGAGTCTCGAGCTCTGAGCAATCGGGACACCGACTTACATCTTCAAGATTTCAGGGGTGTGGTATCGGCTCGCACTCTTGGTCCTATTAGGCAGGTCAGATTCACTCTAGAATCGACTGTTCGTCTGAATGACCAGCTCACGAGTTGATCTTCACCCATTTGGGAGGTACAAGCTTCGCATCTCTCACTGGAACCTCAACGAGGAACTGAGCAGTCGTTAGTCTTGCTACTACAAGCCCCGACAATGGGAAATTTCGTAGCACTAACCTCGATGCCCGCAACTGTAATGTATTGCAGAGTGGGCCTCTTTAGCAGCTTTTTGACTTCCTTGAGGTGTTGATCCAATTCGCTGTCGCACACAGCTATGCACTGCGAAATTTAGCTGGACAGCTTGAAGCTCGCAGTCCCACTTACATCGCTGGCATCCTGCAAGTCGGGATACTTATCGAGATCTGACCAGAGATTCGCCTCGTCGTTCTCCCTAGCCTGCTTCAGATTGATCGCAGCCAGGAATTCCTGGACGGTCTCTCGGATCGTCGGCAGGGCCTTGTGTATGCTGTTGAGGAGTGTTGACTTGAACACATCGTTTTCGGTAGGCTTGAACTCGCATCCTATTCTGTTGAGACCGACAAGTATGGTAGCTATCTCCGTAGGCGTGGCCTAGGTCGTTTCAGCTCATCCCTCGAGATGTAGGTGCACAGTGTGGTGCGTACCTTTCCATACTGGATCCGAGTCAGTCCTCGGACGAGATCGGGCATGTTGACGAGCAAGCTGCGCATCTTCTCCAAATGATAACTCTTGTTATTCATGATCTCCTCGATCGCATCGACCCGGGCTTGTAAAGCACTACCACGGCTCAGCATTGTCTTGGACATCGATAGACAGTTGACTCACACGACGTCGAGAAGAGGACGTCCGATCCATTCCCGCATCAGTCGACGACCCATCTTCGTCTTGGTATGGTCAAGCACTGGCGTCAGGTCAGCTCTACAGGTCTCGTACTAGCGCGCGCACGACGTACACCAAAGCAAGCTCCCGTAGACTCCCCCATCCGTTTGGTTTCGGTAAATCTCCCTGTCCTCGATTCAGCAAAGCGTCCCAATCCCAGGACAACTTGTCTTCGTACAGGTTGTTCAAGGTATTACTCGACAAAAGCATGTGTGCTCGATTGATGAACTGAGAATTGGGGTTAGAATATTGGCGCTAAGGTACATTGTAACTTACTTTGGTGAATGATGATCTGTGACGAAACGCGTTCTGCAGCCCAAAGCCTATAAAAGATCAGCACGCTCCGTGTCACCGCTGTCAGCAAGAACTTACTCTTCATATACTTCACAGCGATAGCCAGAGCGATCATAACCTGTTTGGGAAAGTCTACAAGCGCAAGGACTGCCTCCTCCGCTGACCATTATCAGCCTGGAGGATTCTGTCTACACTCACAAGGCAAGCCGGCTGCAAGACCGATCGGATCAAGGGCTTCGGAGCTCTTGAGATCATTGCTGTCGAGCACTGCAGGATCGGCGTCTGGCACCAAGTTGACGTTGCCACCTTCCAACTCATCTTCGCCGTCGATCTCGATGGGGTCGTCCTTGTTCGAGGTGGAACCGTTTTTGCTGAATTTCTTGCTCTTGGGAGTGTAAAATTCAGACAAGTAGTCAAAAGCAGCGTGATACGTGTCGATCTTGTCGATTCTCTCTACACGAACGGAGGTGCTCGAGTTGTTCCTGCCGTTTTGCATCAGTGTGACACGACTCATCGATCGATTGGACCGACCTTGTCGCCCCGGTGAAATGATTGATGACTTTCTCGGTCGCTTTGCTCAGGCCTTTTGCTGGTAGGAGCAGTTCGGCGGGTTGCAGATGCGTCAATCTCGTTTCCAGCTCTGTACGGACTTGCGAGTCTGGAAGAAATGTTAGATCGCGGAAACTAAGCTGGGCTCACCCTCAAATTCGTCCCAGACGACATCGCCAGTAGTAGGTATAACACTGACAATGCCGATCTTGACCCTGTCGTCAGACGACATACCGCCCAGACCCATCTCGACTATAGCAGCGAGGGCGTTGGTGGGTGGCGGAGCGGACCCTGGTAGGATAGGATCATCCGTCAAGTTCGACGACGAAGGCAGCGAAGGGTCTTCGACATATCTGAGAACCAGTCAGTAATGCTATGACAGCCAGACTTACGTTGCTGCTGTGAAGAGGTGCGTCAATTCTCTGGTGAAAGGCGCATTCCTATTCTCGCCGACTTTCTTCAGAGCCGCTGTCTCCATCTGCGAGATGACGCCGACTTTGTATCCAAGCGAGATAAGCCTGTTATGGTCAGCTGAGACGCAAGCCATCCCTGTGCGACACTCACTTCTTGACATGGATATTCAATCGATGCGTGGGTATGGATGCCGAGTAGAAGTTTCGATTTGGAAAGCTACACATGTCAGAATACAAGGCTCAATCAACTATGCAACTTACGCTACAATGCCCAGCTCTCGAGCAGCCGCCTTAAGTTTCTGTTAGCGATATTGCGCCGCCCATCAGCCTTTTCGGCCCCACCTTCGCATCGTCACCATGGAACCTGATGCGCTAGGTCAGCGAAGAGTTTCCATTTTGCAGCAGTATTGAGCGTACTTATATTTGTAGCCGACTTGAGTAAATGTCAGCTACGCCCGCCCACGGAGATACCGTTCAGCTCACCTTCCATGAGCAGGAGGACATCGGGATGTATCTTTTTAATCTCGATGTACTGCTTTTCCAAGGGCGTGTATGCTTGACCACTTGGCCCAATTTCCTCCTCCTTCTTCTTCCCTTTGGCGCCCGCTGTCTTGGTCTTCCCCGTCCCTTTCACAGCAAACTTTGCGGCAAGCTTATTGCCCACTGCCTGAGCTTGCTTTTTGTTCTTCTCCTCATCTGAATCGAGCAAAATTGCCGCTTCGCCGTCATGCCCGTCGTCATCTCCATCCACTCCTTCTTCGCCTCCATTGGCTATACGCCTAGCTTCCGCTACGGCTGCCTCATCCAGCGCCAGAGATCTCCTGCGGGGTATCAGGCCCCCCGGAGCATTTAACCTCCTCTCCCAGGCGTCATGCCTCTTTTGCTGCTCGGCGGTCCTCTGACGAGCCTGCGATGATGTCGGTTCGATGGAGGCGCTGGGTGCTGAGAGGGTATAGTTGGGAAAAGCAGATCCGGACGTGGAGTATGGATTGAAGGACTGATAAGGAAGCGCAAACGAAGATAACGGGACATTTGACGTTACAGGGGCGGTGAGACGTTGTCGAGATGGTCCTGCGATGTTGTTACTCGTTGGCTGAGCTGGTTTCGGGGTTGATTTGCTCGGGAAGTATCCAGAGCTTCTCTGGGTCGTCGGAATGCCCGTATCATGGCTAGGCGTAGTCTTGAACCTCTTCGGAGGCGGAGGTGATACTGTCAGATCTACAACAGCGCTCTGGTCGGCGTGATCTTTGCCGATCTTTGAGGGCGATGAAAGAGGCGGTGACTTGCGCTTGAAGAACGATGATATGGCCGGTCTAGCTGAATCAGTGCTGTGCACAAAGTTGTATGCTCTGAAGCTCACTGTGACTTGATGTCACCACTTGCCACTGGAGCCATCGCTGTCTTGCTCGATGTTGGCTTGGCCAGAGTGCTGAACAAGTGCTGAACGACTGACCTTCGAAACCATGTCGAGGTTGAACATGTCAAGTGGAGGTTGTTCAACACGCTGTACGCGGGGTGACGCGACTTGAAATTGCCACGTCAGGCTGACTGCACGGTGTGTTTCAGATTTGGGCTTAACAGACGAGCGGCGACTGCGCTTTTAGACCGGCCAGGGCCTCCGTTGACACTGCTGGATGACGTATGACGAGGCGAGGCGAAACACCTATAAGCCAAACACCTTTCGCAAACTCTTCCCTTCCAACTCACTCACATCTGATCACAGATAACTAGCAGCACTAGCACCAACACTTCTTACACCACCACACCCGTAACAACCACCGTCACAATGGCTTTCAGTGAGTCGCAGAACCGGGCTGACTCAAGGCGGAAAAGACGAGGATGGGAAAGAACGTTTACTGACAACAGCACAGCTTGCAGCGACATCCTTAAGATCATCCTTGCCATCTTCCTACCAGTGAGTCATGTCCATTCCCGACCTTCAAATATCCTGCTTGAGCTGGAGACCCCTTTGAACGAAAGTTCCTATCTATATGGTTTCCATTCAATCTTAAGCAAGATCTGCGACTGACTCTCCCGTAGCCCGTTGGTGTCTTCCTCGAGCGAGGATGTAACGCCGACTTCCTGAGTGAGTATACGCAGAGTGCTGAGAGAGCATGTCCGCAATAGTTGCTGACCGCTCGACCAGTCAACATCCTGTTGACCATCCTCGGTTACATTCCTGGGTAAGTCTTGTGGATCTCGTTACGAAAGGCTTGGCTGACCGCATTCCGCAGTATCATCCACGCCTTGTACATCATTCGTACGTACTCAGCCACCATAACTTCGACCTCCTGTTGATCGAATACATACTGATCTTCCTCACAGTGAAGTATTAAGGAGTCGCGCGGTTCATGTCCGATAAAGCCGTGCTGCGGAATGGGTGCGTCTTGGTTGACACAAGTGCAGCATGGGTTGAGAGACTGACCCTGTCTGCAGAACATATACCCTGAAGACGACAGCGAGCTCGATTATAACCTTCATAATATGAGATACAGTAGGAGAAGCTGGGGAGAGTAGCATGCAGCTGTTGTCAGTCACTGGAATGCGTCGTGGTCGCGTACGAGCTCGTAGCAGGCGAAATCTCCATGGCTTGGTTTAGATAGTTGGCCGCTGGTACTGCGACCGAAGTCCACCAGATAACCAGATTATCAACTTCGGCAACCGAAGGCCGATGCTGACTAGCGCTGACTACCGACTACTGTTTCCCGATAGGCATACTCGTATCAGAGTTCAACCAACGCATGTATACCGAACAAGCTTCTCAGCTTGACCCAGAGCCTGGGAGTTTCAGCCGCTCAGCGGTCAGCCTGTCTACCTTACTCTATCAAACGCTGTATCAGACGAAGACATTGTGAGCCTCGGGCCTCGGCTTGGACCGCCCTCAGCCAGGCGCCAGTCCATGGACGCGTTTGCCTTTGACAACCGGTAATTTCGGTCCACCTTTCCTACACTTTGGTCATGTCCATCAACGACGCCTCATTTTCCTACGCATTGAGGCGATTGAGCATTTCAGAATCCAGAGGTCCATAAATCTTTGCCAACATGCACACCGGGCCGCATAACTACAATGCGTTCTGCGTGAGTAACTTACTTCGACCGTTCCTGATCGGTTACTGACATCGGATCAGTCTTACATTGTCGTCGATGGCAACATTCTGGGTGTGTTCTAATTCCAATCCAATCACTGTGGACAAGACTGATTGATATGCCAACAGTGGAGCAGTCAGCAGATGCCCAGGTGGAAGATGATCCACCAACCCCGTCACAGCACTGCTACATCATAGCAAAACCGAACCAGGTGGGTAGATGGACTTTCCTCACAGAGTTGTCTGACACCAATCTGATACATGCATTGCAGGCATTCGGAATCCACTTCAAGTCCCACAATCATCACGACAAGATGGACCACATGGTCGTCTGCAGAGTCGACGGAACGGAAATCGCTCGGGTCATAATCAAAATGGCCAGTCATGTTCCCAATATTGTGGACAGCATGGTTATCGGCGAGACAGACGCAGATGGAGTAACGGTCACGAGTGCCCAAAGCCTCGTATTCTCCGCACTGGTGAATGATCGCGATGGAATGTAGTTGATTGAGACCCTGCTGAAGTCTTTGTGATAGGACGAGGCGTCCAAGGTCCATGGTGTAGCCAATGCCGTATCGACGGAAGCTGGAAAGATTGTGCTCGAGGTGTATCGCGGATCGATGCAGGCGTCAGCGCCGACTAAGCCTCGACCTGTGGAGTACAAGTGTCCCAAGTTCGGGTGAGGGAAAAAGCCGACAGTGAGTGATTCACCTCGAGCGGGTATATCCTTGGGAGTGAGAGTATACTGACTCTTGCAGGAGCCTCTGTGTATTATGTGAGCTGCTCAAATTGCACTGATCTCCGCCGAGGCAGCTCTGAAGTTCTTCCAGACCGGCACCTAGAGAGAGCGCAAGCTCTGAAGCACCGGTCACCAGGGCTTCTTTCATACCTCGACCGAAAGACAAAGGCAAGCCATGGTTTACTCACGTGTTTGAGGTCAGTCCACCTCCAGCATCAGCTGCGTTTCTGGTCACTGACATGCTCAGTATCGCACTTTTGGGGACCTTGAAAGCGAGGACTTGATCACGAATTGTAAGGAAACACTCAGACGAAGAAGCGAAGACTGAATGTCCTTTAGACGCCGAACCCCAGCCTATCGCTCCCAAAGCGGCTGTCAGAGCTCGAGCTGCTCGAGTCGGCGCCGTCAGTGCGACTTTCAACTCCAACCCCGCGGCACTGGAAACCCGCATGGCCCGTATGGAGGTTAGTGCCGCTTGTCACCGACGTTTGGATGTCGGATTTACTGACGCTATGCTCAGCAAACGTTGCAAACGTTGCAAACCTTCTTCGGAGGCCGAGGCACTCGGAACACGCCGTTCGAACCGATATCTGAAGCAGGAAGCCCTTTCGCCTCATCCCGGGGGATGCCGAAGACGGAGAGGATTGACTGATCTCACCTCGGAGTCGGCTGCTGCCACAGGCTACCTGCCCCTGATGAGGGCCTTGCGACGCAATAAAGACTTCCGTAGCCATCTGCACGTAGCGCAGACCTTACTAGTGTGCCTCTTCTGGAGATGTCGAGCGGCTCTATCCTCGAAGCTCTATCCTCGAAAGGGTCTTTCGAAGACCTAACATATGTCATATCAGGATAGAGAGCATATAGTATAGCATATTATAATCGTCATGTGACTGGCAGCTCTGGCTTATTCACGGCTTGTAGATCGGCTCGTTGGGGTCCTGGGGAACACCGACACTTGCTCGCGGGGCGCTACCTTCTGGGTCTCTGAATGGGTCGAAGGTGTGGTCGTGCTGGCTGAGTGGGGTGGTCATCGCGGCCTTGAGCTAGAGGCGACTCAGCCTACATTCCAGTATACAGCAGTGGACGGGCTCACAGTTGTGGTGTTTCGTCTCTTGATCTGGAATGCAATGACAAGCATGTAGATAACGCTGATAGTCACGGTGATCAGGCCGATCCAGAGGAAGGCAAGCTCTGCTTTCAACTCCCTGCAAGCCTCCTTGAAAATCTTCTTGACGACATCTAAAGTTGGGCCTTGTGAGCGATAATGATGTATGTAAGAGGGACCTGCTCACCTATAGCTGCTGGGTCGAATCCGTTGAAGACTGGATCCCTGAAGATGTCATTGAGGTTGCGGCAGACGGATCGGTCCTCGCTGGTGAGCTTTGTGACGTCGATCGTGGTGGCTGGGGTCGCACAAGTTAGTAAAGAGTTCGACTGATTGAGATGGGAAGGATTCTCACCGAGCCAGAATATCCACTGCAGAGCACTGATACCGAGCTCAGTTGCGACGTAGGAGACGGCTTTCTTGGGTGCAGCGTATCGTGCGATGATCATGACCACCTGGGCGAGGATGGTGAACGCGCCTACAAAGGCGGCAAAGGTGTAAGTCGAGGTCTTGACCCCGAGCGTTCTGGTCTGAGTGTGCTGTCAGTCTCAGGCCGCTGGGAGGCTTGGTCAAGTACTCACGCTGTGCTCGACATGGGCTGAGATACCCAGTACGACACCACCGCAGATAATTGCCAGTGCGCCCAGAAGGGTCTGCACGAGTCGAGCGTCGAACCTAGCCATGTTGATGAAGTGAGTAAGTGATAGCAGATGAGAAGCCTGTGGGAATCGGGAAGTGGAGTGAGGGATACCCCGCTCCATATATGGATCCCATCTCTACTGCTGAGCTGTGCTGATCTACATCCCGCACCTCCTCATCACCGCGGCATCGGTATCGTCGGTACCGAATCGGCTTGGTGTCTCCGCCATAGCGCCGTGATGACCTCCCGCGTACCCTCGTGGGGCTCATGCCGTCGAGCTCCAGGAGATTGTGTTGCGGCAAGGCGTCACGACTCACGAGGTCATCCGTCCAGAGAGGTCCAGAGAGGTCGTGAGTTTCCTGAGGACTGACACTGGACTGACAGGACACTGCCGCTCCACAATCCCGTAGAGGCAGCTGGGCACTGCAGGAAAGTGCCAATCAACGTTCCCAAGGTTCCGTTAGGCTGTCTCAGTGATCTCTCGCACGTCATTTCCAGGTCAGAAATAGCGGTCAGATGATAGTCTGCTCTAGTCTGCTAGTTGTGGCCCAGCTCAGCTTAGCCTAGCTTGGCCTGTCCTCCAATAGGCTGCGATGCTACTTACTATAGTACTTCCTCTTACTTACTCCGTCTCGCAATGTCTGAATAGGTCTGAATGTCCTGATGCTGTTCCTTGGCCGGCAAGGATCCGCAAAGATCCGCAAGCCGAAAGCCAGAGATAAGCGCCGGATTGCGCCAAGTATGCTTGAAGAGCTGCCGTCCCTGATTTGCTTGCTCTCTCTTCGGCCGCTTCACAGCGATCCCCCAGGATCCCCCTCGATCTCCCTCGATGCCCTATCATGAGCTGTCGTCTGATGTCGTAAGGATGACAACGGGCATGTCGTAACGATAACTGAAATAGACTACGAGATCAGTTTTGAGCTCACCCTAGCTCACCCTCCACGAGGGAGCCACGAGGGGCGTCGGTGAGGTCGGGGAGGATGAGGGAGGATGGTCATTGCGACAGCGGCGCGCATCGCTTTCGGCCGTTACACTCTGTTCCACTCGAGCCGATTTGGACCATTCGAGGGAGGCCCGGAGGTGGATATCAGCGGGTATCGCATCTTGGGGAAGCGGACATGCGAGCACTTGACACGCTCAACTCTGCGATCTGCTCAGCGAAGTTTCGACAAAGGTCAGCCTCTTCTCGGTGGGCTGGCTGAGACTGGGCTAGGCGGTACCGTTGTGCGAATGAACTTGATCGCGGTGTCACCTAACCAGCTGCTACGAGCTCGACCGTCCGACACGTTTGGCTTCTACTCGCTCTCTCGGTGTTGACCTGTAGGCTGTAACGATCCCACTGCTGGCATGGTCGCCTGGCCATGTTCGAAGAAGGACGAGGAGCGAATCACTGAGTGGGTCCTCGGCACAATACAGTACAATATATGTGGTCTGTGGATGTGGGAGCACCGTGCCTACGTGCCTGAAACATGATCGTCGTGTCATCCAGCTGTCGATAACCACTCATGACACGCAGATACAACGCATCGATGTCTATCCAGCACACCTCGACCGGGACTTCCAAGAAACCAACGCGCAGAGCAGGGGGCTCACAAGTAGCCTTGCCGACTCGCTCAGTACACCACAGCGACTCACTGCACGACATCTCGCCCTTGGGTCAGCAGATAAAGGCCATCGACCAAAAACATTGGATCCCCTAATCCATCAGCTCTCTGAGTATGGTCTCACCAGATGACGTGCCCAAGTGGGCGCAATTAGTCGCTACGCCCCGCATTGAAGATGGCTTTGAGCCCAGCGAGAAGGTCGATACTCAGACAGAAGACAGCGTGCCGGGTGTCGGACACGTCGATTATGAAAGCTGGGAACTGCGAACACAGACCAACCGCCTGGACATCGAGTACGAGGATGTGAGTAGTCTCCCTTCTCAGAGTTGTAGAGCTGACAGGTGGCCTGCTCTCAGCCAGACATTGCGTCGTTGCAGGTCAAATACTCCAAACAGCTGCTACACTACAGAAACCTCTTGATCCGAGCACAGTCCGCATCATCTGTCTCGCTGCACGAGCTACATACCAAATTGCACATCTTGGAGGCACAGTACGCTACCTTGAAGGCCCAGCATGATCTGTGCAACAAACCGTCGGCGAGCCAGGAATACGGAGGGATGATCGGACAGGCGACAAAGGCTATTGCCGACAAAAAGAGCCTTGAGGATGTTGTGCGGTGTCTTGAAAAGGGTGATAGGATTCGGCTGCTCAAAGAGGTGGTTGATGGTGGGTACTGAATAGTGTAAGGAAGGATCAAGGCGAGAGATTGATGACTTCAGCGTGCGATCCGAGCGACATCGACGGACAGATTGCATTGCTGGAGAAGTACAAGAGGTCAAAGCTGGACATCCTGGGTCGTCTCCACGGCCACTTGGCTTCGCGGGTATTATATGACTTGACAGTGAGGGATATCTTGTCGGCCCGGCTAGTAAGTGTCCCTCTACGAACCTGCTGAGACCTGCTGACCGTTCATCAGGTTTCACGTCGATGGTGTCAGGCTACGAAATTGCCCATATTGTGGAAGAGGATGTGTGCGCGACTGGAGGCAGTTGAGGCGGACAACAAGACGGCTTTGCTCGACTCTCAGAAGGAGCCACTTGACGGATGGTGTGTTGGCTGACCAAGTGTCCGATAGCTGATAGTCTCTAGGGAGAGTCTATACAAGAGGCTCTTGAACCGGGAGCGGAACTGGCGACGGGGGTCCGTGAGTGTAGACTAAAGGATACTAGAATCTCGGTCTTGAGCTAATCCTTCATGCTCTGAAGCCCTGTCGCGTGGGCTTGCTGCAAGGCCATTCGAACTATGTCACCTCGCTGCATCTGTCGGGGGACGTGCTGATCTCGGGATCGTATGACGAGACGTGAGTGCTTCCACAACTTTCGGTATTCGAAGACCTTTCATGCTCACGACATTGCAAGAGTGAGGATCTGGGATCTGTCATCTGGGGTTGGACCACCTGTCGTCCTCCCCGTCAAAGCAGTCAGCTGCCTCGATCACTATCCCCAAGACCAGATCATTGTGACGGGAGCACACGATGTTGGCCGGATCCAGATTTGGAAGCGGAAGAAGCAATGGGAAGTTCTGCATACCTTGTCTGGGCACCTGCACGGCGTTCGAGCAGTAGCGTGAGCCCGCCTCCCTGCCACTTGGTGTCGGTGGCTGACGTTGCTCAGCATCGACGCCAACTATGTGGTGTCCGCTGGCGCCGACAAGGCGATCGTCGTATGGGACTGGCGGTGAGTGAAATGTGATCGAGAATGTTATTGATCAGTTAAGGTCAGGTAGCAAGGTGGTCAAGTTCGGTCAACAGACAAACATGTGTGCTGGGTTGAGTCTGGTCAACGGACACATCATCGCAGCAACTGTGGATGGGATGATAAGGGTCTTCTCCATCGAGCATAGAGCCATGTTGGCGCAGTATAAGGTATCGGACTTGTGTCGCCCACCACGCTCATCGGGGACGAATATTCCGAGTAAGGGAAGTGAAATGATCATCCACTTCCACGCCGAAGGTCGATTCATGACAGTGAGTAGTCCTATGAGAGGATAGGGGTGGCGCTGATCGGGCATCAGTGTGCAACTCGTGACAGTGTCATCAAGCTCGAATGGCAGGAGACGACTGCTCCTGTATCGCAACTCACTACCAACAAGCTGTCTCCCAACAAGCTGTCTCCCAACAAGCTGTCTCCACAGAGGAGCACTCCAGATAACACATCTCCGAAGCTCCCGAAAGGTCATCCTGGTCCCAAAGACCGAGTTGTCACATCCGCGCGGCAGAAGACGTTGCCAACGACGGCGGCTCACAGCACCGGTGGCGCTCGACGTGCAGCGTCCCTTGACACGCCAGTGAAACCCCACCTATCCCCTTCACCACTCAGGACCCAGGATGGCAAGCCTTCAAGGAGCTACACCGCCTCGACGATCCCTCGAAAGCCGCCCACGAACCTCTTCGCTAAGTCGACAGATCAGAAGTCGGAGGGCCCCTCGACGGCGGTTCGAGAGTCGACATCCCCGCTTGTGAGGATACAATTCGAGGTTCCTCCCCGGGTGTTGGAGATTGTAAGCGTGTCAGAGACAGAGCGCGTGGTTGTCGACACGGTCAGGGATAGAATCGTGATTAGTAAGAGATTCGCAGCGAGATCCGGCTCGGATCGGCAGGTGAGCGGACTGTGCCCTTGTCATGATAACGGTACGGCTCAACTGAGAAATATAGCTGTATGTCGGGTGTGTAGATGAGGGAGGGAAGACCGCAATGATACCAATCGCCGGGGCGTGGCGGGACGAGGCGGCAGCGATGGATTTGCAAACTCCGGAGAAGAACCCTATGAGTTTAGTGGTCGATCGTGATAGGTTGATAGTGAGTGACTGGCACCGAAAGGCTGGGGAATGTCCAAACTGATATAAGAGCGTAGTATGGGTGCACGGATGGTACCATTGTCTGTGTTAGCTTCGTGTGAGGATAGAGAAGGAGGATGTAGTCCTGGATGTAGTCTTGGACCAGCGTTACGATCGTATCAAATGTGTGATCTATTCGCACGCTCTGACGTGGCATTCTGCGGTGGAGGTTTCTGCTTCATTCCACTTTTCTGGTCCACCTTTGAGATTTTTGTTGATGAGCAATACACCTATCGTGACGACCGCAGAGCAGGCAGATACAACATGGTGAGAGCAGTGGAGACCACAGCAAGAGACACAGAGCACTGACGATCTCGGATTAGCCTTTGAGCAGGACCAAAGCCAACTCCTCGGGCCTGGGTAAAGCCCTCATCAACCGGAAACACAAGGAGGCAGTAGCTCCTAAAGAATCGCAACTTGTGGGTCCAGCTTTACTTGCCGCCAGGAGAGGCCAGGAGTGTAGGAAGCTGAGCTTTGCATTCAGTATACCCTCGACGAATCGAATCCTTTGCAGTCGGTGACGCATGAGAGGGATTTAGACGAATTCCTGGCCAATGCCGCTTTGGCCGACACGGACTTCCAGACCGGTACGTCGTTGCCTCTTCATGGGCATCAGGCTGGCTGACATGTTGGCATGCAGAGAGGACGAAGGCGAGGATAGTACAGGCTCCTCTAGGAGCTTTACCGGGAGGCGAGAACCCATTCTTGCTTACGACAGAGGAGGAAGAAGAGATCGTGCAGAAGAAATCGGAGTATCAGCATGGTCTAACAGTGCCTAGAAGGTCGGTCCCTGCGCTGTACTCCGTCGTCTTGGCCGAGCTGATGATCTGCATAGACCTCCCTGGACCCGACAGACTACGAGGCAGCAGCTTGAGCGACAGGAGAGGGACTCGTTTTTGGACTGGCGAAGAGACCTGGCATTGTGAGTGATCTCGAGGCAGCGACACTGTGGCTTTGCTGAAGCTGGGCGTAGACTCGCTGAAGCCTCAAACCTTCTCTTAACGCCGTTCGAGCGAAATGTTCAATTGTGGAGACAGCTGTGGCGTGTGTTGGAGCGATCACACCTGATAGTCCAGATTGTCGATGCTAGGAACCCGCTTGGATTCAGATGTGCGGATCTGGAAAACTACGTCGACGAGGTGGGAGAGGAAACGGCAGGCGAGAGTACGACGGTTCCAGGAAGGGGCAAGAGAAAGTCGCTGTTGTTGATCAACAAGGCAGATCTGTTGACAGTAGAGCAGAGGTGAGTGTCGTTCCGTTCGATTGCAAGCGCGTTCTGACTGGCTTAGATCAATGTGGGCCGACTACTTTGAGGCCGAGGGTATCTCCTACGCCTTCTTCTCTGCGGCGGATGCGGCTGCCAAGCAAGAGCAGGCAGAGAAGCAAAGGCGACGGGAAGAGGGCCTTGATGAGGAGGTTTCCAGCGACGAGGAGGATGAGGACGAAGATGAGGATGAAGAGGATGAGCTAGAGGATGTCTCGGGAGAGGAAGTCGAGGCTGAAGACGAAGAGATCGTGGAGAAGTTGACGAAGACCACGGTGGAAGATGATGAAGAGGACTGGTCGACGGATGGAGATGACGATGAGGATGCCGGCGAAACAGAGGAACGACTGGCGAAGGGCGAGACCGTTCCGCTGGCGGACGCGGCTCGAGATGTCTACGCGAGATCCTCCAAGGTAGCGCCGGAAGCGTCTCGAACCAGAGTTTTGACGGTGACGGAGTTAGAGGATCTGTTCATTAATGCTGCGCCCAAATTGTCAGGTGAGTTGACATAGACCCATTGCCATCGTCGCGCACTTTGCTCACTGTCGCTTAAAGACTTCGCCACTGTCCGTCAACCCGTAGTGACCAAGTTGGTGGTCGGTCTTGTTGGATACCCTAACGTCGGAAAATCGTCAACGATCAACGCACTCCTGGGATCGAAGAAAGTCTCGGTATCGTCAACACCTGGAAAGACGAAACATTTCCAAACGTTGATGCTTTCAGATGAAATCACACTCTGCGACTGTCCTGGTCTCGTCTTCCCTCAATTCGCCAACACGCAAGCAGACATGATTGTGGATGGTGTCCTGCCTATCGACCAGATGAGAGAGTATTCCGCGCCCGTCGACCTGTTATGTCGCCGTATACCCCGGGAAATCCTGGAAGGCACGTATGGTATCCGGATAGACGTCAAGGAGGTCGAGGACGGAGGAACGGGCAAGGTGACATGGGAGGACTTCCTTTCGACCTATGCTAGTGAGTTGGACTTGATATTCGGTCTCGCGGGGTGCTGATATGGCTTTCTAGTCGCCCGTGGTATGACACGAGCATCATTCGGTATGCCCGATACATCGAGAGCTGCACGACACATCCTCAAAGACTACGTCAATGCGAAGTTGCTCTTCGCCCATCCTCCACCAAACATTGATGTCGACGAGTTCATGAGCACGAGCAGAGAGCGAACTCTGCGGCTTCTAGAGGAATCATTCGAGAATGGCAGGAAGAGAGCTCCAGCATCGCATGTCACCAAAAACGCCGATACTTATGTCGCACCCGCATCGTCCTCTCAACAGCCTTTACTGGAGGAGATCACCGCCGAGTCCTCCGCCGCAGGGGCCACTGCTCGAGAAAGGCAATTGACCACCAAGTCAATCAAAGCCAATTCTGCCGCTGCGCCCATGCGATCCGGAAGGGAAAAGGGTATAGCGCTAGATGGAGTTTTCTTCAATGAAGCTGGACCGGCAGCTCGACCCGTCGTCGCCGGCAGTCGCCATCACGAGGAGAAGGTGGAGAGCGCGCATGGGTTCTCAAGACCTATGCAGTATGCCCATCAGAGGATGCTCGGGCCGGACGGTATGCCCCTGATCATGACGACGGGCAAGGCGAACAAACAGGGAGCGAGGAATAATGACAAGAAACATTTCAAAGTCAAGGAGGGCAAGAAGAGGAGTGGAAGGGGATACGACTAAGGCGATGGGTCGGCCGTCTGAGTGGAAGTCATGAGTATCGGTCTCAGCGTTGCCTTCAGCAGTAATGTACTTGTTTTCGTATCATCACGACTATGACATGCGACAATGTATACACATAGCCTCCGCGAGCCTCAAAGCCTCACCGCTCGTCTCGCTCCTATGGTATAGGCTGTTCCACAGACCACAGTACAGGTGACCTCCACCTGGCTCGTCCACCTCCACTCGCAACAACTCTCCACGTTTCAATCGTGCTTTGGGTGTCCTTTGCTAATACTACACCGCTGAGTCGATCTGGGTGACCTCGAGACTTGAGAGTACCCCTCGTCCTGCCATCAGCCACCACATCCAGATCAGAAGCGTATTGGGATCACACAATGGACGAAGCCAGTAGTTCGGGAGCACCAACATTCCTCCACCTGGGTCCTGTTGACCCCCTTTATCTCCAATACATCGCCCGCCAACTCGCCAATGGGACCTACAGCTCTTTGACAGCTATCAAAGGTCCAAGATACAACAGAGAAGATACAAGACAGCTACAGAAGCCCGTTAGGGACTTGCTGCAGGCTCATAGGGATGTTCTGTCCCGTTACTTCTTGCGGAATCCACCCATAGTCTCGCCTGGAGATCTGGATATGATGCGAGTGCTGGACAATCTCAAGTCACATACACGGCCTGACTATGATCGTGTGAGTGGTCCTGGCTGTGATCTCTGATCACAGAGACTGGCCGACGCTAATTCATCGGCAACGTCCAGTTTGAGCCTTCGGCCACTTTCGACAGATTACCGTCATTTGTTCCGCAGACAAAGGCACTGATGGCCGACCCACCTTTCCAGCCTTTCGGACACGACGATGCACTAGCTCTTGCCCTTGCGAAATGGTTCAAGGGGAGCTTCATGCGCTGGATAGACCCTATAAACTGTCCCGACTGTAAAGGCCCGACTACTTCTATCGGCGGAGATGATGCTACCGAGAAGGAGAAGCTTGATGGGGCTGGACGGGTAGAGCTACATGGGTGTATGGATCCCGTTTGTGGGGGTGTACGCCGGTTCTGTCGCTATAACAAAACCTCGACACTATTCCGGACTCGAGAAGGTCGCTGTGGTGAGCGTGAAGAAGCCGGCGGATGCGTTGCCGTTCGCTAATCTAGTCGTGATAGGCGAATGGGCTCATCTGTTCCATCGGATCATGAGACAGATGGGGCTGCAAGTGAGATACGTCTGGAACAGGTAGCTTCATGTTTCGCGGTCGCATCGAGCAAGCTGACTTCTGACCCATCTCAGCGAAGACCATGTTTGGGCGGAATACTGGTCATCCTCATTGAAACATTGGGTTCACGTCGATCCTTGGTGAATAGCTCATCCTTTACTCTTCAAGGAGGTATATTTACTCTTCAAGGAGGTATAGCTAACAATTTACGCACAGCGAGGGTGTCACCAACAAGCCCTTGCTCTATGCCCGAGGCTGGGGCAAGAAGCAGGCTTTCTGCATGTGAGTTGTAGCGGGCTGTCGCTCGATCCGCACCTGACACTTTTCGATAGAGCGGCCGGGGAGTCCGGATACGAAGATGTCACTCAATACTACGTGGACGACTGGCACACTGTTTGTCAGTTCAGACGACTACAAAGGGGATGGAGCGAGAAGAACCTCAAATTAGTGCGACGCCTTGCCCCTCCATTCCTTGCGTCCCTCAGACCTGACCCTTAGCACAGGCGCTCATGAAGATGACGATCGAGACCAGAATCACGCAGAGAGTGGACGATATCCTCAAGTATGAAGCTATGGACAAGACTCATGCTGCTTGGGCATTTGACGAATCAGGCCGACTGGCAGAGGCTGAGATGGAGGATCTGGGAGGAAGGGTATCGGGTCCAGCAGATTGGAGGGCTATGCGGTCCGAACTGGGAATACAGCAGAATCCAAAGCCAGTCTACAAACGTGAGTGCTGTAACATTATTAGAAGTCCACTGTCACTGATCGCTCGGAGCGTAGGCATTCGCGACCTACATAGCAGCACGGAGAAACTGAGCGTTTTCGGCGACGCCAAGCTCGTGGACAACTCGGTATTGCTCACTTTGTGCAGTGGCCAGACTTCATCTGTCTTCCTACCCACGGCCATCAGTCAGAAGACTAGCTTTCGCTGCGAGGTCGCTTTCAAGATCACGTCACCGCCCGGCGCAGGAGAGGCAGATGGGATTGCGGTAGTCTTCAGTCCGGAACGCAGATTGGGGCTAGGAGGATATGGCTTGGGATATTCTGGATTAGGTGGTAAAGGGGATTTCGCCGTGGAGAGTGAGTACAGCTATTGGCTGGCTTCTTGATGCGTGACAGCTGAGACGAAATAGTCGATACATATAGAACACAAGATCACGCAGACGATCCGCCTACTCCTCACATTTCGCTACATTCGCCTCCGGACGCTCATCATCGCAACTCTTTGGAATGCACCCCGGCCGGCAGTATCCCATACCTTAGCGACGGCAGGGTATATACCCTTGAGCTGTCATATCACGGTGGTCAGAGGAGTGTGAGCGCATATCTCTCCCTGCCGCCGGAAAATGGCCAAGAGACAACCGAATTGCCTCTCTGGTCGACTGTTATTCCTGAGGGCGAGGGCAATGACTGGTATATGGGCCTAACGGGCTCATGTGGCGGTCTATGGCAGCGGGTGAGCGACATTGGTGTATTCACAACTGGATGTTAGGCTGACGATTACGTTTGCAGCAAGAGATCCTCGAATGGACAGTGGAAGAGGTAGACTTTGAGACACAGTCATCTTCAACCGCTACGCCAGATACTGAAGGAACCGATCTATAACCAGTCTCAGAAGTTCAAGTTGTCATAGGTCCAGTGATTGTACATTGTGTGTTGTATGCATGGCAGTATGCTAGTGTAGGTCGGCGTATCATCTGATCTCCAAGCTCCTCCTTCCCACTTTGATCCCATCAAACCATTCCAGCATCCCGGTCTGCCTTTCTACTTTCTGGCGAACGGCACTCTGAACGCACTCATCAATTGCCTAGCAATGTGCTCCGATCCTTTCCCTCTTTGATTTGTCACAAAGTACATGTGGAAACCGTACATCTTGGAGTACATGTCGAGATTTGCCTCAATCTGAGGGAAAAGGGCCATCGCCGTTGGCGCCATACCGAAGGAGAGGGTGCCGGATATTTGATTCGAGTTCATTTGTTGCTTCGTAGGCGACGGCAGGATGACACCTGGGTACTCTCTCATTCGGGGGAGAACAAAGTCGACCAGGGATTGGATAAAGTCGTACATGGCGTCTCCCTTGAGTTCGACTTTGGCAGCGATTGGCATTCCCTGTCGAAGCTTCCAGTTGGCGGCACCTTTTCTCGCTTTGACGATCTGTACACCACTCGATCCTGACCTTCCACCGCCAGCCACACTTTCTCCGCTGATTGCCCTCAGAGCCATGATAGCGCCCAAGAGCTTAGCTTTACTCTGAACCGCTTCCTTGACCATGGTATGCAGGACGATCCTCTCGAGCTCTGGCACCGTACCCGCATGAAGAGGCAGTGTAGCCTTTTTCTTCCTGTAGTCGTCGTCCGAAGGTTGCCTATTCGATTCGAAGGGGTTCTTCGGCTCCGGCTCGGGCTCCTCCCTCCGTGGTCTTCGAGCTAATTTGTGGTCGTATGTCATGTACATGATGTCCGAGGCGACAGTGCTGTTGTAATGCTCTCTGTATCTCGAGGTGTGAGTGGCGCCAAGGTGTATAGGTGGGAAAACATAGTTGCCCATCTCCGCACTGTCAGAGACGGCCGACTTGGATGTCGGTGTCGAGGATGTTGGGGTTGCGTACGATCGGAACGGTAAAAGAACGGCGGGTGTTCGTGGGAGGTGTACCGATTTCGAGGCGGATGCCACAGCTGTCCGCAGGGATGACGAGGACGACATGGTGGGGATGGTGCTGATATTTCCAAGTCGCGGGATAGCTGAAGAGATGCAAGCTGGAGATCAGCGTCTTCGACGAGTGCGTTGCGCTCGACTTTTTGGTGATTTCGCGGAACATTTATCCGATCCTCCCATTACGAATGCAACCTCCACCTTGAGCTGGCGCAGCGCTGCTGGCCGAGGCGATGATGATGAGCTCGAGGGTATGGGTAGCGGCAAGCTGGACTGTATTCCGCTATTCAGAGATAAACCGAAGCAAGTCTTCAATCCCTCAAATAGGCAACACGAGCCCGTCATCCATTGCCAACACGGGACACCTAAAAGCGCACGGAAGCAGTAGCCACACAAATATCCAACTCGACGCTTGGTCGGGTGGTCAAACGCGATGTCTTCACAGCCAATTGACGAAGATGGCTTTCACTCCATAGCGTGGGATGACGCTCCTCCCCGAGCGACCTCGGCGGCACTTACGTCCCCGCTGGACGAAGACAATGAAGGCTTTGAGACTATCTCACCGCCATCCGCCACGTCGCCTGCACAGCGCGAATCCTTCGACCGTCATGACGGTCCTTCGAGCAGTGGTCAGAAGCCGGAGAGCGCTCTGCTGGCAAGCAGAAACATTCCGGGTGGCAGAGGAGACGATATAGATCCTTCAGAGTGGAAGGGCCATTGGATGAGTATCGAGGTTCGCGATCCGGTCAAAGAGCACGAGGGGAGTAAGGACATGTATGTGTCTTATGCCGTTCGAACAAAGGTAGGTCGTGAGCAGTTGTGGGAGGACTCGCTGGCTGATACGCTTGGAAGACAAATATGAACACATTCTCCTCACAGGAGACGGTAGTGAGGCGGCGGTTCAACGATTTCGTTTTTGTGCGTGACCACTTGGTCAAACACTTTCCCGCTTGCGTGGTGCCGCCCATTCCCGACAAGCACAGGCTGGGTAAGTGTCCTCGCGATCTATTCAGGCTTGAGCACCGCTGATGGTGCTGCTGGACAGAGTACATAAAGGGGGATCGGTTTGCTGCCGATTTCGTAGAGAAGAGGCGATATGAGTAAGTCGATGTGGTCGAGGGTCAGCATCCAGCTCACCACGCAATGATAGGCTGCAGAAGTTTGCCGATAGAATAGCGAGGCATCCTACCTTGCAACGTAGCAAGTTGGTCCATGATTTCCTCACCTCAACCGAATGGGTAGGTGAATGTGTAGTGCGATTCGGTCAGGACTGACGCTGTTCATCCAGGCCGTGGCAAAAAATCACTTCATCTCGCACCCACCCCCAGACTCGCACAGCTCGATCATAGATTCATTCTCAGATTCTGTCATCAACGCTTTCTCGCGAGTGCGCAAGCCGGACGCTAGATTCGTGGAGATGGTCGAGGGCCTGGAGAGATACGAGGATGGACTCAGTTCAGTCGACCGACTGGTTGGTAGGAGCAAGACGCGCTTGGACGGTGGGTGCATTGCTTTATGATCTTTGACCGTGTTCTGACTGCCGGCAGACCTCGCGCAGGATTACCAAGATATGGCTGCGGCCTATCAAGGATTGGGATACCTCGAGTCTGGGATCACAGACCCCTTGAACCGTTTCGCCGAGAAAATGTTGGACTTCTCCTCTCTGCTGAAGCACATGGTGAGTCATCTCACCTGAAAACAATTACACAAGCTGACGAGGAATCGGAAGAACAATACCACAGTCGAGCCATTCTTGAATCAGTCGCATTCCCTGCTGGCGTATGCCGGAGCGCATAAGCAGGTCATCAAACTCCGAGACGCTAAGCAGTTGGACTTTGAGGATCTCTCTGCGTATCTCTCAGCTGTAGTCTCTGAACGGGACAGACTAGCAGCCCTGTCAAATGGCCATACCTCGGCGCCCGTGGGAATTACTACCTACCTCCGGGATCAGGTGGACAAGATCAGGGGTACCGACGACATACACACCCGTCAAGAGAGGATACGCAAGCTGGACAATAGGATCAAAGAAGTGAGAACTGCGGTACCGTCAGTCAGAGAGACTTGCTTGGCTGACCTTTTACTCTAGCTGCAAGAGGCCGTGGAGACTGCTCATGAGACCAGTACTGCGTTCTCCGATGAGGTAATTAAGGAGCACGCTGTGTTTGAGTTGTCAAAGAGGCAGGAGATGAAGGATCTGTTGCAGACATACGCTGATGGACAAGTGGAGATGTTCCAGAGGGTGAGTCTTGCATGTATACAAGTCAAGCGGCACATACTGACCAGACTCTAGGCAATGGAGGATTGGGACCGCATTATACCATTACTGCAGCGGATCAGAGTGGACGTCTAGTCTGGGAGAAAGCATGCTCGTCCGTAGTTGTATAGCGCAGTCAAATGGATGTACATATACAGTACTACTATCCTGTGGTGAAACCCGCAGACTACGTCCTCGATCCCTTCATCTTTGCCAGAGCATTGCCACTTCGGACTCTGCTCTTCTTTGCCGGCTGGTGCTTCTTGCCCCTTAGACTCTTCTCGCCCTTTGTGGCAGTGAGCTTGACGGCGCCCTTCTCCATCTCGCCCTTGAGCTTATTGCTCTTGACCTTCATTGCCTTTTTGGCCAAACGTCGAGCTTGCCTTTCGTCATCCTGGGCCTTTGCGGCCTTTCGCTCGTCCTTAGGCAGGTCTTTGAGCTTTTCTCCAAGTGCAGGGTTTCCCTTGGGGATGGGTCCGGAAGGTATCGTCCTGACTTTGATAGGTTTCTTCGCACCGGCGCCCGCTTTCGACCCAGGACCAGCCTTCGTATTACCGGTAGCGGCGGCGGCGGCCTTCTGTTTGTTGACCGGGGGCAGAGCTTTTGATCGCTGAACTCGCAGTTGACGACGAGCGAATTTCAACTTGCTCTCATCCAAACCCAAGACCTCATCCACGCTCTCTGTATCCTGAGAAGACAGACATCAGCATTCTGGTCTGGGACGTGAGATCAGATGTAGCTCACCGCCAAATGGATATAGCCGAATCCTTTGCCCATTTGCGTCTCCTTGTCCCTGATGATTCTCACTCCGACGACCCAGTTACCGCCATCGGCCTTTGCTCCTCTCTCAGCTTTCACCTTGCCCTCGAAGAAGACTCTCAGATCCTCGTCTTTCGTCGCATAGTCCAAACCACCGACGAACACGGAACACTTCGGATCATGACCCTTAGTCCATTCTTCCCTCTTCACTCGTCCGCCATTCGCGGCCGGGTTTGCCGATGGTCTTGCAGAGTCCACGCGGATGGTTCGACCGTTGAAGTCGGATCCGTCGGCTTTGATTGCGGCTTCAGCAGCCTCGTACGGGTTCATGATGGGAGGCAAGTTGGCAGGGCGGTCGGGTTGGGCGTGTGCGAAGACGACATAGGCGTTACAGCTGGCACCTTCTGCGTGGAACTGAGAGCTCGGTCAGTGTCCACTCACAATCACGGCCAATTACGCCAAGTGATCGGATAAAACTCACGTCTTTCTTGATAAAAGCGACCTTTCGCTTTCCCTTTGTATCGATAAAACTTTTGCTCGTGTCGACCTCCTCCTTCTCCCTCTCCTCGCCTCGCTCCAGAATGTCCTGCTGCTCTCTCCACGCCTTTGCCCGCTCCTTCTCCCTCTTCTGCCTCTTGACCCCCTCTGCATCTGCGGCATCCGGATCTTCTGGCAACGCGGCTGTCGGAGTGGCGAAAGGTACCGATCTGAACCGAGTAGACTCGATCTTGGCACCGGGGACAAAAGTCAACAAGTGAGCTCGAAGCTGGGACAAAGCCGACTTCTTCTGAGCCACCTCGATAGGCAAATTGCCGACGAAGATCGTACGTCGGTCCCTATCTTGAGGAGATTCGTCTACTGGGACGTATTTCTTCGAGGCGGATGGCTCGTTGGCTCGCGATGTTGATGGTTTGAGCGCTTCGTGGACCAATGTAGCAGGATCGACCTCGGCGTCGTCCTCGTCGGAGGACTCGTCGGACTCGCTGGCGTCTGCTGCATCTAGCTCTGCGTCTTCCTCTTCTTCTTCATCCTCATCGTCTTCGTCCTCCTCATCTTCCACATCGTCCTCGTCTTCATCGCTTCCTTCCTCGACCTCGGCGAAGGAGACACCCTTCGAGGGTCCGGCTACGGGCTGAGCAGTGACAGCGTACGAAGCCTGAACAGCACTCAGTCAGCCTTACAAGACCACAAATCTCAGCTACATCACTCACGCCCTTGGAAAAGATGTCATCGAGGTCTGAAGCTGCTTTGCCGCTGAACAACGAGAACGATGCTGCTGGTGCGGCCGTAGATTCGGCCTCTTTGCCCTTGTGCTTCTTCTCCTTCTTCTGCTTCTTGGCAGCTATCGCGGCGGATGCTGATGCTGCCGAAGCCTTTTCCACCTCGTCTTTCGTTCGTTTGCCCATTGCTCCTGCTGTATGTGCGGTAGTGTGGTTGAAGCTATCTATGAAGCACCTTGGAAGCACCAGTACTGCAAAATCTGAAATCTTTGAGCCGGGATCGAGGAGCTGAGCGTGCACGCGCGAAGGTGTTTCGCAGTAGGCGGCGATACCCGCTATCCGGTATTCCCCCGCGCGGGGAAGAAGTACGCACGGCGCAGTTTCATGCCCGAGGGCCAAGGGCAACGAGGTCCCTCGAGGTCGAGCTTGCGCACTATACGCGTATCACTGTACCACCGTCGTCAAGGCTATCTCACACAAGAGGAGCGCTATCCCACAGATTACGGCGGTCGAAGCGCGTGTGGGACACCCGGGACTTTGCAGCGCGACCGAATCGCTCGTAGGGACTACTTTCACGACGTCGATCCTGAATCTGGCAATGTCGACACCTATGCAACCGGTCGCCTCGACTTCGACCGCGCACCTCACCCACACACCTAGCAGCATACGCCTTCGACATGATGGAGCTCAAGACACATCTAGATACTCGACCACACCTAGTGGGAGACCGCCGGCGAGAAGGCGAGGTAGCAAGGGCAAAGAGAAGGTCAGGATGGAGACTTTCGCAGAGAGGATCCGCCGGATGGGAGGGAAGGGTTATGTGAAGGAGGCCTTTCGAATGTTTGGGGAGCATTGTGCACGCAATCAGGTGTGTCCTTGTGGATCAGATCAGCTATCGGATGATAAGAAGAAGCTGATACAACTTAGATCCGGACCCTATTGATTGATTGCCTAGTCATGACGAATCTGTTCTACCCGGCTCTGTCGATATACCTCCAAAAGCGCTTCCCACCCTTACACCCTCCTTCACCTCCGTCACACGACTCGCATCGCACTCATTGGTACTCTACGAACGGGGATCACTCCCAGCGACACCGGAAGGAACACCCGCTGTCGTTGCTGAGCACACCCGTTCTCGACAGTTTCTTCCCCTATCCACCGCCATTACTTCCTCGTCTTACGTGGAGTGGATGGTGGGGTAGAGATACGGGGCAACCATCGGACCATGTCGACGAATGGTTAGCAACCAGGGTCACGCCGGATCAGACATGGATGCATCAAGACGAGGAGGGGATTAGACTGGTCCGCATAGCTTGGACGGGCGTCAGTGATGTCTTGGATATGGATCTCGAAGAGGAAATTGAGGATTGGCACGAGCGAGATTTTGAGATTGTGGACCTGGTGCGCAATATGGTCGAAGACTGGGATCGGCACGAGGATGGGCATAGGGCAAGTTGCATTCGTCATCTCGGTGCTGTTGGAGACGACATTCAACAAACGGGGCCTTGCTATATCCTCTCCTCGCATGGACAGCCAGAGCTAGCAGGCGGACCAATCACACCGCTATCGGCCCTTCATGGCGACGATCAGGGCCAGGAATTGCAGGCGACGCGTGACTTGCCAAGTAATTGGATACCGGACGCTGGCAAAATCTATCGTACGATAGCAGTACCATTTAGGGTCCCACACAATGGTTCCGATCACTTCGATCAACAGTTGTCGGAGAATTTAGAGCGAGCAGCAGCCAGGGTCGATGGGGAGCTATTCGTGGAAGCGATGCGGCCACAACTAAAAGCCACTGAACAGACTGAGGAATGGATGTTATCGGTGAGTGTCCCGTTGCTTCCATCGAAGAGAGCGTTACTTATATCAATGACTTTCCCAGTATCGACCGACAATCCCTTCATCAGATAGGCCAAGAGGTCCGGCACAAGCTACACTATCTGATACTTCCACTCCAAAATCAGTCATAGTACTGTATCTTGTGCTATTCAGCATCCTCGGCGCTCAGCTATCCGACGCGACCAAGGTCCATTCCAGGTTCGGTCTGGCTTTCACCGGTATAGTGCAACTATGCTGCTCTGCCGTTATGTCGTTCAGTGTGCTTGCACTTTTGGGCTGGAACGGCTGGGGATGGGGAAGAGCCGTTTCCCAGAGTCACCAGGCAAGCCTGCCCAGCTACATCTTGCCCTTTGTCATAGTGGTGGTGGGAGCCGAGAACATGAGCACCTTGGTAGGTCGTAGATCATCAGCAGACATTCGATGGCTTACTCGTATGGTTTAGACGAAAGCAGTCTTTTCGGTTCCTTTCACCTACTCGGTGCCGGTGAGGATAGGCCTTGGTCTCAGCAAAGTTGGACGCAATATCGCCATCACCTCACTCACCGATCTGGCGCTCCTCATGTCATTCTGGTTCATGGTGCCGGTCAGACCTGTCCGCGAGTTCTGTTTGTTCGCGGCTGTCGTCATCATCACCGACTGGTTCATGCTTCACACATTCTTCCTCACCGTGAGCGTCAATGCGAAACGACGGAATTACGTGCTGACTAGTCGCTTTAGGTCTTGTCAATCGATGCTCAAAGATTGGAACTGGCGGACGTACTGAACTCCGATGGGTCCAGGTCAGCTGCAACCCTGCGGCCCAAAGTCGAGGATGAACCGCCGGTCAACCGCAGCTGGTTCAGCTGGAAGCGTTTGGTCCAAACACGCCGGAGCAAAATGGGCAGTTTGGCACTCGTGAGTATAACTTTGGTGGATAGATCTTCTCGCTGACCAGGACGGGTAGATTGTGCTATCTGTAGGAGTGATCTATTACCTCACCGAGAAACGTCGGCTCCCTCTAAGCACCCCAAATCTTTACGGCTATGTTCCAACCTCCACAACCCACCTCCCATCATCGCCTATCGACACGACGACACTGGCTTCACTTCCATCCTTGTCCGAGGCAGAGCGATTCTGGAGGTGCCTCAACCCGTTGGGCGCGGCGTCGCTCAGAGTAACCATACCGCCAGGATCCATCTTCGTTCTGCCAACATTCGGTCACCAGATGCGGCCAGCGGATCTGCGCAAATTGTCATTACCAGCCAGTCGACTAATATTACCCCGACTGAAGCCCCTCTTCTACGTCTTCAAGGTAGTCGTCCTGCCGCAAGCTGTCACCGCTTTGACGCTATATATCATCTTGTTGTTCTTGCTCAAAGACCGGGAACTGCTCGATGCACAACGGAACAAGCTTGGTCGGAACGAGGAACCGGCGGATGACGAGGTGGATTCTCTCATAGGTCCGAAAGGCAGTCATATACTGGATCAAGTCCACATCAACATGCTGCCTTGTAGCCATGAGACCGACATCGAGCTCGTCAGCTCGAGCGAGGATGGTCGAATCCTACTCTCGGTGGGAGTGGAGAATTCGCTGTGTCTCTGGAGGCTCGACGAGAACCGCAACACCGGCACTAGGGAAACAGTCCAGATGGTTGACGAGGGGTCCAGCATGATGCCCATCGTTGCATCATGTGTAAACAAGACTGGAACGATGGTTGCTGTTGGATCTCAAGAAGGAGACATTCAGCAATGGGAAACAATTGGAGACGGTCAGCCCACTCCCATATTACGCACCACTCTTCCCCATTCGCCAAGGATCAGGACATTACGGTACACGCCAGCTCAAAAGGATGATCACGATCCATTCATCTCTCGACCGTCAAGTCCACTGAGCACGACACACAACGAATTGCTGGTGATTCATGTAGATGGCTCGACAACCTCGATTCTTCCCGACGGCAGCCTCCGGTTGCAGCCTTCATCCGGCGCAACAAACGAAGTCAAGGTGTTCGAGTTGGAGGGTTCAGGTGGAACACCGGAACTACTAGTGTCGAGTCTTTACAACCAAGCTCTGCACCTCCTCTCTCGTCCGAGCGAGCTTCCGATCGAGTTACAAAGCGGTGCAGCAGCCAGAGACCGAGTGACATCCGCTACGACACTGAACGACATTATCGCACTCGGTCACACGTCTGGTTTGATCGAGCTTTTCGATTATACCGGAGCGCTCCTGGCGACCGTGGGTAGATTGGGCTCCGGCAGCGAGTCTGGTTTGGGTCACGGCGCTAGTCCTGAAGGTATCAGAAAACTTCGACTTGCGCAACCTGCCGCCTCGATTTGCACCGGGTGTAGAAGCACCACCAATCACGGCATGATCGTCACTTCCTCCACCACGGACCGGGTCTACGTCGATAGGATTTGCGTGCGAGGCAGTGTCAGCTGTAGATGCGCCCGAAGAGGTTCCTCTATTGAGGAGATCCGGCCTAAAGCAAGTAATGCTTTGGTAGCCCCCCCCGTCCATCGAACGAGGTTGACTCCAGGATCATCTCCCAAACGGTCGCCTAGTCTCCTTCCACCTATATCCAACGGCGAGTTCCCGCTCAGTTCGCACGGTACGCGACGAATGTCGGCTTTGCACAAGGAAGGCAGTGGATCCTCCGACACGCCCTCGATGACGACCATGTCGCCCGTCACCGCACTGGGCGGCACTGCGAATCTCGGTGTCAATGGCATCGACGGCATAGACCATCCGCCAGAGCTTGAGGTGTTCTCTCTGGGCTTCGTTCAAGTCCCAGGTTGCGGCACCACGTGGGATATTGTTGGAAACACCGTCCTCGGTCTGAAGAGGGATCGACGGGCTCGAGACGTCAGCCAGAGCTCGAACGGCACAGATGACTCTCAATGGTCAGTATGGGCGATAGATCTGACTCGACCTTGGAACGGAGCCAACCTCGTGGTCGATCTTCAGCCACTGGTTGCCCTGATCGACACGTCCCCTGTTCGGCCTGTGAACGGAGAGGATGTGGGCAGCCTCAGGAATCAGCGTAAAGAACGATTGATGAGTCTGAACGGGAGATCGGTGTTTCCCTCGTCAATCTCCAGCGGCTCGACCTCGACCACGACTTTCAGACCTCTGGCATATGTCGACATCCGGCCATTCAAGGTCATTGCACAGCCAATCAAGGGTGGTCGCGGAGGAGGTATTGTAGCTGGATTCGGAAATCGCTTGGGGATGATCAATATCCCTTCCAGGGTCCCGGTGGAAGAAGCAGGGATGAGCGTGGGAGTGAACCCGCCTAGAGCGTCGGGATCGGGGAGCAATTTTGCAAGTCAACTATCCGGCATAGGAAGTAGATTCACACCTCCGCCTCCGTCCAGGACATCGCTGGACGGCTTGAGCTCAAAGAAAATGTTGTAAGAGTAGTATCAGTACGACTAGTAGAGTGAGGTGTCTAGTACCAGCATATGCCATACCCAGATGTACTCGAGTAAACCTTCCTGAGGCCTTGAGGTCCCGTACAGAATCTAAAGTCTGGAGGTCTGCACGAAACAGAATTGCGATAGTGTTACATGACGTTCTGCAATGTCGGCCTGTAACCCTCCTATACTCGTTCTCTATGCCGTTCCCCACCTTGGGAGGCAATCTGCCAGGTCTACCACTCCTCGATAGGTATATAGTAACAACAAAATATGGTCTGTGATTCGTGCCGAATGAATAAGTGAAGCCATCCGATCTCGTCCGCCCAATGCTCGCTCGTCTGCCTCGGTCTACGCCACGTCCTCCCTTGCCTCCTTCCACGTCGACAGTGGTCTCTCTACTAGTCTTCGTATCCCACCGCCCACTGCCATGACATAGAGGCAGAGTAGTACGCTGATGCACGTGACCGCATCTACATGGCCAGCTCGGCTTGAAGTTGTCGTAATTGAGCCTCCTCGTCATCCTCCTCTGCTTGCGCTTGGACCCCTATATCTCACGGTCAGCGCGAATCGCAAATGTTCATGTGAAGTTTCGCCAGACTCACGCTCTTTGCCATTGGAGACACCAACGGGCGATGCGGGCGTATGTAGTGGCACTCTGTCCGCGCCAGCGAGTCGGTCGTCCAATTCCTCCTGCTCGAGAGCTTCCAATTCGGCCTTGAGCTCGTCCTGAGAGTATCATCAGCAAAGTCTCTCGAGTATGGAAGCAAGAGGTGCTCACCTCGTCGACCATGTTGCCCATGCCGACAGGGTTTGAGATGGCGTCGGAAATCTCGTTCGTGAGGTCCATTTGCTCTCGGATACTGTCCATAGTCTGGTCGACCTTTTCGACTTTGCTGCACGGGAATCAGCGTAAGGCCTTACGCGGGAAAGCGGGAGCCGAGGCAACTTACAGGCCTGAATGGATACCTTTGAGCGCATCGGCACCCTTCTTCATTGCAACCATAGTCTCGGCGTTCAAGTTGGCGGATTCGATCGCATTGACCTATGACAAGCAGTCAGAATGCGCAAAAGAAGAGGGCAAGATGGTCGTTGGAGTTCTACGTTGCGACGAAACAGAGGATGGAAAGTAGGAAGAGATAAGTGACAAGTCGACTCACTTGTGTTTCCAGTGTTAGACGTGTTCCGGCAATACGGTCCAGCTCATTCTCATGCGCCTGTTTCTGCCTCAATGCAGCCATGGCCACTGCGCATAGTCAGCAACTGATCCGAATAGTCGTACGCCTCCTATGCGAGGCGTCCGAAATGCGACAATTGTTTGTTGAGATGTCGCGATAAGGAAATGACTGAGGAATCGCTTACATCTCTTATTGCTCGTCGCGTTCGCTCGGGCCTTTTGCATCTCCTCTCCGATCTTCTTTGTCAGAAACTCCTCCTTCTTCTCCAGCATGAGCAACTGCTGTCTAAGCCCGACAATCGCATCTCTAGCTGATTCCCTGGAGTCCTTTCGACCACCGCCGAACCATGAAGCCCAGCTGGACATGTTGAGCGTGGCTGGGCGAATCGATATTTGAGGCGTCGTTCTCAGAGATTGATAGATCGAAGGCGATCCTGGGATGATAGGTGGAGCCGCTGTGATGCCTTGTGAGCGGTCTGAGAATGGTCGTTGTCGTCGTGGATCTGATGAGCGAGGATGTTGTGACCTTGTTGGCCACCGTCATGGGCGTTGCTGGCGGGCTGTCGGACTGCCAGTAGTAACCTTAAATCCTTCCCCTACTTTGGAGAGCGATCTCGAATTTGATCCCGTCGGTTATCTCGCGTGTGGTTTCTTGTTGTCGAGTCCTCCTGTCATGCCATGCCTGTCAAGTAAAGCGATAAGTACTGCTCTTGGTTGGACAACCAGCAAACAGCGGCCTTTGATCGCATACAGTCGAGCCTTTGATCGCATACAGTCAAGCCGCAGAGTAGTGCCAGGAATCAGACACATCGCATAGCACGGCACTTCCCAAGATGGCTCAGAAACAAGCAACACGGCAAAACCAGGCCATCACGCTGAAGGGCTCGACGGCGATCGTGACGGAGTTCTTCGAGTACTCGGTGAACAGGTGGGTGCATCCGTGAGATCATCTGAGTGAGGTCAGAGGACTGAATGTGCTCAGTATCCTCTATCAGCGTGGGGTATATCCATCGGATGACTTTAGGTGGGTTGCCGCACAAAGTGGAAGCCAAGAATCGTTTGATTAACCCACGGATTGTCAGGATGGTGAAGAAGTACGGAATACCGATGCTAGTGACCTCGGATGAGAGCTTGAAGGAATACCTGCAGACGATCCTGCAGCAGGTACAAGGTGAGGAGTCGAGGACGGCTGGCCTGAAAGTCCCGCGGGGTCACAGCTGACGACTCGACCCCCTCTTCTTCTGCCAATCCTTTCGGCTTGCTTGTCACATGATGACCCCTTCTCAGAATGGCTCATGACGTCTTCAATCACCAGGCTAGTCCTGGCCATCAAGTCGGTAGAAACGGATGAGACATTAGAACGGTGGCAATTTGACGTGCAACAAGAAGACCCCTCGAACCCTTCATCTGCGGCCAGCACACAGCCGCCCAGCACGCAAACTAAGAGCGGGAAGAAGAAGGAGAAGACCGAGAAGGAAGTTCAAGCGGAGATCAGGGAGATCATGAAGCAAATCACCAGCACGACAACGTTCCTGCCTATCCTGGATGAAGAGTGTGAGTCGGCGGTGGCAACCCTGTTCCAACCGAATACAGCAGTTCGCACATGGAGTATACTTGACAGAACTGATACGGATGTTATAGGCACATTCACCTTGTTGGCTTACACGAATGACTCGGATGTCGCTATACCTGCAACATGGGACGATGCGGATCCTCACCTCATCGACAGGGGTAAAGTCGAGCAGGTCCGATTACGCAGCTTCAGCACAAATGTCCATTCACTAGAAGTAGGTCTTCCTTGATCACAGAGCCATTTAGGCAGGTCTGCGGAAATTTTGCTGATAGTCACTACAGGCTATGGTCGCATACAGAGTAGGAGAGTGAATAGGAGCAGAAATTCAGGAAACCTTCACGACTATAACGACATTTACGACGGACGCATGCAGTAGTGCGTTGATAGCATTTAGGCCATGAGCTACGTACTGCAGCGGTCTGACACACCGAAGTCCTTCGCACCCTTGAGGCTCTTGCGAACGTGCCAATATTTGACATTCAAAAAGACACCCAAGCGCGGTGCTATAATAGAGCCAGGTCCTCCTGTCGAATAGTGCCGTTCTCGTGTAGAGGTGGAACTCCTTCGCAGATGAAGCTCGCGTATAGAGTAATTGGATGCATCACACCTCATCGATTCATCGTACAAGACTGTCGCCATTTCTACAATGAACTCTTCCCACGCGTTCTCACGCACAAGGCGAAGAATCCAAATCCATGAAAAGGAGCTTTGATCTGTCCCTTGGAAATTTTGTTGGAAAGCACAAGCCGTATGTTCAGGCAAATGCTCTTCTGTGACGGGGAGGTAGGAGGGTGAGTAGTTTGATATATTAGTCTGGACACAGTGGACTGGTAGGGTAATCACTGCATGACTACAAGACTATTGCAATGTCAGCTTGGCGCACAAGAGGTAAAGACTAGCTGAGGAGGGATCGGATTTGGCTCGGATACCGTTGAAGTTGGTACGCGCATTCTCCCGAAAGAGTAGCATAGTGTGAATACGATTAGGACTGTTTTGTCATCATAGCCAGGGGAGGGGATGTGAGGGAAGGAGGGAGGAGACGTTACTCACAAGGAAGTATATGAACTTGGATGGGAGGATGTATGCAAGAGCCCAGGATCGAGAAGACCACAACAGCCTTCTCGTGGTTGATAGACCCTTTGAGCAAGTGACCCTCGTACGATCCGCCAAGACGGCGAACCGAGATCCGACCTCTTCAAGACGAAGAGACCGGATGGTGAGGGTGCCGAGTCAATCTTCCACGGGTTGACTCATACGACGACCAATCGCACAGCCTTGCAGAGCTGGCGGAGGATCTTCCCACGCTCACCTCTCAACTTGTCACGCGTCTGCTGACCCGATCCGAAGAGATGGGTCAGAGAATTGAGAGGCGAGGTCGACGTTGCGATCCTCCTGGTCGCGGATCTAAGAACCGCGGGCTGATCGGGGGGGAAGAGGCGGAGGAGCGTTAATAACAATTGTGAAAGATTGGCGCGGGAGGAGACCAAGTCATGACCTGCATGCTGGGCGAGTCGAGGGTGTCGATAGCTGGCGAAGAGAAGTGAAGGAAGAACGAAGAGAGCGGAAGAGAGAGATCAGAAATTTGGGCATTCAGGGGGTTGACCTCTGTTTGCCACTTGTCTGTTGGTCTCGGTGAAATGTCCGTAATGCCGAGATTGATTCCGCTGGTTCCACTGCGCGATGATGACCACACCGTACGTGTCCCTGGCTCGGCTGGCGGGGAGCAGCGAGAGATAGACTCGAGAGCAGTCGAGATGGCGATGATGCATGCTTTGGACACCCGGACTCTTACTTGTACGCAACCAGTCAACGCTCAAAGGGCATCGCCATCGGGATTACCTGTAATCACTCCCTTCAGCAGCTCACGCGGAGAAGCGGTTACAACCTCGAAGGCGAACAGCGTTCACCAGCACTTCTGCCTTTAGGCCGACCGAGCCTTGTAACATCAACAAACGAGCTCGACAATCTTCTGTCATCCCGCTTGATTGTCTGTCGTAACGCGAACCACCTCGCGCAATGGTGAGTTCATCCTCGCATAGGAGAGATCGGTGCTCTGCACAAGCACTGTACCCCGATGCGGACAATGACCCTCGTAGTCCGGTAACGATGTCACCGACATCATAATAGATGAGAGTCCCGCTCCTGTCGAAATAGAGGAACTGCCAAATGTCCAGAATCGTGAGTAGTCCTCCCGACAACAGCTCGCTGTGTCTTGTTTAGCTCCCGATTCATCGCTGACTTCCTTGCAGATGAAGCGTATGCCCAAAAGGCGATGCCGGACCTCGGTCTGGAGATTGAGGATTTCCAAGCGCAGACGTGGAGAATAGAGAACTGGTCGCAGCAGGCCAAGAGGATAGTCGGACCAGAGTTCAGTTGTGGTGGACACAAGTGGTGCGTGCATGAGATCGATGTGACACTGGGAGACGGAGGTGCAGTACGTCGTGCTGACAAAGCGGCAATACAGGCGGATCCTGCTATTTCCTCAAGGAAATGCAAATGGTCAACCAAATGACATGGTCTCGGTGTACCTCGACTATGCCAACCCGAAGACTGCGCCGGAAGGATGGCACGCATGTGCTCAGTTCTGTTTGGCCATCTCCAACCCTTTAGATCCCACCATCCAGACTTCCTCCCGTCAGTCCATCTAACTCTACGGCTGGGACTCGGCTTACGCCTTTATAGATGCCCATCACAGATTCGTCGCCGAAGAGTGTGATTGGGGTTTCACACGTTTCGTCGATCTGAGAAAGCTGTATACGCCAGATACGGCAAGCGGAAAGAATAGGCCTACTATCGAGAACGATGAAGTGGAGATCACGGCGTTCGTTAGGGTTCTCAAGGACCCGACTGGTGTCCTGTGGCACAACTTCGTCAAGTGAGTCCAGAGACCCTTGTCCCGCTTACCAAGCTAACTTCGACCAGCTACGACTCGAAGAAGGAGACTGGACACGTCGGTCTCAAAAACCAGGGCGCGACGTGTTACATGAATTCGCTGCTACAGTCGTTATTCTGCACCAACTACTTCCGAAAGGTGAGCGAGTCCTTAACGTGGAAACCTGAACACGCAGCTGACCTCGTTGATAGGCTGTCTACCAAATCCCCACTGACAAGGATACCCCCTCGGAGAGCTTAGCCCTCGCGCTGCAGCGCGTCTTCTACCATCTGCAAACGTCGAATCAGCCCGTCGGCACAACCGAGCTCACCAAGTCGTTTGGCTGGAAGTCGTTGGACTCGTTCATGCAACATGATGTGCAGGAGTTCAGTCGAATTCTGCAGGACAAGCTGGAGATCAAGATGAAGGTGAGCATTCCGCCATATTGGAAACAAAATCGTGCTGACCAAATTCAGGGCACTCCAGCAGAGGGCTCTATTCCCAGGCTATTCAAGGGTTCGATGAAGAACTACATCAAGTGTATCAACGTCGACTTTGAATCATCCGGTACTGAAGACTTCTATGGTGCGTGACGAATCTGGTCTAAGGCGACCTGCTGACAATGTGAACAGACATCCAGCTCACCATCAAGGGTATCAAGAACCTGCGAGACTCGTTCAAGGACTACGTGCAGGTCGAGACTTTGGATGGCGAGAACAAGTACCAAGCGGAGGGATACGGTTTGCAGGATGCCAGGAAGGGAGTCATCTTCAATGCTTTCCCACCAGTGCTGCATCTTCAGTTGAGACGATTTGAGTATGACATCGAGAAGGATGCGCTTGTCAAGGTACGTGATGTTAGCCGTGCCCGATGACACTAATAGCTGACCATTTCGCAGATCAACGACAGGCACGAGTTCCCCTTCTCGATCGACCTCGGAGAGTTCTTAGACGAGGAGTCACGAGACCCTTCAGTGTCTCACGTATACAAATTGCACGGTGTGCTAGTCCACTCTGGAGACCTACACGGCGGTCACTACTTTGCGCTCATCAAGCCAGAGAAAGATGGTCGATGGTTCAAGTTTGACGACGATCGAGTTACACCGGTCACGGACAAGGAGGTTCTCGAGGACAACTACGGAGGAGACATGGTCAACGGACTGCTACCACCACAGCAGAGAACCCAAGCTAGGACACTCAAGAAATTCACCAACGCGTACATGTTGGTCTACATCCGAGAGACCGAGCTCGACACTGTTCTCGCGCCGTTCACCGAGGCAGATACTCCCTCGCATCTGAGTAAGTACACGCCAAGTGGAGATTGGATGGTGAGCTGACTAGAAGCAGAATCCCGCCTTGACGAGGAACGGGACCAGATGGAGGCCAAGAGAAGGGAGAAGGATGAACAGCACCTCTACCTCACGGCAAAGTGCATCACCGACGACATCTTCTCTCGACATCAAGGCTTCGACTTGGCCTCGTTTGACGACAAGAACCTTCCCGCGACCGAGCTGCCGACTTTCCGTGTGCTGAAGACAGAGACCTTCTTCACGTTCAAGCAACGGATCGCTCAGTACTTCAAGATTTCCGAGAGAGACTTCAGGCTATGGGTTTTGGTGAATAGACAAAACAAGACAATTAGACCAGATGTGCCGATCCACGATGATCACAATTCTCACAGTGAGTGTTGGTCCCCTCCTGACGATGTCATAGCTCGAGCTGACTGATGTAGCCATGGAACATATCCGCAACAACATGGCTGCACGCGCTTCGGATCTGAGGCTGTATCTTGATTACAACCCGGATTCTGCCAAATTCAACTCTGTAAGTGATGATGTAGTCACGGCCTCGATGTTAGACAACACTAAACCGCCCCAGCTGCACCAGGATGCCAACAATGCTCCTATCATGATCTTCCTCAAGTGGTTCGATTGCTCGAGGCAGACGCTGCTCGGCCAAGGCAAGGTCTTTGTGAACAAGAACAACAAGACGAGCGAGTTGCTACCTTACATCCAAGAGAAGATGGGTTGGCCAAGTTCAACGCCCATCAAGCTGTACGAGGTGAGTAAAGCTTGAGTTTGAGGTTGGACTCTGCTAACCTGGTATAGGAAATCAAAGCCGGCATGATCGAAGGTATGAAGATGAAGCAGACCTTCCAGCAGAACGAGATCCAGGATGGAGACGTCATCTGCTATCAGGTAGAGATGACCCAAAAAGAGTGAGCTGTCCAACTGTGTTCGTCGACCAGCCTGCTGATCATTCACAGGGTGGATGACCTCGAGGCGCAAAACCTGTATTCGAGCGTTCCTCAATTCTACGACTTCCTGCAGAACCGGGTCCTTGTTCAGTTCAAGCCCAGACACGAGGACCAGAGTGGAAAAGCGCCAGACTTCGACCTCATGTTGAGCAAGAAGATGACATACGAAGTGGTGAGTCAAGGCTTTCGTCACGGCGCAGGGCAGGTGCTCATCGCCGTATCTAGATGGCGCACCGAGTCGGCGACTTCCTGAAGCAAGATCCTCTGAAGATCCGATTCACCTCGTCAAACCCTCAAAACTCGCAACCGAAATCCATCATCAAGCGGGCTTTGAATCAGAGCGTCGCTGACATCACCGCGACAAACTACTACTCGTCCCATCCCAACGTCATTGTCTACTACGAGCTATTAGACATTAGCATTGTCGAGCTGGAGACGAAGAAGAGCTTGAAGGTCGTGTGGACTGGTAGGAATAACAAAGAGGAGGTGAGTTGCCGAGCACCCTTGATCCGGCTTCGTGCTTACTCGCGACTTTGCAGGGCACGCATCCATTCTTGCTGCCCAAGAATAGCGCGTTCAGCGATGTTGCCGAGCAAATGGCAAAGACGGTCAAGATGCAACCGGGCGGCAGTGGAAAGATCAGGATCTTCGACATTCAACCCAATGGCAGAGCACAGAAGGAGCTCACCGGATCCGAGCTCATTGGCAAATTGCCCGACCCCGCCGAGCTCTTTGCAGAGGTGAGTGGTGGTAAGAGCGATCGTGCGCGATGAGTTCTCGCTGACAACGTGAGCAGGAGATACCCTTGGAAGAGATCGACGCCCCAGAGAGCAGCAAGATCGTCAACCTCTTCCACTATGCCAAAGACCCGTCGAGGACGCACGGTGTGCCATGTAAATTCGTTTTGCTCGAGGTGAGTGAAGCACTTACAAGAAGACATGTGCTGATTTGATACAGGGCGAACCTTTCACAGAGACGAAGAAGAGGATACAACTGAGAATAGGTGCTTCGGATAAAGAGATCTCGAGGTACAAGTTCGCTTTGATCCACTCTACGCAGTTCAAGGCGCCATCGCCGATAGAAGAGTGTGAGTCCGGATTTGTCCCCGGCTATTAGGAGACAATGACTGACTGTGGCTTAGCGGACATTGTGTACGACCACAAGTGGAGCTCGGAGGATGCTCTGGGATTGGATCACACCGACAAGAGGCCAAACAAGGGCACGGCGGAGAAGGGTATCGTCATGCGATAGAAGGAGTGTAGTCTATGTACCAAGTACGACGTCGTCCCGCGCGGCCGTGCGGCTCCTTTCGTCTCGACGAGGCCGACCAGTGCGCACGTGCAAGTGAGCGGACGGCAGGAGTGGGAAGTCAAGGTGGCAAGAAGCCTTTAGAAAAGAAGGGTCGAGCGAGGAGGACCTTGTCAAGAAGAGCACGGATGCTAGCTTTCATTTACCAAATCCCATTCTTGTATTATGATATCCATACGTGTCTTTCAGTCTGCTCCAGTCAGCGCCGTAGTGCGTTCCATGTGAGGTTGCTCTGTCGTGTTGCGCAACCGATCCGCCTTCCCTTCGAGGGCAAGACTCGCCAACGGCTCTGTGTTACGGGAAGCGGGCAAAGCAAGGAGACGTATGCACGAGGCATGATCGGGCCAGAAGGTTGATGCATGTCGCTCGGACCACGACTACGCCCCCCAACACGATTACTTCTTGCCCTTCTTCTTCTTCGCCGAGCTCTGCGAGCCGAATCTGCGTCAGCCGACATAACAACGCGACCGTCTGAGGAAACGAGGATTGCTCACCTTGCTTGGTGTGGCGTTTTTGCTATTAGGGGTATTCGATCCACTGCCACTGTCTCCAATTTGCACAGGCGTGCTCACAGCCTCGGCCACTGTTGATGCTGCCTTTTGCGGTGTTTCTGCCACGGAGTCGACTTCCACAGGCGGCGTCTTGGTGCCGTTTGATGCTGGTTGTGGGAGAGCGGTAATGGCAGCAGGCCCCTGGGCAGGTGCCTGGCCAGCGGGATTCGTGGTGCCAGGCGTGGCTCCAGAAGAATGGTCTCCTACCAGCCATTTACGTCTGATCTTCAACCGTTTCTCTGCGCAGGTCATCAGTACAGCTTCACACACACGACTCGAAGAGCAAATAATGGATTGCTCCCAGGGTGACAGGGGACAAAGCGACTCACCCTCTCTGGCCGCGATGACGGGGATGTTCAACACGATATCCCTCGTCCGCTCCGCATGAGCCATCTCCGTAGCTGTCTGGAAGATCATCTGACCCCAGCCCTGTCTGAAGGTGTTGGCCTCTTGGACGACATCCATAATCTCCGCCTCTAATTCCTTCTCCGCGGCTGCGAATCGGCTCATCGTGTCGTCACCCACGAGCCCGCGGGTGTGAAGCGATCCAAGGGCAGCTTTATCATCCCTCAATCTCCAGATACGCTTCACGTCGGCCGTGGCTCTGACCAGGAGTGCGGATTTGAGCAACGAGTCTGGGACGGGGTTCGCCGATGAAGAGGATAGCAGGGAGATGTAAGTGTCTCGAGCGGGGTGGGTCGGGAACCAAGCTTCCCATGTCGTCTTCTCGACTAAAGACGAGAAGGATCGTCAGTACAGATGTATCACTGAAGGAATCAGTGTCTACGGATGCGATGCTCCTTTGGGAGCAGTCGCAGACACCAAACCACCACTCACCGGCTTTGCGCCGCCTGTACACCCGGGAAAAGATGGCCAAACCCGTCACCAGGACGGTGATGTACGCCAATGGGACGGCGAGAGAGGTCGCCATGGTGTGTTTCGACCTCTTGATCCTGTGAGGTGTGGTCTCAATGCCAGAGGTCACAGCAGCTAGCCTATAGGTGCGGCCTGACGGTAACGTGTCAAGCTCAAACACTAAATGGAGGAATCGCTTAAAGTTGCCACCATACGCCGCTGGTGGAGGTTGTCTGCTGCATCTTGTGGGCGGTAGCCAGCTCAGCGATTCTCTGCCGAGCTCTCTACAGCGTAGGAGGCGTATACTACACTTCGAGTTGCCTATCCCCACCCGTCCTCGACATCCGCAGGTAATCAGCAGAGAACTTCGCAAGACAGATTTCTGCATTGGCAAGATGGCAGCGCCCGAACTCGAATCAGACTCTTACGATGTGATAGTCGTTGGAACCGGTGTAGCGGAGAGTATAGCAGCTGCGTGAGTCTCGCTTGGCTGTCTCCCTCTACTCCCGTTCCGACACACAGAGCTGAGGCTTTCGTAGTGCCTTGGCTAAGGCTGGCAAGTCGGTGCTCCACCTAGATCCCAACGAGTACTACGGCTCTGACCAGGCTTCACTCACACTGGACGAGCTTGCCGCTTGGTCACAACGGGTGCTCTCAGCAGAGGACGATAATGCTGCAGGTCCAAGCACCACTCGATACACCAACGCGACAACGTCGCCTTTGACGCCTCAGCTGGAGAATGACAGGAGGCGATATGCGCTCTCCCTCTTCCCGGCGATATTGCCCTCACGGGGTGAGATGATTGATACTCTGATCAAATCGCAAGTCAGCAAATACGTCTCTTTCCGGAAGCTCGACTCGGTCGCCTTGTGGCAGCAGCAGTTGTCTCAGGCTACTCCGGGTGAAGGTGGAGATCAGGCAGGACCTGTTGAAGCGTCTGTTGAAGAACGGACTGGGCGGCAGAGTGGGCACATACGTAGAGTGCCGGGAAGCAAGGAGGAAGTGTTCAAGGATAAATCAGTTGGACTGGTGGACAAAAGGCGGTTGATGAAGTTCCTCATGTTCGCAGCTGGGGATTTTGAGTCTGATGACATGCTCAAAGGTGCGTTTGACCCGCCGGTTCACTCTCGCTCGATCAGTGCAAGCGTATCATGACTGACATTGGGTGTATGAGCAGGCAAAGAAGACCAACCGCTGCTCGCCTTCTTACAAGAGTCTTTCTCGCTCTCTCCGGACCTAGCATCGTCCATAGCCTACGCTATTGCCCATGACTCAACGCCCACAGATCCAACACTACCCTCGCTGCTCCGTACAAGGCGCTATCTCCGGTCAGTTGGTCGGTACGGTCCTGGAGCCTTCTTGATAGGCCAATACGGCGGTGCGGGCGAGATCGCCCAAGGCTTCTGCCGGTGAGTCAGGCGGACATTTCGCGGCGACAGATTGGTTGACGTTGCCTGGCCAGAGCATGTGCTGTGTTTGGAGGCACCTATGTCCTCGGACCAAGCGCAAAACCCACATCTATCAAACCATCCTCCTCGTCGGGAGTCGAAGTCTCCATCCCTTGTCACCCACGACCTGTGACTGCGAAACACATCATTTCAATGGCGGGCCACCTTCCCAGGACACTGCGAAGGGAGGCAAGAACGTCGGGAATCAAATTAGCGAGGTGTATCGCAATCGTGGACAAGCTTCCCGCATCGCTGAGGCGAGAACAAGGCGAAGACGGGGAATTGGATCAAGACGATACAGCCGTAGTAGTCTTTCCTCCCGCGGAAGGCTCCAAGGCGGTCGTGAGGGTCTTGATGATGGGCGAGGGAACGGGCAGTTGCCCCTCGGGGCAGTGTGAGTTGGCCAGATGTCCAGGTGTGAAGCAGATTCAATCTGACGCTTCGCTCAGTCGTACTGTATCTCAGCTCCGAGACACAGAGTGATGATCCCGAAGCGACTTTGCGGCCGTTCTTACATCAGATATCGCCGGACCCTCTGTTCGAGTCATACCACATCACACATCACGCGACCGCGTCCAACGATGCAGATCAGGAGGATGAGGTCAGGTCGGTGGTCCTGCTCGAGCCGTATGCGGGCCTGGAGTCGTTGACTGAGAGTTTGGACTGGGAGGCAGAACAAGGCAGAAAGGCGTATGAGAGCGTGATAGGACTTGGTGAGGGCTGCACTCCGTTCTTTGAGCGAAAAGATGGCGAGGAAGTGGACGATGAGGAGGAGGATATGTTATGATTATATCGATGTGACTGCTTGTTGAGGATTCCACGAGGTTAAGGGGTATACTTTGCATTCATCCACGGAACAAGCTGCACTCTGCGTCAGCGCTTGCAGATGGGAAGACGGCCAGGTATCTATCCTGCTCACCATTGATTTATAAAGCTAGAGCGATCCGAAGAAGATGAGCCTGGCTAGCTCCACAATAGCTATCGCGGAACAAGTCAGCCATATACTCTGACCCATCTGAGTCTCTCCAGATATGGGGCGAGAGGTGCTGAGTTGTACTCACTACCTCCCACAAGCAAGAATCCCATTCCTAACAAGACCCAAGTCCCCACGCTCCTCTTGGTCGCAGTTCTGGCCGGTCTCGAGGTCCGTTTACCAGCTTGAGCCCGAGCTGCAAAGTTGGCGTTCTTCCTTTTGATATCGGCGGCGGTGGGCTTGAGGACCGACAAGCCGTATGATTGGGTATCATGTTATTGAGTTCGGCGGGGKAAAGGGTTTCGTGAATGGTACGGCGCGAGGGCGGGGGTAGGAACGATAGAGTGGGCAGTGCCGAGGTAGAGCGTGGAAGCATTGTTGGAGACGAATGATAGTATCAGGTAGTCCTGTCAGCTTGCTTCTCCTCCCAGGCGAGCTATACACACCATGTTGAGAGGATGAGGAAGATGAGATGAGGCTCAGATGGATGGGCTAGATCGCAACAGCACTCTGCTGGCTTTTTGTCGGTCGAGTGTGGTCTCTTTCGGTATTGGTCAACCGTATACAGGTCGCGTAGCCCCCTCGTCTTGTTTGACTGGCTACGGTGATGGGTATGAGAAGGTATAGGAGCGCTTTGACAGCTATATGGAGATAGTAGAGTCTGTGGAGGCATCGACGGTCGCAAGGACGATCGTCAATCTGAAGTGACACGCGACAACTCGCTCCACGTGGCGGTTGTTGACGCAGTGCGCTAATCTGATAGAGTCAGGCACGGCAACATCGCCCGGTCTCCTCAACTAGACCCAACACTGACCCCGTCCAACAGATTCTACCAGACTGGGCGATACTACTGTCAGGACTACAACTCGTGTACATAGTCCGTGGATTCACTTCTCTCGTCGGTCTATCGTGTTTTTGAGTGACAACATCCTCGTATCTTCGCCTCGGCCTCTCGACTTCGACCTCTGGGCTCGGGATCAGGGTTATGGGCTTTGAATAGGTCGGCTATCCCAACGCAATCCTGTTGCAAGCCTGTACTCCCTGCTTGAACCCGTGCTCCCATTCCCAGTCGCCCCCTCCGAGCTTGTTCCCCGTATTCTTCTCCCACTCGGCTTTTCTCCTCCGCGCCCATTGGCTGGCAAAGCCCAGCTCGCTGACTCCCTTCGAATCCGACAGGAAGAGTAGTGCATCGTCCCATCCTTGGGAGAAGCCAGGTCCGAAAGCTGCCGGGTTTGGCGATCCCCCATGTGACTTCCAGTACGAGGTGTGTGATCCTAATCAAGCAGTTAGGTTTGGAAGCATGGAAACATTCTGGCAAACTCACCGTGTGCGCCGCTCAATTCCTGATCCTTGACGTTTTGCGTAGGCGGACCTTTGAACTGACGACTGCCCACCCATTTGGGCAGAATCTCCGCAGTCGTCGCATCCCTCGCTGACCATCCAGCGTCCCATCCATCGCCCTTTTTGTAAGTCCACCACCACCATCCAGCGGTACACTGGTTAAAGAGCTCCAGCTGGGCCTTGACAAACTCTCGCTTGTTCCTATCTCTTTCCGAGTCGTCCATCCCTTTGCCCCAATCGTCAAGGCCGGCCGACCACTCGGCAACCACTACGTTGCCCTTGGCGGATTCGCATTGCTGGTTGAAGGAACCGGAAAACTCGTTTCGGAGCTTTTGAGCATGCTGGACCCCGGATAGCTTCTTGTCGTTCTGGTCGAAACCGCGGTAGAGGTGGTGGTCGAGGACGACGAAATCGTCTCGTTTGCCTACCCAGCCGGTATACCAAGCCGTGTCCCAAGCATCAGAGACGTACAGCGGAAAGTCGGGTCCAACAATGGGCCGAAGCTCGCTGATCGTCTTTTCGTAAAACCCTTGTAGGCGATTATCATTGGCGGGTTCGTTTAGGATCTCCAATCCAACGACATGGGGTATTGGAGCGAGATAATGTGCTAGGAATCGGAGAGCCAGTGATGTTGAGCGGAGATTGCTGTTTTGACCAAGTAGCTTTGGCTTCCCATTAGACATCCCAGAGTGGGCTATGGAAACACCGATCAGTGACTATCTCCTATGACCGAGTTCTCCATAGCTCACTCACCATCGGCATTTTGAGCTCCCGCAGCAGCGTGAAGGTCCACAAGGACGCCTAGACCAAACCTCCCGGCGGTCTGGATTGCCTGTTCGATTCTTGCCCACGCTCCTGCGAACACCTCGGCATGCGGTGCAAAGTCTGTGTCCTTCAGCACCTCAGGGCACACCGATGACAAGTGGTAATAGGCAATCTATCCTCGGTGTCAGACACAACGCAGCAGATCTCGACGTGCAACACTTACTGGTATCCGGACACTGTTGTACCCTTTGTCTTTGATCCACTGCCAGTCATCCTCCTTGATCCATTCGTCCCAATGTCGCTCAAAGATCTGCTTGGCGTCTTTACCCCTCGCCACGTCAAAATCACTCTCACCAGGCTTGACGGCGTTCTGATATGGGCTCGAAGCGATCCATTTCTCCAAGACGAACCAAGAGCCCAAGTTCAGTCCCCGCTGTTTTCGGTATCGCGGTATCGACTCTGGACCTAGTGGCAGAGTTGGTACTTGCGGGAATGACGCAGAGCCCGCGGAGGACGAGGCCTGCTGCTGGCTGTTGACCTTGTCTTTGATTTTGTCGAATATACCCATCTTGTCAGCGTATCCTGATGACTGGATGCTTATCGACTCTCTAGCTGAAGCTGGCGCTGGTGATGAACTGGACGTTGACAGTGCTGCGCTGCATCTGTCCATGACCATGTCATGTCCAGCACCGGATCTCACTGCGTGCCTGAAACGCATTACGTCATTGACACGCGCGCAGGGTGTGAGAGATTTGAGCGAGACAGACCACCCGGACTCTGTGATAAGAGGTTTGACATCTGATTAATGTTCTCATTTGTAGTCTTGTCCAAGAGCCTTGTCAAGCCAAGATGGGAGACGCTCTAGTAGGTCTTAAGGTCTTTCGAAGAGTAGACTGCTGACTCTACTCAGGCTGTGGAAGAGCAGCGCTCGTTGCTGAGTTGCAGGTCGCTCGTGCCAGAACCTGTGAGTGTTGGCGGATAGGACGAGGATGAGGGCTGACCTTGCGACGTTTCACAGAACACAGTGTCCAGTTAGTCATCACCATGATAGCATTCTGCCCCTACTGACCTGCCTTGTAGAGATCGTCAGACGTATCCGGGCAATGGCGAACAAATTGCTGCCGGTACAAGTGGAAATATCCGATATCTCAGATGCGACCTCGAGCATCATCACGCCCGAGGTCATTGAAGCGTTCGCTAACTGCGGCGGTGACTTTGGGGAAGCAGTTCCTTTCTGGTAAGTCCAGAAGAGATGTACACGACTGTGGTCTGGAGGCTGACTTACTCGAAAATCAGTCTACTCCGGGCTCGAGCGCTCTTCCTCCGAGATGGCGTCCTCAACCCGCCCGACTATGACGAATGTCTTTGTCGGGCCACAGCGTGTGAGGTCCTCGCTCGAAGGATCGTCCATACCCTCCCAGTGGACAGGTTGGAGAGCATAATGTCCACCAGGTTCAGGTATCGCGAGAGCGACGGTGATGATTCCGCTCCCACCAGTTGTCTCGAAACTGCTATCGATCAGCACTGCACGGTGAGCTGTACCTCTTCCACTATCATCCCTGGAGATATAAGCTGACGATGCGACTTTTCTCTCGTAGATCTTCCTCTCGTCCACTGAGGCACAACACGTGATCAGCTCGCTGTGGCGAGGCGATTGGGTCCAACACAATAATGATGACAATGACATCGATTACGTCCAGTACGAAAAGGCCGAATCCGACAGCTGGTGGGCGCATCTCAACCCGGAACGTATGGGTGTCCCACGATATCAGACACTGTTCAGACAAGCGACCTGGATATTCTTCCTTTTTGTCTACTCGCAATCCGTGCAAAGGCTAGTGAAAGCCACAGTTTTCGAGCTAGACCTATACTTACTATCCTCTCAGTCCTCTTGACCAGTTCGATCCTGAACACAATTTCGACGAGTGGGAGTATATTCTATACATCATGACAGCGTCGTTCCTCGTTGAAGGTGAGTTAGACATTGGTCAATGGTCGTAGGAACAGGGCTGACCCGGTTGAAGAGGCATACAAGATGGCCAAAGTCATCCGAATTGCGCCCAAGCCCCTGCAAACCATTGTGAGCTCGTTTCAGGATGATGCTCGCCACCAAACATGCTAACAGGTGTCGCTAGAACTTCTGGTCCGCCATCAATCTCCTCACCGACTGCCTGCTCCTCTCGGCGTTCGCACTTCGGGTTGCAGGTATCTCCCTGGACCAGAAAGAGAACGACAAGGCCCAGAAGCTGCACCTCAGGAGTTTCCAAGTCCTTAGTTGTGCGGCACCGTTCATCTGGATGAAGCTGGTGAGTGGCAGCCAACCCTGCTCTGCTACTCCGCTGTCCCGCTGATGCATGTGCCGTGTAGTTGACGGTCTTCGATGGATTCAAAGTCGTCGGAACACTTCAGGTTGTGGTCTTCCGTATGCTGTGAGCGACGATCTGCCTAGGATGCCTAATCTGACTGAATGTTTGTAGGCGAGAGTCTGCTATCTTCTTCATATTGTAAGTGTCCCAGCGGAAGACTTTGCTGTCTTTTGCTCACTGTGCGCTAGGCTGGCTATCCTTGGTGTTGGTTTCTTGCAATCGCTTTACGCTCTTGACGCCGCAGATGGAGAGTCTGGCGGAGGAGCCATTGTCGTCAACAGCCTGATACAGGCTTTGTTGGGGTGAGCTCTCCTGTGACTACCGTTAGAACACGGGCGCAAACTGACTTCTGGTCCAGTTCGCCAGACTTTGACTCGCCTTCAGACCGATTTGGATATCCCTTCGGATTGATCATCTACTACACTTGGAACTTCCTCTCGACCATCATTCTAGTCAATGTCCTCATTGCCCTGTTTGGCTCGGCGTACTCTGATGTCACGGACAACGCGACGGACGAGTACTTGGCCTTCTTTGCTCACAAGACGATTACCCAGAGTGAGTTAAACATCGCACGTCAGGTTGGCCTCTTGACTGACGATACCAATTAGTCCGAGCGCCTGACTCTTTCGTCTAGTGAGTAGCGCAAGCAAACGCCGCAGGGCCTCGGATCTCGTAACGCAGTACTGACATACATTCAGTCCCGCACCGTTCAACTTGATTGAAGCCCTCCTTATCGCACCGTTCGAGTGAGTGGCTCACTGTAATCACGTGGTCTCCGTGCTGATCAGCATGTCGTTCAGATGGGTGTTGTCGAAAGACATGTACATCAAGCTCAACAAGTTCATCATGTCGATCGTCTTCTTTGTGCCGCTGAGCATGATTGCGCTCTTTGAATCGAGACTATCGAAGTCTCATAGCGACAGACTCAACTCGTACTTCGCCGGACCAGCCATCGAGGAGGAAGGCGACCCGAAGATCGAGGACCCGAGCAGCGAAGATGACCCGAATGGGGATATAAGCAAGGTTTCATTCGCAGACCTGTGCAGCAAGTTCCCGAAGTGAGTCCTGAACTCCTCCCTGCGAGGGGCCCGAGATCAGGTGCTGACGTGGACAGTACCGCTCTTACCGAGTCGGCCGTAATATACAAGGAGATTGGGGAGATGAGGAAGCGGATGGAAAGGCTGGAGAAGCTGTTGCTGGATAAACACCAGAAAGAGGATGCCGGTGGAGACAAGAAGGAGAAACTTGTCGATGCAGAATAGGGCAGCAGGGAACAACTTCGCCGAGACTCGAGGTGCTATGACGCTACCGGACGAACATACACGGCTGTACGAACTGAAATGAACCTATGAAGTTTGGAGTGGGCGGTCAACTTGGACCTTGCAATACCTCCTCCGAAGATGGATGAGGAGCTCCTTGCTTCTAAATCTGCTGAACTTCAGAATGCCGAAGCTCGGCTGGACACCAACTGCTATACTCAGGACGCCACTGCGGCAACTGCTAAACGGCTGCTGGGCATAGGAGTGACGACCTGTAACGACTGCAGCAAGCAGCAAGCTTCACGACTTCTTGGGCGGAAAAACGGCTTCAGCCCGCCACGGCCTGGCTATCAGCTGAGCAGAGCAGCTTGGTGATGTGCCGACTTGAAGTGCCGCTTGAGGCTGCCTGAGGATCCCCGTAGCATACTGCGACCAGCTGCCAGGCTGCCAGGATGACCGGATGTGAGATACCGACGGAAGAACTGTTAAACGCTAAACCCCGGTAAGGTAGAGAGGGAGTCTCGCTCGTCTCTGGATTTCTTGAAGTCGTAACTTTGGCGTTGTATAAAGACGACGGCGACGAGAGGTATAGGATGCATCCACCACACCGACAACACTCCCATACAGTCTCACTGTTGTGTCGCCCACAGACCAAGTCTGATCTTTGAAACCGCCCAAGACGAATCTCGGAAAGAATTGTTGACATGTTGAGAGCAGTCCAAAAGGCAACCACGGCCGCCGGGCCATCGACCCTTGCGAGGAGGAGAGGTATAGCAGGCCTAGCGGCACAAGATACATCTGGGCCCGATATGATGGCGATGATGGGCAGGCAGACGGGTGCAAAGAAGGCTCGACCAGAAGGCGATGTGAGTGGCGTCTCGGTCGCTACACCCTCTCCGATGTCCATGTAGTCATCTCTGCGATTACCATGGCTCTCGGTCGACACTCCTATGCGTGAAGGTACACGCTGACCATACCCCCAGATCAGCTCGGTATTCGCTTCGCTCTCTGGAGAAGGGGAACAAGTGCTGCCGGAACGGTTCTTACACTTGAAGAGGTCAGTCACCGTTCCGTATCATGCCCACAGGCTTGTAATTTATTCTGATTATACGACCTACTGACTGTGTACTGTATAGATCCATCATAGGCGATGAAGCGAATCAGAGGCGATTGACAGCTGCATGGTCCAGTCTTACAGAGCACCTGGCTCAATTGGCGCAGAAACACGAGACTGAGCAGCAAAAAGTGAGCACAAGGACCGATGTCGGGTCATGCGTTTGCAAGAGCATCAGCTGATCAAGATCCAGGCTATACCCACAACGACCTACGACGCGTTCACGAGCAACCCGGACAAGAAACTGCTCGAGGATATCAAGACATGCGGTACAGTCATCATCCGAGATGTGGTTTCCGAAGCTCAGGTACGTTAGGGCTCATCTCCCTATTGATGAGTCTTAGACATCGGGTCTATAGATACTAACTCTCCCTAGGCTCTCGAGTGGCTGGAAGAAATCCGAGAGTACATCAAGCTGAATCCACAAGTCAAGGGTTTCCCCGCAGACGACAAGCAGGTCTTTGAGCTGTAGTGAGTATCTCACCTCTGAGATGCCGATCGCGTTCACTGACTTTGGCCGTTCTTAGCTGGTCGAAACCTCAACTGGCAGCTAGGGGCCATCCTCGATCGATACAAGTCCAGCGATCGTTACTTGACCTTTTTACCTCCTCACCAACGACTCCCATCTCCCCTACGCCGTTGATCTACGCCGACAGGCTACGAATCCGACACCCTGGAGATGCCAAATTCGCTTTGGGAGCTCACATGGACGGAGGCAGCGTCGAGCGTTGGGAGGACGACAACTACCGAGCGGTCTACGCGAAGATCCTACAGGGGAAGTGGGAGGATTTCGACGCTTGGCAGATTGACCTCAGGGCGATTGCCAACCAGAACATGTATGATGGCGCTGGATCGGTGAGTGGTGCGATGTCTTGGCTGCAGTGTGTAACATGCTAAGAGTGTGTTCAGTGCGGTGTGTTCCGAGCATTCCAAGGATGGACATCGCTTTCCAAGACGGGTCCGAATGAGGGCACGTTGAGGGTATACCCGAATATCAAGGCTTTGTCTGCATACACCCTCATGAGGCCGCTGTTCAAGGAGAAGCAGTCCCGAGCCGAGATCGGTCACGAGGCTTACCTCTCTCCGTCGAATTGGACTCTGGACACGGGATCGTCCAGGTTCCCCGGGGCGCCACTCGGCAGAGGTCAGGAGTTCAACGATGATACCCACCCACATCTCCAGTTGAACAGGAGTATGGTCAGCATACCCTCCGTGAATCCCGGTGACCAGGCCTGGTGGCATTGTGGTGAGTTTACTGCGTATCAATCCCTGGATGGAGAGGCTGATGGGTACGTCTGCTTGTAGACACGATCCACGCCGTGGAATCGGTACACCAAGGATCGGGTCCCTCGGCGGTCATGTACATCCCCTCGGTCCCACTCACTCCCCTCAACCTGGAGTATGTCAAGCACCAGAGAGAATCCTTCCTTGCCGCTCGACCGCCCCCGGATTTCCCAGGTGGTGTAGGTGAGAGCAGTTTTCAGGGTACTGGTAGGCAAGAGGATGTGGTGGGCGCCGCAGCGCGTAATGGGTGAGTGGCGAAGGACGCCCGTGAAGACGTTGCTGATCGACGGTGAAGGATGGGCTTGGATCCATTCAGTCTGGAAGGCGACCTTTCATCCAGCGAGAGAAGTATCAGGAGTCAAGCGTGAGTGGACAGCTGCAACATAAGCAGTCTTGTAAGCTAAGTGCTCTCTACAGAAACGCCACTTTGGGATTCTGATAGGGTTGTGGCATCCGTTGATTCGATAGTGTATCTGATATTCATCCTGTTGTTATGTAATACTACATTTTCTGCAGCTACTTGCCTTCTCGATGAGCCCATCCTCACCAGGGCATGTAACTGACTTGAGGACGGCTCACTGCTGCGTCAAAGCCAAAGGCGTGGCGTCGCCTAATCTCGCTTTGTGGATCTTGATGTCCTCTATCGGTCTATCGTCTTTATCCGTCCTGACCGCTTCTAATCTTTGTATCGTCTTCATGCCGGAGGATACTCTGCCGAATATCGTGTGTTTGCCGTCTAGGAAAGGTGTGGGAGCCTAGGCGGATGTCAGCCAATTCAGAGACGATATGACAGTGGGAGCTGAAGACAGTGTTGACAGACTCACGCATGTAATGAAGAATTGGGATCCTGATAGGGCAAGTCAGCAAACGTCAGTGAGTGACACACCAGGATTGGCATAGAGAGACTTGCCGTTCGTGTTAGGTCCCGAGTTCGCCATTGCCAATATACCAGCACCGACAAACCTCAGATCTGGGTGTAACTCATCACTGAACTTGTCGCCGTAGATACTCGTGCCTCCTCTTCCGGTACCCGTAGGATCTCCACCTTGGATCATGAATCCCTACAAGGCACACTGCTTCAGCATCGATAGGTTAGACGCAAACAGTGAGGGATCGCTCACGGGTATTATCCTGTGGAATACAACACCGTTGTAGTATCCCCTTTCAGCGAGTCCAGCAAAGTTTCTACACGTCTGCAAGGGTCAGTATCATTTGAGGCTGTCGCAAAGTGTATTATACGCTCAAAGACGTACTTTGGGAGCATGGGCTTCATATAGCTCGACGGTGAATTGACCGACAGAGGTGTCTATTGTGACGAAAGATGTGGACGACATGGCTGGGTTTGGAGAGCCTTCAGGTGTTTTGATCTTCGTCGTAAACGTCACAGCCGTTGATGAGATGCGATGTCACTGATTCTTGAAAGACGAACTTGTTGAGTGGAGGGGTCCGTGGATATGATTGAACAGACTGAAGTACAACTGAAGTAGCACGCTGGAACGTTAGACACCGGCCAAAAGTCAGACCAGGAAGAGATCGTCGGAGCAGCGTTGGGATAATTGCTTCCGCGTTTCATCTTGCTGGCGGACGTGTTACAGCGTCGACAGGAGGACGACGGATGACTTGAAGGCTAGTGCATAGCCCTGTCCACCAATACGAATCGTGACTTCCGCATTGAACACTCGCGTGGAGAAAGGGCTTGAGCAAGATGGGCCGCAATGGTTTCCTTGGATCGTTCCAAGGCTTGGACGCCTTTGGCAAGGTATGTCGGCTCGGGCTCATGTCCAGAGGATATCGCAGCTGAGATTGACTGCCCCGAATAGACCATGGAGGATGTCAAGATCAAGACCAGGACAGGAGCTCTCTGTGAGCATGAAAGGGACGATTGACAGTCGAGCTCACGGCTGATCATTTCACGTGTCACAGTGACATTCATCTCGCTGTCAATCATCCTCACTTCGATGTTACTAGAATTCATAGATTACCGGCGGATCAATCTCGAGCCCTCGATAATGGTCGATAGGTCAAGAGGAGAGAAGTTGAATATCGAGATGGACATCACGTTCCCTCGGGTGCCTTGCTACCGTGGGTCGTCCTTCCCGTCGACAACCATGAAACGCCTATGGTCGAAGGCGGGGCACGCTGCCACTGCATAAGCTGACCTACTGCAGTATTGTCCCTGGACGTCATGGACATATCGGGAGAACACCAGACGGAGCTCGAGCACGATATCGCCAAGACCAGAATAAGCAAAGACGGCACCGAGCTGGAAACGACGAAGGATGGCCGTGAGCGATTGACTCGTGAAGGAAGATGTACATACGCTGACTCTGGGAGACAGAGCTCAAAGGCGATGTTGAGCGAGCCAACGTTGACCGGGAGCCAGGCTACTGTGGAAGCTGTTACGGTGCTTCCCCTCCTCAAAACGGGTGGGTCTAGAACAACAATGCTTCTGGAAAGGGACATTGACTGAGTACACATGTAGCTGTTGCAACACGTGTGAGGAAGTGCGACAGGCCTACCTCCGAAAGGGCTGGTCTTTCAACGATCCCAACGGCATCGAGCAGGTAGGTAGCTGTGAATGATTTTGATGGAATGATCCAACTGACCCTCGCTCAGTGCACGAAAGAAGGATGGACGGATAAGATCAAGGAGCAGAACACTGAAGGATGCAGAATTAGTGGCACCGTCAAAGTCAACAAGGTAATAACTGCGTGTCGAGAACAGATCTCAGAAGTGCCGTTTTCTGACTGCCTGACTCTAGGTTATTGGGAACCTGCATTTTTCGCCCGGCCGGTCGTTCCAGAACAACATCATTCACGAACTCGTGAGCCATTGTCTTGAATAGCTGATGGTCTCGCTAAATCTGTTAGATGCCATACCTTAAAGACGCCAACCACCACGATTTCGGCCACTGGATCAATGAGTTCCGTTTCGCAGCGGACATGCCCCCTGCCAAGGAGGCTTCATTGTTGCCGAGGGAAATGGCAAGTAGGAAGAAGTTGGGTATCAGAGATCCTTTGCAAGGTGTCACTGCGAACACTGCGGAGTGTGAGTGCGCGAGTATCTGATCGTGTAGCACCGGTCGAGCTGACTGCCCGGTAGCCGACTACATGTTCCAATGTGAGCTCGTCGACTTCCCAGACCAGAGAGTGACGTGCGATGTGCTGAGACACCTTAGACTTCCTCAAGGTCGTTTCCACCAATTTTGTCTACCTCAATGGTGAAGAAATACCTTCGCATCAGTACTCCGTCACGCAGTACGAGCGAGACCTGCGGACGGGCAACCTCCCGGGCAAGGATTCGAATGGCCGTGAGTACCTATGACACCTTGCTGTAATGCCGCTAATTCGCCTTTCCAGACATGACGAGTCATGGTGTCAATGGTGTTCCCGGGGTCTTCATCAAGTTAGCAGGCGCTGCGCTCTCTCCGAAGAAGGGATATCAGCTGACTACACCCACAGCTACGAGATCTCGCCAATGAAAGTCATACACACGGAAACAAGACAATCCTTTGCTCACTTCCTCACCTCGTGAGTCAGACACCCGGGCATTTATGGGGCACTACTGATGTGATCGGGATAGGAGCTGCGCCATCATTGGCGGGGTGTTGACTGTTGCCGGACTCATTGACTCCATCATCTTCAACAGCTCGAAACGGCTGAAAGGGGAGACAGAGGGTATCACCGGTCCAAGTGGCAAGATGGTAAGTAGGCCTCACAGCTCCGATTGACCACTGCTGATTGCCATGCGACATCCAGATGTAACATTGACTAGATGTCTATTCCGTTTCGTAGCATCTGGTGGATGCGGATCTCAGCGCACGACCTGTACTTCATATGCAAAACCATTACGATCACATACCGTCAGCGCCCGTTGTCCCTAGGACCGTTTGATGCGATGCTCAGGCCTTCTTTGCAGCTGTCTCGACTTTCGAGTTGCGAGACACGCCCCAGGAGCTCGATTAGATATTGGCAATGAAGGACCGGAGTCAGAGTGGACCAAGTGGGAAAGTGGTGACGTCGAAAGATTTCCAGATCCCCGCGTCATCACTTGAACGCGCTCGGATCGCCTTTCACTGGGTAACATGGGCAGTTAGTAGCATGGAGAAGTGCCAGTCGCAACAAAGGAGCGATCCTTCGCACCTCAGCGTAAGCAACGAGCAGGATGTACAGTATCAATGGCACAGGTCTGTTGCATCGACTATGGAGTGACAACAGTGTAAAAAGTGACCTGGCGAACAAAGGCGTATCAAAAACGAAGTGTAAAACCAATAAGCAAAGCGTGTCCGCTGCTCCATCCCCTTCTCCCTTGCCCCCCTCTGACTGCCATAGCAAGACGCTTAAGCACCGAAACCGTAAAGGGTTCGGCCCTGTCTCTTGAGGGCGTAGACGACGTCGAGCGAGGTGACGGTCTTTCTCTTGGCGTGCTCGGTGTAGGTGACAGAGTCTCGGATGACGTTCTCAAGGCTAGTGATGGGGTTAGCTTCGATAACATTGTAGACATTTAAGCTACTCACAAGATCTTGAGAACACCTCGGGTCTCCTCGTAGATCAGACCGGAGATTCGCTTGACACCACCTCGTCGAGCGAGACGTCGGATAGCTGGCTTCGTGATACCCCTGGAGAAGTCAAGTCAGTTGAAGTTCATCCAAGTGGAGAGTGTTGTACAGTCCGAGGACTTGATCACTCACTGGATGTTGTCTCGAAGCACCTTCCTGTGTCGCTTGGCACCACCCTTGCCGAGTCCTTTACCGCCTTTTCCTCGTCCAGACATTGTGTATGAGTTGGGTTTGTGTGGGGTAAGAGGTGAAGTGAGAGAGAAGAGAGAGAGAAGAGAGAGTTGTTGATAGGAAGAAAGAGAGAGAGGGGATCTGAGTTGAGGTGCTTATATAACAATCGCACTCGCAAGGGCGACGTGTCGATGAGCGCACCTTCGGGTTTGTTTGTGCGGCCTCGGCGTTCCAAATGGCGTCGGGTGGCAAATTAGCATTCCAAGTCACGTTGTCAACTTCAAATCGCCGAGTGATTACCGGCGTTTCGGCGATATAACCAAACTATCACGTGACTACGCGGTGAATGGGGATCAGCTACGTATAGCTGGTCGCGGATCGCTGAAGTCGCTTCTCGTAGGAAGCGTTCCTAGCCCGCGATCACCTTGGACTAATAGCACACTGGTGACTGCACCACACATCGCTGGACACTGCTGGACAGCGCTGTGCCGCTGGTCCATCCAAATTATCCTGTTTCGACCGTGGCGGACACACAACGATCTGAAGAAGGAGGGTGAAACAGGGCTTCATGCTCACGAGCGGCGGTTTGAGCCCTCATAGGAAGACAGGAGGATCATTGGAAATCTCGACCTACTTCACAGGATGAGGGACGCCTCGGATGAACAAAGAGAGTTTGATCGAGCTCACCGAGCCGAGAGAGGGGGCCAGATAGTAACGACAGAACGTGGGCTCTACGGCGCAGCCGAGGGACGCGGGCCGTTGGACAACGAAGAGGAGGCTCAGTGGGACGAGAATTTATTGGATGTTTCGAACAAGACCGATACGACGGACCCATTTTCGATGGAGGGTGTGCAGATCCTTGAAAACGCCCACTGTTTCCGTGAATTGCCAGTGAGTGTCTTTTTGCGAGAACGGTTACTGATATCAGGCATCACAACGTCGGCCATGGCCTTCAATCGACTTTGGTTCAGACTGCCCCGCTGTTCGCCCTTATGATTCGCGAGACACGGAATTGAAGAAGCAATGCAAGGCCAACTCCAAGGACCAAGAGCGCAAGATCTCGGAGGAGAGAGCCCAGAGCCGCCGTACAATTGTAGGAGGACATCATACGCAAGAAGAAGGCTACGAGCACGATACGCGACCCAACGTGAGTTCCCATCCGCCACAATGAGCTGACGTCTCAGTTCGGCAATGCAGAAGACCCCGGTGTGGATGTTCCGCTGATGACGTTCGATCAAGCTACACTGTCCAATCGGACTGAAGATATAAGGCCGGAGGTCGCTTACTCGCAAACGCAACTCAATATACCATCTTCCCAATGCCACCCAAGACCCCTTCCAACGCCCTTTCGAAGTCCAAAAGGTCAGGACCCTCTGATGAGGACGAGGGAATCGACCCGGATCAAGTCAAGGAGGTCGCCGAAGTCAAGTCGTGAGTCTGTTTTGGATGGTGCCGAGTCCATTGCTGACAGTTCAGCCTAATGAAACTCCTGGAAGATAGCGACCACTGGGTCGGCAAGTGGGACCACACAAACGCCAAGGAGCAGCTCCCTGGAAAGTTTGGTGAAGGTGGTTCCGGATGGGTGATGGACACTTCCATCAAGAACGATGTCGTCCAGTTGGTAAGTCCTTTCATATGTTCATAAGCCGAGGATCGCACCTAATAGCTCAGCAATTGGCCATCGCGTGCCGCGTCGACTCCGCCTTCCTCCGCATCTGGGGTGGTTCCGGCATCAACCAGTTCGTCGTCAAGGCCTCGCCTATCGGGATCGACAAGGATATCACCGAGACTGCGTTGCTCCAACTGGAGCACGGCATCAACAATGTTGGCAAAACTGGTCGCGAGATCCGTCTGTGAGTTGTGCATGGGTAGTCGACCTGGATGTGTTGAAGGATGCTAACGATCGCAGTGGTGCCCCCTTCCCGAACATGACCTTCTCCTGCAATGGAGACGCGGACCGATCAAGGCCTTCACCGGAGGCAGCAAGACTTCGCCAAACCTTCTCGGGTTGTCAGTGACTCTGCGACTTGTGGGCATCATTTTGATCGGCCACTCGGCTGGCGGCGAGACCGGTCCGTTCTTGCCCACCTCGACAAAGATGAGAAAAATCTGATCTCCGTGGTCCGAGTACGTCAATTTAGTAGTGGCGTCCGATACTAGGCTCAACTAGTCCTCTCCTGCTATTTGCTGTTTTGGCCTCCCTTGCCTTCGGCCTCCTTGGTGAAAACAGCAAGTAGCAGGAGGGGCTTAGTTGAGCCTAGTCCGATAGCGTGCAATGCATCCAAATGAATGTCTGCTGCCATTCTCGTATAGGCCCGTGTCTAGTTTGTATCTAGTCAAAGATCGTGGGTCGTTGGCCATCGGTCTGCGACGCTTCTGACACGACACGCAGGGACTGACTGCCAGATGGATATGTGCATGCAAGGCTTGCTGTCGGGGGCGTAGATATCCAAGGTGTGGGTCAACCTTCGCGAGCATATGTACCGGGAATCGCCTTGCTCGTCAGGATGTGAAGTAGCTTCGTCCTCATGCAAGTAAAAGCTCTGAGGGCAGATCGAAGTCGTTATCCTGATACAATCCCCGCTTGAACCATGAAGTAGTTTTGAGCATTGTGCGACAAGCACTGAATGCATCATGGTGCTTGTACGACCTGCACCAGTCCACTCTGACCATGACGCTTCCACGACTTCCTTGCCGTCCACTGTCCATCCTTCTCATCGCCCGTCTCCACTTCTACCGTCCAATCCGAGACGTCCAACATCCCAGGCTGGGTGATCCACAGGGAGGAGACTATCGTATGACTCGACAGCGGCTGGAGAGTGCCTCTGTGGGCGAGCGGTCCCATAATGTTCAACGAGGAAGTCGATGCGTCATCGTCATTCCTACAAGTCAGGAAAGTCAGCGCATGCTCGGCCGTTGACGAGTACATCACTCACGCGTCAGGCCGAGGGAGGTAAAGGATCCACCTGGCCGGCAAGATTGGCGACCTATTGCGTATCTCGATATGTAGAGGTATCGAGCTGGGTCTACAGCTTACAGTGTGAGCAAACCGCTTCGAGACAGTATGTTTACACTCACCCTTGGGTGAGATCCACTCCCACTCGGCCTTTGACCGTATCGCCGACTTTGATGACGACGTCGATCGGGTCATCCTCTCGACTCAATCTGCCCTCTAGGATACTGTCCAACAGCAATCGCTTCAACCTGCCAGTCTCCTCATACATCGTTCTGGTGCTCTTATCCCCACGACGGATCGCCTCTTCCACATCCGCCCTCGCTTTCTCCACTAATGACGCCTCTGGTGATATCCGCACGCCGTGCACCATCGTCGAGCCTCGCCGTGGAGGATCAGCTGCCAAAGACCAAGAGACCCGTAGATCCACGTCCAGTGGATCCAAAAGGGGGAATACGCCCCGTAGTGTGGGCTCGGCAAGGGTGGGGAATTGGCTCCTGAGATTTTCCAGTCGCCAGCGCCGTCGAGATGTGAGGTAAGATGGAGCGACGGAGATTGCGGAGGTGGACGAGGGTGGTGTTGACGGTCCCGTAAAGTCCGTTTGACCTTGTATCAATTGGGTCAACTTCTCGACTAGTTGTTCCTGCCGCAAGAGGCTACTTGATGCTTCTGACGGTTTCTTTCCAGACACCTGCAGTACTGCCCTATAAGACTGATTCGGATGAATCAAAGTGGGCTCGAGGTCCATTCCCCTGAGCTCCCAGTATAGACTGACAGGTTGAATGGCGTCGAGACTGATCGCTGAGCTGGAATCGTTGTTGACGTCGACGGTTATGAGATACTCCCCAGCTCCTCGTTTCGAGCGGTGAACCGTTGTGCTACAGCTGGCCAGGGGCAGGACCATGATCGACATGGCTGACTGAGAGCAGCTGGTCACGTCGGCGTCTTCTGCGCTGGAGTAGACGATCAACGACAAGAGATTGAGTTGACCGGCGACCTGTGTTGTAAGAATGATCGGAATCGATATGGTAGATGAAGGCTCGAGTGTATCGATAGGCAAGGATAGCGCGCTGGAAGGAGTGATGGCTGCGGGTAAAGGCGTGCTGTCTCCTGCTACGACGGGAACACCAGATCAGTCCTCCTTCCTCGGGCCCTGCGTGAGCTAGCACTCACCCTCCTTCAGACGAAGAATACCGTTTTCCGTCGACACGATATGAACCTCCCTCACGGCCGTCTTTCCCGTATTCGTCACCTTCAAAACTACTTCCACCTCTTCACCCTCGTACGTCTCCTCTGGTATTGCTTCCCACTCGGCCACCACCTTCGGACGGCTCTCGCCAACTTCGACCGTCAAGGAGGTATCTCTGGCATAGGTCGGAGTTATCCTTTGCTCTTTCGTAGCGTGCAATCGCTTCCCCCGTTTCTCCAACGATTGGGTGTATGGGAAGAACCGGTGGAACATGTATGACACCGAGTCAAAGGTGATCGACGAGGGGCTGGACACTGTGACTGGGACAGCGATGACCTTGGACTCGTAAGGCTTCAAAGTGATCTCCTCGATCGGCGTAATGTCGACGCTGGCGGATGGCGAAGCTTGAAGGCGGAGGTTGGCGATGACCAAGGGCGCATTCAGAGGATTCGTTGCAACGAGCTCCACCTCCCAAGTCTCTACAGAACGTATTATCGTCAGTCGTCACTCGCCTTGGCTCCACCATTGACTCAAGCGCAGGCGCAGCGAGACTCACCTCCAACTGTCGCTCTTGCGCGGTTAGTATCAGGTAACAACGACAAAGGCTTCTTTCCCTTCCGGTCCCACATCCCTAAAGCACTTTGCTCCAACTGTGTCCACTGGTCTTGACTTCCACTGCCCGACGGCCCCGCTGACGGGACCACGATTCTCGTGGCTTTCACATCGAAGATAGGCTCTGGCAAGTGTAATCTCGACGCAGAGGCTTTTAGCAAATCTGGATGAGCCACCAGTTGCTGCGCAGACCACAATCAGTCTCGCCCTTGCGCCTGAACCCGTGTCTAGCCGACATACCTCATATGCCAAGGCTAGATCCTCGAGCACTCCGCCTTGTGATCCCGGTACAGCAGTGTCGTCTCTCCGTAAAAGCGTCAAGAAATGCTCAACAGCAATGTCGCTTTCTCCGAGGGTGTAAGCCTGTCGTCCAAGCGAGTATTCTATACTATCTTGCGCCGCGTTCCAAGGTGCAGACCGATAAATCTTCGAGGCGCGCTCGAGACATCGTCGAGAGTACTTTTTCTGCAACGATACCAGAGTAAGATTACGTCCTCATGCGGCACACCCCAGCACCATGAACTCACCAGACCCGTCGTCTCGTACCGCCTCGCTGCCAGAATCAGGTGGAAAGCCCGTCTTCTCTTTCCCTTGTCGCTCTTTCCTCCTCTGATATCGGCCGTCGCGGACTCTTCGATTATGACTGCATTTGGCACTTCGTCCACATCGCCTGCGGCTTTGACCAATGCCGCGCCGACTCCCCTCCATTCGCCGATCGTCTTCCATGCCTCGTAGTACAGTATCGTGATTCTCAAAGCGTCTAATTGGATCTGATTGGCCGGCACTCTTCCCTGATAGGCCAAAACGGCCTGTTCAAGCCAAGAGGAAATGTCGGTGTGCTGGAGGGTAGTGAAGGGATTGTTGGGCTGCGCTGGGTGTGTTGATGGTAGAAAGTAGTTGTGAGAAAGGAGGAGTGACAGTCCGTACATTTCGGTAGCGGCGGCGGCGTATCGCCAAGCTCTGTCCTGAGCAAAGTCTCTCCGCAGCGAGTCGTAGACTGTCGACGCAAACTTGTAGTCGCGGAGCATGAATGCAAAGTCGGCCAATCGCCGAGTGAGAGCTTCTACCGCCGTCGTGGGATAGCTTGAAGAGGTCAGCTAGTCTCATAATCCTCGCTCTAGCTGCAGATTGCGGACCCTCATCACTCACTACCCCTTTGTGGCGTTGTATCCTGCCTGTGCGGCATTCGGAGCAGGACTGCTGGGCCTGCTGGAGAATAACTTTCGTCCTGCGCCAAACAATCTCCCCGTGATACCCCTCCTATTGCTATGCCAGACTTCGTTCCACTCCCTGATCCTGCCCTCCATCCACGGTATTAGACTCTGGACCGACAACTCCCTCACCAACGCCGCCAGCCGTTGGGTATCCTCCGCAGACAACTTGGATCCGTACAGCTTCTTCCGGGCTGGTCTGTCCGCTAAGCTGTCCCCTTCCTGGTCGCCAGAGGAACGAGGCGACTCGGGGCTGATATTGGGTGATAGTGCGGCCGAGGATAGGGCTGAAGCGTAGATCTGTGAGAGGGCGGAGGGGGATGCGACTTCCGGAGTGAGCGGTCGAGGTAGTGGGATCGAAGGGTGAAGAGACACGTCTGGAGAGGGCGGTGGGGCTCTCTTGTCCACTTGACTGTTGATGACGAGTAGAGTCGAGTGAGGTCCATATGCCTTTTTGACCGCTGCTAGGAGTTCATTGGCGCTGGGCATGTAGTTAGTCGAGCCGTTTTGTCTGACCGAGCACAAGAGTACTTACATAGCCATATCCGTGCCACGGCGACTGACGTCGTGGACGACGACAAAGAACCGCATTACATTCACCCCATCCATCCAAGGGACTGCCTGACTCATCGGGCCAGTTGTCCTCGCGTACAGCCTCTGCAGGGTGCCCATTGGATCTATAGTCGAGGTCGAGATCGCAATGACCACTCCCACAGGGTGATTAAACGTCTCATGGCTTGATGTAGGTCTGGAGGATAGGATCAAGCTCCTCGTCAAGGGATAGTGCTGTTCGTCATCTAAGGTCAATGACGGTAGATCAGTCGATTGCCAGAAACAGCGTGCCAATAGCACTCACCGGGCTTGCGAGAGCTGATGGCGCTACTAATCGAGTCTACTATCACATCTGCGTGAAGTGTCGATACCTCTGGGTTGGGGAACACTGAAGCGTAGCTGACAAAGCGAAGTGGAAAGGTCGGGTGTATAGTCGGCGTCAATGTGCTCGAGAGTATGGACACTACAGAATCACATTAGCTCAGACCTCGTAAACGCATAGCTTATGATCTTACCCCGCTCTGTCCCTCCCTCCCAAGGCCGCAGTAGCTCCTCGAGCCCCCTGCATCCGTTCGCTTCACAAGATTCGACCACATCGTCCGAGGTGAGGACTGCGATTCGGGGCGAGAGCGACTGAACGATGGACAGAGGCGGCGAGGGCATCTCGCTGGAGGTTCCGTCGCTAGATCGATCGGTTATCTCTGCCCGACCTCTATGTAGCGCCTCCCGGGGCCGATGAAAGTGTGAAAAGAGATTGCACACCCCAGAGAGTACGAGTGTCGATGAAACAAGAGCGAAATGAAGGTGGAAACCCGCGACCGGGCGCGTGTGCAATTCGGACCCACGGTGACCGTGAGGATGCAGTGTTTGCCTGCTCAGTACTCCTAGTGACGTAGATTGCCGAGGTGATACTGATACATGGGATACAATGACGATGCCAGATGATACTGCTACAGATGTTCAGGTGGTGACCGAAAGAAACTGCACTCCAATACGATAAGTAGGTCGCCTTCCTTCGCCTCCCCACCCTTCCTCTCCTCTCATCCTTCCCTTTACCAATCTCTGGGACTTGTGCTCCCCCAGGCTACAGCCCGTTGTCCGTCTCTGCGTCTGTGTAGAACGCCTCTTGATCGTCCTCATCATACTCCACTCTCCTTTTCTTCCCGGTGATCCACAGCATCCTGCCACAAGGTCGGGTATGCGTACTCCGCCCATGCTCCCATTTCCACTCTGAACCACAATCCCCATCCTTGTCCCCTCCCTCGAGACTGAGTGTCAAAGAAGCCAGAGCGGCGAGGCGTTTGATTTGACTTGGCCGGCGGGTTCTCCAGGCAGATACCCAGCCGTCAAATAGCATCACCAGGGGAATCAGGGGTATCACATAGGTGAAAAACAGTACAGCTTCGTAGGTCAGTAAGTAGATTCGCCTGATAGAATGAATCACCTACATATGGAAGGTTGGAGGAAGGGCGTGACCAAGAAGACGAGAGGGAAGATACCGGCCAGAGTGAGAAAGCTGCAGAGATCTGCCTCCTGCAGCTCGAGTATGCTACCGAATCAAGCGTCAGGAATAGTCCGGATGTAGTACTTTGCACCCAGCGGGGCCACCCACCATATAGCCTCTGCGGACCTCATTGCGTCTGCCAATACCCGTCTAGCTCCGTCCTCGTCGAAGTGATGGAAACTTAAACAGAACGTCCGTATATGTCGATCCTTCCTGATTGCCTCCGGGGCATTGGTTGCGTCTACCGGTTGGGGCAAGAACGACAGTGATGACGTCGGGGATTGACTCTTGTGCTGCGTCCAAGAGCTCAAGTGGGGGTGCAGGTCGGATAGGAGTATTGGTACCGGTGGCAATCCCTCCGCAGTCCGCTTTGCGCTGAAGAAGAAACGATCAGCATCTACAACCGTGAAGAGTAGCTCGAGGTAATAGATAGACCCACTTGATTTTCCTCTCGATCAAGGGCATAGGTCCTCCTGCGCCAGAGCAGCAGTCCACCACTCTGAGCTTGTCCTTTCCCTTCTCACTCCGAGATCCCTGCTCCTCTTCGACATGCCTGATCAACGAGTCGAGCACGTCCGCCGCTCGCTCGTATGGCGCTCGGGACTGGAATGGCGGGATCCTGTGTACCCATAGGAAAGTGAGGACCGCTTGAGTATGTGCCCGTATGAAGGCGGGACACCAAGGCTGATCCGCGACCTCGAATAGCCTCGGCCGAGATATCGACATTGACATTGTGGCCTGTAGATGGGAGCAGAGTCGGCCGGCGGTCGAGCGTTAACGCGGCAACGGCGAGTTGTGGTTGTTTATAGGTTGATAGCGGACACTCCTGTGTGCTATCTCATGCTAGGCTGCTGTTGGCGATGCTCTTGCTACACAATTGATTGATGATGTTCACAGATGTTCACAATGTTGTTGTTGTTGAAGACTGTATTTCGAAATCGACCAAAGCAGTCGTCGGTTCCAGCGAAACACACCCAAAAAGACTACACAGCTGAAACCGGCGGTCAACACGGTGACGTCACGGCGTTACCGGTGTCCCAATGAAGGTGTCGGCGATGGCGACGAGCACGATAGAAGCATCGTCGAGACAGTGGCACTGACATCGCAAATGGTACTCAAGAGTCCGAGTGAACACAGGAGATTGCATCTCGAAACGCGTAAACAACGGCCCACTGCCCACCCACACTGTCAGCTGTCACAGGGACACACTGCTTTTGAGTTTGCTTCGAAACACTCGCACTCGTGATGATCCCATCACAGGCCATGACCGGCAGCCCGAAGCACTGTCGTTCCTTACCTCTCGAGCTCGGTATCGCTCAATAGGCTGATGATGATTCGTTCACTGGACTTCTCACCGCACGATCATCACTCACAATGGATCTCGTCAGGAACAGCGACCTGACGGTGGGTCAAACCCTGACCGCGGCTGTTCTGGCAGTCGCGCTCTATCTCGTCCTCCGAGTACTTTCAAAGTGAGTTTGCCATCCTGTAGCAGTACTCGCTGACCTATCACCAGAAAGCCATATGAAGCATATCCGCTCATTGGACATTTATGGGAGTTCGGGGTACAACCGCGATGGGCTCAAGCCGACTGGGTACTCGCTGCGACTAAACACTTCAAAGGCAGAACATGGGGGATATCCATTCCGGGAGTGGTGCCACGAGGCCATGTCATCACGAATCCTGCGTAGGCTTGTCGACCGAGATAGTGCCTACGAAACTGATGAACGACGGCTGCAGGTGCCTCAAGTATGTGATCAACACCCAGGTCAATGCCTTCATAAAGTCTGCCTACTTTGCCGACAGGACCAAGGATCTCATAGGTGAGATATAGTCTCCACAAATAAGAGCTGTCTGACTAATGACCTCTTGCGTAGGCAACGGGTATGTAGCCCTGCAGACAACAAGCTGACCTGTAGTATCCTCAACGCGGTTGGTGAACACTGGAAGATGCAGCGAAACGCTGGTAAAGTATTCGCATCGTCCTCCCTGCTCGACTACCTCACCACGACTTCGCTACCTGCGCATCTCCCGCGAATGCTGGCACAGCTCGACGCCGCTGCAGACAAGGACGAGGTGATTGACCTGGGCGAGGTGATGGTGGAGTACATATTTGCGGTCTTCGGCGACGTGGCGTTCGATGTGAGCGAGCCTCGCTGATCCCCTGACACATCTCAAGTACGTACATGATCAAATGAGTTGACCACAGTAAGGCAACTTGGGAAGAGCTCGAACCATTGTCCTCTCGATTTGACAACGCTCTCGCGGGCATCTCCCTCCGATTCGCCATTCGCGCCTTTCAGCTCGTCGAAAAAGTCTCGCCTTATGGAAGGCGACTTCGCCAGGACATTGCATTTCTGAGGGAGGCAGGTGGTCGTCTGGTGAAAAAGAAGCTGGCTGCGCTTCGAGCTGAGGAGGAGGGCGGAGCTGTTGGGGATGAGAACAAGGGAGTCTTCATTAGGGCATTGTACCAAGAAGGCCTAGACGAGGTGTCTATCGTGGACAGCTGTCTCAACTTTGTCATAGCGGGTGAGTCGATCGCGCTGTGACCTGGGGACCTATACCGATCTGGCTTTCTGTAGGTCGGGATACCACGGCTCAAGCCCTCACGTGGGGGTTCTACGAATTGATCACCAATCCAGCCTGTCAAGCCAAACTCGCCGACGCTGTCGACAACCTCCCCCCAAACTGCTCTCTTGGCGAGATGATCGCTCAGCGACCTTTCCTCGAATGGGTCATTTCCGAGACTATCCGAATGCACCCATCCGCCCCCTTCGGCGTAGCGCAAAATACCTCTGGCATTACGCATGTCCTACCCGATAACACGGTGGTCATGCCTCTCGACCAGGTCTTCTGGTCTCCATGGTCGATCCAGCGATATCACCCTGTGTTTGGATCACAGCCCGAGGCGTTCATACCGGAACGATGGGAGACCATGGACAGGAAACCGACAGTGTATGAAGCACCGGCTTTCCACGCCGGGCCGAGAAGCTGTCTGGGGCAACAGATGGCTAGGACGGAAATGGCTTATGTGCTCGTCGAGCTGGTCAAGCGGTATGAAATGGTGAGAGCGTGGGGAGACGGCGATAGGAAGTTGGATGAAGGTATGGCAGGGGAGATGCTTGGAGGTCTCCCGGTCAAGGTGAAGAGGAGGGTCTAGTAGTGCCTAGGTTCTCGCTTGAGCTTTTTGTGCAATGCAATGTCACTTGGTTGTCAGTGAGCTCGACTAGAGAACTCTGGTGCAATGGCGTCTTCCCAGCCTACACGTTATCCTGTCATGTGATACATACCATTACCAACAAGCGACACTCCGTATCGATGACGCGCGGATGATGCCTGAGACCTCCTTGCCACAGTGCCAGCCATTTTGGGTTGTGCAACCCTGCGACTGCTCTTGCCGGACAGCTTCTGTTCCGACGAGTCTACCAAGCTCGTCTAAGAGTATAGCGTGTGGCTCGGGCGTGGTGGAAGGTTCAAGTGTTCGATCGAGACTACCCTCACACTACGTGCACCCGGTGTCGGCTGCGTGTATGCGATATCCAGGGGTAGAGGCGCAAGAGCCCTGGAGCCGATCATACGGGGCCATTGTGAGGCAGGAGGGTACCGAGCTACGTCGTGGTGACTTCGGAGGCATCCTGCTGCTTGTCCGCTTGCTCACTCCTACGCACAAACGTCATTAGTCGACGTTCTCCGGCAGCACATGATCGAGCTAGCCATTGGGCGGGACTCACCTCTGCTTGCCATACAAGACCTCCTTCCTGACCCGCTCCTTCTCCCTTGGATCTTGCACGCCATCCTCGGCCTCTCTCACTGCCTTCATCCGCTCCTGATGCTCGGCCTCCTCTCGCCTCGCGTTCTCTTCTAATCGCTGGGATTTCTCCAACTCAGTGGGCTCGTGTGATCCTAGTAAGTGCTTGAACTTGACTACGAGATCTTTCTCCTTCTTGGTCGCCGCGCCATACTTCGACAGTCCCCAGAGCGACTACGCACAAAGATCAGCCAACAGCTGCCTGTAGTGTGAGCCTGACTCACCAACACGCTCTTGCCGATCTTGACGTGAGATAGATCCGCTCCTTTCGACTCGAGCTGAGCTATGAACGCTCTGTAATGCTCAATTGAGGAGCGATAATGCCCGCTCAGCGGCTGCAACGACTTGATCAAACCTCGCTTGACGATAATGATCCCTGCCGAAGTGACCTTGCCTCCGGCCAGAACTACGAGATGGTCAGGAGCATTCCTCTGTGAGTCGTTGTGCAGTCACTGACATGATGAATGCTGGAAAGTCCCACTCTGCTTGATCCCAACGAACATGTTCAGCTTCATGTCACTGACGTAGATCCAGGTATTCCGTCTAGCGTGATAATCGAGTCAGTACCGCCAGTCTTATCTTATCGCTCGCTGAAGCGGCTGCTCTGATAGAGAACCCACCTCAACGTCTTTCGCAAGAGACCTTTCTTGATGCCCCCAGGGGTGATCCCTTTCGTCTTTCGTTTCAGCCAGCCTTCCTTCTCACCCTCCTCCAGGCCCAAATAGTGTGTCTCGGCATTGTCCTGCAGGTCGCTCTCGGCAGAATAGGAATCCGAGATATCGCTCCTACTGGAAAGGGATGATACGTCGGAGCCATCTCGCTCGTTATCGTCACCATCGTCCTCATCGTCGTCCTTGGACGACCATTGTTTGTCATTCGGGATGATTCCGGTGCCGTTGCCAGAATCCTTCCATTTGCCAGCCGCAGTGTCGACCTGTACAGGAATGAGCATAGCGCACGAAAGTAGGAGCCAAACGGTATTCCCGGACTTACAAGCTCGTTGTTGTGTACCCTATCGTTCAGCAGTCAGTATACACATGTCTCCGGTTATGATTTGTCGACTTACCATCTCAGCAGTCCATCGGGATCCACCCTGACTAGATAGTTCAACCGCTGTTCTGCGGACAAATACCTGACCACCAGCACATTCGTCAGCGCTGGCGAGACTGGACCGACGCAATCACTGCTTCCACTCACGTGATAAGCTCCTTCTCCAGCCGCTGCCTCGGCAAGACCTCCAAGTCTACGTCCTTGCCATCTCCCCTGTCGAGCCTGTAGCGAGATCAGCCGGTGTGCAATGTCGGTTACTCCGACATAGCACCATCACTCACCACCGGAAGAAGTTGTCCGAAGTGTCCGATTCCTTCCACTCTCGGAAGTAGTATTTGAGGTTGCTGCCTACAATCTGCTTCAGCATGCGAACAGCCAGAGATCGTTTGTGGCTTCACTGACCATAGCGGTGCTGTATGAAAACTGGTCAGCTCAACCCCCTTGACTGATAGGCTGCCGTTGGTAAAACTCGTACTCACCTTGGCGTCGATCATCTCAAGCCAATGCTGCTGCTCGAGCGCTTTCGTCGAATACGGCAGCTCCTCTGCCTCATCTCTCGCCTGTCCCGCTCCAATTCCCATGCTTAGACTGCCGAGGAAAGTCGCCTTTCGGTCCTTGCGCTGTTTGTCACTCAGAGGCGGGTTCTCCTCGTACTCCTCTGGCTGGGTGCTGTGTTTCGTGTATAGTCCATCTCCCTCTTGCAGTCTCGCAGCGGCGTGCACGGCTCTGCTCCATCTACCCAAAATGCTTCAACGTCCCGTACTGGGTGATTGTCTGAGGTCGGGACTTACCTGGAGCCAACATCGTTTTTGTTATCGAGTTGCTGCTTCGCATAGCTCTTCTCCCCGGACTGCTTGACCAAATCGTCCCATCTCGCCTCGCTCTTCCTACCCGCCGTCGAGTGAGCAGGGCCCTTGAACCCTAGCTGTGCCCACTCACATGTTCATCCCTTTGACCTGCTGTCTGGCGTGATAGCCTCTATACACCCTTTGTATCGTTCTCGCCGCACGTTCCTCCCGTTCTGACCCACTTGCACCGGGTGCTTGTATCGTCGAGTCAGACGTTGTAGTAGTCACTGGAGCACCGGCAGTCGTGGATGTCGCTCTAGTGGCGACGACAGCCAAGTCTGACATGATGAGATCGACACTGGCGAGATAAAAGGATAGACTGAGATAGACTTTGGCAGACCCTAATCCCTAGATCAGCCAGGTAAGCTGCTGCGGACCGGTCGTCCGAGAAGAAAGGAGTGGGCAAAGTGGGCAACTTACTGACTCTCACAACACTTGCAGTCTCAATCACTCTGTGAACGGGTATGTGAGAAGTGGTAGCTTGACACCTGCTTGTCCGGTGAGTTGATGTACCAGCTGCGCGCTGATACCCTCGCCATTGACTCGTTCGCTGAGAATAGGACGAATGGACGGTTTAGGATCTGTTTACTTTGCGGTCCTGCGTGCGCCGTGCCTGAAACTGAGTATGAGTCATCGTGCTCATCGCATTACGTTTTATTACGTTTCATCAGGTTTAGATCTGCTTGTGATTACAAGTGGACTAATGAAGCAAGTGGTGGGATTGCCAGCGCCTCAAATTAGCTCATCATCAGCTGCGCCTGCGTCGAGTGGTCAAACTCAAGCAGTGATGTTGCTCGCCACGCTGTATCGACCTCACACATTGCATGAAGCCAAACAGAAAGGAAAGATAACTGTTTTTTTCTATTTACTGAGGACACTTTTTTACTAAGAACCAAATCACTATGAACCAATCACTCATCCGACCAGGACCAACATGGATCCCGGGCCCTCATGGCATTCAGACCCAGCCAATCGAGTTGTTTCTTCCCGAATCCTTCTTCTACTCCTCGTTCTCCATCTCCATCCTCCTGGCATTCTCCCTCGGCATCGCTATCGACCTCGTCGTCGTCGCTGACCACCATCTCCTCGAGGTCCTCGCATGAAGTTGCGGGAGTGCGACAAACGGACCTATCGCTGGAAGCGGAGTCGGAGGAGTAGGACCGGTATAGTGGTGGTGGCAAGAGGAAGTCGAGAGCGCATTCCTCCAAGTCGTCACAGTATCCGGCAATCGGGGTGATTGGCGAAATGGGCGATGAGGTAGGTGTCGTGTGAGGGGCGTGATACACAGGCGAGGACAATGGAGTGAGAATCGGTTGAAGTGGTTGAGCAATGGGATACTCGGCCGAAGGCGAATACTCGAGGTACTCCTCATCTTCACTCTCGAATTCTACCTCGGCGTCGACCTCAAACTCCTCTGGGTCGAAGGCCGCAGTGACGGTGACGGTGACGTCTTCGCGGATGGCGGCGGGGGTAGGAAGAGAGGAAGTGGTGGCAGTGGGCGAGACCGACGGGAGGGTGTAGGCTTCCATGTCCTGGTAGTCGTACTCGTACTCTTCATCGGCTAGAGCTTCGACCGACGATTCGACCCACTCGTGTCGCTGCTGGTTGAGTCGTTGCTGCTCGTAGTACTCGTCGTCGCCGAGTGTCGAGAGGAGGTCGTCGAACCATCGCTGTTCGCCAGAGCTGGTGCTGCCGCTGCTTGTGCTGCCACCGCTGTAGCCCATGTACTCGTACTCTGCCTCGACTTCCTCCTCCTCCTCATCCTCCTCGCCGATGATGTCGAGACCCATGGCCGACTTGGAGTTCCAGTCGTTGATGTCGCCGACGACGGCGCCCTGGTCGACAGACTTCCAAGCCGTCTTGATGGCCTCTCGAACAATGACGCCCTTCCAGAGCGCGACGCCGCTATCGACAGAGCCGAGTTCGAGATTGTAGAGCTTTGATTCCGAGAGGTGAAGCAGTCGGTGACCCAGCGGGGTGAGCGCGGGCTTTACGTTTGGCGAAGTGAACCGCATGTCTGGGTCGGGTCGGGTTGTTTTTGATTGGGTGGGGGAGGGTGTAAGTTTAGTCGGAATGAAACCTGAACCGTTTACAAAAGTTGACGTTGTAGTAGCTGTTCGATCGATTGGGACGACCGAGGGAGCCTTGGCTAATCCCCTAATAGAGGTGGTGGGGCGCCCGTTCGGAGAGTCGACGACAGGCAGAGTGACTGTGCTGTCGACTCTGTCGTCGCCGGGTTGAGTTGTGCTGTGGTCGTCTCCTCGGATGAAACCGTGAGTTTTCGCTTGGGAATGGAGAGGAACATGTTGGCTAGAGTTGTTGTGGGTTACTGTGTCGTTTGAGAGTGTGGACAACGTGATGTAGTTGTTAGAAGTAGAGTTGAGAGAAATGGTGGTTATGCTTTGAGCAGGTATGGTGAGTTGAGGGGTGAGCGGGTGTGCTGCGAAGTGCTGGCTAGGGCGTTGTTGTTATCTGATACTACTACTTGTGAACTGATTTAACAAGACATTCTGACGATGAATGTGTTGTCAAGGAGTAGTAGTAAGAACTGATGAGGGATGAGGGGAAAGAGGAGGATGTGAAAGGAAGCGGGGAATATAAGCCAGACCCGGACCCGACGAGAGAGAGGACGTGGAATCGAGTCAACCCGTTTTTCGGTCCATTGTTTGCTGCTCTATTTAAATTTAATTTGAAATAGATTTGTAATCCGAACATGTACCCGACCGGATGAACCCAATTAGACGCGATCAAATCAGCTGAAACGGGAAGGTGGGCGTTCATTCAAGCTTAGGGGATTACTCAGCCAATCCGCCTGGGCCAGTCCGTCCTGTCATCTCCCGTCATGCTGAGTAAGGCGGTTCCTCTTGCGGGCCTCGCCCTGCCTCGCCCAGCGCGAGAGGATCTGCCGGGTCAGGAATTCGAGATCACGCCTGTGTCAGATCAAGCAGTCGAAGGATCAGATCACTTCGGCGCGCACTGCAAGAGCAGACGCGAGAGCGCAGACTTGTCGCGTTCGCCTTTCCGTGATCCTGTCAGGCCCTGTCAGGCCTCGTCAACCGTCAGCCGCGTCCCAGCGCCACGGCACGGCGGTACGCGAAGTTACGCGGTCTTCTCTTGCCCTCCCCGCTCGTGACACCGTGACAAGGGTGACTGCCTCACACCGCACCGACAGCCCGATAGCCCGGGCAGCCCGATATTTCGGAGATACGCGATGATCCATTCAGCCAGCTCCTGCAGCTCAGATCCTCTTAGATCCCAGTATAGCTTCTCCTTCGGCCGACCTCGAGCTAAGGGGTCTAATTGGGTGATGTCTGCGAATTTATTAGGCCTAGGATGAGTCTAGTCCTGGCTAGTCCAGTAGAGTCCAATCGACGCTTTGTAAGCGATGCATTTGGCGCCAGCGACCAGCAGCGATCCCAAGTGACCTGTCAGGCCTCACTGGTCTTCGAAGTACAGGATCAGGCCCGAGGCCTGATGACCTGATGCATGATGACGGCCGCGCTGTGTATGGAGGCGCGAACGGTCAAGACTGGCCCGTCTGCCTACACAGCTGTCTACACTAGAATCTATCCCGGCGGGTCCTCATCCGTCCTCCCGCCGCGGAGTCGCGGACTACACCCGGGGGCCGGACGGCCACTTCCGAGTCCCTCTAAGTTCCCACTCTGCATCCCGCATCGGGGTCATGTACCCGCAGATCGAACGGAAAAGACCTGGACCCTCCTGGACCGCTCTTTTCATTCAGCTCTGCAAGGCTCTGCAGAGCTCTGCAGCTTCAATTGTTAACCGGGCCGGATTTCGGGTAAACTCAATTTCCACGTCGGAGATCTCTCGATCCCTCGGCCCCTCGGGTTAATTGGTTAATCGAGGTGTAAGAGTATCCGTCGATCCGAGTAGCTGATGCTTTTCGTAGTTTCGCACTGCTCGATGGGCTGGAGGAATGCGAACAGTACATGAGGTCACGGACAAGGAGATGCATAGGGTGTGGAAGGGTAGATGATGAGAATATTTCAAGCTGCGAAGTAGACGTATGAACGTGATAGGGTCTTGCCCGTCCCGCACGCGAGATTGCCTACGCTTGGCGGTATTCTAAACCGACCGTTTCGCATTGGTCTGGGAGGTTGGGGCAGCGACTCCGTCTCAAGCGATGACATATCGGTCGAGATCCTCGCGGTGCCGGCCTATCGGCGAAGCGCGAGCCAGTGTACTTGCATTCCATCACGAGTTGAGGTTCCGCGAGTCGAGGTCACATCGGTGCCCATGGCCGCGTGTGGTCGTTCTGACTGGAAGCCATTGCCATTGCCAGACTGCAAAGACGGAGAGTTGAGTGAATGATCGATCTGGGATCATCGGGGTCGTTGCAAGAGGACGACCTTGGGTCGATCCGATTCTCGAGTGGCACCCCCTGCAGGTCTGCCATCTCGACCGTCGCGAGCATCCCGCGCCTCGCGCGCATCGCGCGCATCGACATCGCGCCTGACTCCATTGGTCCTGTCATCTTGTCGAGTAGGTCTTTGAAGGGGGACAAATTCGCCTCCAGTTCGCATTCCACCTCGGCCGCCGCCGCCACCTCTTCCTCTACCAGGTATGTCACCGCCGCCGCGACCTCGCCCTCGACCCCTTCCTCGGCCATCGCGGCCGCGACGGGAGAGGTCACCCTTGCCTCGGGCGGAGATGTCGGACGCAGAGTCGGACTGATCGTCAGGACGTCGACCGCGGTGTGGCGATGGGTGATGATGGTGTCCTGGGGGGTGTCCCCTGCTAGGACCATGACCTCGAGGTGGAGGCGGCGGGTGAGGGAAGGGGGGTGGACCTGGGGGTGGATGTCTGGATGTCGGTCTGGGTGACATGGCCGGTCCTTCCAATGGCGCGACGACTCCATTTGCCGGTAGTGGCGATCTCGCTGCGGTACTTGGGCTAGACAACAATGGCGCCGGGATCCCGGGTGAAGTCGAGCCCTGGCCTTGAGGTCCGTTGGTCGTCTTTTGTCCCTCTGCCTCTGTTGGTCGACGAAGGAGGATCCTGACTTCTCGCTCGTCACTCTCTTCGTCCTTCTCTTTACGTCTCCTCCCATCGACCCCGTTCTTGCCTCTCCCGTTTCCATTGCCGTTCCTGCCCCTGGCTCCCCCGCCGCCGCGACGGGCGTTATCTCCGTGTTCCTCCAGCTCCTCCTCTTCGTCCCGCAGCACCTCGAGCGTGATCTCAAATCGAGTCGCCTCTTGAGAAATCAAGTACCCCTCTGCACGCTCGTCGATCCCGGTCGTCTCGCCCTGCCTGACCTCGACATTGAGCGGCGGGTTCGCAACGAAAAGCACGGCTCCGCTGTCGTCGTCTTCCTCAGGGTCAAACTCGAGGTCCATCGACCGAACCTCATCTTGAGTCTGCGCGTCTTCGCCTCCGAGCCCATCATCCCCATGTGTCTGACTGGCATCATCTGGATTGCTTGGGATTGAGGGCGTCTGCGGCTTGTCCTTGTGCGCCAGCTTTAGGAAGAATGCCGCACACCCCAAGATCCTCTCCATCCACGGAGGCAGACCCTCTTCGTCGAGCATAGGCACCGGAAGCGTCGAAATAGTGTCCGGGGGACACGTCTCGTCGTCGCGTTGAAGACGTAGACCTCGTCCTCTTTTCTGCGTTCCGTGGTTGGAGACCTTGTGATGCCTCGACGCGTGCTCGATGTATCGAGTCGCGGACCTTGCTGCGCGAGCCGAGGGCGAGTTTCCAGTCTTCAGCAGGTCCAGCGTGTGTAAGGCTGTCCACCAGTGTGAGTGGAGGTGTTCTCAATCACCCGTACATCTACTCACCCTCGAGGGGGACGACGACTTCCCAGCCGTGTCCGACGAGTCTCCTCACAGCTTGCGGGGACCACATGAGTGCAGAGGAGTCCACTACTACCGCCCTCCAAGGCTTCTTCGCCGTCCCCTCGTCCCCGTACTCCCCCTTCTTGTGTTTCCTGCGCGCCCCGCGATCATGCTCGCGGCCGTCCCTGTTGTTGTTCCCGCGACCCGGGTCCCCGGCTCGACGGTCTCGGCGACCGTGATCGCCCCCATTCAATCTTACATCCGCGTTGATGGGGGACTGGGCGCTCGCAGTATCGGTATCGTCGATCCTGCCTATTGACAATCTCCTGGGTTTCGCCTTGACGGCTCCTGAGACGACTCTGACATCGGCAATGCCGCCGAGATTATGCTTCTCGCCGCCGTGATATCTTTGGCCCCCAGTGATTTTCTTGCCAGGTTGCCCCTCGGCGCCCAGGGCTGGGAAATCGGCATCGATCTCTGTCCTGTCGTGAGGGTGTCGTTTGACGATGGGATTGCCACTCGCGTCGAGGGATACAGCGCCGAATTGCGACTCGAGGCGAGTGAGCTGATCGGCGAGATACGACTTTGTCACGGGTTTCGCTTTGCTGGCTTTACCTGTACCGGCCTGAAAGCAAGTCAATCAGATGTCCGAAGATGCGGACGAATGTGGCTTACTCGATCATCGCGGTCAGGCATTGTGCTTTTTGGACTTTTATCCCTGCGTCAAGTAGACCATGTGAAACGGGTTGGAGAGTTGACTTCTAGTCGTGTTGGTCACCGCTATATGCCCATCTTTGTACTTGTGCTCCTGTAAGCGATCGAATGGTGCCACATACGAGATGCGTGATGAAGCTTTGGAGTTGTCGATGTCTCTGCGGATATTGCAGAGTCGATCGTGTCTCGGGAATAGATTTGTGGAGAGCGCTCGAAGTGATCTTGTCGATGCCGATAGCTTCTCTCGTCGACGACGTTGGGTGAGAGTGCGACTTGATACCCGCCATAGAGAGTCGTCGAGCATGCGGACAGATGACGGCTGGAGAAAGGAAGCAAGCGAGTAAGGTAATTTTACGTAAACACGTCAAGAAACCGGTGATGACGTGGGATTAACAAACACAGGGTAGGAGTGATAAGCATCCGTGCGGTTGAGTGTCAGGAAATGTTGCAGCGATGTCGCCAATATTGTAGAGAGCGACTTGTTCAACACTCTTACCTACCTCAAACCACCTAGCACATGATGGCATCACTACGGACGTGTCTTCGGGCAAGTGGCTCGTCTCTGAGACAGGCTCAGTTCGCCCGGACAATCACCACAACCTCTCCTATTTTCGACGACCAACCTTCTTCCTCCTCCTCTTCCACCTCGGATCGCTCTGGGAGCTTCAAGTCACTGAGCGCGATATTCGACCAGGTCAACGCGCCCACCCCTGGATTACCGCTAAACCCACCTTCTGGATCGTATTTCGCCCAAAAGGTCGACGGAGAGGCTAGTACCAGTCGGGGATATAGTCACAAGGCGGTTCCGCCATTGGTCGACCCGGTCATTGGGCTGTTCACCAACTTGATGATGATAGACGGGAAGAAGATGGCCGCTCAGAGTCAAATGACGGAGATATTGCAACTCATGTAAGTCGAGCCGAATATTCGCTCCAACCGGAGCCAGAGCTGACCTGCTTTGTAGACAAGAAACCACCCATGAGCCCGCGGTACCGCTGCTCCATCGAGCAGTCTACCTCTCCTCGCCGTCCGTCACGCAAATGTCCAGCAAGAGAGCGACGAAAACGACCTTCCTGCCCCGAGCGCTCAATGAGCGGCAGCGCACCCGACAGGCCATTGCCTGGATATTGAAAGCCTCAGAGAGGGGTCGACAGGGCGGTGCGCCGAGGGCACAGCGGGTCGCAAGGGAGATCCTGGCCGTGCTCGAGGGTCAGAGTGATGTGTACAAGTGGCTCGAGGACAGGCATAAGAGCGTCGCGATGAACAGGTACGTGGCGGGGCGCCGGCTTCTTCCTGGGAATGCAAGCTGACTTGATGGTAGATCCAACTTGAGGACATAGGTCTT